>OX608082.1:28237664-28846884 GCA_951509765.1 Sphenella marginata
ATCTCGTCCAATTCCCCATTAACTCCTTCCCATTTTAGTTCACAATTAAATCAGTGTGCTTGTCAATGCATTTAGCACTAGCTCGTTTGTAGTAAACTTTTACTACAACTGTCATCACATTGTTTGCTGAGCAACACAAAGTGGAGCCACATCAACACAGAACTGCTATGACAAGCCCCAAATAACTAAACAAATTGCCAACGGCAAACAATCTGAATGTCATATTTTTATTAGCGAGAAAATAAGGATACAGTAAACCCTTATTAAGTGTACCTCACAAAAAATTTAAAATTATTAATTGCTGTAACGTAGTGCTGTTAAGACTTTGCGTTCATAATGAGGAAAGGATAATGGAAAAGGAGAGTTTCCAACATAAGGGGAAATCCAAAATAAAAGCCTTTGTTAGAGTTGCTTTCTGAATGTTCAGAGACTTTAGCAGTCTTTACTTGAGAACACAAACAGGGGTGTACTGTACGTACTAAAGTATATAAAGTATAAAGTGTATACCTGAAAACTAGCCTAGAAACAAGAAGGTAAAAATTTGTCATAAAACAAACGCACACATATACATATGTATGTATGTATGTACTAACTAATTGACTTAAAGTGTTTGGCTTAGATTGGTTGGATACTATTAAGTTAGAAAAAAATGCCTGGGAGCGCGCATGCGCATTCAAATCACACCCTCTAACTAAATAGGTAGTTAGGCACCAGGTTGTTATTGTTGTTTATCATACACAAATGTACGGTGCTTTATAAATATTTAATTACCGCTGCAAAAGACTTTACTTCACTGTCAACAAAATGCCCTGAGCATACCTTCTCCCGCAATGCAACCTGAAATTCTTTAGCAACACTTTGACCTACTACGCTCATTGACAAACGTTAATAACAGGCGTTAATTTTGCGGTTGTCACTATTATTGTTAACGCTAATTTGTTTTGAAAAACATAACTACCTATATTGTAAAAAACAACAACAACAACAACACAACCAATTTAGCAGCACAAAACGTCTTAGCGGGATGTCTTTGTAGAACGTTACAGAAATGCCAACAAAACCGCTGCCACTAAATGTCATGCATCCAATGTGATATACGAAATAAGCGATTTAGCGCTAGAGGCGTTGCTGTGCGCATGCGCATTTGTCGCAATGCAACTGCTTGAAGCCAAGTAGGTACTCGAACGTCTGTAGGTTTAAAATGCTGACGGATGTGTCACTCAAATTGATTTGCAGCTGAGTTTTCTAATACAATAATTAGTTGAAGGTGTGCGTTGTTAATTGTTTGTGTCGTCGTCGGAAATGTACAATGCATAGCAAATAGAATTATTCAGTTGTTGAACAAACTAAACTCCAAAGCTAATTTGAAATTCATTACATGGCTTTATTAAATAAGTAAAGAAATTGCATGGGATTTTTAATGCACACAATGCATGAATAAAATATAAAAACACATTAGTACCTACTTCTATTGCATTTTAAATACTAAATTTGTATAAATACTAGTACATGTAACGGTAGTCAATTTAGTAGAAGTTGTCGATCCAATATGGCGGTTGATTAATTTTTTAAGCAAACTTAAGTAGCTTGCGAAACTCTTTATTAGGCTTGTTGTAGTTCTAATAAATTATGGAGATAACCTCAGTGTCTGTGGCACCTTCAAGACCATTTCGATTTCAAAATTATTGTAGAAAACTTCCACCTATTATTAGACTCTTTGAGGCAGCGCAAGGACTTCCTCGGCTTCTCAAACTATTAGTTCCCAATGCATTTGAATCCAAATAAACAAAGTTCAGATCGACCGTACGCATTCGAATTTTGTTCGTTTTTTCATGCTTAATACAGTGGTCTTTTTACTCAACATTTGTCTGGCAAAACGGCGACTATACATATGTATGTACTAGCTTATAAATATCTGCATGTGTAGACATACACACAAGCTGTAATCCCGTTCGCATCAATATTTAATATTCAAAAAAAGCAATGTCTATCAATATTCTTATTAGCTTAATCGCTTAGTCAATGTGGCGCCATGTTCTCCAGACTGCAGTCCAACCAAAGTAAAACAGTTTGAAGGGTAACCAATGTAAGCAGAAATACAAATTGGCAATATTTTGAGAAATGATTTCGTTATACAAAAAATAAACATATTTACCAGGCAGTCAAACAACTAGTTCGAAGCCAACACACAGCTGGTATGAATTGCAAGCTCGGCTAGTTAGTCAGCAAGGGGTCAAGGTGTCGTTCGATATACAGTCGGACCTCGATTATCCGTGATGGTCGGGACCAGAGGCGATACGTATAATCGATTTTCACGGTTAATCGAATAACAATTTTGATTATAGTTTTTTTTTAATACTTTGATTATTTAACAAGTGAACATAATAACTTGTAAATAACTTGCATAATAACTTGTAAGTGCTTCTGGCTCATCGTCAAACAAGGGAATTCCCCGTTTTCATGTTTATTATACATATGTATGTACATATTAACAAAAACACAATTTTCGCTGCCATCATGGATAATAGAGGTAATCACGGTTAATTGAAGCAACCAATTTGAAAACACTGCAAAAAAAAACAATAGACTGATCTTTGGCCATCACGGTTAATCGGGGCTGCCGGTTAATCGGATCACGGATAATCGAGGTCCGACTGTAGTTGGTTTGTTATGAAGTAGTATTTCTTATAAATAACTTGATGATTCACTGTAGGGCTCATATGAATCTACTTAGCTACACACTCGTTTAGACACTATCATATCCTTTTAGATATGTACATATGTATGCACGTCTGATTTGTATATGACTCCACTTAATATTGGCACTTGGCTCTCACTAAACACACATTGACGTCCTACGCTTAACTTTTTTATGTATCTATCCGTCTTCCTTTGGTTTATGCTCTGGTTTTTGCCTTTTACTCCCACTGCTTGGCTTCACTAATATTTTCCGAAAGGATAATGTGCATATAAAAATTTAAGACATCGTTTTTATGATGATACACAACATGTTTATCGCAGAACACTCAAAAAAGTCAAAAGCTGGTAGGTACTCAAAAGACGCATGAAACACTCGTAAATACGTGCTGGTATGGGGAGGGGTGTTCACAAAAAAGTGTAATTTGTACGAATGAAAATTTTTGGTTCAACTGAAACGAGCAGCTAAGAAGTTTAATAATAGAAAATAACATAAATACATATACATAGATATTAGACTGAACCGGGAAAAATTATTTTAAACCATGTTGTTTTTCCTAATTCCTAAATAAAATACTGCAAGAGTCCCAGTCTTAAACATTCATTTTCAAGGCCTAACACGTTGGATCAAAATAACGCAGTACCTATATAAATCTTTATAGCTCTTGGTTGGAATTTTTAATGAAAACATTTTTAAATAAATTTTATTAACTTCCTGCAAAACTTTATGCAATCCTTTTTCACTTGAATCTCTAGGTAGCATAAAAGAAAATAAATAGTAGTAAATGTATGAAAAGTATATATGTACATCAACAAAATTGTAGTAGGTATACAAAAAAAAATTTTTTTTTTGGCTCAGTCTAATACACATACAACTACCTACAACACACATTTTGTGACTGCATCAACTAGTTCGAAACTGCCACACAACTAGTACTAGTTCCAAACAAATTATTCAGTCAACTGCACTACGATGTGACAATTGCCAGAATTGGGAGAGAAATATTGAAGCACAAAAGCTTCTTCAAAATGCTCCAAAATAAAAAAAGAAAAGAATCAAGGGAGCGAAAATTATTTAAATGCCCTTGGTTCATATCTCCCATGAGTGGGGTTACTGCAATATTAAAAAAAATAAGTGTTCCAGTGATTGTTTCAAAACCGTGTACATTGCAGTTTGTATTTTTATTCATAAAATCGGGTTCTTTTTCAAACCAGTTTGAAGTAAAAAAAAATCCAGTTGGAAACTAGTATTTTTTCTGTTTTAATTTTTGTTCCACTGCAGGGTGCATTTTCGTTGGTATGTTTAATTTTCAGCTCATAATAATTGAATCGACAGCACTCATTTAATGCGGCTTGATTACATTATTAAACTTAAATAAACAGCTAATAGGTAATCTTATTTCAGGAAGAAGAAAAACGAGACTAAAGCCAAATATCAATACACCGATCAATGTTTGCATTTGTGAGTATAAAGTTTGTAAGTGCCAAAATGTGTAAAGTGATTGTGAATGTGCAAAAAGTGATAACTATTTAAACTAAATTAAACAAAATTTCGCATTAAAAAACGCTTTCAGCCATTAGCGAGGTATAGAGTTCCTACGTGCCGTGAATGAATTGTAGGAACTTAATACCGTGCTCTTGGAGAGCTGTTTACCAACAAGCGATTAAATAGTGTGAAAAAAAAAAATACTTTTTAAGTTATTTTTAGTGCTTAACAGCTCAAATCATCGATATAAGAACAACAACAACAGATAAGAAGTTAAACGCTTGAATACACGATTGCAACAAATAATTCAGTGATCTGGAAATATTTTTTTCGGAGTCTAACTATGTTCGGTCATCGTCTGTATACAATCGGCTTTCTACTCGTATACCCGAAGGCTACTGCATTATTAACTCGGGCAAAATGAATATACTCGATGTAGAAATTCACTAAAATCAGGTGTTGGTTTAGAAATTAAATGACGGTTTCAGTGAAAAGGAGGGCGAAGAAATTTTAAAATAATGCTTCAAAAATTAAAAAACATTTTTACCAGTTGACAGAATTCGAACCGTCGTCCACCGCATCAGAATTGGCTGTTCTATCCACAGAGCTACGGCGCACACAAAACTGGAATGAGAAAAAAACTTTCAAAAATAAATGAAGAAAATGTTAGAAGTTAGTTCAGTTTTATATCTAAACCGCAAAAAATTCCAAATCGGTGTAGATAATTGAGAGGTTTGGAAATCAATAAAAAAAGGTTAAAAAAAGCCTAAACCGAAGAGACATTAGACATTTAGGAAAAGAAACAATACTTTTAATAACAAGTAAGGGAGTCTAAGTTCGGGTGAACCGACCATTAAATACCCAGCGTTAGTTTTCAGAACGAGATTCAAATAGCATGACTTGGCAATGATATAGGCCCTAGAATGTATGGAAACAATTAACTGAAGAAATTTTTAATTCTATTTATAAAACTAGGAGGATTTACCTACCGAATTTTGTCAGTTTATGTGATTTTCAAAATTTTTCATATCGAAAGGGGACGTGGTCGGGAAAAGTTTTTGCCAAATTTCATCAGGTACACGCCCCATAAAGCCAGTATACCTTGTGCCAAATTGCATAATTCTACCGTTATCCGTTTAAAAGTTATGACCAGTCGAATTTTCAAAACTGCCTCCCTCAAAAGTGGGCGTTGCTACACCCACTTTTAAAAACTTTATACATATAAAAAAAAACATATAAAATTTAGCTAATTCGGCTACCGAGATATGTAAATTTATGTGATTTTCGATGTCGAAAAAGTCGGCGGGGTTATCATCCGATTTCGACAATTTTCAACAGCAGCTTACCTTGGCCAGAAAGTAGCCTACAATCTTTACTCAAGTAATGTTAATTTATGTGATTTTCGAAATTTTCTATATCGAAAAAGGAGGCGTAGTTATCATCCGATTTCGCCCATTTTCAACAGCAATTTCAATCTAAATTTTTACTCAAGTTATCGTGTACACGGACGGACAGACGGACGACATGCCTTGATCAATTCCTCTCTTCAACCTTAGAATTTTCATACCTGGAACTCTATATCTAACTCGATTATTTTGCGCTGTTACGTAGTACCGTTATGTGGACAAAATTATAATACCCTTGTACTAGTACTTGTACGCTGGGTATAAAAATGATAACGTGTTGAATAATTGACTCTCACTTGCATTTGTAAGTTTTGCGAGCTCAAGATCAGTGAACAATAATAATTGGTTAATTATTATTTCCGATTTTGTGGAAAAATTGCTATTTAGAGACAAATTACAAAGTTAAATCACTTGTTTTGTAAACAATTTCACGAAGCAATTTAAGTAAAAATTGATTTTCTCACTGTTTGATTTCATATAAGATTGGAATAAAAAAATAATTTTTCAAAAGTCAAAATCAATATTTTCCTCACTTAATCAATAATAATTTTGGGAATGTATGTATGTAGGTATGTTTACTAATTAAAATCCAATAAATTCTTTATACTTACAACCAAATGTTTCAATCCTAAAGTTATTTAGCTGATGAGTTTTTCTCTGTAGATGAGCAGTTTTAGATCCGGCACTTCCGAAACCCTGCCTTTCAACGACTCGACAGCATATTAAAAAAAACGTTTCTTATTACTAGAATTATTATTATAATTATTATTATTATTTACGACCTAGGTCGCACAGAGGGGCCTGATATTAGACATCTATGTCGACGACCCGAAATCTTCAAAGCTTTCTGTAAAAACTCGTGCTGCTAGTCTACAAAAAATAGTCATAGGACTAGAAAGAAATATCGCAAAGTACCCGTCGCGGTAGGAAGACTGATAGTCCTGTTCTAAAAATAGGTTTAATTGGTCTCCCTAAAGGACAATGTGAACAGTTCAATCGATATAAAGAGTTCATGTCCGTCCTTAATTTTATGTTTTTTTATTTATTTATTATTATTAAGACAATATAAAAAATTGTATAGGCTAAGTATACACAGCGGCGCACAGCGGCATTGCATGGCCAAAAAGTGGAGATTCCCCCTTGCTGGAATTTGTCTTTACCCACGTTACATTTGTTACCACTTCCATGGTTTACATAAGTCACATAATTTTAATAAATTTAAATCAATGCGTTTATAATTTTTAACGAGCCGACTATACTCGCTTCCTTGTAATTACGGCACCGAATCTCTTAATGACATCTTCGTAACTGATCGTACTGGCTTTTTCATACTCTGTTAATATAATCAACAAGTCGTTCAATCTATCTTCAGCCATTGTTGATCGCATACTTTTTTAATCAAAGCTAGCTTACTGAAAGCTCTCTCCCCCGATGCAACATATGGTGGCAATGCCAACAACAGCCTCTGTGATATATAAAAAAATTACTTTTAAATAAAAAAAATGGCATTCAGACTAACACATTATACGTTGTAATATTTCATCTAATTCCACGCTAGAATATACCTTTTCACTAAACCAGCTATAAAGAGCTTTAAAAACACCAATATGGAAAACCCTTATCAAACGTTGGAATCAAACCTAGTAGTTGTGTTTAGATTAATACCAGCTGGCACAGGCAACCTTACCACTCGAAGTTCGGGCGTATTACCATATTAGCAAGCACAGAGACAATTAAGACTAGTAAGACTCTGCATCAGTGTCATACCAATTACGGTATCACTTTACATAAAACTAGTCCAACTATTGTTGAAAAATACACATTTATTTGAAAGTTTAGTTTCAATTCAGTTGAAAAATTCAAACACGTTGTTCGATTCCTTTTGAAAATACAGTATCGATACACTGAATGAAAAAATAACACTTGATAAATTTGCTATAACTTTTATGTATGTATATTTGTTAACCGATTTGGAAATGGTTTGAACATATATTTTTTGCAATCGATCCATCTTCAACACTACATCAAAATAAATGCAAAAACGTTATTTAGTGTTAATAACGAAGCTGATGGAAAATTTGTCTGATTTCTGAAATGCATTTGCAAATAACTCTTAAACACATAATCTAATTGGGAATATTTATATGGTAGGTTGTTAAGGCAATGAAACATCTCTAATAAGATGAAAAGGGTTCTTTCATCGGATATGTAGAACTGAAGATTTTTTGAATAATACGAAAATGGCATTTTCTCACTTTGTAAGAAACGATAACTTCGCGAAATCTCAAAACCTAGGGCTTTTTTTTTTAATTTTTGTCTTTAGAATCGTAATCTGCAAGTTTTTTCATGTAATAAATGTGAACCAAGTTTATGGCTATCAATTTTTGTATATGATCTGCTACAACCTCAGTGCATATGGTTTTTAAAATTTTCAAATGCAAAGCGCGAGTTCTAAGAGTTATCCAATTCTAGTGAAATTTTGCACAGCTCATTTGTACAGCATACGCATCATATTCCGTCCGGTGAACTTATAATTTGCAAAAAAAAAAATTTAAATAACGAACAGCTTAATATACATATACCAGCTGACCCGGAAAACTTGGTTTTTCCCAAAATAAATTTTTTTATTGGGTTCATTTCAAAAATTTTCTATTAGGCTCGTATCTTTGCTTTTTTCTTGAAAATTTCAAAAACATGATGCAAATATTGTTTGTATGGAGGTGCTACGCCCCACTTCCAAAAACATAATTCTTTCTAAGTTTAGTTGGCTAAGGTAATGCCACGCCCAATTTTCCATAACTCGAATTTTTTCCATGAGTATGTTATTGAATCGTATATTTCCATACCAATTTTCAGATTCCTAACATGAGCCCTTTTCTATCTTTTTTATTACGCCTATTAGTTACAAACAAATTCCCAAAAGGAAGTATTCAATTTTGATTCAGTCGTTTCAAGTTTAAACGTAACGGACAAACCATTCATTTAAATATACATGGACATATAAATTTACATTTTTTACCCGATTTACATAGATCAACATTATAATATTCCTAAAGTCTCGCGGAAAAAAAATTCTTAAAAATCAGGGAAAGTTCTCACGGACTGAAGACTTACACCTTATTATACTGAAATTGAAGGGCCTACGAATCTGCATACTTAAAAAAATTCTGAGAAAAAAGTTGAAATTTTCCATGAAAATTCGTCGATATATTCATATATTCTTCATATATTTTTAAAATACATATAATTTCAAGTTTATGTGTTAGGTTATGAAAAACTGTCTTAAAAAAATTATTTAAATTAAATTTGTTGAAACCAAAAATTGTGAGAGCTGCGAAAAAGGGCATACTTACTTTTGGGATACACTGTAGATAAAATTAAGAAGACTCAAGGAAAGATTAACTTTATATGGTGAACACGGAGAAAACTGTTGTGCATTATTTATGCACAAGCTGTTCATAACCATAAAATGTTTAGATACATTTTTGAATATGCAACTTTGCGCATAAGTTTTGCCCAATAATCATGAATTCTGTACAATCTATTGAAATTGTTCATAAGTTATACACAAAAAATGTGCACAGTTTGTGAACATTGTTCATAGCTTAATTATTTGAAAATCAAACACCATTGATCATAATATGTGAACATTGTGCATAATATGTGACTATAAACACTTATTGTTCATAAGTTGTGCACATTTATGTATAGATTCTGCACCATCTATTAAAATTATATTTATGTACATAGATCGATATTGACTTCCAAAATTTGTACCCGGTATGCAAAAACCCTTTTTAAATTTCCAGCTGCTAAAACAATTATAAATAATCTTCAACAAACAAAGGTAAAAAAACAATTTAAACTTATGAGATGAAGAACTAATTTAATTATTATTTTTGAATTTTTTTAGTACTAATTGAAGTCTCCAAGGTGCTGGCAGCAATTTTTAAGCCTGTGGCAAGAAACCCATTGAAAAACAATCGTGAAAGGTTAGGAAGGTCAGTGAAATAAAAATGTAAATAGTGAAGTATATGATTTATTGTAATAAAGACATTTGAAAATAAAATTAATTTTGTTCACAATCTATGAGAATGTTGTTCATAAATTATGCCCAGTTGTTCATAGTCTATCCCAGTTGTTCAGAACGTATGCTCAGTTGTTCATAGTCTATCCCAGTTGTTCAGAACGTATGCCCAGTTGTTCATAGTCTATCCCAGTTGTTCATAAAACATGCTCATAGTGCTGAACTTAAATTATGGACAAGTGTGCATGGATTATGAACAACTGTTCTTGGTCATTTTTCGTGAACGATTTGTGCATAAGTTGTGCCCATACCGCATAACTTCTGCACACAATTCTCTCCGTGAAATAATTATGCAGATAACTAGGCTAAATAATTGTAGTACGAGTACATAATGTGCGAAATTTTAGGCAACACATTTTTTTTTTTAAATATAATAAGGCGTAGTTAACTGAACGATTGCTGTGCGTATACTGAATGGTTTTCTTCTTCACCATTCCATCGATTATTTGTGGGGTTGTTATCCCGCGCAATCTAGTTAATGAACTAGAATGTTTGCTGACTAGTTTGGCAGTTGCCTGTAGGGTACTCGCGTAAATATGCTACCATTTCGTGTGGGGTTGCTTTTTCACCCTCTTCTAACGCAGACGCACATATTTCCACCATAATCGACAACCCACTTTTAAAATAAATTAAAAAAATTTCCGTGAGATGTCGCCTATGTACTGAAAATTATCCTGCGGTAGCTGGCGGTAGTTATTAAAAGGAATTTCTGTTGCTATAGAAATTATAGGAAAATATAAAGGTCCTTCTAATAAGGACATGCAATAAAAACCAGTGCAAGATACCGTAAGTTATGGTAAAAACTGATTTATTATGGCATACTGTGACGAGTTTACGATTGCAGTTATTATGTATGTATGTAGTATGTATGTATGTATGTATTTTCGGTGAGGTTCCGCTGTTCCGCCATTACTTCTACCAAAAGGGAGTTGATCTGAAAATGATTACTCCGCACAGTTCAGTGCTCGGTATTTGCGCCGTATGCGGAATATCACAGATATTGATAACGCGGTAGTTAGAAGGACTGCCCTACCAACTGTCAATTAGCTGTGATGCCATACGAGGTACCTAAAAAGTTGTAGTACCGGAAGTTGGAAGGGAGAGCTGCCGCAAGAGGCACAAATCGTTACGATGGGATTTTACCCCGTATATCCTGCTGAGCTATTTCGTCTCTCTCGACGATACATATGTATGTATGTCACTTACCGTGGTGATATTTTCGCTGAAGTAAGTACAGATTTTAGCGTATTTTCATAGCTCCCTTCTAGAATCGGTCACCATTTTGCTTAGTAGAAAATTTAGGTAGATACCTTGAGGAGGAAAATAAATATTTTATTGATTTTCATCGCTTAAATGTGCTAAAAGAAGAACCAAAATGAATCCAAAAATGGATATTTTACGAGTTTATTGCTATTTTGCAACGAGTCCCAGAAGATTTCATTGTTTAACTTTTTCACTCGACGGCTATGAACAAAACAAGACATGTCTCACTCAATAACCTACTCAAAAAGCGTAGAAATAAGTAAAATAAAAACAGAAACACTTCACTGCTCATGAAAATTTCCCCTGCTGCACATATCCTTTCGCAATATATCCTGCACAGCAGCTACCCCTCAGCGAACATCGCAAACGAGTAGGCAAGCTGTTCTCAGCATAAGAACACTCAATTATAAAAGAAGAATGAGTGCACGCTCACTATTGGTCGCTAGAGTACGCTGCTGACAAACGATACAAACACTCAAAACAACTTTGCACGATTGCATTAGCGCTGCAAGTTAAATGAAAAAACAAAAAAGAGGCGGAGCTCTCAAGTAGCGGTTTGCCAACATCAGCAATGAGGTACCTACTCAATGGCTGCAAAGGAGAATAAGCATCGTTTCCCCTTGTTTTGGCTGTTATCGCTGCTGGAGTTTGCATTGCACTCAAGTTGATTTCCACTCATCAAGTCCCCTTTCGTATTCTAAGCGAGCGCGTTGGACCGAAAGTGAGTGGTTTGCGTGCTATGCAGCGGTCGTGGTGCACAAAGATAAGTGGGTCGGCGGAATGGGGAAAGGGTTTTGCAGCCGTCTTTGGGAGTGTTAATTCAATTGCGTTTAGGGTGGTGTGAGTTTTATTGTTAGCAGGAAAACAATATCACATCCGACGTTATGACCGTCGGTCGTACTAGGTATTGGAAGCCAACGACGTATCATTGTGTGCCTTATCGTGCTGGCCATCTGCCGCTAACCCAGTAATTGTTTGTGCGATGTTTTATTCGTGATTTCGATCCAAGTATGTATGTATGTATGTTTGTAAGTCCGTTGACCGACACTCTTTCCAACCCTTTAACGACATTGCCATACAACCCTTGTCGCATAATAGCTAACCCTTTCATTTTAAAGAGCGATAGATATCTAGGATACGAGATATTTTTTTAACAGGTTTTTTATTTGAGACGAATTTTTCTAATTTTGTATGTAGAAAGTATGTATGTATGAATGTATACCTTTTTATTAGTGAAAGTGCAAAACCGCGTATCACACTTATCCTTAATTTGTTCTAAGTAGATAGAACTCCCCTCACCTGATATTCACAACAATCTTCTGTAAGGGGAGTCCTTGGTTGGTTCAAAGAGAAATTGGCGTTAGAAGAGTCTAATCCGCTAGGTATAGGTACATACATACATAGTTGGTTCAGACGGATCGCGCCGTTTTCGGGTTCGAGTTCCTCTGCAATGCCAGGCTGTGATTGTGTCGGTTTGGCGGCATTTACTGGACGCAGGCTGACAAAGGAGATGCTGTCGAATTCATGCCGTTTCCTGGTCCTCTGGAAAAAACGCTGTTCGTATCTATGTACATACGTTCTGCAGGACCTTATCATCAATCTTAACCCTGACTTCATAACGTTATTTCGTAGCCCTTAATTCAACACGAATGTTATACGCCTCGCAGACGTACGTTATGAAAGCAGGGTGAAGGAAATCCAAACTTACTTATACCGAGGTAGATCTGTTGACACTATCGTGTGATCATCTATCAAATCATCTATATGTTGGTCGCCAGTCTGCGGCACCCTTGCTTAATCCCTAAAAGTTTTGATCCATCGATTCCGAACCGAACTCAGCTAATTGCCGGTCAACGTTCGAAACACTTTAAACATACCAGTGACGGCAGTGTTACGGCTGAACGATGACAGCAATTTTATTGACGCACAGCTTAGGAGTGGTTAGGTTCTGCTACCTCCATCAGATTAATGAAACCCCGCGATAGGGAGTCGAATTGTCTAACTCTATTCCACGTATCTCGCAACGTCATTCACTATACCCTTGGTTGTATTAAGTATTAAGAATACGGATGTGCCGGTGTTGATACATTCGCTGCTTCACCGATATTTTGCCTAAAGCGATTATTCATTCGTTCCAAATGCTTTATCGTCATGTTTAACTAGCTCTGCTGGTAGTCCCATATTTTCGTCATTGGTATCTCAGTTCTATTTTACATTCCTGGAACTCTTACTCATACTTTTTCAGGTCCTGCTGTCTGCGATACCAATTCTAAAGGGTCTAATAAGCCCAAGCCGTCCTATAGAAACTCAATTTAGAAACACATAACTCTTTTTAGTCGAGCCACAAGATTCCTGCAGTGTGGCGCTTTTGGCGTGTTTACGCTTTCCTGTCCACACATCAACATTCTGAAATGTTTTCCTTCATATTTTGCCTCTCATTTCGATAAGGCAATTAACCGACAGCTCCAAAGGTTTTTCTTATTTTTCTAGCCTTTGTTTGGTTGGTTGCAACGCGGCGCCAATTTAACCGTTTACTTATCTGTGTGTCGAGTAGTCTTTCATTGTCTCCCACCCTGCCTTACACCTACATACCAACGAGTGCCTGGTCAAATTGGCGACAGTAGCGCCGCGCGATGTCCAACTGCTGCTGTCATACTTCCAGTTGATGCATTCGCCCAGTTACGCAATGGGCAGCATTCGTGACAGAAGTGCGTGTTTGAGTGCGTCGTCGTGGTGAGTCAACTGGCGTGAGTACGTGTGTGCGCGCCCACTAAACGAACGGACGAACGCCTTTGTAATTTGCTTCTTTTTTTTCTTAAATGATCGCTGTTCTATTTTTATATTTATAAAGCACGTTATTGTTGTTGTGAATATTATTATTTATGTGTTTATTGTGAAGTTTATTGGTGTGAATAATATTTTTCAACGAGAAATAAATATCTACAAATAAACTGACATACATAAGTGTTCACAGCTGGTTTTATTTTTGCAACGACTACGAGTGTGAACCAAGCACATTGTGGCATTTCCTGGAGAGCGTCGGCCACACCGAATAAGGTACTCGTAAAGCTTTGTCTAGAAATTGAAAACTAATCACGCCAAAGTTTAAATATCAAACGCAAAATGGGAAATTTGTTAATTCATTTGGTAATGACAGTACAGTTTTGCGTGCGAATTTAAAAAAAAATGGGCCTGACACCCCCACCATCACACGAAAAGAGAGAGATTAATCGACAACAGAACTTCTAGAATTCCAAAATTGATTGTGTAGTTTTTTAAATCTTTAGAAAAACGTTGTGCCTGCAAAAGCATTAAAAGCCATAACTCGAAAGCAATTCAAAATAAGAAAGTAAGTTACATACTTTTGTTTTTTAAACTATAAAGGTTGAGCATAAACAAATTGTGTTATGACTGAGCTCGTTCGTTTAAAAAACGTTTTTGAGATACTATAAACGGTACTTCGGAAACCGTTAAATGAACTTAAGAAAAATCAATTGTACTTCAGAAAAGTATTTTAACTTCATCATCACACAATTAATAAAACTTCTAATACTTATGTAGCTGTTGAGTGATACGTCGACCACCTATTGCACCTATGTTACGAAGGATAATGGAAATAGAATGGAAACAAAAAGTTGAACTAAATAGCTGTGCAATGAAACACTTATTTTAAAGTATTAATGATTATTAACGAGTTTAATGACAAGAGTAATAATTTTTATGAACCATTGTTCTGATAGCCTAGTGATTAACGGAACATGCCAAAGTTTGTTTGACGAAGAAGTCTCTTGCTGCCGTAATAGAGCTAAAATATACCTAAACTTTTAATAAATAATAAAAATTATTAAAAACAAACATTAACAGAAAAGTGAAAATTGCTGGAGTGAGAGCTATAACTTGGATACAAACGCCGGGAGGATCATTTAATAGAATAGTTATTCATTCCAAGAACACTGTTTTAGGAAAAAAGTATAAAATGCCTTAATGGTCGAGAAGCAAGGTTAAAGTCTTCGGTAAGCAGAGATGGGGGAGAGCAAAACTGAATACATAATTAAAAAATGGATTTATTTAAAGCTAGCAAGCGTGGGAGAGTAGTTTAGACAAGAAACCTAATTGAACATTTTCTAAGGCACAAAGTAAGAATTGATTCATAAAAGATTTAATGCGACTTGGGAACTTGGTCCTCAAGTTATTGAGTACTATTGTTATATCGATCTAGCTAAACTTGTAAAAAGGGATATCTGAGGTGGTTACGATACCAGGATTTACTCTGTACAATTACAGTAGTGGATACATAGTCTCCTCATTCCGCTTCTTCGGTAGGTTGTAATGGAGTTTTAATTAGAAAATGTATTACTGAAAGCAATGGCATAGTGATCTCATTAGCGGTCAATGGAAAACCGTTGTTTCGAACCGAATGCAGTATTCGCCGATGTTTTGCTAGATATTCCGATGTATGTATGTTTTAGAGCTATTCAAGTGCAAGGATACATTTTATTCTCGCTATTGTACAGTAGAGGCACTAAAAGTTGACGCAAAATATTTTAATACATATAGCCAAATTGCAACTGTCGGATGTAGCTTCAATATGTTTATAACTGTTGACGCATGTTTACATACATACCATTTAATCTACTTATGTATGTGTGTATGTACATATGTGCATCTATATATTTACCTACTAATTATGTGTTACTTCTGATAAATGTCGCATGCTAGGTACTTACGCGTTTAATTTTCTTTTTAATTTGTGCAGACAGAAATTGTTAGTTTGTATGTGCATACATATGTATGTACATATGTATGTGTGCGTGGAAAGGGTGCGCAGATGCACCAGAAATTACATGACTTTGGTGTTGTTAATGATGAGAGTATTTTATGCATGTTAGTTCTTGCCGCACCGTCACTGCTGTTATTGCTCCGGCTGTTATGTACCGCACTGTTGTCCGCTTCCGCTGCTAATTAACGGTAACCTAAAACAAAAACAAATGTGTATCTGCCTACAGGCAAACCGCCATGCTTAGGCACTAAAGGGGTTAAGTGATGGGGTGCGTTGGCGCAGGTGCTGCAAACAGGCACAATAGAAAATGTATAGAACGTCAAAGTAGGTATAAAAAAAGGATTATCGAACCGTTAGTAAGCATTTAATTAGAAGTAGACTAACACATATTGCATAGAAAGTGTTCTTACATACCTATATATTATATAATTGTCTATGTATATGTAAGCGCTTATAAAAGCCTAAACACCGTGCTACAGCAACCAAAGCGCGCCCAACATGCTACCAAGTTCAGCTTCTCAAGACATTCAACCAAGAATCTAATCGCACAATCAACTTCGCGTTCCCTAATTTGTAGCTAAGATACGCCTAATAGTTACGCTACTGTCGATACCGTCGGTAGAGCATTTATCAGTTGCCGACGCTGCGAAGAAATTAACGCGCAAGCGTCTTAAGTGGGCGGAGTTTTTTAGCAGCGTTCCACACAACGCTCTTAGCGCGCTGCCATTTTTTCTTTGAGTTTTTTTCTTTTCTTTGTTTTTGTTTTTGCAGCGTGCAATTCTTTGCTTCTATTCGCCACCCCAGCAATTTTTCCTTTGCGCTGCGAATGCTCTTTGTTTGTGTTGTTGTGTGTGTATTGGTTTGCTCAAGCTACTTAAGTTTGTTGTTGCTTTCATTTTCATTTTACTACCTCGATTTATAGGTAGCTTTATTTTCTTATTTTCTTGTCGCGTTACATACATACATACATATTTTATCTTTTCACATTTTACCTCAAGCTCATTTGTTGTAATTTTCTGCGACAGCAAACTGCGCTCGACGCTCAAAGCTAGCCGCTCATTTCATTTAGCTGGCGCACTGCCAATAATATATACATACATACATATTTACTTACTTATTAGCAAGCCCAAATGCAAGAAAGAAAACATCACCACATAGAGAAATGTTGTTACCTTATAAATGTGTTTTTGTGATGCAACTACGTACCAGGTAAATGAGACTGTTCCAGAAAATGTAACTTGTTCCCAAACACACTCAAAAACTTCGTTTTCTTCTTCTTGAAAAAAAAGAAGGAGTTTGAAGATAATACCAGGTTAATAAGAATAAACTTAGGAAATACCCCAAGAATAAACTCCATTTATTTCCAATATTTTTTAGAGCATGAAAAACTAACTTACATAACTAATCATATATGTATGATAAAACTAAAAATATATTCTTCAACAAACATGTAAACAAAAAATTTAGACGCTTCTCGAGAAATATGTACTTCTCTCAGAAAAAACAATACGTTGTGAGAATGGACGCAGACGCTCCAGCCCAGACCACCCTTCTTAGAAGGACCAAGTGGAGACCGCTTTGGGATAACGCGTTGACAGTTGACGCAACAAGTAAATGACTGGCCAACTACATATGTTGGACGTTCAAAATAGCTCATGTAAAGAACGAAATCACAATTATCGACATACATACATACATATCGCACTTGTTACGTTAAAGTGTAACAACTCAAAATTTGAACATTTTCAGTAGGGACGAAAAACTGTTTCCGTAAATATTAATACAGTGCACTCGCGATAATATGAACACCCTGAAATATGAACACCCCAAAATATGAACACCGTTTCGCTTCCATTGAGTACTCTAATATATGAACTTTTGGTCAAAGCTCTAAAATATTAACACTATTGATTTTCAAATTTCTAACGAGAGCTTAATAAATTGGCGAATCCCCTAGTTATCAAAATATAAAATGTACATAACCGTCGCTGAGAAATACTTGCGTTCACATGCTTTGCTTTATCTTATGTTCAGTCCTCAGTAGAAATTTTCAACGTAGTTATTTGGCCATGAACAAAAGAAACAACAAAAGCGGATTATTGATTTTTTTGACGTGAACTAAATTGTTTCCAAAAATTAAACAGAATACATATGAGTTTTTGTATAACTTACTTTTTGAATGTAACTAATTTTTTATTTTCGTCATGTGAAAAAATGAATAAACGTTTAATTTGCGGCTTTTAATAAAAAATAAATGTGCCTAAAACTAATTAAATAGAATGTTTTTCAATTTAGTTGACTTTCGTAAATATGAACAATCTCGTAAAACTGAACAGGCCTGGTTTTAATTAGTTCATATTATCGCGAGTGCACTGTAATAATTACAAAGAAAAAACAATGTAATTGCACGAAAATATCATTAAAAATAATATAACCGTTGTTTCATTTTTATTTTTTTCCTGAAAATTTTTTTATATACCTACATATGTACATAGTGGTATTATTTTGAGTTGTCTTTGTTTACCTGAAAATTCTCACTGGAATTGATAAATATGTTTTGTTGTAAATAGGTACAATTAAAAATGTTACATTTTATGTGATATACCTACTAACGAACAAATTTGATAAAACACTTGGAGACAAAATCTTTAGTTGAGTCGAAAGAAGTCATTCTGAAAACAAAGAGAGAGTCATAACGGTTTTTTAACGAAAGACTAGACAAATCACTAAACCATTTTTACAGTGGGTAGATATGACCACTGCACATTATTTTCTTGCAAAAAACTAAAATTTGGAAATTTTGAGTTGTTACACTTTAACGTAACAAGTGCGATATGTATTCGCATTCGCGAATGTTCAAAAAGTCGCATTCGTTACATCACTGAAACAAATAGGTATACGGCCTAACCTCCGGGGAGTGTTTGTTTGACCCACCCAACAACGACTTTTAAGCCGAATTTCGGTTGAGTCCGAAAATAGAAGAAGCCTCAAATTTCGTAAAATTCTTGACTCCCAAACACGAAACTCTAATTTTAAAGCAAAACAAAAACAAAGTGCGAAATTTTTTTTGGATATTTCAATATGAAAAATAGAGACTTGTCTGAATAGTTGGATTGGGTGTTCGATGTAGTTAGGAAATATGAAGAAGAAGGAAGTTTGAGAGACAAACTCGTGTATAAATCTGATAAGCGATTTTTAAGCTTTATTAAAAATAGAAGTAAGTAGCTCTGTAGCCGCATTTCTTATTTATTTTAATGGTCTATTGTAGGCATTATTGATTTGAGAAAAGCATGAATCATAGAATTAATAACATTAATCATTTAAGAGAAAGTGTCAGCCTATGTATAAATAAGAAAAACATAAACGTCAGCACGCTCAGGCCACATTTTCTGCTCTCACAGGCGTTCAATAATTTTGAAAAAAACACTCTTTTATGCTTTACTAATTAACACTTTTTCACTCCTTTCAAAGGTATTTCTCCACATTGCAGAAATCGTACATATTTCCCCTAGGTTGTAGCAAGAGAATCTCTATTTCTTGTTGCTGCAGCTCACCTGTGTGTGCAGAACAGGCAAACACACACGTACATTCATACATATGTACATACTATGTATCACGGCTGCAAATATCTTACACCCTCCCTCACTTCGGCATGTGACTTTCTGTTCAATGTTTAGTTAGTCTGCAAAAGAAGGGCACAGCAGCAGAAAATAAAAATGGCCGCGGTTTTACTCGCCTTTCCGCTTAAATAAAAAAACCAACAACGTTTGCAAACAAACTTAACACAACACTCATACAAACATATGTACATAGAAGCTAGAATTTATTTGCTTCTCAGTTTCAGCGCAAATCATTAAGGTTGTTGCTGCGCTGCTTTGCTAAGTTAATTTTTGTTGTTGCTGTTCTAAAAACCACCCTCTGTTGGCCGCTGCCAGACAGGCATGCAGAAATATTTCCCCATGCTATTATTCACAATTTGTTTTCTTTTGGTTTTGCTTAAGGTGTATACCCAGTTGCAACTAAGGCTAACTTGGCAAGGGATGACAGAAAATTGCTCCATTTATCACGTCATCGGTATCCAGTTCAAATATTTTAGCAATTCTTCGTCGGTCGAGTCCAGCATATAAGGGTTTGGGTGTTCTGGAGTAATTTAGGGCTATAAGTGCAATTTTTGGAGAACATTACCCTTTCTATAAAGAAGATTCTGTATCAATAACCCTCTTTCTCTCGGAGTCGATAGGTTTTGGGAGGTGCAGAAGCGGCTCAGAACACCAATACTATTCAGTAAACAAAAAAAAAAAAAATAAAATTGTTAGTGACGCTCGACCTAACAGAGTAACGAAATGAAAATGCAATGAAACACATACATACATACATACATACATACATATGTATATGGTATGACTAATTTTCCATCTTTCTGAATTAATATTGTGCAACCTTTGCTAAAAATGTCTTTTTCTCTACATATAATAAAATTGTTTCCACCAACATGTGGAGCAAGATCACACAAAAGGTAGTAATAAGTGGTGCAAAGAGTGATGACTCAGTTCTATATCTCAACTGGTTTTAAAAATATAATGATTTAAAACAAGGTGAGTCTATTTCAAGTTCTGAGATGCTCCTAAAGCCTTAGGAACAGCCGAGGCGGCGATCTTCTTGTTTCTTTTATGTTCGTGTACATGTCTCAAGAATTGGGCAAAGGGTAATATTTAAAACGCACCTTCTAAATGGAAGATCCCCCTATTTCAAAAAAATATTATTCAAAAGCGCCCTATATCAAAATTTGTTTCAATAACATTCCCATTCAGACTTCTAAAAACGTCCTTTATCGGAATGAAGCTATTTCCTTTTGAATTAGGAAAAGAAAATAACCTGAATGCCTATATTTCTAAACTTTTGTTCTTAAAGTGAGAAATGATGTCAATTGAATTAGTTTCCATTGACCTTGTTATCACCCTTTTAAATTTGTGAATACTCGTACATCATCTTACATAAATATATACAGTGGCCGACAAAACTATGCATACCCCCTTTTTTTGTATGTTTTCACCAACTTCGGCTTCAGAAAATTCATTTTAACTATTTTCCTGTAAGAAAACTTATCAAGATCTAATACAAAAACTATAAATTATATTTTAAATATGTATGGGAAATTCGCAAAACTTAGACAAATTTTCATCAAAATTTTCAACTTTTTTCTCAGAATTTTTAGAATTTTTTTGAAAATGCAGATTTGTAGCGCATTCAATTTTAGTCTGATAAAGTGTTGGTCTCAAGTCTGTAAGAAATTTTCCTGATTTTTGGCGATGTTTTTCTGAAGAGCTTTCGTGTTTTCTTTCATACAAATTTATGATCATAGTATTTTTTGTTTGGTTTAAGTTGGTGAAAACATACAAAAATGGGGGTATGCATAGTTTTGTCGGCCACTGTATTAGTTCGCAACTGGGTATATAATGTGCGCTTTCACACACACTTCCGCTTTTTAAAACGTTTCCTCATCTTATTAAACTCTTGTTTTACAGAGCGTACGTGCGCTTAGTTAGTTTAGCGCTGCAATCTAGCTAAGCCCACTCTCTCTGCCCCACCCAAGCAATCTGTTTCATACATTGTGCTCTTTAGCAAGGTGTCTGTGTTGCAGCAACAAGAACAACAACAAACTTAAACATTCTCTTCGGCTCTGAACACAAAATTAGTTCGCGTGCCGGTTCTTCGTCGTCAAATTGTTGGGTGTATAAATTTGGATGTGGTTTGTGTATGTATGAGTGTGGGTTGAGTTTGGATGTTTGTGTTGTTGTTGTGCGGTTACATATTTTGATTTTTTTTTCAATTACAGCCGCTGTAGAGGGTGGTATTTCATGCAAACCCAAGTTAGTGTTCCATTTTTAAAAATGAACACATGGCCGCAGGCATACACGCACAAAGCCATACAATTTTTTTTTTGCCACATGAATTTTCAACCACCACAGATGTTTCGTTACAAGTGCAAAAAATACGCTTCAGAGCACATACACACACACACACACTTGCACATTTCGTATTATTTCCCTATTTTTAAAATATGTTTTGCAAAAAGTAGAGATGGAAGAAAATCTAGAAAAAATAGCAGCAATTATAGGGGAAAAACTGCGCGGCCACAGCAAATCCGGAAAATGAGGCATAAATTATTTTTTATGGGCACACAAGTTATGCGTGTATGGGTGTGTGTGTGTGTGTGCGTGTGCGAGAGTGTTTTGTGAGGCTGAAGTGGTGGTGCGATGGTTTTAGCATATGCACGTATACCTACAAACGTTCTTGGTTTTTGTTGTTTTGTGTTTTTTTTGTCCATTTTTTTTTTTGCTTTGATACCGCCTCATTTTGCGTATCGAATTTTTGTGGCCGCTTTTTTCGCGTGTCTAGCCTAGCTTAGCTCAGCTTCGTGGGCGCCTTGGCATTCATGCACGCCTCAGTAGACTTTCGACGGCATATCGTTAACGTCTGACACACCACATACAGAGCAGTGTGGCGCTGCGCTGCCAGCCATCGAAAAGCGGCGCCGGAAGTAGCTTCAATATTCGGCCTATAGAAAGTCAGTTCGTACACACAAGTCTCGCTTTTCGGCATTTGCAACTGAAATCCGTCCATTTTGCTCCACTGTGCGTGCGTTCGTGCGGCTTGCTCCATTTTTTTTTTTTGCAATAAAATTGGTATGCAAAATTTCAACTTTCATCATTGCGGCGGTGTTGCGGCGTTGCTTTGTCGCGCATGTAATTTGCTTGAAATGTAACTGCGTGTATGTGCGAATTATAAAATTGTTGTTGTTGTTGCTGTTGTTATGTAATATTTTTTTTGGCTGCTTAATCTCCGCGTGCGCATAACCAACACACTTCAAACAACTTCAATCGGCTGTATAGCCTCTCGGTTATCATTCGTTTACTTCGGCCGGCAAAAAACTCAAAATCGCTTACATATGTTGCTATTTAAATGTGTTGTTGCTATTGTTATTGTTGCTGCTGTTGCTGCTAAAATTAATGCCACATCTCCTCCACTTTCGTCCTCTATGCCATTCAACTTGAACGCCTCAGCATCTCTCCCACAGCGGGTGTGCAGTGGGTGTATGTACATACGTTCGGTCGGCCTTTCGTTCGTTTTGTGTTTGGCTGGCGAGCAGCCAGGCTCCGTGGCTTATCCTGCATCCTAGCCTCGTGCAGTTGTTCAACAGCAGCCGGTGTTGGCAGTACATCAAGTGCAACAAGCTTGTCATCGTTGACATTTTTTTATTAAATAAATCTTAATCAACATTCAACAACAACAGCAAATTAGCAGACAACATTTTTGGTCAAATCTAGACAAGCAAGTGTTCGTAACTACAAAAATTTAGACAACAAAATTTTCAACATTCAACAACTAAAAAAAGCATTCACTACCTACCAACAAAGCAAAACATTTGGACACTGAGTACTCTGGCATATTTGAATTCCACCAACAAATAACCAAATGTCACCACAATACTGTGGTCCAGCAAACTCATATGGATCGCAAAACTCCAAGTGTCACGCTCGTGTGCATGTACCGCCCATCTTTAGGCAGCAGATTAAACTACAACTTTCCCTTTGTAAATGATTTATGCTCAGGAAAATGTAACCGAAACTGACATTGGTTTTGATTGTGTTTACGACAAAGTTGTTGTCTAGAGTTTGTGAATTTCTAGTTTTCGAAAGTTTATTTTTGTTATTTGGTGTGTGGCCGATCTGACAGATGAACTCATAGACATTTTGCCTTTCAATTCAGATACAATATCTAGTAATTTGCATGTATAAAGAACTGTGTTGTTATTGTATTTGCGGTTGTGAAAAACTCGTATATGTCAAACAAATCGGTGAATTTTAGAAGTTTGCGGTTCGATGTTTCGTGAAAAAAGGACATTTGTTTCGAGGAGACAAATTTGGAGTAATGCTGAATGGAGGGTTAAAGGTATTTAATCTAGTAAACTTAAACTTATTATGTATGTATGTATGTAAGTCGACGTCTATTTCAGTATATTGCTGAAAAACCTACTATCTCGAAAGTGCGTCAGGGCGTTTTTGAAACATATTCCGTTAGAGCATTCTCAAATAGGCTGTGCTTTTGCCATCTTGACGGTTAACAAAAGCTCTGAAAAGGATACTGAAGTAAAGTGATATACAAAATTTTAATATATGTATTCTAAACATCAATTGTCCGTATTTAAATTTTGAAATACCTTTGTTTTTCTTTTCTCATTGTGTGTAATATTTTGTTTTAATCAAAGTATGAAACATGTCCGGGTTCGGTTTCAAAATTGAAAAAGGAACGCAAGTTTGTGAACAAAAAATGTATGAGGCTTAAAATAGGTCTCATTTTTTAGAATATTTGTCTGTGGACATCATGGATTTTCTTCAATATAATAATATATTTTGTTCATACCAAATACGAATAATATTAAGCAAAAGAAACTCTAAAAATTATAAATTTTTTAAAATAAAATATTTATTCTTTAGTACCTGAACGCCATGGAAATTTCATCAAGTTAAGCTTTTTGAGAAATCGGAATTTTAAAAAGTCAATCTTTTGCTGAGAAATTAACAAGTAAAAAACGAGTATAAGAAAATAAATTTAAACTTCCTAGTTTAGCCTTGTCTTCTTGTCAGTTTGTCCGAAAATCAAAACAATTTGAAAACGGTTTCGGCCTTTGAGATAATTTCGATTTCGTTCTTTTCTAGGACGCCATAACAGCCACACTTTCGGTTTTAGTTCTGAAAAATGAGTCGGTTAAAATCGTTTGCGGTTTCGTTTTCAGTCTTTGTCTTTAGTCATAATTTTTTATGAAAATAATCCATCCGCATTCGTCACAAATTGTGACTCACAATGGACTTCTAAACAAAAAAAATGTTATGATAAGAAAATAAATATAAAATAAAGGAAAGGAAAAATATATAGCCTTGCAAAACTTTGATTCATAGCTTTATCTTGCTCTATCATAGGTTTGTATTATAAATTAACAAATAATTGTAATTAATTTAAAACTGTCGGTAGATATACTGATTTCATCCACCAAGATTATTGATCTTACGGAGAAGTACCGAAGTGTTCCCAATTGGTGCCAAGTTGGAAAATTGCAGAATAGACTGCTACGCTTTGCCGTGTGCTAAAAGCAGTTACTAACAGCCAGTTTTACTAATGCCCAATTTCACAGTGGCGAGTTAACTTGCATTCCACAGTTAACTATCGATTCACAATTTTATTCAAGCTATTTTGATAAATATCTCTTGCTCAATATACAATAGATAACCTTATGAGCTCTAACCCGAGGTTAACTACACAATGTTGAGCAGTTAAACTTTAGCTAACTCAACTTGAAAATTGAATGGCTAGGTTAACTGTGGAACGTAAGTTAACTCGCCACTGTGAAAATGGCCCTAAATAGTTTAAGTGAAAATCAATTTTTTCCGTTGTCAGATTTCATATAAAATTTTAGTAAAAATATTCTTTTTGATTTAAATTTCATTCGCGACATCGGAGGTAAAAAATTGATGTTATTAAAAAATTTAATATACTACAAAACTGCATTTTATGATTGAAGTGTGTTATTTTTTTTAAATTGTATAACTGCAGAACACCAAAAATTGATATGTTTTAATCATTTTTATAATATTAATTTAATCTCAAAAATTCTGTGATACAACTCAAATTAAAGAGTTATTTTCAGTTTTTTAAAAGTACATACTTTTATCTAGCATCGTATAACAAACACAATGTGCCGAGATGAGTGAAAAAGTAATATCTAAATAGCAAGCAGCAAGTGTTTCAAAGTACAAATGTTGGGATTTTCAAGCAATTTAGAGTGTGCACAGACGATCCCACATGTGTAAAACGATTTCTCTATTCACTCTTAGAACTCTAATATCATTAACAATAGTTAAAGTTAAAACCCTTAGTATATTGGTAAAGATGAACTATTAAACTTCATTTAATTTATACTAAGGTTTAGTTTTTAAAAGTGAGTTAAATATACATACATATATCTAATAGTACCGATTACTTTCGCACAATATTCATTATTGGGCCAAATAAGTATTCGTGATATCTCTAGTCATTACTATTATTATTTCCTTTCGCAAGATTTTTGTTCCCAAGTTCATTTTATTATTTGGAATTAGGCTGTGAATAACATTAATAGTTTAAATTAAATGTGTTAAACTAATCGAAAATCGTTTGAATGTAGAAATGAAAAAAAAAGAAAAAGAATAGATTAGAAATGTGGGATTAAACAATTCATCAAAAATGCCAATTAACCTTAATTTAATCAATACATTAATCCGAAAGTAATAATTACCGATTTATTACACATTTAATAATTAAGTAGACATTCATAGGCCCTTAAACATAGTCGTAACTTAACACGTGTTTTAGTTAAAATCTGTATTTAGCGTAAAAACACATTTCAAATGTTCAATCAACAACCAAAGACACAAACCGATATTTTAAAATGCTTAAATTACATTTTTGCTATTTTAAAATCAAAACTTCGCCTTAGACATAAAATGTATTTTAAGTTGAATATGACAGACATGAAATGATTTTTATTTTAGTATCATCTTTGAGTAGATAAAAGTCTATAGTAAATTGACTATGATTATCTGTCATGAGGTCCAGTCCATTTGGCTTTTAAATAACCCATCACACCGAATTTTATTAGTTTTTATAATGATTGAATAACCAAAAATTTTTTTTATTAAAAATGAGTTTAAGCGATTAAATTCGCATCTCTAAATAAATGCCTGGGGCCCCAGCACTGAAAACTTCAGGACTTGAATATCGCAACGAATAAATTTCTGTAGCACTTGGTTGAACTTGCCTGAAATCCGTTTAAGTAAGAGTTAAGAAGAAGCAGCAGCGGGAGTTGTAGTCATGTGTTACTAAACAGTGCGCTACATCGAAGTTTGGTTCGCTCGCTGTGCGAAGAAATCTAGTAAAGGCAGTTTTTTCTCAATAAGCAATCAACTTCACAAAAAAGTAGGTGTGAGACATGTCATAAATCAACTTAACGCTAAACATTCCTTATGTTGTTGTGGTTCTCGCTTTTGTACAATATTTTATAAAAGCCATTTACTACTTTACTTGTGACTTGGTGTTTGTTGTTTGTTGTTATACTTGGATAAAAGGTCTAAAAACTTGACGTCAAACAAAAACGAAAAAAGCCCTAAAATTGTAAATTTGGTAGAAATCATTTAATTTTCAACAATATCACTCACAAATAACACGCCTTTACAAACCGACATACACGATACGTATACGCCTCTTAAAACTCCAAAAAAGCAATTCACTAAATTTCAATAATATTAAGTGAAACAATACTCTTATCTACCAACTTCCATCTTTGCTGACCATCAACACTTTCATTACACATCAACATCAAGCGTTTATACATACATACATACATGTTAACATGACACATGTTAACAATTGCTTAACAAAACAATAACTGCTAACCAGCAGTAATAAGTAAAGCACAGCGGAAGTGCAGCTTTGAATTGCACAATATTTCACAGCAAAAGCCAGACGCATCGTCAGCTTAAAAGCTTAATTTCGATGAGAAGCGGAAGCCCAACACGCGCAACCCAAATAAACAAATTCAGGGAATTTGCAACAACAACTAGTAAACCGGCCAGTGCAACTTAGCTTACCTTTTAAGTAAATTAATTTGTTAACTTTAGTCTTAGCTCTGTAATCCATCGAACAAGTTAAATAAAATATTTTTTTTAGAAATTTCATTTTAAAATTTCTTAACTGGCGCCCAACGTGGGGCCTTCGCTAGTCGCGTTTAAGTGAAAAGTAATCGTATCAGTACTATTCGCGGGTGTATCCACAAGTTTTAACTTGGTCAACGGTCGATGCTATTGTGATATTCAACGCTTGGAGATTTCGTGATATTCAACAGTTGTTGATTTCGTAATACTCATCGGCTACCATTGAAGACAGGGATATTACTTACCACCCTATAGACGGCGAAGGCTTGGGCTAGGACTCAACGAAAGAGCAGGAAAAGAGGCCCCCTAGTCGCCAACAGCAAACGGGAAACGCAAGTCGTTAGCCGCCTGCCCAGGAGAATGTTCCTGCTACTAGAGTAAGAATTAATCTTAAGACACATACATATTTACGTTAATAATTTTGTTAAAGAAAGAAAATTGGAAAAAGTGAAATTGTGAAACGAACTAAGTGTTAAATTGTTAGTGCTAAATTAGCAGAGATAAAATTCTATTAAAAGAATAAAATAAGCTAACGGAAATATTTAGATAAGAAAAGTAAATCAAAATTAGCTAGGAATAAGTGAACTAATTAAATTAAAATTTTATAAAGTGAAAATAACATTAATAGAATATATCAATCGTGCCAGTTAATCCTGCCAACCTCATTCGGCCACCTATGCTTAACGCATCCCAAGGGCCACCAGCAGCCCCTGGGCAGCCCCCTGCTTCTTCTAACTCAATCTCTATGGATGAGTTAACTACCGTAATAACGGGAATTGTAAATAATGTCTTAAGGACTGAAGGGCGAAACATGGTTCAAGCCGCCCTTAATCCAAATTCCAACTTTTCAAATTTCACGGACATTACCATAGATGCAAGTCTGCCCGGTAATGTATCCGAACTAGACAAGATACCAGATGTGGTACGATGTCTTCGGGAGTTCTCCGGAAATCCTGGAGAATTCACATCCTGGAGGAAAAGCGTGGACAGGATCCTCCAGATATACGAGCCTCAAAGAGGTACCCCGAAATATTATGGCATCCTCAATGTCATAAGGAATAAAATCGTAGGCAACGCCGATGTTGCCTTGGAGTCTTATAACACTCCACTGGATTGGAAGGCAATTTCAAAGTGCCTAACACTCCACTACGCGGATAAACGCGACCTCGGTACCCTTGAGTACCAAATGACTTCTCTCGTACAGGGCAGCCATACAATCCAAGAATTTTACCAGAAGGTATACTCCCATCTATCGCTAATTCTAAATAAACTAGGATGCATGGAAGTCGGCGCAGAAGCCATGCACCTACTAACTCGTACGTATAGGGATAAAGCCCTAGACACATTCGTTCGTGGACTCAAAGGAGATCTACCGAGACTCCTTGGAATGAGGGAACCAGCAGACCTCCCTCAGGCACTTCACTTGTGCCTCAAACTTGAGAATCAGAACTTCAGGTCACACTATGCTTTGAGTAATAATAACAATTTAGGTAGGAAACCACAAGACTTTCGTCCACCTCTACCTCCCAGAAGGATGAACAACGAGTTTTACCCCGAATTGGCATACATGCCCCAACCAAGGTTGTACGCAGCCACTCCACATCGACCACCCCAAACGAACTATCAAGTTCAACGCCAGCAACAGGCACCCCAATATGCGCAACAGCATTACAATCCCCCACCACGTCCTTTGCAAAAGCCACAGCCACGTCCAGAACCAATGGACATTGACCCATCACTACGAACTAGAAATATTAATTACATGAATAGGCCACGTAATAATGACCCTACTAACAAAAGACCTCCTACTGGCAACCCTCCAGCTCCGGTTCCCCCAAATAAAGTCCAAAGGAATTTCCACATAGATTCCGAACAACCCCAAGCTTACTATCCTACCACGACAAATGATGACCAGACGAACGACAATTCTAACTATTACGATGACGAATGTTATAACGACAGAAATGATACAGGACAAGATGATAGCTACATTGACACTACTGACTTACATTTTTTAGAATGAGTCACTCTTCGCTGCCCTATTTTGAATGCAGGCTGAAGAGTGGAGACATTGTAAAAATTTTAATAGATACAGGATCTACGAAGAATTACATACAACCCTCTATCGTGCCCAATCCAATAACTAACGAAAGCATTTTTTTTGCGAAATCAATAGCAGGAGACATCGAAATCAAACAACATACCTTTCTCAACCTGTTTAACTCAGACAAAAAATTGAAATTCTACCTCCTTCCAACTCTGAAATCATTCCATGGTATCCTTGGGAATGATAGCCTTAAAGAACTCGACGCAGTCATCCACGTAAAGGATAACTTCATGGAGTTAAAAGGCAATACCAAAATTAAAATCAAGCAGTTAGCTTCAAGATCTATTAACAAAATAGATATTAAGGAAGACAACTTGTCACAAAATCAGCAGAAGAAAATTAATAATTTAGTCAGAAATTTTTCTAATCTCTTTTCGGAACCAAACGATAAACTTACCTATACCACTAAAGTGATAGGAGAAATTAGAACGCACAAGGACACTCCTGTTTATACAAGATATTACCCCTACCCAATGTCATTGAAAGGTGAAGTTGAAGTCCAAATCAACAAAATGTTAGACGATGGCATCATTCGACCATCAAGATCACCTTATAACTCACCCGTTTGGGTCGTAGCAAAAAGACCCGATTCCCAAGGCAATAAGCAATACCGAATCGTTATCGACTATCGGAAGCTTAACGCCATTACTGTAGCAGACCGCTACCCAATACCCCAAATCAATGAAGTACTATCCCAACTTGGGAAAAACAAATATTTTTCCGTTCTAGACCTTAAAAGCGGATTCCACCAAATCCCACTCAAGGAATCCGACATCGAAAAAACAGCTTTTTCCATTAACAATGGAAAATATGAATTTACAAGGCTACCCTTCGGGCTAAAAAATGCGCCCTCAATATTCCAGCGAGCCTTGGACGATATTCTTCGCCACCATATCGGCAAAATATGTTACGTCTATATAGACGATATTGTCGTATTCAGTAACTCAGAAGAGGAGCACGCTTTTCACTTGCAACAGATTTTCAAAACTCTTGAAGATGCCAATATGAAAATCCAGTTGGATAAATGCCACTTTTTTAGGGATTCTGTAGAATTCCTAGGATTCATTATTTCCTCAAAAGGAATCACAAAGAATCCAGCAAAGGTAGAAGCGATTGCGAACATATCCTACCCCAATACAATTAAGGAACTTCGCTCCTTTTTGGGCCTCTCCGGTTATTACCGCCGCTTTATAAAAGATTATGCCATGTTGGCTAAGCCCCTTACGCTACTCTTAAGAGGGGAAGAAGGGCGTATATCCAAAAATAAGTCCGCAAAAATAAACATTGATTTGAATGAAGACGCAAAAGACGCTTTTAATAAAATTAAAATATCCCTTATGTCCGACGACGTTGTACTTTCTTACCCCGATTTCACGAAAGAATTCCACCTGACAACCGACGCTTCTAACTACGCCATCGGCGCGGTACTTTCTCAAGACAGAAAACCGATCGCATTCATTTCGAGAACACTTTCCAAAACAGAAGAATCTTACGCTACGAATGAAAAAGAATTTCTAGCCATAATATGGGCTCTAAACAACTTTAGAAACTATCTTTATGGCTCAGCCAAAGTTAAAATATTTACCGACCATCAACCCCTTACGCAGGCTCTAAGCAACAAAAACAACAACTCTAAGATGAAGCGATGGAAATCCATCTTAGAAGAATACAATCATGAACTCCACTATAAACCTGGTACAACTAACGTTGTAGCAGACGCACTCTCAAGAATGCCTACTGAACCAGTTAACTCCCTTTCTTCGACGCAACACAGTGATGAAAGCTCATCTGATAACCTAATTTGGCACGTAGAATCCCCTATTAACGTTTTCAAAAACCAAATATTCTTAAATTCAGGACCAATTTCTACCTATCAATTCAAGATAGTATTTCCCACATACCATAGACACGTCATTGAAGAACCTGAATATAACTCAGAAATATTAATAAATATCCTGAAAAGATACTTAAATCCCTCGGTAATAAATTGTATTAAAACCGACGAAAGAACTATGGGCAAAATCCAGGAAATATATCCAATTCACTTTAATAACTATAAAACCAGGTTTTCTCAACTTCAAGTCCAGGATGTTATAGATGAGCAGCAACAAGAAGAAATAGTCATTAATACCCATAAAAGAGCACATAGAAATTCCCGCGAAAACAAACTTCAAATTTTGGAAAATTACTATTTTCCTTCCATGACCAAAACAATAAAAAGAATTATCCAACAATGCTCAGTTTGCAAAGAAAATAAGTACGACCGCCACCCTACCAAACCGAAACTAGGAGAAACCCCTATCCCACAGTTTCCAGGACAAATCCTGCACATTGATATCTACATAACCGAACGAAATATTGTCCTCACAGCCATAGACAAATTTTCAAAGTATGCCCAAACAAAAATTCTTCGTTCTAGAGCTGTAGAACACGTTAAGGAACCCCTCCGCGAACTACTGTTTCAATTTGGCGTACCAGAAACGGTAGTAATAGACAATGAAACGTCCTTGAATTCAGCTTCCATCCGATTCTTATTGGAAGATACTCTAAACATTCAAATTTTCAGAACACCGCCTTATGCAAGCTCCGTGAATGGTCAAGTAGAACGATTTCACTCGACACTCACTGAGATAATGCGTTGTTTAAAAGCAGAGCGAAGCTTCACGTCATTCGCCGAACTCCTCGATAACTCCGTCTATGAGTACAATTATACAGTTCACTCCACAACAAAGAAAAAGCCAATAGAGGTATTTTTCGGGAGAAGAGTCTCCACAGACCCAAGCCAATTTGAAAGAGCTAGGGAAGAAAATATCTTGGAGCTAAAAAATAAACAATTAAAAGACCTTTCCCATCATAATAAAGCCCGTCATCAAATTAAAACATATAACCCAGGAGAAACAATTTACGTTAGGATCAACAAACGCCTAGGAACCAAAATATCCCCAAAATTTAAAAAAGAAATAGTAAGAGAAGACAAAAATTCAACCGTTTTGACAGAATCAGGAAAAATAGTTCATAAAAGTAACATAAAAAATCAAAAGTAAATTTTTCATTTCAGACTTCTCCTTATTTACCCAATATACGCGTCAATAGACATTTATGACTACTCCACGGCACAACTAGTTACGATAAATGACGGACAAGCAAAAATTCAGAACGGAGCCTTCAGGCTAATACATATAATCGACCTCAACAAATACGAACAATTTCTGACGGACATGTACAGATTCACCTCTTCGGACGTATCCAAGGACACAATCCTATACCCCATCCTCAAACACGAACTAACCCAAACCCTTCAAATTTTAGATACATTAAAACCTGTCGTAGAAAGACAGAAAAGATCCATAAACAGCTTAGGGACGGCTTGGAAATTCATAGCCGGAAGCCCCGACCATGAAGACTTAGAAATAATAACCAATAATCTTAATCAAATTAATAGTAACAACAATAAGCAAGTACTAATTAACGAAATTTTTAATGAAAAAATTAATAATATCAGTACGATAGTAAACAATATCTCTAATAACATAAGGAAAGATTTATATATAGAAAACGAAACGATTATAAATTTGCAAAATAGGATAAGATTAATAAAAGAGGAATTAATAAACATTAAATATGCCATACAGTGGGCAAAAAAAGACATTTTAAATACATTATTGTTAAATAAAAATGAAATAGAAATTGCGCTAGGAAAATTAGAAAACGATGAAATACCATTTAAAAATGCGGAAGAAGCATTAGAAGTAGCGAATGTAAATGTAATAAGTCAAAATATGACAATCTTTTACTTGGTAAAAATACCACTAACTATTAAGGAAAATTTTCAAAAAATTATAATTAGACCAGTTATTAAGGAAAACCAAACCATAATCAATGTCAAATTTGGAGAAATATTAAAAGGTACAAAGGATACCTACGGAATAAAAAAACCGTGTGATAGCTTTAAGAAAATGGAAATTTGTAAACAATCTAATTTAGAAAATATAAGTAATAGTAGTTGTATACCTAGAGTAATTAATAGTTTGAATTCATCTTGCACTTTAACTAACGGCCAACACATCCCAGAAATTGAAGAAATAAAACATGGTATATTACTACTTAATGGCTTCCAAGGAGCAATAGATGCTGACGGAATAGAAAAAAATGTGTCAGGGACACACCTTATTAATTTTCATAACTCAACGTTAAAAATAAATCATCAATTTTACATTAATTACGATTTGGTTCCACTGCCAGCAATCCCAGCAGTCCTGCAACCAGCACCAATCGAAAAAGGTCGAGTTGAATTACTTTCTCTCGAAGCCTTAAAGGAATTTCATATTCAAAACATACGAAGAATAAATCTTCTCAAGACAGCAACGATATCCAATAGCTCCCTTTCACTTGGAGCCGTTGCAACTGTCATTATCGGCATAATAATTGTTCGAAAATTTTGGAGAAAACACCAAAACAAAATAATCATATCTTCAAACCTGGACCCTAACCAGATGCCCCCAGCACACATTGATCTCAAGACAATCAAAGATCTTTCCAATGATCAAAATACTTACATAAATTTTAACAACCTACCCTATTTTTGATAGGCTCTCGGGACGATCGCTTTTAAGAGGGGAAGTGTTAACATGACACATGTTAACAATTGCTTAACAAAACAATAACTGCTAACCAGCAGTAATAAGTAAAGCACAGCGGAAGTGCAGCTTTGAATTGCACAATATTTCACAGCAAAAGCCAGACGCATCGTCAGCTTAAAAGCTTAATTTCGATGAGAAGCGGAAGCCCAACACGCGCAACCCAAATAAACAAATTCAGGGAATTTGCAACAACAACTAGTAAACCGGCCAGTGCAACTTAGCTTACCTTTTAAGTAAATTAATTTGTTAACTTTAGTCTTAGCTCTGTAATCCATCGAACAAGTTAAATAAAATATTTTTTTTAGAAATTTCATTTTAAAATTTCTTAACTTACATATGTACATCATACAACAGCAGACTGAAAAGACAACAGCAATAACAAAAGTGCAAAGGGTTTGAGTATAGTGCAATATTTTGTGTATATAAAGGGTTCCTCAATAGGGCACAAAGGCACATTTTTTTGTGATAACTAAAGCTGATTGGAAGATTGGAACCACCAGCTATCCTCCAACTGTTTTTTTAATTCAGTGCTGGGCCCCTTTTTCCACTGTTGGCAAGCTCGGCAGTCGTTATTAACACCTTCTCTGAGAAAGTTGTTGTTGAATAAGCATAGCACTTCCCGAAAATCTGCTTGATCTTCTAACCTGGATCCATTCCCATTGTTATGTAATTCGCTACATCATTACCTACTAGGGTTTGTAGTTAATGTTCCCCTCAATTACGCTTCCTGGATCACAGGATGGGCCATAAATCTTCTCTTCTATAGAATATTATACTCTCACTATCTAATCTCGATGGGATGCGAAGTCTTGTTCATGTCAGCAGCTGAGTTAAGATCTTCAGTCCGACTCAAACTTGGACATCTCTCACTTTGTTGAAATTATGTGTACAGTCCTTAATGGTGATCCCTTTCAGATATCATACACACACGTATACATTAGGTCTGCACATTTGTCTGCTTTTGACGGCACTCAACAATCAGCAACAACATAATTTTTTAACATCAACACAACCATCAGCCAACAAAGACATTACAATCAAATAGTTGTCTTTTGGCGTATTTTTCGTATTCTTACAAGTGCCTACATTGTGATTCTTCGATCATTTCGTTGCTCATTTACAATTCTTTCATACTATGTGATGCACCCTCCCCCCCCCCAATTGTGTTGGCATGTGGGTAGTTGTGTGTGTGTGTGTGTGTGTGAAGGTTTACATCCACGCAGCATTAGCGTCAACAAACAAAAACATAGCAACAAAAAAAAAACAACAATCAGCCACGCTGAATGCAATAAAACAACAGAAAACGCCAACATCAAAAAACTTGTGGTTGTCGTATTGTTGTTATTTGTGTTTGTTGTTGTTGTTGAATTTGAAATGTTCCAAACCGCAGTTATAAGGCCAGCAAAAGATCTTTATAGGCACGTTGTCTTCTTTTATGAGAAGATACTTTGCTCTGTGTTTTATTATGTGTGCATTAGGGATGCAAATCCCGAGATAGCGTGATGCAATGATTTTTTAGGTTACGAAAATCCCGGGATTTATTGCTTATAGTTACATGATTTCTGGGGTTAGAAATATGCTATAAAGAAATTAAAATGTGTGATTTATTTATTACAATTAACTAATTTTGTATTCATAACTAGAAATCGACGGCTGAGTGGAACCCTAACCCTATTTAAACATATTTTTCAAAACCGTTCTTTCTCACAAGATCTCAAAATGCTCTATATGAACGAAAATGAAATACTTTTTTAGCGTTTTTGAATCAAATTCACAGTTAGGGCTTTTTTGAAAAAATTCTGAGATGGTGTGTTTTTGAATGAAATTCTGAAACAGAATGTTATTGAAAGATATTTTTATATAGGGTGTTTTTGAAAAATATTTTGAGGCATTGCCCACTCAACCAGCGAAATAAGTTTAAGGCACATAATATTAATTTTTATGAAATTACTATAAAATCTAGCCACAATTCGCTGCGTCTCAGAACTTTTATTAGACTAAGTTTAACACATTTTCGGTCACCGTGGTCCATATTTTAGTCAATAACTCCGAAATTGATAATCGATATACACTTCTACAAATGTGTGCTTTGTTTTGAAAAAGTATGTTAAAGAAAATAATAAAAATTGGAAAACTTTGCTTCGAAATTTCAGTTTCACATAAAACTTGGGAACCTTATGAATAAAATCTTTAATTTTAAATACAAATAATAGAACTTTAATTATTTGTTACATATCTTAAGATAAATTAGTTTCTGCAACAATTTTTTTTAACTTTTATTCGCCCTAATTGTTGGATAAAAGCGAATAACAAATCTTTGATATAAAAGCGATATCCCAGAATTGCAAAAGTTGATCCCGAAAATACCGGGATTATTAAAATAGCAAAAACTGTCATCCCCAATGTACATAGATTTAGGCATACATCCATATAAACTTATGTACGATCATAAGTCAGCATAAATCTCACATAATCGTTCATACATACATACATACATACATATGTACATATGTACTGTTTTATATCCATATTCACTATGTTCTTGATGGCTATATGAATTTGTTTTTGTTGTTTATTGTATGTATTTGTTGTTATGTATGGTTGGAAAATATTTCGTGCATCAGGTGACCCATTTAACGTGAGTTGAGTTGGGGTTTGGTTTGTTTACGATTTTATATTTATGCGTTTTATACCTGTTGTTGTTTTCAATCGTGGCTTGTAGACGTATTAGCAATTACTATAGACTGCCCCAAGAAAAAAATTTTTTTTTTCTTAAATTGATATAATTTTCAGAGTACCGAATCCAGAAAGATTTAAAAATTTTCTACTCTTTCTATATTAACAAAAAAGTAATTTAATTAAATATTCTTGTCAAACTTATAGAACCTTTATAAAAAATAGTTTACAATTATATTTTGTTGTCTTAGAGTAAAATTTTGATAGTAAATTAGAAAACTTCCTACGTTTTTATGCTTTCTAGACAAAGAGAATAGTCCTACTTTCAAGGTTCAAGATCTAAATGTTATTTTTTAGAGTTCTGTCGTGCTAGTTTTCTTCGAAAATATCAATTTTTTCATAGATTTTATTTGTCAAATTTACAAAATAATAGCGGTAAATCTATGCCAATGAAAACCTTAGCAATGTTAAAATTTTAACTTTTATGTGGCCCGGTCTAATATACATACATATTAAACATTATGAATGTATGTAAAACTGCGGACTAATGAAATTAGACTGGACTGTGTAGGAGCTTAGCCACGGTCGACTTGTAATCTACGTCCTTCTATTAAGAGGCTAATCGACCTTTTTAATGTTAGTCTCTTTAACCCACTAGTCGGGCTTAGAATTCAGCGGACGGTTCTCTTGGTTTTGGCTTTGATAGATCCTTGCAGTCTAGTGGGCATGCGCAAAACCAACTATTCAGCTCTTGTTGGGTGTTATGAGCAACTTAGCGGCATGAGGCCCTAAATGGTCCCAGTGTTTAATTGAAGCTGTAAACTTCGAATTTTTTTTAGGTGGTAAAATAATTCTAAATTCCAACAATAGAGTGAAATGTGTTTCCGAGATCAAACCGAATATTACAAAATTGATATACATACATACATATAATGGAATTAGGCGGCAACCTTAGATGGTAACGTAAGCTCGATATATATTTGTTAAATTGCGACGATAAATATTTTTCATTTGATGCCAAATGAGCCTTAACTTTATTTTAAATTTCACACAGATGGCAACTCTGTAAAAATATTATAAGTGGCAGCACTTGAGTGAGAAGCCTTACATATCAGCTGATAACATACTATGTGCAAAACTTCATAGACGTTTGCTAAGTTGTGTACTAGAAATACCGAATTGTACAAACAAATATAAATAAATATTTCGGGATTAGGTGGCAACCCTTCCTACGACGAAAAAGTCATCATACGTTTTTACAAAACTTTAAATAGTTTTCAACATAGGCTTTATTAAAGTAGAGTAACGAACGTCAAACCAAGAGTTTTCTTTTTAAGTTTTGACGGTTTGTCTGTATGTTTGATAGCGCATCACTCCAAAACGGCTGCAAAGAATTGATTCCATTTTCCACAGAAGTATTCCCAAATGTCTAACATCAGCTATTGTCTCAATGAATCAAATTTGTTTCGAATAAAAATTTATTGGATATTTCAAAGAGCAAACACTTTAAATTACGCCTCAAATGCACTGCTTCAAAACTTTTCTGTTTGCTAATCTATCATGCTGCAAAGATGCCATTAAAGAAGCAAATTACGCCCGTCGTCCAACATTGAAGTGGATGCGGGCTGGGCTCAGCAGTTAACAATACATAAAACCGTCTGTTACTAAGCTTATATTTTGCGCAAAGTACATCCAAAGCTGTTTGTACATATTTATCCTTTTCGGCAATCCACTTCAAATTTATTTCAAGTTTTAATGCAAATTCATTTGCTGTTAGCAGCAGAAAAAGGGTTAATGCGCCCGACCGCGCACAAAAAGAAAACACAAAAAAGACAACCAACAAGATAAACTAAGACAAGAAGACAAGAAGACAACCCGACAAACCCAACCCATGCTGCAACAACTAATTTCACATTTTATGGGGCGGTTTTTTGTATGTATGTATGTATTTTTGATTAATGATTCAAACTTTTGCTTACTTTTAAGGCAGCTACGCTGAGAAAAGGATTCGCCATCGTCGGCGTCGATACGAGCAACACTTCTTTTCTTTTGTTTGCTGTGACGTCAAGCGAGTGTTGAGTGAAGAGAAGAAAGCGAAATGCTTTTAACTGCCAAAATCATTTTCCCTTTTTTGTTTTGTTTTTATATTTTTTTTTTAATTAAAATTCAAAATTATACGCGCTTAGTGTGGTTGAAAAGTAGGTGGAGGCGCTGCGGCTGTTGGCCACCCAAGGCATCCAACGATTTATGCTGGCAGTTTCTTTCACTGTTTCGGTTTTAATATCGTTTTTGTTTCTGTAATTTTGTCATTTATAAATTGGAAAAGTTTTCTTAAACAAAAATTTATCATTTCTGCTGTGGATATCATTTTTAATGTCCAGCGCAGCAGCAGCCCTTTCATGCCCACTAACAACAATGTAATTATTATAATTTTTCATTTTCCTTCACTTTTGTCCCCCAACTTGGCAAACTGATAGCGAAACAGTAATTTCTTTCTTTTGTGCAATGCATCAGCTATCCGCTACAGCGACAACCAGCGGGGGCATCTGGCAGGCTTCAGCCATCAGCCATCAGTCAACAACCGGTTGTCAGGATCCTCCTAAATGTCCTTGTTCTCATTTCTTGTTTGCTCTCATGTCAGTGCCCTGCGCATCGTTGATTTTTATTTGTTGATTTTGCTATTGTTGCTTTGCTTGCTTTTTCCTTACATTTGTTGTTGTAATACTGCTTCTTAAACTCCGCTTGGCGCTGTTGTTGTTGTTGTTCTTGTGGAGGCAAACAAATTAAATGAGGATTATCGTAGTCAGCATCACATCGCGTTCGTCGTCATCGTTGATGTATTCGCACGTCCCACATTGCGTGACTGTTGTTTTTATACCCAGTAGTGCCAATCTGCTCTGTATATTATCGAAAACCAGTTATTTTGTGGGTGGTTCCACACTGAGTGGGTATTTCATTGCGTTTCATTTCAAGCGCCGAATTTTTTAGAAGAATAATTTGAAAACCATATCTCTTAACAAGCATTTCGAGCTCATCCCAATTTCAGTCTGAATTCTATGTTGTTGTTGTTGTTGTGGTTGTTAGCAGTGCTTCCCCCTGCCCAAAGAGCCAGTTCACTCTAAATTGCCATCAAGCTCTTCTAAGGGGTGTCAGTAGAACAGGAGAAGAGATTTTGTGTGTCATGAGGGGCCATACCGGTATGGTGGGGTTCAGTCTGGATAAATAAGAGTTATCCTGCTAAACTCCAGACCGGAGTTGTGCCAGCATGACTCTAGTTTCCCTCGAAAGGACACGTTCTTCCTCAGCAAGAACAGGTGGTTGGGTGTCAATAACGGGGTTCACATGCCGGGATCCGGGAATTCTACATTTCTGTTTGGTTGATTAAAATACCGGGGCCCAAGTAGCACGTTGGGCGCAATTTTGATGCATTTTCTCGTGGCATGATGGCTCTTGTTATAATTTCTGGAGGAATTCAGCACTCTTTACTGTCTATATAGATATATATTTCGTGTCCTAGCGCTGAGTGTTCCTATAAACAATTCATTTCCATCTCTAAAAATTCAGCTGAAGAGATACTTTTGAGTTCTTTTGGAGTATTTTTCGCCCTCCTATTTTTCTTTGGAAAGCTCCGAAAGCGTGACTTCCACCACAAACACCAGATTCTATACAGCTCTTCGACACCCATTACATCTGAACCTGGTTCAACCTGTTGGTCCCTCCTCCTTCCTTTGTGCTAAAGAAAATTGATTCCGCTACCATAATGCTGGGTAGTGTGCGTTAAACTATCTCTAGCGCTACTGTTGATATCGATAGGTTTTCACTAACTTCACTCTTCATTGAAATAAATTTAAAGCTAAAGTAATATCATCTAAAAGATATATTTTGAGCACAGGTTGTCTGTCGGCTAAAAGAACAACTAGGCACTCGATTTCAGACTACAGCTAGGGAAGTGTCCCTAGCGCCCGTTTGGCATGACTCGCGTTACTTTGCTACCCACACTACATGGTATTTTTAGTCGCACTCCACTTGAGCTTAGTTTTATTTTAATGTTTGCTTTTTGATTTTCTTTTCAACTGCTTTATGTACTCAAGACTCGAAAAACACATTCGTATCTACATACATACATTCGTACATTGCGCACCACTCATGAGTTTCGTGTCGTTGCCTAGTTTTTGCGATCGTCTACCTTATGCTCTGCGCACTGTGTGAGTGGTTCAACTCTTTTTTTTTCCACTGTGTTGCCAGCATCGATGCTAACCCCTTGCTTTTTCAACATTTATTGTTATTATGTTCTGTTGTAGATTTAACAACGCTGTTGCGTCTCGAAATCCGCCACGCCACGCAACGCAACGTCTTGTTTGACCCGGCATGGTTGATCCTCGTTAAACGTTCTGCACAACTGTTGTGCGACCGCAACGACAATGACTGGCTTGTTGTTTTTGTTATTTTTTTTTTTTTTGCATGTATTTTTATGCGTACCGTCCGCCACACAACTGCTGCAACTCCTGTCGTCGTCATCGTCTTCGTCTTCGTCTGCTTTGAGGTGCGCCCCAGCTCAATTGCAGTCAAAGCCATTCACATCCATCCAACAGCCATGCGCACTGGAAATATATTCAGATTTGTTTTCCGGTAATGTTTTGTGCAGCATTCATTCTCATGTTAGGGTAGGCAAGGGTTCTCGGTGGCGCACAAATTACCAGTTTGCCAGTTGCTAGTTGTGCCGGATGATGCCTGACTCAGAAAAAAAAGCCATTGCATCTGCTCAACAGTAGTTTTTCTTAGCGATTTTTTGTGATTTTTTTTTGTTTGTTTGTTTGTGTTTCTTCTTGTCTTGAGTACGCGTCCTTCAGCGCTTTGTTTTGTTGTTTTTCATTTTTAATTTTTTTTTATTTTTATTTTTAATTTTACCCCGTTGTTCATTATTAAACATTCTTAGGGATTTGACTTCTTATTGTCTTCAAAGTTGCGTCACTGTTTTTTGATGTGGTGCTCGCATATTTTTTAGCTTTTTTTGTATTTTGTTCGATTTCCTGAATGAAAGCGAAACAATGGGAACTTAAAGTGGGTTTGTAGGATCACTTTCGGTTTTCAAACAATTGCGTATGCGCATATAGTTATATGTATAAATACAACAGACGTGGGATGCATTTACAAGAAGTGCGTTGATCCGTGTTTTTAAGCCGCAAAGAGATTGCCTACGTTAATGGCTCTTATGACCGAGCCATGACGACAGGTTCACAGGAGACCACAGCTGCAGTAGATATATAGATGCATATTTATGTATGTTTGTGTGTGTGTGATTGTGCATATCCGATGTGAAAATCGAACATGTGTTTCGATATTGTAAATTACATTATCGAGAAAATAAAATAAAAAAAAAACAAAACAAACATTTTGAGAGATGATGTAAAAAAGATTCATAAACCTGTTGGCGGAAAAATCACGTGCGAACTGGTGTGGCGTATGTAGACAGACAGATTAAAACATTTATACTATCATACATACATGCAATATAATAATCAAGAACAACACGTCTAGGTCCAGGTAGCTCCAGCTGTTTGTTTTCGCTTTGAGTAATGTGCGTGTAAATAATTGAATATCTACAGATGAAGATAAATTGAAGGCGGATATGCTTGGGATAGGTAATGTCTTTGAGAGATCGTTGTACCTTTACGGTTGATTGTGTCTGATTTTTGTAGTTGTTATTAATGTTGTTTATAGCTAAAACTGTTTCCTGCTTAAATACTCAAGCAAGTGCTAAACATGTCGAATAGAGAAAAATCCTTTTAAGATCTTCTTGTGCTTTAATTATGTGTGGAATGCCTACAGGTTTTTGTGCGCCGATAAACGATCAGACAGCGACAGAACTCTTGAGCAATTAAAAAGTAGCCTCCTTGTCTTCTTCTTTTCAAATTTGTTATGTGCGAATTTAATTTATCTTAAAATCGCAGATTGGGTCCCAATTTAATGCTACTACATACCTTCCAACAATAACTGTCAAGGTGAAAAAAGTCAATAGCACGAATTCAGCTACTGTTGGCACACCAAAAGATATGACCAGCCTTTGTTGTACACTTTGGTGTAGGTACCCGCAGATCCAACTCGTTTGTGCACGACTGATTCATAAGACAAGAATTTTGTATGAATTTTTTTTGGCAAAACAGTATGGCACATTTAACCCGCGTAATACTTAATTACTATTTTAAATACAAATTTTGAAGTGAATAAAATAAAATTCGTTGATATCTTTAGCAGTTTTGAAGAAAAGGGTGCAATTAATAGTTACACAGACTTACTTATCATTTCGCAAAATATTCAATTGTACAAAATTACAAAATTCTTCTACACTTTTAAGCGGCCATCGAGTATTGACCGATGCTAGGTAAAATGCTAAAAAATGAAATACGAATAGATATGAACTTTTTTTGGAAAAGAGCCAACCATTTAACAAATACAGTATGATTTAAAAATTATTCCTGGGCGTATATGGGTTAAAATAGAGTGCGATTTTATCCGTTGCGCAACAGAGGGCTGGTCTTCTTAAGGGGAGTTCATTTAGCGGCTGCTAAAGTAAAGTATACATTGGAATATTTTGTGGACCGGGGATTCTTAGTCTATAAGCATAAGATTAACTAATCAGCGAAGCCAATGGGCTTGAATTCACTGCAATATGCTTATGTTGTTGTTGTTTTAATGACAAAAACTGACTTGACAGACTGTCCTTGGTCGGATATAAACCCGATATTCATTTGCCGCCGTGGCAACGATTTGGTATGACAAGTGCAGCCTTCTAGGTTATGTCACCCCTCCGTGCATATTTGTCACATCTTACCACCGGTATGCCTACCTTGGGTATATTCTAAACCTCTAACCCATCTTTGCTTAGAACTCACATAGCTCATCCTTACATTTACTTCCATATACACCGGTGACATCAGTAGAAGGACCATAAATTCTCTCAAATATAAAGACAAATATTATAGCTGTGACTGCAATTAGTCCTTCATTCGGATATGGGTTCGCTTTTTCAGTGGACACGCTCCGTAGTTTCCAACGACGTATCAGAAATTCTCGAATTTTTTTGGAGACCAACTGATAAGAGCGGCCGATAGTCGTTCTAACCCTCGCTTAGTCATGGAGCTTTTGGATAATGCCGCATTAGTAACACTGAGGGTAGATATTAAGTAAAACTCTGTCATCCGCATTTCCCAGTAAATTACACAGCGCAGTTCAGCGCTTCTAGTCTGTTGACAACATATAAAATGTGAAACAAGTTTTTCGTTCATTAAGGTTCTTGAGAAATTTGAATCGTTATGTCTGTCTTCAAAAGCAATAACCACCTAAGTTCCATGGAAAAGTATAGGACTAAGGCGGTTACCGCTTATGGTCACAGATATCTGCAGCTTTGACTAATAAATGCTGTCAGCAATCATTCTCAGTTATGACAATCAAAAAGGAAAATATGCATTACCTCATCTGTATAACTCAGCCGTTCTACTTACTCAGATAGCCATCTTAAGCCAACCACTCCTCGGCTTAATAAAGGCGACTGCAATGAAGCTTAAAGATTTCGCAATGTCACAGTGATACTAATTTAAAAATAACTCTCACTTGCTAATTGCAACTAGCAAGACACACCTGTGCAACCATTACAACAGTTCACGCATCCGCTGGTCGCGCTATCGGAAGCTCATGTCGGTGTGTTGCAACAATTTGACAAACTGCAAAGTTTCGCAATGGTCAGCCATAAGAGCGGCTATGCTTTTTTATAGACAATACTTTCATTTTGGAATTATAGAAAAAAAATATAAAAATGTTGTTGTCTAAACTAAAACTAAAAAGGTTTCTTGACTCTCAAAAATGTATGGTCCGAGTCGAGATTGGGATCTTTTAGGATACGCACGTCCAGAACGATGAAGCTTTGTCTGCCAGCAATTAGTTCATGATCAATTCGGGCTTGCATTGTTTGAAACATGTTTGTTTTGCTGGATGCTCCTGGTAAGATACCATATTTCGCGCCACGGCTAAGCCAAAACACGCTTGTTCTGTTAAGAAATTTTAGATAGTGTAGCCTTCTTCTTTACGTGGTATTCGCCAGTAACGATTTTTATCAGGTTTGCGTCACCGATGTTGTAGTATATCAGAGTAGGGGTCCTTATTCACGCCTTTCGGCCCTTCAGTGGATGCGCTTAAACATTATGTTGAAGGACCTCTCTACCAGGCTAGGGGTAAACGACTTTGGTTTTTTCTTTCGTATCCTTGAGCCGTCCATCGCGTTCGTTGTAGAGCAGTGCCAATCTCCCAGGTACATATATTAAAATCAAATGGTCTCGTAAGGCCCTTTCTTAAAACTGGTTGAGTTTTGTAGAGAGCCGTGATGTGATTGCTGGCAAATGTCTCAGAGTGCAACACACATTCCGGTACGAAAACACATCATTTCCATTACTTTTACACAGACAAATTGATTCTTATTAATACATTCAACCTAAGTGGGATGCCAATGGAGATTTTGCAGAGAAGCATCTTTTCAAAACTCACATGCGCGTCCGTTGAGTATGTGGTACGCTTGTGCGAATCGAGCCGCAGGTACGTTGGAGCACTTTGCGATGTGAAGTTATTTTGACACGGCGACAACGCATACTTCCACTTGTGCATTTTACTGTTTCGCATGAATTGTTGCATTCCCTCCAAAGTCTCTGTGCTATGCCCGAGCCTTCACAAACAGCATCTCAACCCCATCGTAGCTCAACCAAGCCGGCCTGCTCGATTAAGCGTTTTTTTTTGTTTTGTTATTTTTGCTTGTTTTGCAAATGCCTACCACAGCGACTTCGACGACCCAAACGCATCTCAGCGACTGCCTTTTGCTTTGTGGTCCTTTTGTGGCGCTGTGCTTCTGGTTGTTATTTTTGTGATTTTTATTTATTTTTTTTTTTTTTTGTTTAGTCTAGATTCACGTGTTTGTCTGCTTGTCTGAGTCTGCCATAAAGTCGTCGCATGCATTTCAGTTTGCGAGCCGGACTGTTTGCCCGGAGCTTGAGTTCATTAAATTGTACGCTGTTTACTTCACTGGCACTATCGGTCCTCAAATAATCTTTGTTTTGCTTTCTTTTATTTTACTTTCAATTTTTTTCTGTGTTTTTGTTGTAGTTTTATTGGATGTGTAGTTTGCTCGTATTTGGCAAATTTGCCCATCTCGATGACTTGGTTCGTGACGCTCTCGAAGTTGTTGCGTTTTGCGATGCGTCGCACTCAGGGGTGTAGTCAAATTTGGTTTGAGTAAAGTGGAGGAGCACTAAAAACCTTTCCAGTGGTCAATATGTACTTGGAGCGGATTAAAATATGCAATCGGCGGAAGTGGTTCTCAGACTACTCTTTGTAGCTTTTTTTTTTGTTCTGAAAATTTATTTTGAAATCGGGTTAACTCTCCTTTACCCGAGATGATAAATTTATATGTTCTCAGGTCATTCCGACCGTAATTTCAAGCTAACAATATAATGTATAAAACTGTAAAAATTTTAATTTAATCGTCACTTACGACAGGCAAACCGCTGACACTTTTAAACAGCTAACCCGCCGAGCTTTCTTCTTTTAAGCGCCCATGGTTGCACTTTATATTTTGGTTTCGCTTTTAATTTGTTGTTGATTTTTTCAGCTCAGTTCAGCTGAGTTGTTTGCATTTCGTGCTCTTTACTGTTTTCATGAAATTTTCTTCTTTTTTTTTGTTTTGGTTTGAGTATTTCCAGCCAAGGTTAAGTTAGTTAGGTCTCGCCGTCGCCGTTGCCGTCGTTAGCCTTTCTTTTGGTCCGCAAATGGTACGATGCCTGAATTTTTGTAATTTCAGAATTTCAAAATATTTCTCATTTTACTCTGCCGGTTAACTTGTCGTTGTTTTTTTTTTCGAAATCTACCTTTTTTGGTTTTGCCAAGAAATTCTCAGGAAACTTGCCTAATGCATACCTACTTTAAGGTACTTAAGCATGAGCTTGTGGGCGCATACGCGCAACAGACGTGGGAAGTCGTGCCATGTAGAGTGTGTCATGATCAAAAAGGCTTCAACCAACTGGAATCTGTACAACCCAAAAGTTTAAAGTCACAAAAGTATGCGTTCATTGCGTGTTATGTTTCTGCTCCTCAACATCATCTCGATTCTCATTCTCATCTCATTTAAGTTTTCCCTTTTTTTTTGTTTTGGTTGGTCTGTGGAATTTTGTGGTCATAGCTTTTATCGTTTTTATTTGTTGTATTCCTGGCGTCGAGTGAAATTGCCAAAAATGAAAGAAACAAATTGCTATGACAGTAACCGAAAATAATATTAAGGAACGGGTTTGGTTTTTAGCTTTTCATATTCGTTTTCGTTTTTGTTCCTAGGTATACGGGTGTCTCAATGCCGCATCATATTGACAACAAGATCGCAAGCATACGATATCCCTTGTGGACCCGCAGTATTTGCTTGCCAACAAAAATAACCGTAAGCATGTACCTAGTAAGCTTAAAGATATTTAGTATTCTTTACGGTGTTTTTTGGTCTGTTGTTTAGCTGTTTGTTGTTGTTAGTTATGTCTCTTTTGAATATGAGCCCATCCTCAACTCAACTCAAGCGAGTGATTTATTACGGTCCAAACTATGAGTGATCAAATTTCGTTTGTCACTCCTCTGGTTTTACTCAACGTCCTCCACACCCCCCCGTCCACGTTGAAGTAATGTTTCGGGTTGTATGTTTTTATTTTGATATATCAAGTGCAACATTGTGTGGCATATTCATCCGTTTTAAATGTTGTTGATGGTGTGCTGAAATTGAAGACATCATGCTGAAGCTGTGTGGCAGGCATTGGACACATGAGAGTGAAGCCAATGAAGAGCTGCCAAAAAATTTCGACAAACAATGTGAAAATAAAATTTAAATTTTAATTTGTCTGTTATCTTATAGACTTGTTTGTGTGGTAAACAACCTTATACAGGATGAGGAACATAAATCAGTCTCACACTAGCAAAAATGTTTAAAATTGTGTAGGTTTCGCTCTTGTCCTGGCGCCCGCTGTGTGGTACATAGCGCCGTTCTGCCACAATCGCGTTTCTTCCATGTCCACAATGCTCAATTAGGATCCAAAGAATTCTTTTTTCATAGAAACCCCGCCGTGAATGGGCGCCCTAGCTATGGTCGAAACAAATGTAAACTTTATGTGAACGTAGCAGGTGGGTTCGTGGGAATAAAACTTGTCGTGAGCTTAGAGTTAAAAATCTACGGCATTTAGGAAATATGTCGAGCTTGGTTACTTAAGACCTACCCAATGATTCTACCAGCTGGACTATTGATCTTCGAATAAAGAAGAGATCGCTGATGCGGTAGCCAGAAAAGGATCCGAAATTGATATACGGAATAACTTGATCTAAACATAGAAGAGAAGCATTGGCGACAGGTTTATACCGACTCTGATTATCATAGGACAGGACTATATCCAAAGAACAATTATGAAAAAACCATTCGGATCAACGAATCCCTAACTAGATCGAGCTCGAAGTCAGACATTAGAGGATCAACCACGAACGCATTACTCTTGACCCATAGCCCGTATCGCTAATTGTAGGATAAATTATGTTTCGGTTCACAGTGTTTTCCCCTTCATGTTAATACAGTCCATCCTTTTGACCGAGTTCTGCTGCAACTTATGGTATGTGTCTCTAAAGATTAAGCTCTAAAATGATTTACTAAACTCGTTTCATTAAATTTTGAAAATATTTGCATACAAAAACAAATAATAGCTTGCAACATTTCTAAGGAAAACTTTCACTTTGGCTTCTGGGAAAAACTTTTGCTAAATTTAATTCGGGATATTGCGTTGAGTGCACAAATAAAACTTTTCGGTCATTTAAATGCATTCCGGTGCGTTCACACGCAAAGATGTACAACCATATACTTCCATGGAGACGGTCAGTTGGCGGAACAGAGGGTTGGTCTGGCATTTAGATAGAGCTGTGATTAAATAAGCTGTAACTTTGGTAAATTAAACCACAGTAGTAAATAAATTTGCCAACTCATCACACAAAAGTGGTCACGTAAAACCGAAATAAAAGCAAAATAAATATTTAGATGCAAACTAAATACAAAAGCAAACACTTAGACAGAAATGCAGTTAGCATGACAGGGCACTTTTTATAACCAAAAGTAATGTAGTAAAAATTGTTGTAATGTAATTTGATTTGCATTATTGCGCTGGATTTTGTGCTAACGAGAAGAAAATTGCATATTTCTATCTACATTACAATTACATTACTCAGTGATTGGGAGAAGTTATTGATTGTTTTGCGTTACATTAAAGGAATTGATTACATTTCGCATTACTTGTAAGTGGCAATAGAGGGTAATTTGATTCCTAAAGTTATGATTACTAGCCAGCTCTATACATATAGCTTTAATGTAATTGCATAATCGCTATATATAAAATGTGAGTAATAATGCAAATTCTTTTGCATTATTTGCAATAATTTCATGGTAATAAAATTAATTTGGCCTAGTTGTATTGACAAGCAGATTTACACTGTCGGGATAAGGCTGATGATCGGTTTTCTTTCTGCGATGACTTAATTGAAATTTATCGTGGATATGTACATACGTTACCAGTACAACTTAACAAGGAACAGTAACCAATATCTATGTATGTAATGCAATTCCATTTACATTAAAATCACTAGTAATGAAAGGAGCTTGTCTTGTTACTGAATTTTGGAGAAGTAATTGAAAGATTACTGATAACATAATTGATCTTGCATTACCAGTGACATTTAACTACTAAGTACTGTTCGTAATGCACTCTCAGTATGCAGTATGCCTATGTATGCTTTGTATTGTACGAATATGTAACATCTCTAAAATGCTCCTGAGTATTGGCAAATGTTTTGTTTTTTTTTTTTTGTTCAAAATGCGGTCATGCGAAAGTATTTATGTTAATTTTCAAATTGGCAGTCAGAGACAAATGTATACATTATTAGTTGTTATGCGATACATATTTGTAAATATACATACATAAATATGTACATATGTACATTCGAGTATGTATGTATGTATGTACGAGTGGGATTGTATGTATTTTGGTATGAGTACGCAATAAAATTTGATGCACGTGTTTGAAAATATGCGAGTTGCCAATTTTAAATACGTTGGAGTCTAACATATGCAAGTGTGATGGGTGCATAGAATATAGAGATGTGTGCAAAATATCGGGAGCTATGGCATCCACAAGTCATTGATATGAAAAGGGCCGAGCTGTCGAAATAAGGAATCCCTTGAATTTTTAGTAAGACGTCTGCAGCAAGGCTAAACGTTTTTGAGCCAAAAATTCTGAAAACTGTTGGTTTGTCTTTTGGAAATTTTGAAAACACTTTTTCGAGACTTACATAGAGATGTGTCGGGATTGAATATTTAATGGCACGCTTATCTCTAAAAAAAGGTTTGAGTTTCTACTTTTTTCGTGGCTTTAACCTCAGTCTCGTTGCTGCTATGTAATGTATTTGGAGTTGCATTGTTGAATAGCCAACTCTCTGTCATCACTTAACAACAACAAAATTCTCCAAGTGCTCCCATGTGTACGCAAAATTTTTAGTTGATTTACATTTGTACTTATGTACTTTGTGTTTATATTTGGAAAAGCATTAAATTTGAAAACAATGAGTTCGCTACAACTTTGTCCTCTTCATGGTGGCTTCGTTGCATTAGAACGTGGGCTTGGCGCAATAATATTTACTGGCGCGACATATTATATATTGAAATATGTAAACATAAATGAAAATAAACACATAACTCTATATCTACGTCTGTAGGTGTTCATACTTTTGAAGAGCCTAGATGAGCTTGTCATACCTATAAGACGAATTTCGTATCAAAACCGATATGCATGGATTCGACCCCCTAGATGAAATTTTTCATATAGCTTTATTATACCAATACAAAGAAATTACATTTTTTTTAATTTTTAGCGTGGCAATATATCGAAGTATCTGAAAAATTACGGTAATAGGTATTTAAAGATTGCAAAGATGTCTATACCATTTGAAAGATTTCACAAAGCCTACATCTTAAATAACAAATTTTTTGAAAGAGCAATTTAAAATTAAAAAAAAATCTAACTTCTAACAAAAATTCTTTTATCTGAACAAGCAGCACATAGTATGGTGGCTGTAAGATAAATTGATCCAAGGCGATCGGTTGAGAAATATGGCTGCTCCATAAAACATGAAAAATACCTTCATTTCGAGTTACAGCAGTCAGACAGCCATGGCTAAATCAGTTATACATATGTATATCGTCGTTATGAGCATTTGAGTAGCTTAATCGGCAAGTCGCTCTGTTCATTCTGCAAAGCAATAAAAACCTCAATTCAACTAGATTCGCGACCCATCCACCAATATGAAGATCATCAATAGTTTTACTAAACCAAAACAAAAATTTTAAAAATGTCTATTGCTTCGCTTCCAACACGAACAAAGTCTATTTTTATCACAACCCAGACATATTTTGAACTCTGTATGTAACTTTTTTTACGAAATGTGGCATGCAACAATTGAGCGAGTTTTCAGCCGACTTACATACTGCGCAAGCTCCAATTTCGGCATTTGTAAAGTCAAAGAATCGTTTCAAAAGCCGAAGAACAAAGAACTACACCACTCGAACAGGCTTGAGAGCACCTGTATGAGCCAAATTCCACAGCTAACCGGTTGTGCATTGTGTCCTCTGCACTGCTCACCACTTGTTGTGGCAGCTAAACGTATGTATGTACGTATGTATGTTTGTGACGCTGTGGTCCTGTGCAAGAGTAGCGACCGTAAGAACAGAAATGAAAAGCAAACAGACACCAAAATAAAAATGCGACTATTTCTCCTTGACTGCACTTATCCATTTTTAGTAGACACGAACGTGTGTGCTCAAACACGTTCCCAAAGGAAATGGCTCATATGTGAACTTATTCTAGTGCAAATGTGTGTGTACTGGGGATCCATTTTACTTTGTCTATGCAGTGAAGAAGGATACATATGTGGAATAATAATTTCGGGTATATCTAAACATGTGTGAGTATGTGGGGATTGGTAACACCCTAAAGCACCAACAGAGCACAAGGGTTGCTGAACTATTCTTGAGGGTTGACTTTGCTTGGTTGAAATTAAAAATTCTGTTTGTGTGGCAGTACAGCATGAATTTGATTTTGTAAATCTAATTTGATGCCAAAACAAAATTTATAAAATTTCAATTATTAATTTAAACCAAGTTATTGCCACCCTCGTGTTTGGTATGCTAGAGATGTGCTAAAGATGTCAAACTTGGGTGAGGTTATCACATTTGAAAGTGACAACGTTTGCCTGATGCATGAGAAATAAAATCAAGTTGCTGTTGTAACCGTAACTCTGTCGCTGAAGGTACGGGAAAAGATCTGTATATGAAAAGTGATTTTACAGCAATATAAACCTTTGAAGCGAGAGTCATACTCCTTGCTATATTTCCAACAAAAGGATGCTTGTCTCCGTCAGCAAGTACTTCGTTTTGTTCTTGTCTACCTGTAAACTGATTATTACGTTCGGATAACTCAGAAACGAAAATGTAGTTGAATACATTTGTCTGGGCTATCAGATCGTAGGCGGCATGTTCGATGTTGAGGGGAGTCTTTATCGTCTATAGTTCGCATTGGTGTTGGTATCGTCTTTCTCAGACTTCCGCAGCACCGATTTTCTCGTGATAGAATTCCTTTAACGTTCCAGAGGATCTCATAAAAGTATTGTATTAATTGTTAAATAAATTAGTAAAATTAATTTAAATTTTAGTTAATCCTAAACATACTTTTCTATATTTCCAGATTCTATTGCAATGAGAAATATCAAAGAAAACGTATGATCGATCTAAATATCTCCAGGTAAGCCTTAGATAATTATTGTGTATGTACATATGCCCATAACATCCATTCAATATTGCTCTAGACGTCCATTCAATGTTGCCTAAACTCTGTAGTTTCGTAGGTTTTAAATACCTCGCAGATGAGGCATTTTCTAAATCAAGCTTCAATACATATGTAAGTGGATTTCCGTTTGAAAAGTACATTTTGGAGGTGTCCAGGTAACAAACTAACTCTGATCATATTCATCCTCTACGAAGATGATGATCTGGCCTAAGAAAGAGAAGCAAAATATCTTGGTAAAACTGCAGTTTCAGCTTCGCTGTCTTTGATCTAAAAATTTCCCCATGTACATATGTATAAAGGACTACGTTTCACTCTTCTTCACATTAATTTCTTACTTAAATTTTGTTTAATGAAAATCTTATTCTGATGAATGTAGACAATAAAGAAACATTTGCTAGAAATTTAATAAACGGCTTACAGAAGAACATTCACCACCTATACATATGTATATGTAAGTAATTATACACGACCCCATCACACATCTGTTTGCCTCACGTTGTATGTGCATACTCTCTGCCAAACCTCCAACATCCGCAAATAATTCTTTGTTTCAGGACATTGCTACTCACATTTCTGCTATGCTCCACTCATTTATTATTTCAACTCGTTTATTGCTGCTCTGCCAATATCCCTTTTCTCACCTGCAACATCAAACGTGTCAACTAGGTATTCAAACATAGCAACCGCAACAAAGAGAGCATTCAGCTCAGTCATGCAACCAATTGCACTCAACAGTCCTGAACACCTTTCCAAATGAAGTGTGGTGTAATTTTTGTGAATGCATACACGTACATACATAAGTTATTCTGCTATTGTCGATAGCGACTGGAGCAACGAAAATCAGGCTATGGACTATGGGTCCGGGTCCTTAAATTTTAATACAAAATTCTGCTCATTTTGGTATTTATTTAAATTAATTTTGTAAAAAAAAAATGTCATAGTAGTGGTCATAAAATTGAGCAATAAAAAAATACCGGAATCATCATCTTTAAGATTTTTAACTAATGATCAGCTCTTGTAGCTCGATACTTAAAAGCACATTTCTTTCCTTTGATTTTGAAAATTTGGTTTTTGTGCGTGTTGTAAATTTGAAAACTGAGCATCGAAAATTGAAATGAGATTATTCAAACTTACGAAATAAATTAGTAAAGCGCGTGCAACAGTGCGACTATCCCACAGTGCAGTAATGGCAATTTCGAAAAATTCGGATGTTTGATTCACACTTCTCTTCGAACATTCGAACTGTCAATAGCCTAACGGCAACAAACAACTTTCAATTGTTACAAATGTTAAAGAAGAAGAATATAAAGAAGCAAAAACAAAATATTAAGTAATTTTAATATTTTTTATTTCCATAAGTTAGTAAGCCTCCATTCGATGGCGAGCGACGCCACAAGTGACGTACCCTAGGTCAGAGGTAGAGAGTGTGTGTAAGGGGCACGCAGGACTTTGGCGGCACCCCAACAACATTTCCTCAAACGCACACACAATCGGCATTCAAAGTCAACTCAAACGCTCCAATGTGCTGCACTCTGTGCTGTGTGCAGTTTAGCGCAACTCGTGAGTTGGCAAATTTTTTTATTTGAGCGCTGCCTTTTTCAGATTCATTCCTCCTCCAGTTTTTGGGCTGGATTTGGTATTTTCGCAGGTAAACGTTTGAGCAGCTAAGGTTGTGCGATATCTCACAAATGCGCGACTCCAGCGCCATGGCACACGCAATTGCAGCCACTCCACCAGCTACATACCACCACACACACACACATAGTTATGGCAGTTTCTTTTGTAAAGTTCGTTTGGTAAATATTTATTTTTACCCGTGGGCCTAAAGAGTTCGAAAGCGATATTTGTAAGCGAGAATGTTGTGTGTGGAGCGTAGTGGAGTATAAGACAAAGTGGTTGTTTGCCAGCCGTCTTAGTTAGTGTCGCATTCGCAATTGGACTTTTTGCATCGTTTCTGCGACGTCGGCGGCGTTCAAACAGCTGCCACTTGCAACTGCTGCCGTCAACACCGGCGACTGCAACCAAAACTGAAACTCAAAATTTACGAAAGCTTTTGCATTTTGCACAAGTCGACCAAATTCGCATTTCGGTTTGTAAACTTGCCAAGTGACAATGGCCAAAAAGGTAGTCGCTTGATTCAACGGCACTATGTCGTACGGTCAACTACAATTTGATACTTTAAGTGGCCCCAAGTATATCGGCCTGTGTGTCGTAATGTGGTTTTACCGCGCCGTACCAACGCGTCAGTGAATGTAGGAGATTGTCGCTAACAAGGAAAAATAAATCAAACAAAATCCGCGCATTGAAAAACAATAAACTTTTAACAATTTCGATTTGTAATTTTACACCAAATACTATACAACAGCAAAAACTCGAATGATTTATTCCTTTTTGTGACCTTTTAATTACATTTAATTAAATTTTAATGTTTCAACTTTATTGCTTGGAAATTTGATAAACGTAAATAAGTTTTAGTGACGAATTGTTTAATTACGAATCGCAGTGATGACGCGTTCTTTTGTAGTGAAGCAACAAAATGCCGGCGGCACATCAAAGTCAAAGGCCAGACGTTCTAAGTGTTTGAGTTTTGTAAAATTTAAACGAGTGCAAACTAATAAAAAAAAGAACCAGTAAAAAGTATTTAATGCGCTTGAGGTGAGTGATATGCCTTGTAGTTTGTCATCATTTCAACCAACCCTTTTCATCAACAACTGACGCCAGTTGAAAACACCTAGGGAGTTCAAGTCATCCTCCACCTGCTTTTTCCTACTCAACCCAAACCTCTCCTTCCTCGGGTATCGATAGGAAACCCTTTTGGACTTGTGCTCCTTTGTCCATTCGCATAACATAACCCAGCCAACGCAGTCTTTGGGCTTTTGTGCATGCAGTTCATCGTTAAATTTGCTTTGATACATGCAGTTGGTATCACGCGAAGGACCATACGTTTTCCGGAGAACTGTGCTTTAGAATAATCTAAAGGCCATCTCATATTATTTCGACACTATCCATGATTCCGAGCAGCACATGAGTACAGTTATGATCAGATACTTTTAGAGCGTGATTTTTGTAAGCAGGGAGAGGAGTTTACTTCTCAGTTGTCTATTCAGTCCAAATTAGAAAGAGTGATTCTCCTTTGAATTTCTTGACTGCAAATAACGCTGGTTTTAAAATATACAAATTCACTCCCAGTGTCAAATTTTGCCAAGGTGCAGCTCTGCAAGGCCCATTTTTCTTCGTTTCTTTATCCAGACCAGAGAAGGCAAAACTTATTATCGAAATATTCCAGCAATTGCTCGCTGTTGTAGTAGATTGTACTACTGTGGACTCTTTTAATTCGCGACCAGCTTATAAAATATTCCTAAGATATAGTTTATATTTTGCAATCCCAAATCGGGGTTTTAAAGCGAAAATCAGGAGGCCAGATACTCACCCCAAATTAATACTTATAAGGTGTTACAGGTGCCCCCGCACTCGAGTTCTATCAAAACCAATAATTTATAAACCCTTTGCGTAAGTCGGTGATGTATCGCCCTCCATAAAGCTTTGGATAGACTCTAAGTAGCCTAGGTGCTTTACTTAATTCTTACTGTTTTGAAGAGAACATAGAATAGAATTTTGTACAACACGTCCTTCCTAACAGGTAACTGCTATGAGTTTTATTATAAAAATCGCTAATTAATCAATATTTTCTGATTTTTTTTAAATAAAAATTAACAGAAATAGTTATCTTTTCATCGAAAATAATCGTTATTTTTTGAGTTTTATTATTTTGATCGAAAATAAGAATCATGGTTGAGTTTTAATTTTTTTTTCACAAGTAATTTATCAAAAATATTGGCTCACTGAAATAAAAAAGTTGAAAGTGCACATTGAAAGTAACATATCAAAACCACTTTCAAGCGATTGATGGTAATACTGTAAATATTACAGTATTTACTGTAAAATTGGCAGTAAAAACATGTGATTTTTGCATACCTAATGATATGAGTCCACTTTAAAATTTACAGTAATTCATGTCAATATGATAGTATATTCGAAGAATGATAGGGGCTCACTTTCAAAATTTATATTACCCACTGTTGGACGAAAAATGACAGGGTTTACTATCAATTTGACGGCCGTTTACTGTAGATTTTTTTTTCAGTGTTTGTATAATGTCGTCAACATATGTACTTAATAATTCAAACATATTTATAGACATCTACATACATATATTCACATAGGGGCAGTGACTTTTTGAGTTTTTCGATCAGTAAAAAAAATTAAAACTCAACATTTAATTTTTATTTTTGAGGAATAAAATATCGCTCAAGGAATAATTTTTACTTTTCGATGAAAAAAATAAAACTTAAAAAGGAGTGATTAGATGCAATTTACATAGGTTTCACTTTTTTTTAATCAAAGCAGATTTTTGTAGAGCATGACGAAACATGCACATTCGTATACTTTAAACTGTTCTCCGATACCGGGAAGCCTTCGATTTTTTTTCATTAAAAATATCAAAATAATCATTATCGGCGGTCCCTGCTTCCTAATTAATTCAACTTATTTTGAAGCCCAATTTATCTACATACATTTCTCCCGTTATGGAACAGACCCATCATCTTTCTCAGTGCCCCTGCTTCAAGAATACGTTCACCTACATTCAATTTTTTTGTAAATAGTTTTGCGAACAGGATTAAACATTTTGACAGACAAAAGACATTTGGCCAAATTACTTCGTTGATTCAGGAAGCTTCTGCACAAACGAACCTCCACTCCATAAAAAAGACCTTTAAAAGCTTAATTCAATGTAACTAACTTACGTAGTTAATTCAGCTTTACCTTGTACTTCCGGAGCTCTTTTTTAGCGATTAGCTGTATCAAAATATATGTGTATGTTTTTATTATTGGAATACAAGAAAACCATAGATTAAGTTACATATCTCATGTGTACTCATCAAAACTAAGAAAATACTCGGAAATCATTTTAAAGTTCTTGTGTGAACTTTGAAAGCTCCCCACCCACTTTTTTTGGAACTTTCTCAGAATTTTTGGAATCACTGCATAAGTTCAGTAACACCGATTTACAAAATTTCTATGCAAGAACTATCTATATTTGTATAACAAATTAACAACCGAATTTTAGCTGAAGTAGTTTTCGTAATATGTATATTAGAAGAAACAACTGGGACATTTTTTGGGGCACTCACTGTATGGATATATATTTGTACGAGAAGGGTATGATAACTGTTTATATATACTTTTTAATGATATGATATTTAGGGAATTTATCGTGCACTTAAAAACGACAACAACACCAACAACAAGAAAAAACACTAATCGTGCAAATTGCTCACCGATTGGCATTAATCTCGTGCCGCCTCTTTTCGATTTATTCACATTTGCACTATTTACTTCAAATACTCATACCCTCTCCGAAGTCCTATGACTCAACTTTAATTTCGCATTCTGGATAAAGCGTGCATGCATTCAGTTCGTATGACAAATAACTTGCGCTGAGTTTACTTTCAATTCACTTTTGTTGTTTTTGTTGTTGTTGGTTGCACAAATTCGCATTACAAATAACGAGCAAATAATAAGAATTGAAAAAAAAAAAAATGCCACGGCTCCAGCAGTCGCAACTCCCTTTATGGTATGTGTGCATATGTATGTATGTATGTATGTGTGTGTGTAGCTCCATGCATGCAGGCTCGGTGTCCATACGTTGTTTTAGGGGCTCGACCCGAACTGAATTAGTCAGGAAGTGGCAGCACCACCGAAGGAGTGGCGCAAAGGGCGCACCACTACATATGTAGCCAAAGATGTGTGTGCATATTAGGGTGCGCCGTATTTTACAACTTTGTCCTAGAAAGTAAAACACCTTTAGAAATGTTGCTGAGATCATAAAAACGCGCTCTGATCTCCGATCCCCATTTATATCAGAAGGCATCAGCCATACATTTTATAATCGAGGCGAGTTTGGTGTATCACATTAAACCCCTTCGATGCCAATTCGAAACATGGGGATGTCTATTTAATTGATCGCCTAAATGGGGCATAAACAACGGTTCTGGGAATTTCTCATCACAGGTTTGATAACCTACTTAAAGAGTAACCACAGTGCTAAAATGATCAGTATATTGATCTTTAACGTTCTTGCTTGGTAAAATTTTTCTATGTTATAAATCAGGCCCACCCTAACTTATATACGGATAAGCCGGAAAGCAGCACAGATCCCAAATTAATGCAATAATTGAAGCCAATTTAATGTAATTTTGTTCAATTTTGTTTTTGTTGTTACTTGGTTGATGGCTGTCGATGTTGTCGCTGCTGTCGTAGCTAGTTGTTGTTGTTCTTTCAAATTTTTTCTTGTTGTTACTTTTTTTCATGTTTATCGCTGTTGTTCCTGTTTGTTTGCATTGTTGATATGCGTTAAGTGTTTGTTGTGGTTGTTACCTTTTACTCACTCAACTTAACTTTTTTACTCGACTTCATTTTGTTGCCAGTTAACTATTTATATTTTGTTATTGTTATTGTTTGAACTATTATCGCATTTGCAGGAACTGTGGTCCCATGTGCCTAGACATGAATATTTGTTTTCCTTTTGCAAAATATTTAGTTACATAATACATAGACGATTTTGTTTTCATATAGCCATAAGTATTTTATTTATTTATTTATTTATTTATTTATTACGACTCTTAGAGCCTAGTTCATTACTTAAAAATAATATTGCATTAGTTAACAGATATACAATATTTTATGTGGTAGAGAGTAAAAATAAGATACATTGAAATATTTTAAATTGAAATATATTAATTATGCTATGTTAAATTGCGTTGAAATATGTACCACACGTTTACTCAAATCCCAATATCAATCTCATACATTCATAGATCTTATGTAATCATATAACCTTGTTTTAAATAAATTATTATCACAATTTTTGATGTATTCTGGTAACTCATTGAAGCATTTTAATCCTTTATAAAAAAGGCTATTTTTTCAGCTTCGGTTTTGTAATTAGGTAATTTGAAATTGTTTCTTTGCCTTGTATTCGTATCATGGACCTCATAGTTGAATTTAATACCTGCTCTTAGATAATCCGGCAAGTTTCCGTTTTTTATGTTGTAAATAAATTTCATTGTATAAAAATAAATTTGTTGCTTTACACTCATCCAATTTAAACTAAGTAGCATGTCCTTTATGGGAGTATCATAACGTTTGCACAAAATAAAACGCATGGCTTTATTCTGCATTTTTTGCAGTTTTTCAATTTGAGCATCTTTCATTATAAAGAGGATTGTAGCACAATAGATAAAGTAGGGCTCAATTATAGACCTGTATACTTTCACTTTATAATAATTACTTAAGTTCTTACAAGTTCTTTGAATAAACCATATTTTTGTTGCTATTTTACTTACTACGTAATCACTATGAGCATCAAACTTTAATTTGCTATCTATTAATATACCCAAATACTTAATTGTATGAACTTTTTCAATTTCCGCGTTATTTATTTTGATAGCCTCAAGATCAGCAACGTTCTTTCTTGTTATTACCATATATTTCGTTTTTCCAATGTTAATTTTAAGTTTGTTAGCACACAACCATAAATACAGGGCATTTAAATCACTTTGTAATTTTTCTCTTATATCATGTTCATTCTTTCCACTTATCGATATTAGCGCATCATCAGCAAAGAGTTTAATGGAACTAAATTTTAAGATTAAGTTAATATCATTAATATAAATGTTGAATAAAATGGGGGCAAGAACAGAACCCTGGGGTAGGCCAATCTTAACGTCCACTTTATCTGATACCGACGAACCAATGATAGTTCTTTGTTCACGATTTGTAACAAAATTTCGAAACCATTCTAATTCTACATCTCTGATACCAATGCATGCTAATTTTTCAAGTAATATGTTTTGATCGATAGTTTCAAAAGCTCTTTTGAGATCAACGAAAACTGCTATTATTGACTTTTTATTATTGAGATCTTCTTTCCATTCGGCTAATACCATATTCAATGCTGTTTCGCATGAATGCTTTTGCCTAAATCCTGATTGTTGCGGTATAAGTATCTTGTTAGTCTCTAAATATTTAACTAACTGATTTTTTACAACAACTTCTAAAATTTTTTCATCACTGGCCAATGTGTTTATTGGTCGTAACTCTTCTGCTTTAATCGTATTCTTGACCTTCTCTATAGGGACAACAGTTGAAGTTTTCCACATGGCAGGGACTAAGCCACTGCTCAAGCTTTCATTTACTATTTGAGCATAGAAAAAGCCTAGGTACGGTATCGCATCTTTGATTACTCCATCGGACAATAATTTTTTTCCACCCCTCTTTGCTTTAAACTTACTGACAAGTTCTTCAATGTCAACCGTGCTAACTTGGAGAAATTTAAAAAAGCAATTTGGCTGATTACTAATATTCATGTCTCTATCAACTACTTCAATCTTACTGCAAATATCTTTTATGCTATCTACAAAATAACTGTTTAGTTTGTTTGCAATATCCGATTCATTATGGTATAACTGATCGTTAATTACAATCTTTTTGATTGATGAACTTTCATTCACCATACTCACTGCCTGTTTTAAATATTGCCACATTGTCTTGCTATCATGACTATTGATGTCAATATAATACTCCATATACTTGGTTTTTTTGATTTTGATAAGCTTTTTATATTTTTTTTTTATGTTTCTATATGCATCCCATTCTCCTAATATTTGGGCCCTTTTATATAGTTCAAACTTAAGTTTGTTCATATTGGCTAGCTCATTGTCATACCACTTATTCATTATTTTTAACTGAACAACTTTTTCGTACGTCAAACTTTGCATAGCATTCAAAATATAGTTATTAACTTGTAATACCTTACTCTCCAAACTAATTCTACCAAAATTACTGAAATCACCTAATCGTAGCAAGTTTATAAGTGATTCATTATTATAGTACTCCCATGACGTTATATTTATAGAGCTTCTCATTTTAAATTTAGAGCTATTCTTAATTTTAAATTGAATGGTTTCATGATCGGATATTTGATGATCATCTATCTTTTCACATATGATATCATTTGTATTCGAAAATAGTAAATCAATTTTTGTCTTGGAAACCTCGGTTACACGTGTATCAAACTCAACTCTTTGATACATAGAGTATGATTTAAAAAGATCAATTAGGTGTGTGCTATAAGTTGATATCGTATTTAAATTAATATTAAAGTCGCCTACAAGAATATTACTCTCAGACAGTTCACAATTACTACCTAAGACGTTACGTAAGTAGTTAATAAAATCAGCATTACTTGTGCTAGGTGAGTGGTAAACCACGCCGATCTGCCATTTGGGGTTAATGTGCTTCAATTTGATAAAAATACACCAAATGTTTTTGTCTATTGATTTGTTATATTTAATACTATACTCAATAGAATCGTGAACATAAATCAAAACACCTCCAGTGTGCCTACTGTGAGAATCACATCGCACAAGTTTGTATGTTTGTATATTCAACTCTTGATTAGTAATCTGGTTAGTGGTACATGTTTCAGCGCATAATATTATTGCTGGACTTTTAGTTTCAATTAGTTTTTCCAACTCAATTTTATTACCTAAAATACTATTAATGTTTAAGTATACACAGTTGAGATCATTATTTCTTGATTGCTACCTTCTAGTTTTAGATTTAGATTTATGATCACTATATCTTTTAAATGCTGGACATTCTTTACTGAAGGCAGTATGATGTACATCCGCATCCAAGAGCTTTTTTTGAACAAGTTCACAACAATTTACGCAATTATAAACATTTGATACACAATCTTTAGTGTCGTGATTTGCTCCGCATTTGCCACAAGCTTTTTTGTTTATACATTCAACCGCCTTGTGATTGAATCCCAAGCATTTAAAGCATCTAAATACCCTTACATATTCCATAGTAATGCAAGAGTCCCACTCTACATTAATTCTTCTTTGCTCTAAAATGTTCTCATACGTTTCGATATCTGTTTCAATAAGCGCATTATAACATTCTTCCCTACGACTATTATTTTCAAAAATCTTCAAAACTTTAAATTGTTTACCCTCACATATGCTATTTTGCTTGGTAATACATTCCACCAAGCGCTCACTACTTAGTCTCTCTGTTAGACCAATAATCTTAAATACTTTTCTAATCTCCCTCTTATCTCTACTTTTCTGCATCTCGAATTCGTTTCCAATTTGTTCCGCTATCTTCTTTTGTAGTAGTTCGCATGATTCCTTATTCTTGCATTGAACTACTATCCCGCCATTGTTTATATCTTTCACCTGTGTGACATGACATTCGGTAGGCTCTATCACTGCTTTGAGCGCTACTTTCGTGTGTTTGTTTTTCTTTGCTTTGTCTTTTGGTTTGATGACAATTCTATTTTCACTTTGCGTGGCTGCTTTTGCATATGTCATTTTATTGTTACCATTTGTGTAGTTGTTGTTTACTTTTGTATTCGGCAAAACTTCATTTTCTTGTTGATTATTATTTGCTATTGTTTTAGTTAACTCTGCTAGTATGTCTTTTCTCATTTGGTTTATTTTAATTTCTATATTATGTGCAATCAAAGAGTTGAAATCTGTAATCAAACTGGTTTTCAACTGTTGTATCTTATTAAAAAGTACTTCTTCTATTATGTCTTTCATATCGTTCTTTCCAATTCTGTTTTGATCGCAACTTTGTATCAAATGTTTTATTTCAACGAACTTGGTGTTTGTATCACATAACGAGCATTGATTACAAAACCACTTTATATTTACATTTTCACTAATTAATTTGACTTCTTTGCTTTTTACATTGCTGCACTTAACACAGAAAAGACCGCCACAGCCACCTGAACATGAAATTGCATCGTCTATTTGCGAAAGTTTAGTCGTGCACTCTTTGCACTCAGATGGCGGCATTTTGGTTTTTTTGCCACCACTTTTGTAAGAAAGTCACTGTCTTTCTAGTTTTCCACCTTTTTTTGGCTTTAATGATCGCCAGTGGATTCACTTATTTATTTTTCACCAAAAATTATACTTTGCTAATATCATTAATTTATATTTCCGCACGATTATACAAAATTAAATCTAAATTTAATACATTTTTCAATATTTCAGAATTTCGGAATTTTAAGTTTGGCACATTCAAAGAGTATAATAATGTATGTGAGCACATAAGCATGTACGGGCAGTGAGTGCTACTCAAAATGGCCCAGTTGGTTCATCTAATAGATTGCGACAACTTCTTCAGCTAAAACTAAATTGTTAATTTGAAAAATATGAAAAAGATCATATCGAAGAATTTGCTCCTGCTGGTAGAAACTGGGTACACTCTGCATAATCTGAGACTAAACTCGCCGTTTGAAAAAGTTAAGGGACTTTTTATTTTTATTTCTCCACAGTATTCAAAATCATTTACTTACCTACGTAAATATTGGAACAGTGCCTGAATGATGGCAAGGTCTAGGATTTGTATATGTAAATATTATGGTATTCCCAGTTGCCGCAATTTTTCTTATTAATGCACATTGCTAGGCAAATCATTGATATATCAAACTTCAATTGTTTCAGCGTCCTTTCTTTTCATTCCCGCAAAAGTACAATGTACCTACGTTCTGGTAAGAACTTGAAGCATCCCTAATTCCTCTTGATTGAGAATTTTAATACCGATATACGGTATATTCCCCGCATACATAGAAAAACATATCAGAATCGTTGGTCAATATCTCCATTTAATAGTCATTTTCAATCAACAAGATCGGACGAATACAACGCATAGCAGATCGAACCAGCATAACATATAGCTCCCATACAATCTATTGTTCCGATAAACAGGTTTTGGGTTATGGCTCCTGCACTTTAATACCGAGGAACATAAAATTTGACAGCGACAGTACTTATTAAATATAAAAAGTGTGTGATGAAACTCACGAAGATTGGTCCAATATAACGTATGGCCCGCCTACAACACATTTTTCTCATAAGCGCAGTAAGGGATACTAGTATGTATCTCTAAATTAACAAAGTAAGGCCATACAATTTTGCCGAGTACCGAGTACTTATCTTACATGAAAGGTCTAGCCGAACAAAGCGCTTTCCTTACTTGTTCCTGACTAGTTTGGCGTCTCAGCAGGGTAATTGATGGTTTTATTAGTTCATTTGATTCTTATTATCACTTCCCGCTTTTCATATTGGTTTTCTAATTTTATGATTAGTTATGCGTACTACTTCAGCTGTCTTTAGAACGGTAGTCCTCTTTCAGCACCCATGCTCCAGGCTATTATCATTCCCGTCCCCTTCAAAGTCTCCTAAGTAAGATAACTCGAAGACATCATCCAAACACCCAGTAGTCACTTAAAACATTGACAACATTTCTATGTTAATTGCCACAACCACAATTTTCAATCATTCGAAAAGGTGGCAAATTTGTGGTTAACAAACCCTCTTCTTCTACAAACAAGACTTGTCGCATGTGTAACTACTTACATACATCTGCACATATGAGTAGCACACACGCACCTTTCAATTGTCTTAATGATTTCTAATTGCTTTCAAATGAACAACTTATCGACGAGTCCTTTGTTATTTTGCGGTTTCTTTGAGTTCATTTGGTCAGTAAAATTGTTTTCCATTTGGTCAACCACAGAACTTATCTACACGCCCATGGGAAGTGTGCCACAGTTTGTACAATTTATTCTTGTTGAGGGCGAAATTAAAATAATTTCTATTTTATTTTTATGTAAGAATAGAATGTCAGTGATTAAGTGGAAATAGTAAAATGTTTTCCATTTATAATGATCACTTAGAAGAATGAGTAATTTCAATGTGAAGGTAGTAAGAGGCGTAGCCCGACTTTGAGTAAAGAAGGAGTAGAAGTTTTTAAACGAAAAGTCGATAAAATGCCGACTAAATTTTTTAGAATGGGTGGGCAGGGCTTATGAACGTTAGAGATTCAATTTAGTTCTAGAAAAACTGTCCCATAAAGCACAGATGCAACAATTCCACTTTGTATCTAAAATTTTCACTGCAAGATCTCTCTCACACCTAAGAGTTCTTCCTTCTGTGATGAGCACTCATGTGGGCTTACCAGGCTTAGAATATACACGCAATACGTAGCCGATTGTAATTCACTAAACAAATGTTCAATGGGGTAAACCCAACCCCACCTCATCCGTTTATATGCGCCCATGCCTTCCTAAGTGAAGCATTAGAACAATGATTAAATGAAATGGACAAATGCAATTTGGATAGGTATAAATGTATACGAGTACATACATACATACATACATAGGACGTGGTATGTACATTTTATAGTTCTATAACCAAATGCATTTTCACCTGATCTTCGTGTGCTTTCATTGTAACTGCTCATCAAGTCTAACACATTCCAGCTGTCAATTGTGGCGCCGAACGTCTATCTAATAAGAATGCAAGTAAATTGAAAGTCTATAAGCCTTCAAAATGCGATGCTATCATTAAATGGCAGCAAATCATAATTTATATTTTCTAGTTTCTTTTTTTTTTTCTTAACAAAGCCCAGTGTTGCGCCACTATTTCTACTGACAAATGCATACATACACACACATATGTACATACATACATAGCTACCCGCCATACATAGCACTCCTTGCTTGTTGTTCGCCCGGCCGTTCATCTGTCTAGGCGTTAATATAGTACAAAGCCAGAATTTATGATAGAAGTTAATGCATATTCGAAGCCAGCTGACCAAGCCGAGCCAACAAAAATGGTAAGGGCAAGGTGTTGCTCATATTGGATGGCATACTAGTATGCATAAGTACGTATCTACATATATACCCAGCAGTCAAATGTTCTAGTTGCAAAGTACATAAAAACTAGTATGAAAGGCCAATATTTCAAGAGCAATTTTTAAAATAAGCATGCCCTACGAGATGTCCATTGGCTAGCTCAAAATGCTTATCAGTACCTAACTAGTTCCAAAGCAAAAAAAAACGTAGTTCAAGAACTATTTTTCACATTTCTGTAAAACTTTTTTATTTTTCGGACTAATTTGATGACAGTCAACAGAGTTTTGTACTAAATAAATAGATAGACATATTTTGTGAGTAGTTTGGAGTTTCATATTAAAGTACTCTAGTGCTTTACGAACCCCTACTAGTTCGCTTTAATCTACATATTTTACATGGAATCAACTAGAGAATTTGAGATGCTGATGTCCTGGGTAAATATAGTTCCTATCGCACTAGTTTTCATTCGTCGTTGTGTCTCTAGTTCTGAACCAGAAATTGTTCTCACTCACTTTTAATAATTTTATACACATACATACATACATACATATCTATGTATAGTGAAGTGAGAACCTTTTACTATAATTGCTGTTGTTGTTGTTATTACGACTCGTCTATGCACAGTAGGTAGTTTGGTAGTCACTTTAAAAATTGCCACTTTATATTTTCACGAAGAGCAAGACAACGCTGCAACGTCCAATTCCACCAAGTCAGACAAGGATGAGCTCGCTTTTGGTATGTCGTCGAATGATAGGAAAACACCTTTGGCACTTAATCAATTGGCGTTCCTGTTCAACAGGCAAACATTAGTGAGTATTAATATATTAAAATGACTACACAAGGGCGTAGCAGTGGGGGGCCTCTCATGCATACATATGCTAAGGTTTCTAAGCTTGAGTTTAAATGTATTCGTTTTGGGATGCATTTAATTGTGATAACTCGCCATCCTTATTCGTCGCGCTCAAACAGTACAAAGACATTCCAAAAACAATTTAGTATCTTAAGAAATTATTCAAAGCTACGCCTGTGCTTATCTAGACGATTACAGTGGCGCATACATAAATATTGATATCCAGTTTCCTTTCAAATTCGTTGCGATATAAAAATAAAACAACAAATCACCGTCATTCGATAGTCGACAATCGTCCGAAATCTATCGTAAACAGCTGCTATGACCTGCTCGACGATCAGCATGAAAACCGGCAGCGCGTCGCGGTCACATCGATCAATATTGACAGCTTTAGAAAGAAAATAAAATCCAGACACAGGAATGTTCGAAAGTACATACTAAGTATGCCTATGCACATATGTATATATTTACATGTAAGCAGCACAGTCGCTTAAATGCTGGTGCATAACACAGGCGAAAGGCGATTTTTTCGCTGCAAACATTCGCCAGAACATTGACCTAAGTAGATATCTCTCACAGCGCAGTCATTTTTAGTGCAATTCACTCCCATTTTACAATATTTGTTAGGAAGTAATTTGACAAATCTGTCGCTTTTCTGCTTTTCGATGTAAAAAAAAGTGGGCGTGGTTAAACGTTTTCGGATTTTTCCTTTATCGGAAACATTTCTTTTCCTTTCAAAATCAAAACAGATTGATTCAAAACTAATTTATGTTGTATTGTGTTATAATTAGGAAAACTATGTACTTAAAATTTCTGAGACCGGAATATTCGAATGTCGGTACCGTGTTTCGGCTATTACGATGCGATATATTAAAAATGAAGCATGTGAAAAATGTGTATTGAAATTTGTAAATATAGACGTAGTTAAATTAGAAATAGTATATCGTGAATGCAGTTCCGTTCGGGTACGGATTGCAGTGCCATTTTACGGCGGGCATCGCTTACCGACGGGATAGGAATAATGAAAGCTTGATGACAACATACAATACGACGACTGAGTGGAAGGCTACCTTGTTTCAAAGACGGTCTGGTATCTAAGCAATTAACAATTGGAGGAAGTGGAAAACCGTTCCCACCACCTTCTACTTAGTCAGGCCGAAATCTTCAAAGGCAGTCCCATCTGTCCCTTGCAGACCAATGCTTGTCTTATATCCGCTTCCTGGTCAAATAAAGCGACTCTCGCAAAGCATTGTTAATAACCCAGAAAGCATATAATGCAGCTCCCTCATCCAAAAAGGGCCCCCTGATAACTAAAGAAAAATGCCACTAAGCTTTCACTATCTAAACTGTTAAAGAGATTACCTAATTAATGACTTTTTTACTTTTGTTCTCTTCACTAGACATACAAAATTTGATGGGCTGACTTTAAGAGGGTCACAACTGAGCTGTCCTTCCTAATTCCTTTTAAAACTCTTCCGTTTAGCAGACAAATTCTGAGCTCTGATCGGGCACCTATTATCACCTATGTTTCTATTGTTTGAGGGAGCGAGTTCTCAATCGATAGCTTGGCAATAACTAAGGCCCCTTTCGAATGAAAAGAAATGGATGTTGAGTGAACACGGAGGGGGGGTAAGGTGGCTAGTGCAATTGTGGCATTCTTAATATTGAGTTTTCTAAGCCCGGACTCACGCATTTCAGAGTCTGTACTGACGATTACAAAACTGTCTATTGGTCAAGCGCTTGGGTGTTCTCGGCTAAATGCGGAGAAGCAACGGACTGAGTAACTGGCGCTGCTTGTCCCAGTGTGCGACGCATTAAAGCAACTCAAAAAATTTTGGAGCTTTTCGCGTCGTTGGTATGTCATTTATGTGCGTTTGTGTGGCAATGCATAAAGCATACATTAAATGAATTTTGGCTCAAAACAACATGACATTTCGGCTGACAAGTCAGGCATGCAGCGCGCCGCGTCCAATCACAATTTTCACTTTGCATGTTGCAGGTAAATTGTACGTATGTAAATCCAAAAGCGTGGGATTTGTTGTACGACGACTAGCAAAAATTGACGGGTTGACTTTTGTTGTGGTGAAAATTTACCTTGGTTATGGCGGGGTACAACAAGTTTATTAGTGTGTTGACGCAAATTAACAGCGACTCGCAACGCTCTGTCATTGTGTTGAGCGCGTCAGCGCAGAGTACGGTGCGCTTTGCAAAATGTTTTCGACGCTCAAATGTAAGCGGAATACAAGTTGCACTGTGCTGTGTGGCAATGTTAACGTTTTCTAAACGGCAAAAGCCAAATAATTTGTAAATGTCATGAAATTTTGACAGTTTGTGGTGATATTTTGCAAATTACATTTGTAATTGCAACGACGATCGTTGGACGGATGGACGTACGGGCGGCAAGCGGTCTATCATACACGCTCGGTTCGTAGCTGATCGCATTCGCCAAATTTTGAAATGAAGCGAAATGAAATATCAAAGGTGGAATTTTTGTGTGTTGTGGCCGACAAGTGGTGGTGCCACACAGCTGGTGCGCTCACAATCGTTCGCCATCTCTCTTTGCTGCACCGCAATTACGCTAATCGAAATGACAAAGTGTATTTTGATCAAAGTTAAACATTTGAAGAAAACACGGACGGCGCGTTGTCTGCATTCGGAGTCTTATAGCTAATCGTAAACATATTGATTTAATTTTGGGGACAAAAGAAGTGAGTAGGCTTTGACGTATGTTTTGTGACTTGGGAAATTGCCTTACTGACAGCATTTAGATTTGTGTAGGTGATTGGCCCATTGAAGTTTTCAAGTAGAGAATTTTCGGGTGTCGAATAGACAGTATCAAGAGTCATCTATTCAGACTCAGAGCACTCCAGTTCTTTGTACTTCAAGGAACAACCGATGGAGAATATTTTCCAAAAACTCGCAAAAACTTACTCCATGGAGTACTCAAGGCAAAACGAGAGAGTGAGTTTGTGCGTTTTTAAGAATGAAGTGGCCTCAATTAGGTATTACGCTGTTCGGTCCGTCACGTCCCATTCAAGGAGTGGATGCGCCGAATAAGCAAGGCGAAGTACTGCTACAATAACAATCCCACTTCCAGAGAATAAAAGTGATACCGATGGGGTGGCATTGTAAATCTTGACGATGGACATGGTAAACCTCCAAAGAGATAAATTTACCGCTCCGCTCAGAACTGCAGAACGTATTCATGGCTCGAGGGGCGACTCTCTTTTGTGATAAGTATCTTCAGAAGTTTGTTGGACGGAATTGAGCCTAGAAACATCGTTATGAAATATTCGTATTGATGACAGCGGGCGAAGTGGAGGTCTCCAATATGCAGTTTTTGATGCCCTTAGAACCAAAAACCATTTAAGTATTTAAATTGAGGAATGGTAACGAAATTTAAATCAACTTTCCAAATTATGCACACCCTAATGTACCGACGTACCCGCGTAACGTATTGTGTACCTACCAACATTAATTACTGCATGCTAGAGCTATAAACTGAAGTGGCGCAATAACATGTCAGCGTCAAAGAAACACGTTTAAAATTCTTCTAACGCTAATCGCCATCGCTCGCGGAACGCATCCTGCTGCCACAAAAAAAAAAGACGACAACAACAACAAAAACAAACCAGCAAACAGGTGCAAATGCAAACGAATGTTTTGTAAGCTATAAGAATTCCATTGTCTGCCAGTTGACATAGAGTCAGAGGAAGAGAAGTCAAACGATGGCCAAGCAAGTTAATAATAAGTGGAAATAGTAATTGTGAAACTGACGTTGGTGGAGCGCAGGCGCAGCGGTGCACACACACAGCACACATCACAGCACCGGCACTTAATTCACATTTTATTACATCTCGTTTTTGTATGCGTTGTGTATTGTTCGTAGAAATAGAGTTGTAGTTGGTTGCCTAGACCTGAGTTCTTACTTAGATACACCATCGTCATCATAAAAATGCGTACGCACCCCTTGCCCTTTGCCTTCTTCTCACTTGGTTACACATTTTCCATGGCTTTCTTGATACCAACGTACATACATCTTACCAGTTGGTCTTTTATTAAGTATTCAACACTCCACTTGGCAAGCACACAAGAATGTCCAAAGTCCTTTTGCTGCATAAACTAGCCACTATCGCACTAACAGATCTCACATTTTGTGGCGATAATACAACGCGCACTCCTGCATTTTCGGCCTTTATCACCTTTTGCCATGGCCCGTTGCTTGGCGCGCCTTCGTCAGTCATCCGAATCAAATAATTTTTGTGTTTTATGACTATTATATACGCATTTGAATATTAAACAATATCATATGCATTTTTATGAGCGTACATGTGCACTAGGGAAGCACACACACATGCCTACACTGCCGGTCAGCAAAATAGTTGCAGAACTCGTCGGAACCTGTAAAAAGATGTCTCTTGTTTCATAAAAGCTACGAGTGAATGATCTACGAGTACGATAGGGGTTCTGGAACTTTTTTCCGCTTATTTTAATATGAATTCAACATACTTAAAAAAAGATAATAAAGAAAAATAAAAAAAATTGATTCTTTATATACATAAGTAAATGATAATTCTTATGTATAATGATTTTTGGTCCGTACTCTTAAAAAACATCAGAACAAATATCACTTCCTATCTTCATTTCATTTTAACACAAACAAAAGACTTCTGAATTTTTCGTGACCTATAAGTAATTTAATTTTTTTATTTTGTTTTTAATTTCAGAATATAATAGGAGAAACAACAATTCAAATTCTCTATTTTTTTCGGAGGTTGTTGAACAAATTAAGACAAAAATTCCCTCTTTCAAAAAATTTTATTTTAATTTTCACATTTATTTAAATTTTTAATTTAAGATTCAGAAAAACGAGTATTTGACATTTTGACTTCTTCACTTTCATCTCACTTGTGAGAGTTTCTTTTCCTAGAAGTACGCATGATCCAACTATAGCAGGTCGTAGCAGCTCGACAAACATACAAACGCACAAAAAATTTTCATGTATTTTGTTTTTGTAATTTCTGAGTTTATAGTCAAAATCGTATTGAAAAATGGTTTGATTGTCAAAATTCGTGAAAAAAATAAAAATCAGCTGGCCTATCAACACGACCTGCATTATTGGATCATGGAAGTACGTAACAAATTTTTTCTTTTTTTTTGCTAAGAGAAAAAAATTCTAAGCCACCTGAATCTACAAATCTCAGACATGCTAGTAAAAAAACAAATGAAGTGATTAATCAACGGCTCTTCTACCTAATTCTGTTAGCTTAATTGATTGTGCAGAGCTAACTTGTTGTACTATTCAGCTGAACGGCAGTGTACATGTATAAACTTTACTTAGGCCTAAAGGTTAGATGAATGTTAAAATTGCGTACTGGCACCTCTTTAACTCAAACACCAATTGTCTAAGAAAACTGGTAAGTCGTGAGACAGCTAGTTTCCTGTTCATTTGCTAGCAATTTGATGTCAAATAATTTTTTCACATTTGACTACGACTATTATTATTTTTTCGATGCGGCAATATAAGCGTATATATGTATGTATGTGTGTAGGTATGAAAAGATGCCCGTTATTTCCCAAGTTTCTTCCCTCAAAACAAAATTATAGTCAAGCGCTGTACCTAACCCGGGCTTCTGAGAGACCTCAGACGTTATGTAGAATCCCGATGAAACAAATGGACCAAAGGCTTGAGCCAGAATTTTAAAATCGTTAATCAAATTTGGTAAACAAGAAAGCATTAGGTGGTCTAACAGGCCTACTGATTTCCTGAACCTTAAATATATTTGTATTTAATTTAAATCATTTTTGTGAGTTTCTTGCTATCATTCAATTTACTTTTACTTACTTTTTTCTTTTTTTAGTTTTGTTTTATTTTATTTTATTTTTATTTTTTATCGTAAATGTATGTACGCAAGTTTTGTATTGCTGACTTATTGTCTCCGACAAATCCACTTTTCCTGCTCTCAGTGAGAGCCACACACACGATGTATGCTTTAGATTTTTACTTTGAACTCGCACTTTTACATGTGCTCACAGTTTCTTGCTAAATGCTATGAAGAAAATTGAAATATTAAAATTTCAGACAGCTGAAAAAATTGTGGATATCCAGATTGGTGTTCCCAATTTGTATAGGCAACTTTTGTAAGTAGCTACGAATCTAAGTACAAACACTTAATGGCTTCTACATTATTGTGGAACCACGCACGCCGTCAAAACAGCATAAGTTACGCAGAGGAAGAATTAATTTCGATAAAAAGTAAATTAAACTGTCATTAGCTCACTTTTGGACATGCATACATAGCCATCACTTGATTCGTACTTTTATCTGCTGATATCGCGAGTTCACCCTTGCTTGACTAAAATTTTTTTTATTCATTTCTTTTTATATTCGCACCTTCTTTTCAAAAGCTTAGTTGGCTTAGAGTGTGTGTGTGTTAGTGTTGTACCAGAAATTTTATTCTATCATACAAATTCTAACAGAATCAATGCTGTCCAGTCCATCACCATCAAGTAATATCACACCAACAACAACAACGTCGTCATCGTCAACATTGTCGTATGAGTAGTTGTTTCCTCTTGGTCTCATGTACTTTGCGGCACTCTTTGCCAGGTTCTAATAACCGTAATCTTTTATAAGAATGGTTGTAGAGTTTTTGTATTTCAAAACTATTGTAAGTAAGGTCAGGTAAGTGTTGCTGTGTTTGTGGCTAAGCTGTGGTTGGGGCTTTGATTGCGTTTTGAAAGACAATTAGGTTTTTTGCTTTGATGTTGGCTCTTGGCATCTTGCCAGCTTTGCCGCTTATCATGCCGCCCATTCATTCTTTCGTTGAGTTCTACTTTTGTTAGCTTATGGCGGTAAGTGTCGCTTTGAAGTTGTTTTATACGCGCCGCACATAATGCGTGCCGTCAACGAGTCAAATGTACTTAGATACATATTAGACCCGTTCAAAATTGTATGCCCGGTCCAAAAATTGTATGCCCAAAATATTATGTTTTTCAGCTGAAGCCAATGATTTTGGTTCTGGAATGACGAAAAATAGTCAACACCTTTGTGATAACTTTGTAGTTGTTGGCCTGGGGAGCACTTTACTTATGAATTTAACACTCAGCAGAACTTGGACTTTTTGACAATTGTAATTCTTGAGAGTTTTCTAACGAGAGTTCCCTACCTTGGTTTTAGGCTAGAAAGTTCAAAACTAAATTTACTTCACTCGCTTCCTAACCTCACATTTGAAAATTGAAAAGAGGTCGTATTTGATTCAAAATTGTTATTTTCTTTTTTTGTGGAATTAATACAACGTGCTTGAGCTTAAAACAGTGAGATTACATTTCTTTTTTGATCGGTCTACCAAATACAATGGACAAGTGTTTGTTGAATTGCCGCAAAACCGATTTCACACTTTCTAAGAGTGCTACTAACCGGTCACTTAAGGCGATTGTTCGCAAGCTATGGTAAGCGTTATTGAGATGTACTTATGAAAGGTGTTTGGCTATCTATCTAAATTATTTTGTATGGGTCGAAAAAGAAGTAGGCGTTTATCTAAGTATGTATTTATTTTACAAAAGAAGCAACTCATCTTCATTCACAAAAAAAAAAATTTCTTACACTTTTTTTTTAATTAAGTCGTGTGAGAGCTATGGCTTGCGTGATGAAACTGAGATCGAGCATTTCTAAAACATGGCTGCATACTTACTTTTTGAACCCACACATATCGAATGGAGACAGAAAAAATTGTCTTACCGTAAGCTAATAAATATATTAGGAGCTGTTTTTATTTTTTTGTAATCACCCATTCTTGCGTGAATACATCGACCGAATGTCAGGGTGGATTGGAGACGCGGCCTCTCCAACCATCCACTTGTGGAATACGATACACTTAAGTTTATTTTGCCATGTTAAGTTTACTTTTGTAACACTTTGTATTTTATAATAGAATGTTATACATTCGCCATCAGTCGACCGCTTTATGTTAGTGTCGACTTAAAATTAAATAAATAAAAGTAAGGTGGCCTTCTTACAGATGTGAACGTGGCTGGTCGGAGAGTTTCATCTTCGAGGGTTTTAAGTATGACAACAGAAAGAGTGGAGCATTTGAAGATAAAAGAGCTGGAATTGCTTCAAGATTCGCATTCAACTTGAAGATTTTGCGATACCTCCGCAAGGTGCGGGTGCCACTTAACGAAACTCTTTCTAGTTTCGTCCTGCAAGCCTTCTGATATCATTTTCGGCATTTTTGACTAGCTTTACAATCTCAGTATAAGTCCTATCTATCACTGGGCATGAAGCTAGCGAAGAGTAGGGTTACATGTCTAATCTCTTGGGCGACTGAAACGTTGATTTGACCTCGTTTTTTAGCTTTGTAATTATAGTTAAACAACGTGGGGAAGCCGTAGAGTTTGGTTATAACTTTCATGAAGTGGTATTATAATCTCGGTTCTATGTTTGTAGGTATGAGAAGGAGAAGTGACGAATCTCTCCATATTTGTTTTAAGTACCAATTTGTCTGGTATCCCCATCAAGCATGAAATTGCCTTGGAAGCACCTATGATCCTTGAACAAGATTTTTAACAATCTTTTAATTTTTCATGCAGTTATCGGCTGATGTGCTTATCTTGGTATAAACTGCTAGAGAGAATTACCAACGACATCAGCAAAGAGCTTTTCTTCCAGTTTTTTTTTCATCAAAGCAGTAAATCAGAAGCAGAGTTTCAATAGAGAGAAAACCCTTGGTTGCTGGTACTAAAGTCTAAGCAGTTCCGTACTCAAGTGGCTTACATAAGGGTTAAGATAGATAATTTTTAAATGGTTTTTTCATACGCCACAGAATTGTTTTGTACGATGACATGTAAGCTTTCAACTTTATTTAATATTTTTGTGTGCTATGTACCTAGTACCAACAAATTCGTGCAAAATTTAAAAATTCGTGTTGCGGGCAAGAAAAATAAAATTACGAAATGACGAAAAAAACACTCAAAACATGGCTTTAAAAATTGTGTTTAGTACAATCGCTGTTATGAAGGAAAAATGTATGTATGTATGTATTATGCAAATGCCATGCCAATATAAAAGCTCATCAATTTTGTATAAAGACGAGCACGTGTTAATCAGCGCCTCTTAGTGGAACGTGAAATGCCACTCAAATGACTGCAAAAGGTGAACCTAACGTCACATATTTTATATACGTCAATAAAATATAATTTCGTGGCCAGTTTGGCAAATGTTGTGGAATGCGATAAAAAATGCATGAAGCTACAACGAACATGCAGAAACAAAAACAATCGGTTAGCATTTATTTTATTTATTTTTTTTTTCGGGCGCTGCACAGTGGGCTAGTAGCTGAATGAAGCACTCGCATATGTTCCCGCTTTTAAAGCTATGCAGTACTTCGAATAAAGTTCTTTATTTTTTTGTCGCTTATACATATATTGACAGATCTAGATTAGATTGCGTGTCATAGCGGATAATAATTGAATATTTAGCAATGCCAGATTCATAAAATTCGTCAATCCTTCACACTCCCATAAAGAAAAAATGTGCTTACACTTCCCATGCAAATTCAATTTTTCATTCCACCTATCTCTGTAAATAGTTATATAAAGGTACTCACCAAAATGTCTAGATAAACCAGGAAATAAGGGAAGAGTGGGCATTTCACATTCTATAAAATGGAACTTTTCAGATTTTATTTATCTAAAAGTCTTCGTATTTATATGACTTCAACTCCAGATTAAGTTGTGGGATTCTCAACACTTTGCACCCTGTACTCCTTCCAAGAATAAGTTCCGTATGCACAACTTGTAACACCCAGTTGCAGTTGCCCATTATTCTCTTCACCGATGAGCGCTAGCCATGAACTATTTGCCCACACTGTACATTAATATTCCATAGAATTACTCACTATATTTATATACCGACTCATTTGTTGCTCTTTATGTGCCACGCCTTGTTTAGTTTTGTGATTGAATACTTCTTAACTCTGTCATTGTTGCAGTTGTAGCGCAAACCCATTAAGCTAATTCCTAAACAAACTGCATGTACATATATACAAATGAATACATATGTAACATACATATGTACATCTGATCTATGTCTAACTCGATTTACTACCTCGTATGCTTTGTGACAATTTTGTTAAATTTTTCCGACTTTTACGACTCATAAATTACTTTAATTGCATTGTACACGCTAATGAAAACATTAGTACTCAAAATCTATTAATTGTTTGTATCTTTTTTTGTTTTTGCTTTGCAGGCTACCAGTGTCGTTGTGCCATGCTCATTTGGTGGATGTCCATAGACGATAAACATATGGAAGGTAAGTGCTTGATTTTAGTTTTTCTTTTGACACCCTCGTCTTTCTTTAGCTCGGGTATTGGTTATGTTCAGAAATCCGAATACTTGGTCGTTCTTCTTTTATGATTGACATCTAAGCAAGTAGAGCCAATTAATTGCAATTGATGAATTTAACTAGCAATCATCTGTTCTGCTTTTAGTCAGTTTGTGTAGAGTTTTGTTTGACGACACCATTCTGGTTGGATCAAATTAAAAATATTCCAAGAAAAAAGACGCACGGAGTGGCAACGATTCTAACCCTGGGTGGGATCATATCACACTTAAACCAGCCAATCGTACAACAGACAGTCTTCCTAACCCAATGCCTTGCGGTTAACTTGGGCAGAACAAGGTCTTTTATGTAATTTCTAACCGTATCCAGAATAAACATTCCGATACACCTTCACATAATTTTTTTTATAAAGACTACAGAACAGACGCCAACAGATTAAAATCATCCCAACTTCTAGTAAGTCCATGGCATTCTACTTTTCTTGTAGAATAGTTACTCACGTGTTCCGTCGTACTACTGTTGGCAACTCAGAAAAAACTAGTCGTTAACCTGAGTGCTTTCCAGCGCGCCAATGTTTAGTTTTAGCGTTTTTGTTTTCTATTAAGAAATGTTTTCGAATAATGGGACAGAAGCGAATATACGACGCCGGATTATTTTTATTTTACTATTCGAATTTTACTATTCGAACATTGTCTTATTCGAATGGTTCGAATGAATAGAATGAGATACGACTAAGACTAATTGTGAACCAGGTACATTTTTCATTAATACGGAGCTTAGCTTAACTCATTTGGTCAAATCAGGCACTAGTACAGCCTGAAAGACTATTTATGTACGAGTATATATGTATATTTGTATAAACGGCTGTCTCACTTTCTTACTCGGGGAAATTATGTTCTTTTGCTGTCATATAAATTAAATGATATGTTGTCTGGACTTTACTAAAGCGCTTTGTTTAAATATTTTTCATTTTCATTAATTTTATTGTGACACCTTTTGAAAGATATTCTCAAATTTGTCAGACTATTTCTAAACAATTATAATTATTCGAGTTGAATGGGCGATATATGTATATGTAGATAAAAGATAGACTTACATATGTACAGCTGTGTTCAAAATAATAGTAGTGAATTTCAATTGGATATCGACGCAATAAGAAGGAGCTGTGATTTTTATAAATTCCATTTAAATTATAGCAAATTCTATAACAGAAACCACATAAAAAGAAATGTCAAAGCTTTCTGAGTTTTTTGCCGGAAATGCCTTCGTGAAGAGTCGGCAGAAAAGAAAGTTAATGAAACCGGGGTAAAAAAGGGCCCCGCTTGAGAATGTAAAGTACAGTACAATATCTCTTCAGTCCGAATATAATTTAGGTGTTCGCTATAGGAAATTATATGCCTTTTTTATTTGTTATCACTTAGCGAGTTGAGAATAAAATAACAATATGAATAAAACCTTAGAGCCGCGAAGGGGATTTGTAAATAATTTAATCTTAATTGCTATCCCCAACCGATGGGGAAAAAAGTTTTTGTAATGAAAGGGGTCACTCTAAAGCGCATATTGATATGTAAATAAGCTTTAGGCTTTTAATCGAAAATTCAATTAAATAGAGGAAAGCTAATTAAAATGATTTATAAGCACTTAATTTGTAGAACGTGAAGAAGTAGAAAAGAAAAGAAATTAGTGAATAGATATTCATACTAATTAGCATAACAAAACATGTACATATCCATTCCTTAGTTGCTTGACAATATATTTTATCATCTTTATTCCCTTCATATATGTAACTGTATATATGTATGTATAAATTTATAGACTTACCAAATTTGTATGCTGAAAGAAGATTTATTGTTATGGCAGGCTATAAAGTTTTAATGTACAATTAGGGTATTAAACCTGCTGACCATGTTTTGATTCTTCAAAGATTTAAGAATAATCAATAATATGCTTTACCCACCTAAGGCCTACCTTGGAGAGACACAAATTGGACAAACTCGCCTAGACAAATTCTGAGTTACAATTAGCAATTGAAGCAGTTGAAGTTTTCCGATTTCAATCTGGAAAAGCAGACTTAATTTATCTTTTTTATTTAAACTTTAAGGTACATCTTGGGTGAACCACTCTTTTCATCTGGGGGACGCTCTAGTGGTAAGGCAAACTGAATTTTCTCATTTACCTATCTAACATCAGCGTAATGCCACTTTCTCGCTGCGAATATATGCCAATATATTTTTGAAATATCACTTGTGAACTTTTTAAGGTCAACATAGGCATACTCGAAGCGCACCACTAGTCAATATCCACAATCACTCAAAAACAATCATTCAAACATATACACCATCTCGTAAACCTCGCTTTTCAAATCAAGAATATACTAAAGATCATATCGACAGCCACACTGCAAAACCCTGTATGTCCAAAACCAAAAAGTTTTCAGGAGAGGGAAAAAACTGTGATAATTATAACGTATGTATATGAGCGACGGTTATTTCATTTCACCACTGGAAAGAAACAGGAAGTTGTAACCCGATTTTGACTGAATTTTAATGTGGGAAATATCACGATCTATGGGAAAGGCTCAGAACCTTATTTTTGGAAAAATAGTGACTTACGGGGTTCTGCAGTGTGGCTGTCGATATATTCAATCCTTACAACTAACATTATAAAACTAACGGGACTTTCGTAATAGGATCGGATGGCAGAGATTACGTCCGTTTAGAAGCTCATCCTTTCAGAACTATAAATTAATTAACGCTACTTGGGTAATCTAAGGTTCCAAATACAAAATGGCTGTCAATAATATTTTGTATTAACTTGAAACTTAGCTCAATATGTCTATAGTCCAAGCACTCAATAGTGCAAACATAAAATCACGCATACGTTTTATGTCCATAGCCGATAGAGATTGGTTGTGCCAGTCATGGATTGTCGTAAGACCGGTGATAGAAACGAAATGTGACAGTGATTTTGAAGATCATACAAAGAATAAATATTTGTTTTCTAGGTACATATGTATGTACATATAGATATATGTAAGTAACTTCAAATATACTGATATCGATTTACCACTCTCTTCGGACTCTTGACTGCTGAGCAAATGCGTTTTTGTCTTGGCTGCTCTGCACATATTGCTGACCAAATATATCATAGTGTCTTTGACGAGCACAAGTTTTCCTGAGTGTCATGAATGTTTTAATCAAATATTTGCACACGCTACTGTTTGCTACGCGCAACGATAGGTAAGCCATGGATAGCTTAGCATGGCTCTACCGGCAAAGCGTTTATATGAATAATGATGATAGGAGGAGCTAACTTGGGACACGACCACCGTGACGTCTGCAAATAAGTTCGAACCTAGGTAGGTATGGGTGGAATATTGAAGCAGAGATTTCAACAGCAACTACTAGAGTTAGCCATAACCCAACAAACATTATAAAAAAAAGTCTTGAGAACTTCCTACTTTGTAAATGACAACCGTTGCATCTCGAATGCACTTCCGCTGGTTGTCGCATAAATAAAATCAGGGGGTTTGACCTCCGCTATAATAATTCTAAAGATGTCGGAATTCGCCAACTTATCTTAATGGTAACAACCAATAGATGTACATTGTACATATATGTATGTATGTTTCTCAAGTGATTACAAACTGGACGCTAGAAAGACTCACTTTCTACATATAAAAGAAGATTAAGGGTTAGTAAAAGGCGAATGGAAAATAAGAGGAATTATCAGGAAGAAGAAAAAAAAACAGTAGTTCCCGCCAATTTATAGGAAAAATTCAAAACGGCACACCACAAATTGGGAGAGAAGTTTGGAGGAAAAATCTCCGAGGAGCTTTATGATGATCTATTGTTGTATATTTTTAATAAAATAATTCCAAACCTGTAGTATATATTTCTTAAAGGTTGCAGAATTTCTTTGAAGTCGTTTGTTGGGATGTTTAAATTACAAACAACAACACAATGGATCAGCCAACTAAGCGCACTTTTGAAGTCAACAGATATTGAAGAGAAACTTTAATATTTTTTTTGCTTAGTGGGTGGCTTTAGTTTAATAGTATTTATATTTGTTTTTGTGTTTGTTGTAAGCACGGTAGCTTTTAGGATTTCAATGAAGTGTACTTATTTATACAAATATTTGAAATTCCAAATATTTGGTGATGGGTTTTCGTTGTTCTTTCATGTAACATATTTGGCTTAAGAAAATGAAGTTCATAAAATACAGTTAAGTTACTGGTGACATAAACATAACCTCAAATCTTCAACTGAGCTGCAGATAATTGGCGTTTAGGCCAGTAAAAGTTAATGTTTTAATTTAATTTAGTTCGTAACTAAATGTTCATATTTGTATGAAGCTTTTCACTTTTATGCCATTTAATGTTTTTATTGTTATTTTCTAAGTATGCTGAACTTAAATGACACACATTCTTAATACATTTCAATGACAACTGCGAACAAATAATTCATAAATAAAATGTTGGATGTGCAGGATCATTGTGTATCAGTACAAGTGTGATATGTTATCTGTCAAACGTTTGACAGGCACTTCAAAATGGAGTTTTTTTTCAGTTTTTTTGTTTACATCTGAGGCACTCCAGCATGGCGGCGCATCGCTGCTCCTATCTTCTAACGAATGATAGAACGAGATGCAGGATGAATCCAACATAGAATATAAAAAAACAGGTGTTAATTTTTTTTAAAAATTTTGACGTCTGTGCTTAAGATATCACACTTGACATGGTACACAATGTGCAGGATGTAGACGGTTCTGTTCCAAGAGTGTTGTGTAACGAATTTTATATCAATTGCAGCCAAATTGGGAAGTTATGCGAACATTAAATCGATTTAAAATTACAATAAGTGAATAGTAAAATAAAAAGGCTATACGCACATACATTAGACGGCCTTAGCCTTTATATGACAAAAATTTGAAATCATCAAAAACCTTTTCATCACTCGCAAAGAGGTTTTATGGGTCTGCAAAAAAAAAAAAAACTCTCTTTTGGTGAGACATTCTTACATGCGTACATTGATACATATATATGTACATATGCATATTATATACATACATAAATATTTCTTACAATAAAGTCTGATGGAGTCATAAGCCTAAAGTGACTGAAGACTATAAACCGAATATGGTAATCATATGATGTATGAGTTTGGCTATCAAATCAACACTGACGCTGAATATCAATCGTTGAAAGAGATCATAAAAATACAAAAACGCTTTGCAACTATAAAATCGAAGAAAAAATATAGTTAAATTTTGGCAAAACCGCAAAACGCTGAAATCTACATTCGCGTCATAGACCTCTGCCATTAAGATCTATTCATTTATTTTCAAGAAGCTTCGAAAATTACTAGAAGAATACACCTTGATGGGAACTTTTTTCATAAAGTGCCTTCTTCTTAAAGCTTTAATGAAAACTTTCCAGTTTATAAAATATAAAATAATGAATTAAGAAATGTAGAACCATATGTATGTACGCCATCACTGTAACCACCTTCCCCATATGTAAATAACTAAATTCACTTCAACACATTTGCATAACTATTTAATTTAAATTTAACCCAAGGCGACTACAACCTTTGTTCTTTGCATTTCTCCTCCGCATTGCAGTTGTTGTGCGCTTGATGTCCGCGCAGTTGGTTTTGATCTGTGTGGGATCCCTTCAACGCATGAGCACCTCCTACAACCAAATGTATTTACAAGACTCATAAAGGTGCACAGAACACTAGCGTCTGTTAAATTTTATAAATTCTCAAAGCTAAAATAACATTACATAATTCTCCGGTTGACTTTGCCCGGATCAGGCCATTGTGACAGTGCGGCGCGGTGGCGCATGCGCAAATCGACATTTTTAATATGATCAAGAATTTATGGTAATTCGCGTACAAGTGTTATTAAGTGTAGCATTGTAAATATCGTCGAAAGGTAGCTAAGTAAGTAAAAATTGCCTACAGCTTCTGCAAAAGTTTTTCGGTGATTATCAAGAGAATAATAAATAATAAAGCCTTTCGATACGACTAAAAGGGCCGAATACTATGTAGTTATCATGAGCAGTAGCAGCGGCAAAAGCTGCAAACGAATTTGTTGCATTTAAATTTTTGGGTTTGTTGTGCACCCTCCTGTGGTGCTGTGTGCATGGATCGGCGCCGAAAAGTGTTTGTCTTAATTCTTTGATGACGTCGTCTGTCTGGGTAGTGCGTGAGGGTCGCATGGCTTATCAAGGTGAGCGCATCAGAAAGAATTCGATACATACATATGAGCTGAAATCCATGTAAAGGGTGTCTCTTTAGCACTTACGTCATTGCGAAGGCTAGGAGATAGTTTAATGAGGCTTTCAATAATTTAAAAAACAACTCACTGCTTTAACGATTTTATGAGTTGTCGCAAGCTTTCCATAATTCCGTGAGAGTTATGGATTTGTAGGTTCGGCGCACTACACACAGCAGACGAGCATTTCAACGAACTTCTTTGAGTTCATTGCCTGGATATATGAGTACCTGTCCAAGCTAAACCACTGGACTGAACACAGAACTGTTTTCATAAAAGCCTAGGAGGCGGTTTAGAATAAAGCAGGTGCTTGTCGGCCTGGTACGCATTATTTTTCATTCGAGACTTGCTGAGCAACAAATTCTTCAAAATCCTTTATGAAACTCCGCGCATGGACAACGGGTGACTCCGAAATAGTTCTTATCGGCCCTCTGCCAAGGTAAGGCTTTGTTTTGTGGACCAACAACTGATTATTTTAATGGATCATAATCCAGGAAAAGCTTTTATTAAAGCTTGCTTGAAACCATCTTTCACTACTTCCTCAAATGGAAACACCCTTTTCAACTGCAACGAGTTATTTTTGTGCATTCAAATTTCGTGCCATTCCTTGTCATATGTGCGTGTTGTGGTTTGTATGTGGCCGCCGTCGGCATTGTGGCACGCCACTCCACTTGTAACAGCAATTTTACGCAGATTCGCCATAGAACGGCAACCAAATATCTTGGCCTTGCTACCTGCTGCCAGTCGCCGTACGGTCGGCCGTCGTGAGCTTATAATTTCGCCAAAAATCCAAGTTGTCGTTAAGCATTCGACGCTTCGCAGTTCATATCGGCTGTGGCCGTCTCGATGACCGGCAGCTGTTGTTTTTGCACTGCCATACATCGATGTGCAGCACAACCAACGTGCAAATTAAATGCCAACTAAACGTTCTCGCCGCTTTGTTGTGCCCTCCGTTCTTGTCTGTTGCTGCTCTTTGTGCATGGTTTTTTTTTTTTTTTTTGGTTGGAGTTCTTCGTCGAGCTTATCAATGAAACTTGTGCAAAATGTTAAGTTGCCGCTCCGAGAACCCATAATCAGGAGAGCTGCTGATGTTCAGTTCGCACCGCAGGCGGATTGCGTTTATAATTGTGTGTGGCTGGATGTATGTATGTATGCGGTGCGGGTTGCGCGTGCGCACACGTACCAGTGGCAAATGGCTGCCGTGGAGATCAAATTGTTGCCCCGCGCGCAAGGATGGAACTCCTTCGTTCCCACTCACCACTCACCACTTTCCACTTGCTACAGCGCGGCACGTACCATGCAGCCGACGTGCTGAATGAGTGCCGAGTGTCCAAGTAGTCGAATTATTAAGAAATAAATGTATGCAAATGAAGGCGTTGAAATCTTGCACGAGCAATAAGAAATTAAATTTTTTTGCAAAGTGAAAACAAAGAAGTCGATAAACGTTGTTTGTTAAGTGAGAGCAGCGAAAGGTGCTGCAAATGTTGTAATTAATAGCTGCGCCTAAGCGATTGGAAGATCGCACAAAAGGTCAATTATAAGCGTAAACCTTCGTTAAAGGGTGTGAAATGAGTGATTTCACACGCGCTTCTTGCAGCTGAAGTTTTTAGTTAATCGTAGAATTGGCTGAAGGATACACTCATCCAAAAGCACGCAGCGAACGTGCGACCATCAAACGAACATTTGTTTAATTTCTATAATTAAGGAATGTTGAGTGTTGTTCTTGCTACTTTTTGTTTTGCTTAAAACGTTGATAATAATGTTTTGCCTTTTAATGATAGCTGAAGAGGTGATTTCTTTGAGCAGCAAGTGAAATGATTAATTTGAGTTAATTTTGATAATTCTTGGGTACAAAAGCCAATAAAATCTTCTATAGCTAATTGGTATGTATATTATTGCAGAAAGTTGAGAGATGAGCGGTTTGGATGAATTAAAAAACCATGCGAATCGCGCACTGTTCAAAAAGCGACCCCAGCATTTAGAGCGACTCCTTTATTGACAGGTGATTTTATATCGATATGCATAACGTCAACTAAACTTCAAAACACGAAAGCGTTCTACTAGGAAATTTACAACAGAGTACGAATCACTCGAAATTTTATTTCGAATGAAACTACAGGGTAAGGTTCCAGGATATGCTGTGACCTTATATTGCTCAAAGAAAACTTTAAGGTTCAAATTACTTTTAATTCCTTAAGCGCCTGGATTCGTTTCTTATACGGTGTGTCTAAACGACAATTTAACATGACGAGCATCGATTTAAGATTCTCGGGATATTAATTGATTAGGCCCAAGTCTGACGAGGTATATTTAAGTAAGCCACATTTTCATGCTTCCTTCGTAAATTGTTTTAACGTAAAATGTTCCCAGATAAGCAATTAGTTGGCAAGTTTAGTCAGACCTGTTTTCAAATCTAGGAACAATTAGTGGTAAAATTTCTCATTTCTTAAGTCATTTAAGAAACCCGTTGACTTAAATCCAGAACTTTGTTTGACAGAGATTCAAGGAAATCTGTTGATAAAGCCTCGAGACCTAAGCTTGCACATCTTCGGTACCTTGCCTTCTACTCTTAGGTTAAGGGATCTTTATGTAGTCTTCCTTGCATCCAGTGTAGTGGTAGTGTGCTAGCAAACCATACATGTAGGTCCCTCAGCAATGTGTCACATACTGTTAGAGTCAGAAAGGCGACTAACTCAGGGCAACTTCAAGAACAGTTTGCGGTATAAAAAGCGACCGATATTGGCAGTCTTTGTGACTAATACCGGAGTTATCTTAAACTAATCGAATTTTTTAGGGTACATATTCTTAAATTGAAGTACATACAAATAAGTATATATATAGCACACATTCATCTGTAGCCATTAATCAACTTTAAGTATTAAATGCACTTTCAATTTCTTTAGCGTGAAATGCTTGCTCACAAACCGACTAAACGAAATGAGCAAATTGTCCTACCAGGCGACGGACAATAATAACACGATGACACTTGTGAAGTGCCAATTAATTAACATAGCGCATATGTTTATTTACTTAATTTACTTAATAACGCCACTGGCAGTGCCCTATTAACCATCAGACATCATTCCCCAGATAACAGCCGTCAGCTATTAGTGGGCATTTTCACACTAACCCCTGTAGAAAATTTTGACAAGATTTATTAAAAATTCATTAATGGTTGTACAGGTCGTACCGTGCTTACCTTAGGTATTAGAGGTTTTGAATTGTATTGGGATTAATGAGGAGTTTGTAAGAATTCAAGAAACGACAATTAAATTGCAAAAAAAAAGTTCTTGCAGACTTGGCACTCTACACGATTTAGTTTAGCTAGGCAGAGCCCAACCCATTTTAGTATCCATTCCGAATACAAACTCTTGTTTCAAGCAGACTTGTTAAATAATGATCATTAATATTAATCATTGATTATCAAATTAAATTGTTTGTTATTTTTGTAATAATTGATTAACTTTTATAATTATAGTGGAGCACTTTGAGAATAATTAATAGATCAGGATTAAATTTTGTGTTCGATTAATGAGGATTTATTTCGTTTTAATTAATCATAATTTCAATTTGATTAAAATTATTGATTAATTGCGATTAACGAGGATTAATAACAAATTTTGAATATTTCAAAATTAGAGCAAATTAATATAATTGATTTTTAATTTTAATCCAAATTTAACAAGTCTAGTTTCAAGGTCTAAGATCTCAATGCAGCTCGAACATAAATTAACTGACTACTTCTGATTGACTTTGATGGCATGGTGTTACGATGATAATCTCACCTCACCTCATCGTCACAAATACTGTGATCATCGCCTTAGTCGCTCATCATGTCCAGTGTCACTTACTTAACAACTTAGAAATGAGGCGATTTATTTTAAGAAAACTTAGAGTAGAGAACCAGCTTCAATGATACTGAACTTTTCCTGCAGGGTATGTAGGGCCTTACGATGGCCCATTGCTCGTACTCTTAGTCATCCATGCTGTCCAACCGATATATAAATAATTGCTCGACTGCAGATAGAATTGATGGGGCTGATGAACCGTAACTGAATTCCGCACGTAGTACTCGTAGCATAGTTGGCGGCGGCAAATAATAAAATTATGTACCAGAGTAAAAACAATTACCTACTTAAATGCATAATTGGTGTATATTCCCATACGTGTGTGTGTCCCTGGGCGTGTGTGTGTTAGCTGCTAGGGACAGCAGCCAGTAGCAGATATGACAGTGGACACGTGACAGTAGCGGTAGCTGACTCTGGCGGTGCTTTGGCTGAGCTCAAACTTGCGTCTATTGGAAATGTCGACAAGCCCCTTGGGGTAGTCGTCATAGTGCATAATGTTGTTTTAATTTTTGTTGTTGTTGTTGTTAATGCTATTGCTCTTTTTACTGCTGTTGCTGTTGCTGCTGCTGTTGTTCTACTATTGCTGTTTTTGTTGTAAATGGGTGAGGTCATCATCATCATTTTAAATATTTCATATTAATTGCCACTGCAATTAAGGATGAAGCTAAAATAATTTTTCAGTACTGTCAGTGTCAGTAGTCAATTACTGTTGTTGTGCTCTATGGTATTCACTATTAAATTGTTGTTTATCTGTTGTTTGTTATGGGTTGTTGTGGGAGGTTTTTTTATTTTTATTTTTTTTATTTTTAAATATTCATGTAAGTTCATTGTTTATGCTGCTTGCATTATCTTCCCTTCTCGTCTTTTTTATGCGAATATGCGCTACACCCTGAATTGTTTATGGAAAAATAAAATGCATAGCCACATATACCCGGTAGTTAAGTTAACTAGTTTAAGGTCCAAACCAAAAAAATTTGCAATTATCATACCTCCTAGGTAGAGTAGGCTGCCGTCGATTGATATCAATGCTTGCGCTATGTTGTATTAAAATCAAATGCGAGTGGAGATTACTGGATTGCTTTGAGCCTGAGAATATCCAGCAGAATTAAATTTGGTGTTTTCAGCAGCAGAGCTGAGGTTTTGACGCCTCGCAGGTGCTTAACTATTTCTACTTGAACCTAATTATCTGAAACCGAAAATTGATATCGCATAGTATATATACATATATTAAAATACCAGTGTCCAGACTAGTTCAGTAAGGTCTCTATACTAGTTTCTTCACAGTAGTAATACTCGTAGTAGTTAGTTGGTTTGACTGAAGTACATAAATAGCATATTTAAATAAATAACTCATACAAAATACATTTGTATAAGCACATACAAACACACATACTTATATATAACTGTGTATTGGAAAATATTTGAAATTCCATCATGCGAATTATATGCTTTGCAATCGGTGGCATGTTGCACGCTCATTGCGAAAATAAATAAACTCACGCTGTGCACATTTGCAATTTCGCTTATGTACATATCGCACCCTAAATCAAAAACAGTCACAACTCAAAATTTTTTTTGGTCGCTTTCTTGGCATAAATTGCCTAATAAAAAGTAGTACAGCCAATACATACAATATTTTTCTTTTTGACTATTACCGTTACTCTTTAAAGAGCACAGTGATGTCAAGTTTTTAAAAATCAAATCACTTTTGTGCGATCCAGAAGCAATTAACTGAAAGTTACTCGGATTTTGAGTTGTGACTCTTTTTGATTTAGTGTGCGATATGTATTTGTTTGTTTATTTCTAAATATATAGAGCTATGTATGTATGTATGTAAGTGGGTGGTTGGGTGATTTTGCACTTAACATATTCGCATATTGTAACAGTTTGTCACGCTTACATCATCGTTTATCACGCTGCAAGTCAAAGTGCGCTAACGTTGACCCAATTTTCGTTATTTTGTGCGTTTTCACTTTGAATCGATTGTAACTTTTTTTCGTTTTATTTTGAAAAATATTAAGGCGGCTAAAAATTTGAAATATGACTGCATTACACGCACGGCGGTAGAAAGAAAAATGCAGACATGAGGTAATTGAGCTCTGTATGTAATCCATCAGACCATCAAATCACTCCAGAGCTATTTTTAGTTTTCTGGTATGAGTTGTAGGCCGAAGTTTTCTTTTGGCTGTTGTGAGCTACAGTTTTTATACAGAGGAAAGGAGATCCAATTTTGCACTGAAACTTTCCAGAGAAACCAAACGGAATGACCGTCACGTCATCATCTCCCTTACGAACAGAATTACCCTAAAAAATAATTATTCTTATGCAAAAGTTTCCAGAATGAGGAGGCAGATAAATGAATCCCCCACTTTCTTTGTCGACAGCCAATACTGCAGAGAAGACGAGTCCGATTTCCGATGGAACGGTTTTTCGAAAGCCTGGCAGAGGTGAGGAAAGTTCATTTCTCTTTCTTTAGTTCATGTGGGAAAGTTCGTGGTGTAAAAAGGGCACATATCATATAATCATATGACTCTTCGTTATGGGTAACCGCTTACGTTTCCAATTTTTAGGATGCAATCTCTATTTGATGGCAGATTTGATTAATTTTTTGAGGACATCTCCTAGATGAAATGGTGTTGTATAACAGAACTAAGTCCAGAACTAGGGCGTTTGTTTTTGTAGTAGAATTGGTGGCGTCATACCCGATGCATAGATCCAGCTGTCAGGGAAATGACAGTAAATTCCTATTTGAGGGCTGTTCCTGATTAGTTCTGTAGTTACCAAATGTTTTTCTCCCAGTTGGCCGTAAGCAAAGATTAAAACCTCTCCTTTTTAAAGCTTAAAAACCGACAATATCACGGGATTGGCATATCTACCACACACCCAGCTGCCGGCACGCTCTCTGTATAACAATAAACAATAATTCCTAAACAAATTCATTACAACTTGCATGTGACCAGATGTTCTACACTAAGTTCACCTGATATCCGCTTTTACAGAGTCCAAACGAACATCTGCGCAATCTGTGAGCTCACCTGTGCATTCGAAGCATCACAAACAATAGCAGTCATTTTCATGCAAATTCATGTACAAACATACATTCATACACTGTGCTTCATATAACTGGCTCTTGAAGGAAGAAAATTATTCTTTGGCTGCTCCAGTAATCCCTGCAGTTCTCTAACTTCAAAACAATTCAAACAAAGTTTCGATTCGAGCTACGCAGACTGTTCCTTTGTTTCTGGAATCATTTCTTCTCATCATCATTCTTTTAGCTTAAGAAGTTAAAGAAGCTATCACTTGGGCCTATACAGGAGTTCAGACTTGCTTTATTCAAATATTTATATCGTCTATGAACAGATACACCCGTAGCACCCTTGTTACGGCTCAGCTCTCTTTAGCTTTTCCTAGACATTTCGTGGTCTAAATACGAAAGTTATTCCCCAAGTATGATTGTCTGTAACGCACTAAGAGTGTTACCATTTAAATGATGCAGAGTATTTGCTCTGTGAATGCACTCAATAAATGCTAATAAATATGCAAGAATTTTTCGAATTTGTTATAAACTGTTAAGACCATGTCAGCTCTAAAACAATGACTTTAGGCGACTTTTTTTGGCTCCACTCGTTAAACAAGCATGTTGTTGTTGGGCGTCACTTTGTTGCTACACAAATATACATGGGCGTATAAAGAGGAGGATTATTGGCGGCCACCGTGGTGTGGAGGTAGTGTTGTCGGCCTACCACACCAAAGGTCCGGGTTCGAGCCCTGGTACAGGTTACATCAAAAAGTGGTTTGAAAAAGTTTTTTCAAAACGGGGTCGCCCCTCGGCAGTGGTTTGGCAAACTCTCCGAGTGTATTTCTGCCATGAAAGGCTTCTCAGCAAAAATTCATCTGCTTTGTAGATGCCGTTCGGAGTCGGCGAGAAACCGTAGGTCCCGCCAATTTGTAGGAAAAATTTCAAAGCGGCACACCACAAATTGGAAGAGAAGCTCGGCGCAAAAATCTCCTAGGAGGTTGATGATATAACTGTTGTATATCGCGCCATATATATATATATATATAAAGAGGAGGACGGACAAATGACGCAACTGCCCCACCCTCGCTACGAATTGAAACAAAGTTCTCAAGTTTGATGTTTTGAATATTTTTTCAAATAAACGACGATGAAGGATGTTCGTAAGTTGTTCGTCTGGGTGGTGTTCTCGCAGTAAAATATGAGTAAGTAGTTATTACAAAACATCCTAGGACTACCTTAACCCAATAAGAGTTTTGAAAACAAGGTAAAGCGTTCTCTTTTAAATAGAAGATACAAAATATCAGCCTTGTTGGCATGTACACGGCTAAAAATTTTAGACTAAATTGGCTTACGCAATTTTTAAAACTTTTTGTGAGAAATTCCAAACTTTTTAATTACCTACAGTCGAGTAATTTTTAAAAATATTTTTGTTTTAAAATTTAAATAATTTCATTACACGCATTTCTTTGAAAAGCGGTGTAAATTTAATTCTAAACTAATTTTGGTTTGGTCATATACTATGTATGTATGTAGCCCAAAAAGTTTAAAATTTTCAGTCATAAAGTTAGTAGTTATGGTCAGATTGGCTCCCAATCAGGATAAAGGGAAAATCATTCTTGAAGGCCTGGGTTGTAAAAGAACGCATTCATATGCGAATGCAATCAGTTGAAGTCTTATTCAACGACTTGAAATTTGAATGCACTCATTGATTCGCGTTTTGACTAAAGAATGAAAATGCAGCTATCTAAAGTCTAAAGTCTTTTTGAAGTCACGACTTTGGAGTCATTTAAAGAAGTCACTTACTGACTTAATTTTTTGAGTGAAGTCACTAACTATTTGCAACAAAAATATTTTGCGATCATGTCTCGTATGCCACAGGTAATTTGACTTCAAATGACTCCAACAGACTTCAATTGACTTCAGTGAGACTTTTTATTGAATGAATGCAATCATGAATAACCAAAAAATGAATGAAAAAATGAATTCGAAGCCGCAGAAAGAAGTCTGAATGCTGACTTCATTTTTTAAGTCCCAGTCAAAGAATTCAAAAAAATGACTCCAATCTTTTTGCGATAAATCAAATGAATAATTATTCGCAAAAGAATGCATTCTTTTACATCTCTGTTGAAGTCACACCACTAGAACTGCTCTTGGTGCATTATTAAAATACGTCTTTTGGTTAATTGTTTCTTGGTCACTTAGTGTCCGATATGTGTCCCGACGAGACTGTTAGCATGCGGATTGCCTAGTCCCAGCGTTTCCCATTTTCTATGCATGTTCATAAAAAGTAACCAAAAAAGGAGCATCCTTACTTTAATATTAAAGTTCTACCCTCTCTTCATTGTGATCCACCTACGCTTCTGTACTTTTGGGCATGGGATGATGCAGCTATCAACTCAATCCCCCAATGACACAATAGCATTTTCCACGCATTTATTTACATATTATTGAGTACGAGCCACAACAACAAATACACAACTTACTAGTGGTTTTGTGTTTACTTGTTGTTGTTGTTGTTGCTGTTGTTTGACTCTATAATTCGTGTTGACTGTGCCAAATCGATGCGAATGCACGCAACCGTGCCAACAATGGCCGAATAAAATTTAATTCATTGCTCAGTTGGAGCTAAATAAAAAATGTATTGGATTATTTTGGGGGAAGCCAATGTAAATATGTATGTGTGTCATTGTATATGTTTACGGGGTAAGAGTGGGTAACCGCTGTGCCGCAAACAACATGCCACGCAAGCAAAACTTGCAACAATGCTATGTGGAACGCCACATGTCACATACCGCAATGTTAGCGTTAGTTGTGTGTAGCATACAACTTGTGGCAACAACTGCCTGCCTGCCTCATTTGCATTTTTGCTGCGCCATCGTAGATTCATCAAATGTTAGCACCAGTGTAGAGTGTGTATGCATTTTGTAGTAGCGCTCTTTAATCTTTATTAATTGCAAAAGTCGCACATAATGTGAACTGATTAATGCCAAACACAGCCGCAGGGCAAACGAGCCCAGTAAACAAGCATTTCAAATTCCGCACTTGAATAAGCTACTCGCGACCACTTTTCATTCTCAATTTTAAAAGACACTGCACAGTGATGCAGTTTAATGTCTGAAATGAAAATGTCTCACGAAGTTAAGATCTTCAAACAATAACCGAGCTTTCAGTTTCGGGGCTTGGAATATAACAGGGACCGTAACTGTTATAAGTTTAATTATAGAACTCGACATTTGATCATTATTTTCTGTTTTTTTTCAATAAAAATCAACAATAATCGTTACGCTTAAGTTTTATTTTTTTGATTAAGCGTAATGATCACTTTTTGAGTTTTATTTTTTTGAGAGGAAATAAAACTTACCCTTGAGTTTTATATTTTTGCTCGACAGTAATCGTTATTCCTTGAGTGATATTTTATCGTTCAAGGATAAAAATTAAGTTCTTTCGTAGATCAAAAAACTCAAAAGGCCGTTTCGCCTCTATGGCAAGTATATGTATGTGGCTAAAACTATGTTTAAATAATTGAGGACATATGTTGACGAGATTATACCAACCAATATTTTTGACCAACAACTTTTCTTAAAGGCGCAGCGACCTTTTGAGTTATTTGATCCGCGAAAAAAACTTAAAACTCGGAACTTAATTTTTATCCTTGAACGATAAAATATCACTCAAAGAATAACGCTTACTGTCGAGCAAAAATATAAAACTCAAGGGTAAGTTTTATTTCATCTCAAAATAATAAAACTCAGGGAATATGTTTTATGTTTGACCAAAAAAATTAAACTCAAAAGTAATGATTAAGTTGTAATTTATATAGGATTTACTCAAACTTTTCTCAATCATTGTAGATTTCGGTTGAGCATGAAGAGACATGCTCATTCATGTACTTGAAACTGTTCTACGATAGGAGGAAGCCTTTGAGTTTTGACATTAAAAATACAAAATTAATCGTTATTGGGGGTCCCTGGAATATAACCTGGCAATGTATAACAGTGGTGACTAAAGCTAACATAGATCCCTGTTGTACCACAAGATGATAGTACTGGAGCCAATAGTACTATAACCCGATTTGAGCCGTCGCTTCCCATTTCAATGGTTGCCACCAAGGAAAGACAAACTCTCAAAATACCTATTTCTGGCGCCGCACTTGCACCCTCTCTGCTTTATTTTCCTATTTTTGAGCATTTGTCATACTGCCAGATTTTGAAATGTATATTACATGGCTTTCGATCGGAGTATCTTGCTCATCATCATCTACTACGGTATTTAAATATGCGGAGTAGTGTTTCTCAGGCATACCTTTTTAGCCAGACACCAGATTGCTATTACTATTGCTTGAGCTCTTCTGTAGTATTGTCGAATATCGATGAGTTTAGCCAATATTTCAAGATGTTATACATATATGTGGAATAAGTATTTAGAATAAAATCCCTTAGTCGGTTAAAACTCGGACCATTCCTATGGTCGGTGGCACATTTTCAATATTAATTGACGAAATCCATGAATGCCAATGTTCTCGGAAGAAACAACGTGATGGTGTAAGAGGGAAGGTAAGAGCCAGATAGATAGAGGAGTGAGATGAAGAGGGACGGCAAGTGATTGGTTGGGCAGCACAAATTCTGTCAAGTGAAACTTAAAATTTGTATTCGTGTTTTTTTTTTATTTGTAAAAGGCATGAAAGGTTATGGAGATATTAATTTCTTTTGGCTTTTCGTGATTTACAAATGAGTTTGAGAAAGGCTTCCCGATTTAATTTTTGCTCGACTTTCAGTAGACATTTTTTCACAATTATTATTTAAATTGTTTCAGGTTGCGTGGTTCCACTGTGTAAAAAGCAGACCAATCTATCGATATCGCCAACAAAGTAAGTAGAATATCATGCTTAAATTATATTTATTTGTGGAATTAGAATTAAAGCTGAGTATGTTACTCCAAATAAAATAAAGAAGTCCTATCTGAACTCCAACCCAAAGAATGTCGCTATGAAAATAAAACAGTTTTGTAAATTTTACAATCTCATGCCCGTTGATAATTATTAGTATTCAATTATTGCTTTCGATTTATCATTATTAATTTATATTTTATAATTGTTATCAACTGGTATTGAGCTCGTAAAACTTACAAAACTTTCGGGTTCAGCGATCTTCATTTCTAGCCTATTTTACTACATTTATATTAAGTCCCATACAATGAGGAATCTTACATAGAATTCTTATTTGATTCTTCTCTGCAGTTCAGTTTTAAAATCATATGAATGAAACCTTTTGGCTTAATTTCCGAACCTTGTTTGTGGACTCACCAGCATAATGATATGAAAATAATAAGTTAGGAACCATTTAACTATATTTTGTCAGAGATTTTCGCTTATAAAGGAGCACATTTCCACACTAAATGGAATCAGAAAATGCTTTTAAAAATTATCGATATTAATAACTTGAATTAAATTTCGGAGACTTTTTGAAATCCTACAAATCGAGCCCTAACCACAATTTCGGCGTAATCAAAAAAAAACGATGGAAATCCGTACTTTGGCAAATATCGATAATTTTATTTATTTTAAACCATCATAAAATCACTACTGTAATAAGAACAAAAAAAAAAGCTAAGACATTTTGCAATACAATGTTTTATATTTTTAAACTGAACTATTTTTGTTTTTGGTTGGATAAAACGACTGAGCTCGATATTCGTGGTTATTTCACTACTTTTCAATAGGTTACAAAGTTAGTTTGTAGAAGACTCTTTGAATAAAATAACAACCAAAACTCACAGTGCCACCCTTTTCTAATTGCTTTGGACCCATTCAGGGCGAAATACTATCGATTGGTTTAAGAACGAGAGCTCTCTGTACAGAGTTTTGTGACTTCATACAGTTTTGGTTATTTTGCGAATGAGAAAGATTGCACGATAACTTGATTTTAATAATAATTAATATTTTCATTAATAATTTAATGTTAACATTTAATGAAAAAATGCGTTTTTATGTATTTTGAAATAACATGCGACCACGTTAAAATTAGAAAATTTTAGTCTCCTTTGGAATCTTCATTTCACTCCACACTTAATTTGGTTATGAGTTTAATAACAAATTTGAAAAAGATAGGGTGCACAATTTTTCTTCATCATTTTATTTAGGCATAGATGTTAAACTTAACAAAGAAATTGTATGAAATTGATTTCTTATTCGTGACACTCATTTGGACTGCCGTGACAAAATGTCGCGCTGTGAGAATCATTAGCATTTCTCTGTAATGGGAAAGAAAGTTAAAGAAAAAGAAAGTGGCTTAAATTTATAATTTGTTCATTAAGATAAAACTACACAATTTTTCAAACATTTTCTCAGCTGAAAAGGGAAAACGGGTTGCTGTCAGAAAAACATTAACGCACGATTTACATATTAACTTATTGCGCAGCAGAGTTAAAGGTGTGTCTTGAGTGAAGATGCTGTGTGTTTGTTAAAGGATGCCGGCTTTCCCTCGCTTGAAATTAAATCCTTTCTTTTTCACCCTTTTCCAAGGCAAAAGGGTATGTCATTCAAATTTTAAACTTTTGGCAGGTAAATGTGGAATCGTAAGCATTTAGCGGGAAACATAAGACTCTATTTAGCATACGAATACCATTTGTGACGTTTCAAAGCACAAGAAAAAAATTTTACAAAACAAAAATCATGGAATTCTAAAAAAATTTAAAATTTTTTTTTTCACTTTTCCACCACTCAAATTTTGAAATGTGGTACATGCGCGTATTTGTCAGCCAACTAGTGATGTGAAAGTGCTGAGTAGCCGGCTCTGACGAATCAGCTTACTATATCTTCTAGGGAAAACAGTAGAGTGGTTGTAGCTTTGAACTGCTGTTTTGTATGGGAAGTTGTTCGAGCTAGAGTGTGCTGATAACCGAAATCATTTGCCAGTTATCTGCTTTGCAACTTTGTTTCTTGTCTTCAATAATTCTTTTAGATAGCAATAAGTTGATTGAAAAACTCAATTATTGGCAGTGCCATTTCAGCTCCTAAAAAAATCTTTGTTTGAGTTGTCGAAATGATAAATTTTGTTCGAATATAAATTCGGGTTGTAGAATTCGATTCTCCGCATACGGTGCTTGCATCACTAATTCCAACTGCCAGACATTCATTGATGATGACGAGTCCTTTGAAGCGCACATAACGACCATTGACTTTCAGTTCTTCAGCTGTTGCTGGTCGCACCATAATAAGTACTTGCAGCAGCAGCAACAAAAAATGCCAAACAATTCACAACAATAAACGTAATAACGACAGCGCACATTTCAAATGCCAACCCTTTGTTGGGACTGTGGACGCGGCGCAAAAGGTGCGCCATGAGAACCAAATCATTGTCGGCGGACGCTTCGCATTGCTTCACCGGCCACAACGGCACAGCAACATTTGTGCCACATGACATTTGGTGGTAGCGTAGCGCTTCACAATCACTGATTCCGATTCAGTGATATGCGTTTGAAATAGGAAAATTGAAAACAAAAAAAAAGTGGTAAAACAGCTTTTTTTTTCATATTTTGGATAGCAATGGGATATGAGTAGGTACCTAGGAAGAATGCGATGTTAGAAAGCGCAAATGATATGCGCATCTTGTTAAGATCATCAGCAGTAAACATTGAACAAAGCGTTCCGCTGAATGCGTCCAAACGATGCACAGCACAAACAATTTAACATTTCAGATAAAAAAATTTCAGATAAACACTTTTTGTACTATAAAATATAATATGAAATGGGAAAGCAGTAAAATAAAATGAAAACTTTATAATCAAATGGATGGGTTGAAAATTGGCGCTCGGCGGCTTCGTAATATTATTCAAATTTGTAGTGAGAACGGCCAGCAAAGCGGCAAACCGGCAACATTAGCTGCACGTCGGTAGATGGGACTTTTAATAAAAGTAGACTTGTATGATATATACAGGGTGGCATACATTCATCTACATATATGAAATCTCTACATAAAATAAAACGATTAAAGCTTCATTACTCAGAAACGGCCCACGTGGTTAAAATGTTTGTTCCGAACTGCTAGAGCTCATTCATTTCTAGTCATGAGTACTTTCAAAGTTTAATATTTCCCTACATTCGTGCTTCGTCACCATGTCAGGTCATCATACCCGTTGTGTTTCTCTTTCTCTGGGGTAATTTTAAACTTTTTTGAGGATCCTAAACCGAGGTTTATAGATGAAAATTTTGAAGGTTTGTTGTGGGACCGAAGTATCAGTGTTTTCTCACCCTCATCATAACAGATTATCGAACCAGATTATCTCATGCAATTCTGTATAAAAGTTAAAAATTTTGGACTAGTTCTTTGCCTACTGGAAAGTAGTATTTGTATAGGTCTAGAAGGTTATATATTGAAATGGCCTGTCTTGGCTTAATTTATTAATAAACAACCTGTATTTTTGTGGAAGTGTGAGTTGAATCTAGGCCCATCATTCGGGCTATTTACAAATATCATTTAACGTTTCGTTTGCCAAGCAGTTGTCCAAAAATATTTAGCTAATTTGAAAGTCACCAATTAATTAGTGCGACGGCTGAGTGAATGATCACAAATATTATAATTTTTTTCAAAAACGCCCTGTTTAAGGATTTGGTTCAAGAAGACCCTTTCTCAGTATGACCAAGGCAAATTGATTGTTATGGTAAAGGTAGAGCGAATTCGGCAATATTCGCCTCTATTCGCTTCAAGTTTTTGTAATGTAGAATGTCATAGTGATAAAAAATTTGAAATGACAACCATCGATTGTTTTTTTATATTTCATAAAAATTAAATTGAACTAATGGTGTCTGGAACAATAAATACGTGTTTGGACAACTCATGCGTGCATAAAATTTAGTTAAAACCATCATCATCGTACCCTTTTGGTAAGTTGCGATCTTTTTTTTGAAAATAAATACCAAATACAATATTTAAAGTCAACAGTGAAATCTTCCTTTTTATGACATTCTACATTACACGGTGAGTTAAAAACGTGAAGAAGAGGAAGTCAGCTGTTCACTTGACATTACCATAAGAATGAATTTGCCTTGAGTGTGACTTTCCAAAAATTGCTATATGAATAAAAATTCAATACTTTTTGTAAGCACTGTTATCAATGTTATCTGAAGCTGAATAGTAAGAATAACATCATAATTAGCCAATTGATTGATTAGTGCTGCTACAAAAACAACCAAATTTTGATCGAAACCATTTCAACGTCTATGCAAATGATCGACCCACACTTGATCGAAATTAGACTACTCTTCTGCATTTCGATGGGAATATAATTTGCTTCAAATATATCATACAAACTTCTGTATTCTTCTTCTTATTTGCAACCATAAGCAGACACTCATTAGCGATTCTTAAAGCTAAAAAACAAATAATTTCGAATAGGTAGTATTAAAAATTGTGCAACACACGTCCTGTGGCCTCCTCTTAAAGACCAATGTTCAAATTTAATTTGTTGTTTTCCATTTTTTTTTTTTTTTTGAATTCGTTTAACTACAGTGAGCTGCTTGTGATGAATTGCGCGCCATTATTCAAAAGTACAAATGTGGGGTTGGGATCGAGCTCTTTAATTATCGAATCGGACAGGTAACCCAGTCCGCTGCAGTAATTGTTAGTCATTATGGACTTGTAATCATTTTAATCATATCGACATACCTATGTACATAAGTATGTATGTCCCTTTATCTAATGTCCTGCGTCCTTAATTCTAACTCTATCGGCGACCTTTGGCGAGGCACCTTTTACCTTTTTCTTTAATGCGTACTATTCCTAACCCTTGAATGATGTGTACCTACAACAAACACACGCCCAGTTAACTTCATTTTAATTTAACACATTTACAATGTCGGCATTTGCTTTAATAGAAATTTTCTTACACTTAATTTTTGTTTCTAATGAGCGGCCAACAGCTGACCTCTGTCCCGTACCAATTCATCCCCTTAATCCTTATTCACCTTTATGGTATGGGTTTGGGATACCTTTTCCAAGTGTAGCTATGCGCATGCAGACTGTATTTTAATCACGTAAATATATCAAAAGGGAAGGGCCTAATTAGCCGCGTTTTAGTTGGTTTGGGTTTCGTGCAGCTTTTGAAGTGACATTGGGCTATGCCAGCACTTTCATGGACATTTCTTAGGTAACGCCTGAACATTTTTTTTTTTTTTTTGGATAAGCAAACCTTTAAAATTTGTAGATACATACATATGTATGTGTGTATATGCCTTACTTAAAAAATATATGCATGTGCTCATATACAGGCCCATTAATAATTGGCATGCGTCAGCCAGGCTGAACAGAATTGAAAGTGAAGTGTGAAGGACAATGCAAAGCTCGTTTGGGAAGGGCTTTGAGCATGAATTCTCAGCCCGCTCTTACTTTAACAGCACAAGTTAAGAGTACAGCGTGTTTGACGCTACAAAAAACAACTCAACTGGGTAAGACGGCTCAATAGTTCGGCAGATTTGCTAGTATAGAAACGATATTCGATAATTTCTTAATTTCAGAATAATCCTCAAAGATTAATCAAAACTATAAATCGCATTTTGGTAAATTTTTTTAAATTTAAACTACTAATCGCAATCTGAATAACAAACTCGCCACTTTCGGGATCGCTATTAACTGAATTTACATAAAAACCCCTAAGCGTTCCTAAAAAAAATTTACAAATTAAAGGTTTCTTGTTTTGCGTTAAAAAAATATTTTTTAACACTTTTTTTTATATATCCAAACATTTTTGAAAACAAGTTATGCATTCAGACATACATATGTATGTATGTACATATGTCAAATGTGTAGTGCTAGTAGATTTGCTGTGCCACACTTGCTAGTCATTAATTTGTTTCAAGTGTTTTCCCCATTTTGACCTCCCTGACGTTTGTCTTAGCTTTTTTTTCAAATCCATACAACTTGAATTACATACCTATGCATTGATATACGAATGTATTTGTATCGTTAGCTCCTTTACTGCACATTTCCTGCTATATTATAGCTGAACGTTTTTTTTTCGCAGTTCAAATCAATTCAACTCAATCTATTTCGCTTCATTTCCCTTCATATTTTTTATGAGTTTATCATCCACATTTATTAATACCTTTTTCATATTCGATCATAAAATTTTGATTTCTCCAATTCAAAAGCTATTTGAATTTGAACGAATGTGAGCGGTGTTGGTGGATATTATATACATATGTACGAGTACAATGAGCGAAATAATTATAGCACAGCTGGCTTGGGTACTCTGTATGGGCATACGAGTATAATGAACTTCCATAGATTTCGAAGAAAAGGGAATTTTGCAATCTCTGGTTAACCCTAACCGAGATTTAGCAGACGTTGACTAAGTTGCCAATTAGCGTTAACCGGCATTTATGTAAGTGGTTGGTCTTAGTTTCGCTGAAAACGTACCCACAGGGCGGAATTATCAAAAGAATTAGAAGAGTTGCAGCTGCTTGAAATGATATGTGGTGGATGTGCTATATTTTTGTTCCGCACTGTATAACGTACAGCGTGCACATATAAATGTGCATTTGAGCTGCGAACCATAAAATCGAAAACTATAAAATTTTAAAAACTTCTAAGAAGTAAAAAAATAAAACTATATAAAGGGAAATCTGAATTCGATCGCAGCCGAATGGTTTATACCAAGCTGTGGATTTCTTTTGAAATAAATTTCCATTCCTTCTTAGTAATAAATTATCTCAGCTAAAAAAACATCATTAAAACACTTGCCAATCTATTTTTCCAATATAGCGAGGTAATTCACGTGCTCACCTTCACAGCGATCGATGGTCCAGAGACGACTGAAATGTTTTGTTCTGAAATATCACGAAAGGGAGCAAGTGGGCTGCATCTTATTAGAAACATCATTTGGCCTTACACGGGTAGGGAGTTGCCTTCTATTCAGAGTCCTAGTCCTACTGAACGTCTTTGTCGTCACAATCACATGAGTACATCTTAGTACAAAGCATAGTTCTTGGTGACACGATAGTATTTGCAACATGTAGTGAGTCAGAACGCATCGCTATCCTTTTGATATCGCTGTCGGATCCGGTGAATTACCTTTGAAGTGTTATAACAAGATACTAAGCCAAGAACTCGGTGTCATTATACAACTAATTTAATTTTTTATTTCGTCTAGAACAACACATATGTAGCTAAAGTTTTATAGTATTTTTTTCACACCGAAGGTTACCCAGATAAACCCGAAACCGTAGCCCAAATGAACTTTTAAATAAATTTATACCTTGTTAATAATAGCTTATGAGCTTAGTACAGCTGGGTATAGCAAGAATAAGCAAGTTTTAGAACGTGTTGTCAAGAGGACGCAGGCCGACAAAAACACTTTGCCGTCGGATTGAAGAAGCAAGTTTAAGTAGAATAAACACATATGTAAGCATACCATATACGAAATTACTTAACTTTCCAAAAGCTGTTCTCGCTCGTTTTTGGATTTTGTTTTTTAATTTTCATTTTATGATTTCGCGCTTTAATTAAAATATGTGTTTTTGTAGACATATGTACATATGTATATCTATATTTAGATATCTACACATATGTACATATACTTATAAATATTCACACATCATTTCGAGCGCTTACTACATCGTTCTCTCGTGTTGAAAAACAATTATATCTAGAGCTAGTTTGGTTTATCGATTGCATTATTCACTTTTGAGAATTTTGTGTTTTCACGTTGTTACTTAAACCATAGCCGGTTTTTTAATTGTATCTTACCGACAGCTTGTCAAATTAAATGTTTTTGGCTACTGTTAAATGTTCGTTTTGTGCCGCTGGCTATGTGCAGCATATCAGAGTTGTAGTTTTATTCTTCTCAACGGGTATTTAATATATATGTACATTTTTTTTTTGCATATGAATAATACGATTGCAGTTATATAAGTGGTAATTAATAAAATGTTAAATAAGATAAAAGGATTTAGAAATTCTTTTAATTCATCACGCCATCGGAATTTTTTATCAAGGTAGTGTATTTAAGGCCGAGTGTTTTTAAACATTTTTATGTAAAAGGCTGCCTATATTATACCACACGTATTGCTGGAACGGTTTTGCTATGTGTTTTTCCTTTTAATAAATTATATCTATATACATTCGTACATATATATTCGTTTTGGTTCGGGAATATTGGGTCGTTATTCGAGTGCGCCCTTGAAGAATCTTTAGTTATAATAAAATTGCAATAGAACGATGTCTGCACATTGACAGAAGAAAAAGCAACAATTTATAGACTTTTTGTTCGTCTGTTTTTATGTTTGAACGCCCATCACTCAAAAACTGCTGCATTGATGTGTAAGAACTTTTCACAGAACATGCCTAGATCTCTAACTCAAAGCTTAAGACCTTATAATGAACAAAGGAACTTTTGAAAACTGAATAACTTCCACCTTTTACTAGCATCGTTAGTGCAGTGTTTTCACACAAATAACAACAAGAAAAATTACAAATCCATTACTCATCTTAAATTCGTTATACTCAAAAATGTCCTTTAAAACTACAACAAAAGCACACAAAAACTTCGACATAAATAACATTATTTAAAATCTGCAATCCATTTATCTTTACTCATCGCACACAAACAATTAGGTATGTTGTTGTTGTTGTTATCAATAACGAGCCAATATAGCTTCAATTAACATGTCATTATCATGTTACAATAAATTAAATATAAATAAACAAATCTATTTCGCCCTACAATTAATTCAATCGCACCCAACAACAAATGCAAGCAAAATGGGGTGAGTGCCGGCAACAATGAAACGTTAATAAGTCATTGTGCCATTTCTAGTTTATTACAAACCGAAAACCTAGACAAAACCCTCATGCGGTTGAAACACAACCAATAAATAGCAATGATATGCGAAAATCACTATTGCAAAAATGCACTGCTGTTCAATTGTATGTAGGGAAAATCCTTGCAATTCAGCGACACTAAACACTTACACTCAAAAAATTGTGTGCGAAATTATAAGTAATAAGGATACTGAAAAGAGCAAAGTGGTGCATAAATAATCGATTTTTCCTTTAGCAAATATATTTATTCAATTCTCAAGTTTTAGGACTGCTTTTTAGTTATGGTGAACATCGGTTTTTAATGAATCGATTAAGAGCATTTGCAGATTTTGTACTCTAATTGTTTTCTTTTTTTTTCTTCTTCTTTTTTTTTACAGTAATAAAATGTTTATGAGTACCTATTGAATATTTGTATGTGAAATGTCGAATCTTATTTAATAGAATGTTGTAATTTGTTATGCTATTATACCACAAACACGTACATCAAATACGACTAATAAGCAACAAATTTATTGTTTTCTTTAAAAATCGATTTATCTCTAAACCGCGAAAAAGCTATGATTCTGTGCCCGCGCTTGTTGTTCCGTTGTCGGATAGGCGCAAGATAAGGGCAGATCGAGGACATTTAAGATTGATATCTGCAACGAAAATTCTTGAAATACATGAAGCTCCCAACAAACCCCTCCTGATGTTAAACTTATATAAGCCTTATATTTTTTGTTGTTGGGTATTTCGCTGAATTTAACTGATTTAACATAAGCAACGTGGTAGTGTTTGTATTTAATAACGGTTTAAAATTCATAGTCAGAGTTTTCTGTGCGAGTATACATGCCACATGGGTTTTGTTTGTGTTGTTGTTGCAAATAATCGATTATTTATTGATGAGGCTACGAAGGGGATTTACGACAATGCGTTTATTATTCACGTTTATAGGCAAAAATATAAAAGGTTATACATAAGTACATAATATATAGTACATATATATGTACATATTTTTATGACCCCATATTTATACTCGTATGTGTGTGTGCGTAATTGAAAATGAGTTAATTGTCAAAAGGCAAATTAAAGCCATTGCGGTAAACTGTGATTTATATCAAAGAGATGTGCGGGATCTAATACGATCCCGAAATTTAATATATTTGCCTACAACACAATTGACCCAGGAGTCGCCATCCATCATATCGTGGAGCTCATCTTTCATACTCGACCTTGTTGAATCGAGGAACGTTTCTGTCTAAGCTTTGAGGGAGCGCGAAGCTTTTTTTTTGTATTTTTTTTTTTTTTTTTTTAGAGAAGATTGGGGGTGTGCGGAGCACATGTTACTGGGAACAATCTACCAAAATTATTATTCATTGGGGGCGAGCACCGTTGGCTCTGAGGCATTGCACGAGATTGGCTTCCTCATTTTCGTTTGGAAAAACCCTATTTGGGTTATGCAGAATTCAGAATATTTCATTAGCTGGTTGAGAATTATAAAAAGGGTGTGCAAATGAAACAAACGAAAGAAATTGCTTAAGCCGCTTAAACAGCAGGGTAATTGTGAACAAATTGTTGCAGAGAGTGTTGGCTTTGTAATCTGCTTTAGCATCAGTTTAAATAAATCGCATTATAGCGAGCTATATTTTCTGTAACCTAGCTTCAAAGAGTTAAAAATTTTCAAGAGGTCCTTCAAAAGCTATCGCTATTAAGTACTAGCGACGCTAAAAGCTGAATTAAAATTGACCGACAAATGATGGACGTGTCGATTATCTTTTCTCGTGGCTTCTTCAGAATTAATCTAGAGGCTTTTCGCATCCCATAGCCAGTGTCATTTCTAAAGTTGTTCGGCCTGGCACATTCGGCTTCAAGGCAGACAACTGGTTTAGCGCTGATTCTGTCCTTGCTTGTGCTGCATACATATTTCAAATGGATCCTACGGAAGCTCCCCGCAAATTCTTTCAAATAAATCTCATGTTTGTATTTAGAGCTAATATTTAGATGTACGCTTTGATCTCGATAAAAGACCTCAGACTAGTTTTTTAAGTTCGGGTTTTTATTGAGGCTGCCGAAAGAGTACCGATACCTCGCACACATCTCTAACCTCTACCCATTCATACATTATACAACGATTTGTTATGGCACCAACGTGCATTCATTCAATCATCCAACAAACGCAAATCAATAAATTGTTTCTGCGGTTGGATGCTCAAAACATTTGAATTTGTATTTGGCAATCGAAAATAATTATGCAAATTAATAATAAGGACTCAATAGCATAAATCGGAATTACAAATCAATGAAAAGAGTTGGCTGAATTGGGAACTCTACACAATGCACGTTTTGGCCTTTGTGGGTTTTTTCAATGAAAATTTTGTGAATAAAATGTGTTCAATCCTTCAGTTGATAGAAAGGAACTCAATCGTGTTAAATCCTTCATCACGTTTGTTCAATTTGTATGGGTGGTGAAAGCTTAATTGTTTTCTGTGAGGTCTTCACTTAAACCTGTTATGTTCCCAGGCAGCGGGAAACATCTCAGGTAAAGCTCATATTTCTGAGATTGCGACTAAACGAGTTGTAACTCTTTGTTTGCAGATTAACGCCAGGCTGACTAATTACAATGGCAAAGGTTGAGTTCCTGAAAATCTTTGGTAAACATTTTCCCACTATAGTTAAGGTCCACCCTATTATACATACAGATATAAATACTGACAATTATTTTTAGTGTCATTCTATTTCTAAAACTAATATGCTACAATTTTGCGTCAAGTTTGTTTTGTGCTTTAAAAATTATTGAAACATATTACCATTGATCATACGTTCTCGCATAAACGAGAAAAATATTTGTACCAAAAGCTGCCAGTGAATATCCTTCGTGTGCCAATGTAACATTTTATCAAACCAATTTAAAATATAAATATATAATTTTATTATGCAATATACGAAGCGACTCAGAGTTCACTGTCGCGATCCATTCAGGGACCAACTCATAAACGCGTTGATCAGAGAACTTGAAGAGCTGTCTCCCCAATAAAAGTTAAAGGAAGTTCATTCCTCTTCTAAAGGAACTACTCGTATTGATACGCTCACAGTCACTTGGCATTATTATATAACTAGCAGGGTACCCGGCGTTGCTCGGGATGTAAGTAGTTAGGGGGCCTTTCAAAATCAATAATATACTTTAAGATTTCATATTTATATAATATAGCTGACCCGGCAAACTTCGTTCTTCCCATAATAGATTTTTTTATTAATTTTTCACTACTTCATTGTGCATACAACTTCAAAAATATAAAATTTTAGTATTCCGTTTAAGGCTACACGATACACAAAATTTTAGTTTTCTGTCCCGGAGCGTAAGTAAAAAGCGAAAAAAATTTTCCTACACGGGAACACGCCACATAGAGCTATTGATATCATTGATCTCCTGATCAATTTTCAGGTCCTAACTTTAAACGCTTTTACGATAACCCTACTTTTATGCGGAAAAATTGTTTTGATATCATTTAGCTCTATACCATTTTCCAGGTTCCTGCCTTAAATACTTTTGGAGATATTTAGCTTGAAAAATTAGTATGGGAGGTGCTACGCCCACTTTTTCGTTATACCCAGTTTTTTTGGAGGTGGTAGGGATCGATCCCATGTAACCCCTTACCGAGTTTCAATGATCTAGCAAAAATACTTCCAGAGATATCGACTAAGAAGTATTTCATTGGTATGGGAGGTGCCACGCCCCCTTTTTCGTTATCCCCAGTTTTTTTTGGAGGTGGTAGGGATCGATCTCATATAATCTCTCACCAAATTTCAGTGGTCTAACCTAAATACTTCCAGAGATATCGACTAAGAAGTATTTCATTCGTATGGGAGGTGCCACGCCCACTTTGTCGTTATCCCCAGTTTTTTTGGAGGTGGTAGGGATCGATCCCATATAACCCCTTACCGAGTTTCAATGGTTTAACATAAATACTTCCAGAGATACGGACAATGGAAAATTCCATTTGTATGGGAGGTGCCACGCCCCCTATATATATCAAAATATTTTTTAGCCTGTGACCGTCCCTGGAAGATGTACAGTGGGTGTGTAAAATTTTTTTACGATCGGTTTATAAGTTTAGGACGCAAGTCGATCTATACCTATTTACATAATTTGAATTTTATATATATAGATTCTATCAAAAGCTGTTTGTCTTTATGTCGATCGTCTCTTTTTGTTCTGAGTTATTAATAATGGTGCCCCCCATAAATTCAGACGGAAAAAATTCAGAAATACAATTTTTCGGAAAAATTTATTCAGAAACCATTTTTCAAAAACCAAAAGTCAGAACGAAAAATTCAGAAAACTTTTTTCAGAAACTAAAAATTCAGAATCAAAAATTCAGAAAACTTTTTTCAGAAAAGAGTGGCACGCGGAAGGACATCACCGTGGCGGTAGCCACGGCTATGGCACACATCCGGAGTTGGAATGGCGTAGCCCAGGGTTATTTTTTGAAGCGCGGCCGAAGGCCGCCTACGCGGAAAGGTGTTCTGCACATAAAAAACGTGGATCGGCCGTCTGGTTACTTTCTGAATTTTTACTTCTGAATTTTGACTTCTGAATTTTGACTTCTGAATTTTGACTTCTGAATTTTGACTTCTGAATTTTGACTTCTGAATTTTGACTTTCTGAAAAAAAATTTCTGAAAAAAAAATTTCTGAAAATATGTGTTTCTGAATTTTTGTTGTCTGAATTTATGACGGGAGCCATTAATAATTGTTTCAATCAATAAAAAAAAGCTATTATACAGACGCCAAAAAACCGCATAAAATCAAAGTGCTCATTCCGCTGATGAATAATGCATGGCATCATAAAAGTCTTTTTGATATAAATTTAATTTTATATTCACGAAAAATTTAATTTCACACCCGCTTTTCATATGCGCCACAACATCTTGGGTGTTGTTTGGTGCGTCACAGTTGCACTTACGCACATAAAATGCATCACACTGCATCGTTTTTTTTTTAAATACATTATTTATTTATAGATTTGTTGATTCTTATACTCATAAATGAAATATACAAAATTATTATTATTGGAATGAAGAAAACTTAAGAAACCGCGCAGTGTCAAATTGCAAGGAAAGCATTCAGATGTAAGCAGCAATGCTGTCGACGTTCCACCTGCCAAAAAGACGATGCGGTCGTTCGTCTGTACATAGCCATGAAATGGTTGTTGTTGTATTGTACTATGGTCCACCACCACTTGATTCGTGGGCTAACGAAAACTTTTACACGACAGAAGTTTTAATGACGAACAACTTTTTTATTCAAGTTTTATATGAAATCTCAAAGCGAGAAAAAATTAATTTTCACTAAAAATTTTTAGTGAAACAGGCTGTAAAAGTCAAAACAAATTATATTGATATTTTTTTTTTAAATATAGAAAACCAAAGATTTAATGACTCATCTCCTGTTTCGCACTACCAAACCCAACATACATAATTTGTGTAATGTATTTTGTTGTTGTACTTTGTGTGCGTACTGTCAAAATTACACTGAAAAATGGGCATAATGTCAAAATTAAAGAAAAAAACTTTTTAATCAGCTGTCTCATGCCAGACCTTCTATAGTTGGATCACGCCTTAAAGTAGAAATATTTCATAAAAGTTATTATTCCTGACTTAGATCTAATTGATAGTTATGTATACTTTAAAAATGTATAGGCCAATAACAACAACAATTTTATTGTTGGTACTATTTTGTAAAATAAACAAACCCAGATGATGTCGGATTTAATTCACAAACAATTTTTTGTAGTTGAAATTTTGTTTTCTTTTTGTTCAGAACGTCATGTTTGTTAGCCCATAGTACAATGCTTTGTGTTATTGTTGCTAGTTCATGGCAAAAATTTCTTGGCTTCAAAACTTGCATAGCTGCTTTTACGTTTAGTATGTGCTCAAAATTTATTTGATTTTCAATTTCTTGCTCTAAAAATAATTATGTTTTAAAAATAAGAATTTTAAATTAGTTCAAAATATGTAAAGTATACTTTTTGTGACGTTCGAATTTAAAATTATATATTTCTTTTATAAATTTATCGAGTGTTGGTACTTGTGTAGATACTTTGTATTTCTTGCACTATATATATCTACAATATATAAATCTGATGGCAAATTAAATTCGACGTTTTTGTTTTTCAATTAAATATTAGGAATCAAGCGAATCTTTACAGGTGCGAGGGGGGCGGCAGATGTATTTTTTTTGCTTTTCTAATTGGGATACTTAATGCCAAAATGTATGTAGTGTCAATATTCGAAAAACGAGTAGCAATGAAATTATGTGGCTGCTACATAGCTAGTTTTTGTCCTTTCCCTGACTGGGACAAAATTTACTAAATAAATAGGCATCTATTAATTCGATGGTGAAATGATTTTATCACACACACATGAAGGCGGTTTGTGTTCTTTGAGTTCTGAAGTTAAGAAACTAGTCTGAACATCACAACGGTGAGCTTGTTTACGAAGTTACCGAATCTATGGAGGAAACTATCTGTCTCTTTCAGTTGAATGTCTTCTTTCAGTTGAATATCCAAGCAATTTGATTAAAACCTATCCAAGTAAAAAATGAAAGATCACTCGTGAAGCAGAGTCAAGCACCACCAGTCTAATCCCATCGAATGTACCGTCATTTGACAGTCTTTTGTATAGCAGAATTTAAAAGTTTTTCTCAAAACCAGCTTCACGCTTAATCTATGCTTACCTACACTTCCTAACGATCTATTAACAACAAGAACTTTTAATTTATTTTTGTGCTTTTCTCCATATATAAGTATATAAATATCCACTACTTACGAATACATTTCGTATGCTGCATTCAGTAACTCTGATCTCACACATCTATTTTTAGTGAGCATTTGTCAGGAAATCAAGCCAATTATATCTATTATGTATGTGCATCTATCATAGCTCGTTGTCGGCAATAAAGAGTTAAATACTTAATTGATTGATGCGGCAGAAGCAATGCTTGATCATCGACAATTGGCGACGTCTGCCCATTGTCGGCGATAGCGGGTGGACGCATAACGTGGTGTCAACCCCAACCAGACGTCTATGCAACACCAACACTTATACTGTTTACCAATCAACTAAATTACAAATGCAATGCTAACAATTAATAAAAAGCCCTTCTTGTTCGTAGGCACTTGGTATTTTTCTCAACATTTCAAATTGTCTTACAAAATAAATTGTGAATCAGTCAGTTGTGAGTTAGCAATGACCTGGTTATATCAAATCTTATACACTATAGTGGGGTTTGTACCGTAACGGATATCAGCAAGAAACTATAATTTCGACTTAACTCCCTCAAATCGTGGAGCGCAACCGACAATCTGGCGCATAACACAAACGTTTGAAGCAATAGATAATGTATAAACAAGTGATATTGAGAAAAGGGTGTCTAGATTATCTTCGATTGAATAGCTTTCATGAAGATCAAATGGCTTAGTACAAAATTATGTCGAATATTTTCGAAAATACCAAAAAGTGATTATTCAGTACGTAATACTCCTATAAGGGCCAACTCTATTTAATGCCCCACAAATTTTGTGAAAATGGGCGTGGCAATACCCACTTTTGATAAAGTTTATTTACAAATATTATTAATAATAAATCAAAACACGTTGAAGTTTTCATAACGAAATTCAACACCACAAAATCGGCTAAGAACGACGCCCACTTTTATTTAAAAATATGTTTAAATTGATCATAGCAAATATAATATGGATTATCTAAGGAAAAATTTTATTTATGTCCATTCTATTTCACGTGATAAATGACAATAATATAAAAAAAATATAAATTTTTAAAAAATTTGCGTGTTCAACGGTGGCTGGAAAGTACAACAACTGCACTATGTGAGTAAAATCATGAACCACGTTAGAAATTAGTTTGCTCCTAAAAATCTTGCAGCGAACAAGCTAGATCTTATATTATCAGAGAAACCCTTACCAAGCAACTATTTTGCCCCTTCTCGAATGATAACACAAATTCAGTACGCAAATTGTAGCACCCTTTACAATCACTTGACTTTCATTTGAATGTATCTTGGCACTTGTGCGCATATTCGATGCTGTACTTGGTACCTACTTCAATTCTTGAAAGTGTTCGTAATTTTCATTTTCATACTCAATTAAAGGCATAACGAATCAAGAGCATTGGATCTTGTTGGCTAATATTGTTTGTTGCAGTTAATTATTGCTTGCAACGCAACAAACACTATCGAGTACACAACATAAAGAATTCTTAACGGCGACGAAACAAAATCATTCTACATACGAGTACATTGTTCTCTTTTGTGTAATGCATTGTTATTGTTGTGAACTTAATCACATTGCATGATATCTGCACATTAATTAAAAAGAAACTAATATTTTCATGAGTCGTGTTAATTGAATTATCGCGTTTGTACTTTGTTATATAGCTGCAAATACATATGTTTGTATGTTTGTAAGTCGTGTATAATGTACTTGACTCTTGATTGTTATTAAGAAAAACTGGAGCTCATTGTTTCGCCATGCATGCGTACTTTTTTTTTGTTGTATAGCTCATTTGTTCTTCACAACTCCAATTCTAATTAGAGCACGAAATGCTAATCTCTTGCAGTACGAGAGGTAATGTAAAGATGGAAAGGAAAATTTATTTTAATTTGATTATCTTGAGCTTATAATAGTAGAAAAGGCGATTGAGATTGCCTTAAAGTGGCTCAGGGGACTGTCGGGTTCCATTGAAGTGAGTCTTAAGAGATCCGCGCTGCACGCTTGTAGAATTTTTACCATGTATTTGAGGCGTCTTGGAAACTGCAGAGTATCTTAGGACTAAATTCGTAAAAAAAAATGTTAACTTGACTAATAACACACTTAGATACAAGGCAAGAGCTTAAGATAAAGCGCCTTATCAAACACATCCAATAAGATAAGTGATGATCTTCTGGTCGATTATTTCGTGGTCAACGAGCACGTAGGACAGTGCAGTGCGCACTAAAGAACAGTATACTCAAATATATTCCCTAACACTCTTCCCATCCCACTCTTGCTTTGTGGCATAAAAAGTTAGATAACTGATGCAAATAGCCAACAACATGACATCGTACACGTGTTCATCATTCCATTCAGTTTTGCCCAACTCTGCATGCAATGACAAGTTTTTTATATTTATTTTTTTCGATGAAAAGAAATTGGCTTATCCCCGAAAAACAGGTACAAATGAACACGAGTATACTAAATATTGGTCTGAAATTCGATAGCGCTACCATCATTTACATGGTTGTGGTGTTTGTTCGAACTTCGAATTTCAGCCGGTTAACATTTCAATACCAGGAAATACCAGAAAGGTTCGTTCACAGACAAACAAACAACTTCAAGTCGTTGAGATTGTCGCACAGATAGGATTAATTACGAAATATCTACATTAGACCGTATCGAAAAGGGAGCACAATTTTGGCCACTACAGCAAATCAAATATTTGAAACAAAAATAAGGTTTCTTAGTTGACGCGGGGGAAGGATCTTATTACGCCAAAAGTTTTGTCCATAGTTTCATACGAAGATGTCTCAAAAATTCAACGAATAGGTCGACCAAAAAAAAAAAAATTTAAAATATCTCAGTTGCTACCTTTCAGTTTCGTTGGTGCGGTCTAAAGTATACAAGTTCCCGTTTTCATAGTCTCTTCTTATTGTCGCTCATTTATAGGTATTAATTTATGTATGTTTTATAGCCAACCAAAATTCCACCATGATCCATTTTTGTTTGTGTATTATCTTTATCCTTTATTAGCGCTTGTCACGAGTGCATCGATGCAATAAAATTTGAGTGACAAGCTCCGAAAACTAAAAACAACATTGCGGTTGCATTGCACAACGAAACAAAAATGGCATAGCTCGAACGGAAGAATGTGGCTTGTGTGCTCGTAAGCATTGTCCCGCATGTTGTATTGTGAGCGTCGAGTCCTCTTTAAGCTCATGTTACGCAGAATTCAACTGAAAATAGTGAACAAAAAATTAATTTGAGTCAAGTGTATAATTGTTCAAGACAACGACAAGTAAAGGTTTCGGTAGCGTATAAAATTAATTAAACAGTGCTGGAAAACTTTCGTTTCGTTTCATCAGTTCAACGCTTGATTTCTCTGGTGGTCCAAGAGTGTCATTAGCTTATTCTAAAGCTCTCGTTTTTTTGGGCAAACAATATTTTTCGAGTAGATCCAGCAGAAGATATACATTCCGATAAAATCTTTGGTCGCAATCGAACTCGGAACAATAGACTTCTGGAATACATCATCTGCTAGAGTAAACGTATGAATTTATAAAACCCAACCTATTTACCACATCAAAATGACAAAGTTCTCAACATGCAATTTCACACAAAATATAGTACGATTGTATATTTGCACAGCGCTATTAGTACACGCCCTTTTAAATTGATATCGAATGATGGTCTGAGTGTGAGTACACAGAATTTTGCATGTAGAAACCGCATAACCACACAATAAATGAATGTTGACAAACAATTATTATTTAGCTATTTGCCGACTTAACCACTGGCTTGTTTCACTACACTACACCACCTAACCTATAAATGTAGTACAATACAAGTTTCCCGTCTATACGAGCGCTTAAATCCAGTTTCAGCTTTTGATATATTTTCATTTATACTGCAATTTGAATTTTTGATATACCATTGAATATGTCGATTTGTATGTTTGTAAATAATATGAATTTGTCTCTAATTTGCTACCTTTTGTCAATGGCGTTAAGTGTAGGTTTATGTAGCTGTCTGTTTGACAATATGTCTGCAAATTCACAATTTGCCATTTGCTTTTTGATTCTATATGTAGTGCAACAACAAACCAAGTTGTCGTCAAAAAGTCTAGTTTACTACTGGAATTCGCTCAGTGAAGCCAGACAAACAAAGCTTTTACCTACATATTTGTATGGCAAGCGATGGATCTGCAACAAGGTCCTTCTAAGGAGGGCTTGCATTTTTTCTAGATAAGATATATGTTTCAGAATATTTTGATTAACACACGTTTTAATATAATACAACACATATTTTAAATTATGCTCTCCCCGATTACATCAAAGAGAACATCAACTGTATAAGCTCTAATTATGAACCTGGAGAGGTTTGAGTTGACAAAGTTGCCTCATCATAGACTCCGGGATGGGTAAGATCTTTCGTAAGTACAATATTCAGAGAATGCATTGGAGATCAGACTCTAACTTTGGGAGTCACATGTTCTAACATAACTCTTCCCACGAAACCTGCATCATTCTGTTGGCGTATTTCACGGGAAGAAGCTAGACGCTATACTTATTAAAGAGAAAAACAAAAAATCAAAACAAGCTAGAAGGTAGAACCATCCAGCACACAAACGAACAAAACCATCAACATTACAAAAAAAAACGAAAGGACTAAAACTACTGTTTTCTACCTATTTTTTATTACTTAAGACAAGGATATGAAGAAACCAACTCAAGCTTCCAATTCCATTTAAAACTGACATTTCGAGATTTTGCATTTGTGCGTTACGCGGTTTTGCAGTGGCACCGATGATATGTATGTAGATATTTTTGTCCGAGATCACCAGTGAATTGCTTTGATGTTTTGTAATTTGACTCGCATTATCAATTGTGGATAATTTTGTTTTTGTATTTATAAATGCGTACAAAGTCAATTGTGTGTAGATTCATACATATGTGTGTATGTATGTATGTTTGTATACAATTTTGTATTAATGCAATTTAGGCATATTTCTGTATATATATAATTTAACTTTCATACTCATTTATTACACATTTGCAATTGAAGATAAATGTTTGTTCCAAATTAGTGTTCAACATACACCATCCTTCTAGCATAAATAACTAGTTTTTAACTGATGCACTACTAGTGGATTTTGGAGTAGTTCATTTCTTATCAATTTCGCTGGTCTAAGATAGGACCAAAATTGTGTAGCACATTTCTTTTAGCACGATTTTACCACGTATTGCGACACTTCTAAACCACTCCCTAAATAGTCATATACATTTTTACTGAACTAGAAATTTGTCTCACTAGTTAGGTACTGGTCTCCCTGCGTAGGTTGCAGGTATATTTAGATTGCGTATGTATGTTGGTCTATAAATTTCTTTCAATATTCGATTGTTTGATTGCATGGAATAAATTGAATTGGAGGTAAAAAGCTTTGAAGCATTTTAAAAGAGTTTTGTATTGCCCTCACGAACCCAATAAACAATTTATAAAAACAAAGAAGTATGATATTAAACACATTGTTTATATGATTTGGAACTTAAAGATTTACTTTCCATTCGAGTATGATTTGAGAAACATTTGAAATGCTTTTCTGCTCGATTTTGAACAAAATTGTTGATTGGGTAATGCAGTATACATATGTATATTATTCACCTAGTTTTCATTGAAAGCATCATTCAACATAAATACAAATCACAGGCTCATCACATCATTCATGTGAAATTATGTTGTTGTTGTTTAGTAGTTGCTGCAATGTTTTTCTTATCATTTTACTTTATTGTTATTATGGCACATTTATTATTGTATCTACATAAGTATGTATGTTCGCAAACTATGCACAATGGGAATGACAATTACGTACTTTATACTTGTACATATGTATGTATGTATGTATTATTGTTCATAAAACATCAGATAATAGCCCGAAATTGACTGCCAATTGAAATTAACTCAATGTGAATTGGCTCACTAATGCGATTGGTCGACAACGATCACTAAGCCATTTTAACAATGTCGATTACACTTTTCACTGCTTCAAACATATTAAAACTCATTTGCATTTATGCATGTAAATATGTATGTACATACACCTGTGTGTCTTTTGAAGCAATGCATTCATTCATTTACTAAATTATTCATGGCTATAAAATTAAATCTAATGAAAGGAAAAAGTGAAAATTGACATCTGTCATGCAATGAGACACTCAAGAGAGAATAAACCGTTATTTAATATACATATTATACCCAGTAAGCAATGGAAACAAATTTTCAAATATTTTTAATTTTCATATTTGAGAATAGCGGGATTTGCTTAACGCTGATAAATTTAATTTAAAACAAGTAAGGAAAGGGCTGTCTTCGGCTGTGCCGAAGGCTTCATACCTTTCATGAATACGCATAACTTTTTTAAGTGTCCGATCCTTACTTACAATTGGTACAAACTCTTCAAAACTGTTAATTTGAAAATACATGGCCCAAACCAGAGTTATCGGAGCAATCGATTATATGGGAGCTATATGTTATGTTAGTCCGATCTGTATGATTTTCACTACACACATCACATATGTAATAAGTACCAAACCTGCAAAATTTTACGTTCCTAGCTTCTTAACTGCAAAATCTATAGCCCAAAACCCATTTATCGAAACTATCGATTATATGGGAGCTATATGTTTGGTTGGTCCGATTTGAGTCATTTTCACTACACATGTTACTTATACAATATGTACGAAAAGTGCAAAATTTTGCGGTCCTAGCTTTTTAATTGCAAGATTTATAGACCAAAACCCGTTTATCGGAACAATCGATTGTATGGGAGCTATGCTTTGTATCGGTCCGATCTGGCTGGTTCCGACAAATGATTAATCCCATGCAAAATGGCGGCCCTATACCAAATTTCATCGAGATAGGTCTAAAATTGAGGGACTAGTTTGCGTTCAAACAGACAGACGGACAGACGGACGGACAGACGGACATGGCTAAATCAACTCAGCTTATCATCTTGATCATTTCTGTATACTTAATGGTGGGTCTATCTCTTCTTCTTCTCATACTTACAAACATCGGACCAAAGTTATAATACCATTTCATGTTCATGAAAGGTATAAAAATGTTAAGTGGGTTGAAGCAAGCGGAGGGCTATATGTATGTATATATGCTTAGACCGGAATAAGATATATGAACATATATACTTTCACTCTAGTCACACCGATACTTACATATATCAGAATTGATTTAATTATGCCAGTAGACTTGCGCATAGAGTCGTAAAAATAAGTATAAACAGAAGTTTAGCTGCCATTGAAGACATTGATAGCGTATTGGTTAACAGAACGTGCCAAAATTTCTCTAACGAAGAAGCCAAGCAGCTTATAAAATAAATCTATAAAAACGCCAACGCGTTTTTGTTTTAAAAGGAAAAGGCTAAAGATGAATATTTAGTATGATTAAATCATAAAAAAATATCAAAATTTGCATACAAATTATTAGCCTTGAGCTCATTAATAGCCATGAAAATTTTGAATAATAAAAAATAAGACTTCAAAGATTAATCTTCTGCACAATAAAATATTTCCAGATTTAAAAAAAAACAACAAAAATGTATATTTCTTGACTATTAAAAAAAAAAAACACAATTGTGCCCCATAATCCCACTGTTCTTTCAAATAAGTAGAGAGGCATGTATACATATATGTAGTGTGTTTAAGTAGGTAAGTAGATACATAGTTTTTTAGTTTGAAACTATCTCATTTGGAAGGGAATTTTCGTTTGAATTACTAATCTATATTACATTGGTCATCAAATATCTTCTACTTATTTGTAATACTTTTTTAATTTATTTATTCATTCATTATGAAAATATGTATAGTATAATGTGTGTAAAGGCGCACTAAGACCCACCACTCTCCAGCAATTACTATACATATTCACAGCTGTATGTAAACGTAGTATTAACACTCAGCTGCAGCGATCGCATGCAGCGATAAGCCACAATTTTCAATGTCATTATGTGAGTGCATTGGTGTGTTCTTATAGCTTTCTATCGTTTATATGTTTTTATATTTTTTTTTTTTTGTAATTCAGGTAGTACTTGTTGTTTTTGCTTTTGATGTCATTTCTTAATTTTTGGGTATTTTTCTAATTATACAACATTTATCATCAATTATCGCAACAACACGCAAACCTGTCCGCTCTATTTCAAATTTAATAATAAGCAAATGACGTGCTGAATACTTTTTCTATTTTATATTTGTGTTTTTTTGTTGTTGCTATTATTAAATTTTTTTTTTATTTTTTTCCATACAAAATTTCAAGTTTACCACTAACTCAACGTTTTCAATTCCATTTGCATTTCCGACGTTTTTGTTGAAATTTTTATAAATATTTAGCGAGAAGGTACTATGGATTGCTAGCTTTGCATGTTTTTCTTCATATTTTGTCTTTTTTAGTTTGTAATTTGAAATTTTGGTTTCTTTACCTAGACCAAATAGTTGACCGCAAAACATGTTTCACTGCCCAAATAGTAGCTAAAATGTTGCATGTCAAGAAAAATGTTATGTTAAGAAGGAAAATACTCATCAAATGTCACATGTTTGAGAACTGTAGGGGTACTGTGTGACATGTATGTATGTACATAGTACGCCCCATACACAAGTTATGTATGTGTGGATAATAGTTGGGGTTTGCTTTCATTTACGTGTTGACGGAACTTACAATTTTAATACGTAACATTAGCTCGAATTTTTGTCTGGCCGTAGTAGGTTTGCAGAAGCTTTTCGACATTAATATATACCTTCTCTGGAGCGTTTAATTACTTGGTATTTTTGATATTTTCTTCCATGTGAGCTTAACTAGCAAAAACTATGCTCTAGACTAAGATACAGTTTTGCATTCAAAACTAAATGTTCTGATTCTATGACTTCAAAAATCGCTTCAATGTTGAAACGTAGAAAGTTGAAGATTATTGCAGAATTTAACCTTTCGTATACTCAAAGCCCTTCAAGCAACTTAATCACTGTTCCAAAGCATCGTACAGATATTCCCTGAAGATCTTTAAATATTTTGTGAGGGAATATTAACTTGTTCAGAGGAAAAGGATCGTTCTGGATTTACTGTCGTTACGGGTAATACTGCCAGAACTCGTAAAATCGCGTTGAAATCTGGTAAATTATATGCGCGCAGATAAGCTTCGGGAGCATTCGGGATGTTCTGATAGCAGATTTGTGGTCTTCACACTTTTATTTCAAAAACAATAAATAATTTCTATATACATACCTTATTTTATTCTAGGTACATATGTCTTATAAACTAGTTTGATGGTAGAATTGACTTGAACTGAGTAAGCTGCTTTTCTATTGAAAAATTTCCTTCACACCCCCTACCCTCGCTGGCCAAATCCTGCATCCGTCACTGATATTTTCTGCTTAGATACTCATTAACCTAAAATGTGCTGTTGCCTCAAATATTTCATATTTATGGCTATGAATAACGTCTTCAAAATTTGACACTTTGAGTTTTTATGTCGCGTATTATATTGATTTATTGCTGAATTAAGAAATTTTCAGCTAATGTTATTTCATTTCTCTTTTTTTTTACTGTATTAGTTATGTTTTTAGGGCACTTGACAAATAAATTATAAACTATATACATATGTATATTTTCTTTCATTTTCAGGTAGTCTAAAAAACTATGACTGCACAAAAAATAAAAAAGAGGTAAGTACTAAATCAGCTGCTTAAACTAAATCTGTGAGATACACAATTCTACTAAGATAGTGGCTCTCCAGGCTAGGCGGAATGGCCTGCAAATACCCTGTTTATGTATGTAGGTGCCCTTGGTACTTAAGGTATTATAAATGTATCCACTTTACGGGGATAAAAAGAGAAATCTGTCATTCATCTTATCTTCTTGATATTCAATGAAACAAGATTGAGCATTGGTAGTACATGCCGGAACCTAAAGAAATTGAATTTGACTACAAAGACCAGAATTGGTATCGGCGATGCAATGCAGCAGCTGGCGTATGATTGCACCCACAACGAGCCCGCCCCCACCACCTTAGAGCACTTCAAATAATTTTTTGTTTTTTGCATTTTTCATGTGCTCCACCGTCGCTTTTTGTTAACAAAAAAGTGAATGCACATTAGGCGATCAATGTAAATATATATACCTTTAGGTTAAATAATGAAAATGAATGCAATTGCAGCAACGAAAAATGCAACGAGAGGAGCCAAAACAACTTAAAGCAATGCAAAATGCATTCATTGAAATTGAAAGACAGCAAGCAGCTTATTATGAATGTGAAGTGGATGAGCGGCACTTGCTGCCTTGCATTGCACCATTCACTAGGCCAAATGCAAGGAGACAAACCAAACCCGATATTGAAAGCTAAACCGTTTGGAACTGTGTCATTTTTAAAAATCGTAAATTAAAGCTCAGACATTATTTTCAATTGAAAAAGAGCGAAACAGAAAAAAAACTCATTTCAATTCCATAACCGATTTATGTTATTTCGGTACATATTTTTAGATATGGTTAAGTTAAGACCAACTGTTGGGGCTTCATGATAAATCAACTGTAAATCGGAGGTTCTGTGATTTTTTGTCTGAAAATGCTTTCTTCCATTTCGAATAATTCTTTTGGAGAGTCTATTATTTTTCAAAGTTCCGTTCACTCATTCTATCAATTCTCTTAATAAACTAACATTGGAAATGAATGGGTCGAAATAATATATTTGCAATCCCAATCTTGAAGGGCAATATTTATTCCTGATCCATAGGCCACCATTCAACAAGTTTTGGAAGATATTTGAAATGGCCATGGGATGGTGTTTTATTGCAGTGAGGCTAGGGCACCATACCGCTAAACGAGTCATATTAATAACCTCATAGTAAGGAACAGGGTCGAGGGCAGGATTTTTGGGGGGGGGGGGGGGGGGGCTGGGGGAGGAGTTATTCATTCAAATGAAATATGTATTTAAAACCAATAACAAAAAAGGAAAGCGGTAAATCTGACTTTTATCAATTAATTGAAAGATATTGGGACCACCTCGTCACCACTACTGCTAGGTCGTTCGAAATTACTAATTTCTGTAACAATTCATCTTCTTTCCAATCCTGCCCCAATATTGAGAGAATATAATACTTTGCATCAATCCGGTGTGCGCTCATTTCGGAGGTCTAACTCCCGAAACTAACAAGTTGAAAAACGGTTTGACTCCTTTTTGCCCACATCGGCACGTTATATACAATATTAGAAGCGAGTGCAAAAAGGCAACAATCTGATTAAAAATTTCAATTGGAAGGCCAAAGCCGAAGCGCCATGCCAAAAAACAAAGCACCTATGTATGTATATACGAATGAAGTGTGAGGTGAAGGTGGTAGCAATGATGGAACGTCAGTGCGGTGGCGGTGGTGGAGCGTGTGTAGCGCATAGAGCACGTTGGTTCTATTTTTGCTTATGCAACAAACGTGGCATGGGTGCGTTCACTACGCGTCAGTGCAAAACTCAAAATGAAAATATGCGAACAAAAAAAAAACAACAAAAAATAAATATAAGATTTCTGGGCAAAAAACAAAGTACACAAAAAATAATTATCGAAAACAAAAGTAGTATGAGAACAGTCGAAAAACAGCAAAAAATCTACAACAATACCCATGTGGCGCAACGCGGGGCAACAAATGTGGCACAAATGTATGCCACATGAGGCATGCCGCATCAAGAGAATGTTACTTCAAAAGCATTTGCAATAGTAATTATATAATTGTAAGGTAGATTTTTTATAACAATGTTTTAGGAAACGGCTAGTGGTTGAAAGTTCGATTCGTAAAATACAGAGTTACTCGATTTTCAACTAGCCAAGGATAATCATGATGATTTACTATGGACCGTACTATATTCCCTAACAACCCGATAGATTTCAAACTGATATCGCACATGCAGGGCATATAAAGGAATCCAATTAGAAGCTCAGCAACAAAATTTGCCATAGCAAATCGTCGACACTCTTTTGTGTCTTCATTACTTGCTCAGTTCTTCAATTTCATAACTAACTCGAAGGCCCGACAGACGTTGACTTGAACAAAACCCTACCCAGCATCTGAAAAATGTACGGCTTCCCCCTTATCTGTCCTTTATTATACCGTGCTCCATCTTCCAATTTTTTCATATCGCCTTTTTCCTATTCCACTTTCAATCCCTATCATTATGGCTATCTTTATCCCGATAAGTGCATATATGCATATATATATTGTATATACATATACAAAATTCCATCCCTTTTCACGCCTGCATTTTTCATCCAACTTTTTTTCTTGAGATGTTAGAGATTGGTCTCATTTAGCTCCCTATAAATTTTTGATATCCTAACATTTCTATTGAAGGTACCAGGCCCACTTTTCCCGTTACACCACTTTTTTCTTGAGGTGTTAAAGATTGTTCTAATTTAGAATATTACAAATTTTCAAAGTCCTACCATGAATACTTCCACAGATATGCAGTACGGCGTCTAGGATGAGTTTAGTGATAATGGATTTGTGCACAGAACTAAGTGACCTAGAATAAAGGTGTAAATATTATACCCACCTACTGTACAGCCACACTCAACTTACACTTGCCATATTCATTTGTAGTTTAGAAGAGTGGCGCACGCTTGCGCAGCAACCAAATCATAAAACATTTCACATTGTACTCGTATTACAAGATGAGATTTATTGTAGTACATTTGCTCGTGTTGTTCTTTCATGTTGCTGCCACATTTTTATTATTATTTGTCTGTTAATGTGGCAAACCTGTTTTGTTGTTATGTTTTATTTTCTTGTTACTTTCGTTATTGTTAATACCATTCAGTTACTTTTGCGTGTTAATTTTTTCTTCTCTTTCCGTTGTTGCTGTCAAACTAAGTGTACCATTAAATTATTGTTATTATTATTATTGTGAAAATAGTTATTGTTGTACCAATGCATTTTGTTAGCTATAATTAGATGCAACATATGCTGTTAATTAAAATCAGGCAGAGCCAAATTGTTTGTGTTGGTATGCGACACACAGTGGGCCGAGAGCTCTAAAATTTCAGCTTTCTTCAGTGGTGTATTTCGATGTTAGCGGCTCGATGACTTGAAATTTGTATGGTAGAAAAATCACATAGCCGCCAACTACTTATTTTAATACTAGACAGCCTGCAAACTGTGTTCTGTCACAATGGCCACCTAATAGATAACAAAAGCTTATTCATTCGTTTGCTAATTCCATAGTTCTTTGAACTCGAATTTTTGAGGCACTATGTCCTGATTTGAGCCCACTGTGCATACATAAGTACCTACTACATGTTGCAACTTAATATTAAAAACACATACGTAACATAAATACGTAACATATGAACGTAAACATAAATTCGAAACGCCATGCTGATTAGGCTTACCAACCTACACTAAAAGTTTAAGCATACCTCCAAGTAGTTTGACTAAAGGTTATACATATACAAAAACACCTGCACTTCTTCTTAACAATGTCGACTAATAACAATCAAACGATTTATAGCTAGAAATAGACAAAAACAGTGACTGATTCAGAGTTTAAAAAAATATCTTAACTACATTCTAAGACGACGTTCTGATTTCGGAATTATAGCACCGAGAGTGGTGGCACCCCTCTTTGTTTGATGCTACGTCTGGGTTAGGGACGCCGATGGTTTTCTCCTTAGTTTTGCTAGCAATCAGTTCTAGCTGCAATTTGTGGAGATCTTTACAATGTTTTATCGTCAATAAAGGAAACAACAGTGGTATTCCGGAAGAAAATTAGCTAATTGAGTTGTGAAAGAAGTGGTCTTTTGAAATTTGTTTCAAATCTGCTGGGTCTAACTTAAATAATGTCAGGATAGCTACCATCTCTTTTTTTTATCTCACAGTCCAAAAGAGATTAACGTTACAAAAGCATTGACAGAGACGCAGAAAACTGATTTACGTTTTTTTAATTGGAATTTCGAGTTCATCGCAACACAACAAACTAAACACATAGAAAGTATACCTATCGACACATCATTCATCACTTTAGGAGCACTCGGTTAATAAAACCAAACAGCGATCAACTCAGCCTTCAAACGAGGGTTTCTGGGATATTTTATTTCTCTTCAAAGGGACCCTGGAGGCACATGTGTTCACCAAAATTTTCACTCAGCAAACGTAAACAAGTCTCTATTTCTATTGAATCTCGTAAAATGGCTAAACAATATTTTTCGAATATTTGTAATTTTTTTTTAAATGGATGCATTGTTGTGCAAATAAATCATACATATTTAGTTTTTAGTAATGTAACTTCAATACCGAAAGTACTGGATTTTCAGAAAATTCCGGGATTTCAAAAAGGTCCGGTGAAATTCCTACCCGAATTTGACCAAGACTTCAAGACCAAGATTTCAATTTCGTTACCTATTATTTCGATTTAAAGTTTTGAGGTATATCGACCTGCAAGCTCGAGTAAGCGCTTCAAAGTAGGGCTGTGCCTTTATTCGATTAATCGAGTAAGTTGATTAATCAAATTTTCAATTAATCGATTACTTGATTAATCAAAATTCTGTAATAGTAATCAAAACGAGTGTTACTCGAGTATTTTCAAAAATGGTTAATCAAAAACTGATTAATTTATTCATTTTTTTATGTGAAAGTTTGCCTTGAAATAGTTAAAAATAAGAAAAATTAAAAACCAAACATACTTCAAAATATTAAAAAATAAAAAAATTTAGGAAAATTTTGAGATGTTGTCCGATCACGAATAGGCAAAATGTCGAAGATGCAACAAATGGTTGTAGTATCAAGGAACTTCTAAATTTGTGCCATTTTAATATATGATTAATCATTTTATTCAAAAAACGATTAATCAAAAAGGCGATTAATCAATTAAATTTCATTTTGATTAATCAAAATCTTGATTAATCGAGTAAACACCCTTTTTGATTAATCAAAAATCATAATTAATCGATTAATTGAGTAATCGGATTTATGAATAATCAAAATTTTGATTAATCAATTAATCGCACAGCCCTACTTCAAAGTACAATAAATTAGTGTACACCTAATCTTGGTGTGCCTAATAGATAACTTAGATATGCATGAGTGCATATGTATGTAAATATATAAATAAACGAAAAGAAATCATTTTGAACTCCGCATCCGATCAACATAATTCCGCAGCGTTTCTAATATGCATGCTCTTTTTAGATACAACAATAAAAATAGAAAAAAACATAAAGTGTGTGAGCGGTTTTTGAATTATATTTAGATGGAAATCAGTGGAGCTCATTATATAGTTGCACAACGCTGCCCACACTTGCAACTCAATTTCAATAATCTAAATATAAATAAAATTTTTTATTAAACTAAATACACACAACTTTATATATGTATATACATATGCGCATATTTTATTCAAATTCATATATTTTGTATGCTGATTTACTACGAGGGCTTACGTATGAACACAAGAAAATGTTGGCACTTTATATAAGCGGCATATCATTTGATCAAACGGCCTACAACTGGTGCGTTGAAATTTGTGAGAAGTTTTGTTGTATGCTACATTCTACAATAATCATTCTAGTTTGTTTTATTAAAGGCATCAAACGGTCATTCGGTTTCATACTCTTTCTAAAAGACTCTATCTAGAAGTATGACAGCTCATGTAAAGTAAAACTTAATTATGAGACTTTTTTAATGACAGACAATAATGAAAAAACAAAAAAAAAATTAAAACTCCCAGAAATTGTACCCCATGAGATTGGAAGCGCTGAAAAGATTCATCACAACCTACCGCAAGCACATCTGCTAAATGAAGTATAACAGCTGTCTCATCGTACTCTGCTGTCTTACTATCACTTACACTATTTTGTGTGGTGTATTTATGTAACAGCAACCTACATGAGTGTTAGCATATTACGAACTCATTGTTTTGCATAAATAAGCATAAGCTTACATGATAGAGTACATAACCCAACCTGCATATCTGTCATCTGACAAGTCTCAATTCATACGCTCAAAGGCTTTTGGGTTCGCAACTGGTGGTCAATCGTCTGGGTTTTGTAAAATAGCTCGCAGTTTTCAAACACCAACGCAGCTCAGCTTAGACGCTCATCAGCATACATTGTATATTAGTAACAAAGAATATAGGAAATATGTAGATTAATTGTGTTTAAACTAGTAGCCTGCGGTTCTGCGAGGCTTCGGCATGCACATGTGTAACTAAAAACTTGTCTAAAGTTACTTGGCTTTTGTTGAAAACCAAAAAAAAAAGAAAAATTAAAAAAGATTCATGATTTGCTTGAAAGTTATTTCTTCTCTTACGATAAAAAGAAATGTACATAAAAATCTAAAATCGTGCCTTTTATCTTAAACTTTAATTTATTTAAAATTATTGAGGGAACATGCCGGGCTCTCAAACGAAAAAAAGTTACTTTAGAAATAATCTAAATATAACTATTCACATTTCCCGCATTCCCATTAAAAAAAGAATAAAATACAAATATGGGTCACTCTAATGTTCATATATACAGCCAGGCGAAAATTAAACAAAAAAATAGTTGTTGATGTCCCTATCAGTCGATAACTTAAACGCATAAAACGAAATCTTGATGGTGAAAACATTGCTATCAGTATATTTCCCTTTGCTGAAACTTTACTAAGTAAAGTTTACTTACACAAGCTAAATAAAAGCTTGTTATCCTAGCTAAAACACTGAAGTTCCAGTAGGAATTTTAGTTCTGAAACGTCAAAGCTAGCTCATACTTGTTTTATGGGCAATTTTATGATAACTTAGAGAATATACAATAAAATAAATAAAATTCAGTATCTGACCGTCTTGCTAGTTTTGATGCAGTTTTGGGTTCACCGTGGCGTATGAGTTACTTCCTTTCTATTCGCTAAATCAAGCCACTACTTTACTTAACTTTTTTAAAGCCCATAATTGAAGGGCTCAGAACCAAAAGGGTCTAAGTGACTCCGAAATTGATTTGAGATATTCAATTTTAAAGTTAACTGACTTTTGAAAATTCTATGTAAAATCTGGGTAGGGCGTTTATTGTATGGTAAATAGACGGCGCTACAATGTCCAAAATTACTCTGATCTCTTTGCCAATAAATAAACACCATATTTCACTATACAAATATGGGTATAACTCAATTTCAAAAAAAAAATGTCACTTAGATCCTTTTGGTTCTGAGCCCTTCAATTGTTTTCGTATAGAGTTTCTGAAATACATGATCGAATGGAAAAGTAATTGCCAACAGACGCATATTATTTCATACACAATTTTTTATACAGATAACCAATTATGTATGTATGTATGTACTCATATGTGCATGTTAGCAGCCCAAAAACCACATTCACCTTCCGTAACACATACGTATGTCTATACATAAAAATGAAGTGCTGGTCAAAAAACTTTAAGTTGAAAATAATAAAGTTTAAGTTTTATTTGAATTCCACAAAAAAAAACCGCCACCTTATATAAGATCTCATTTGATTTCAAGACTCCTAGAACCGACATGAGTAAAAATCATGAACCATCAGATACAGCCTGCTGAGAAATAGAGTTAAGAGCTGTAGTAAAGTAAGACCGTTATAGGGTTATATGATACCACACTTCCTACTTCTATGTGAGAATTTTACATTGGTCCCAAAATTTGTTGGTGTTTGTTTTGAGCTTTAAACATTTTTTCGTGTCAATTGTAAATTTACCTGAGAGATATTTTTGTTGTTGTTTCAAATACTATATTACTAAAGATTATATAGAAAATGTCGCTGTTAATAAACAAAAATTTTCTATGTAGAAAAATTCAACACTTAAACAACTAGTTACTTTAGATACTACTTTGGAAAACTATTTAACAATCGTTCTTACCCTGAACCTTGAATCCGGAATCCTGGGTTAAGAAGGCAAGCACACTATCCACTACACCACAGCTGAAGCGTCCAATGCTGCAAACTGCGAGAGACCCTAATGTCGCATACATAAGTATGTATGCTACTAAGCGCCATACTGGCTGGTATCATTCATACCTGTCTGGCCCACCACTAAGTCCAAGTAATTGTTGTTTGGTTCGAAGTGCATTGGTGCGTGGGCTAGGATGTAAACAATTGCATACAAGTGGACATCTCTGTACTTTGACACCTTCGCATCCCACTTAACCACAAAGCATCGAATCAATCTGCGAAAAGCCATGCGAGTCTTGCAACTTTATACCAACACGTCTATGTATGTATGTATACGCACATCTGGAAGGAAAATCTAGTGATTTCGTAGATCTGCAATTGCGTTCATACGCAGAAACAACAAACTTGAAAGTAAGAAATCGCAATCAAACGTATGCAACTTGTCCGTACACTTAGCCAAGCATGTGTTAGTGTTATTAGTCAGTGTGCGTATGGGGAGACATGTTGCTCGGCAACTCGTTGCTAGTATAATTTATGAACGTGAGAGAGCGACGATAGAATGGATATTTTTATTGGAAAGGCCGGCCGTTTGTAACCGAGAGCGCTACGATGAATGAAGATGGTAACGGAGTCCACCTCGCTCGTTGATCTTTGTAGGCAACTAGGACTGATATTGGAACCAAAATCAACCCAGCCCTTCCCCTCTCATCGTATTTGTGTTGTCTACAAACGGTCTATCAGCAACAGTTTGCCTAGGTAAGCTACATATCTATCTGTTCGAATATCATGTTATTCATACGCATGCTAGGTTCACTGCTCATTTGTGTTTTACTTAAGCGTTGTGCAGCGCATTTTTGCGCTGTCAATCACTGTCAGTATGTAGCTAAGCCATAAACAATATCGGATTTCTTGCCTCAGAATACTAATTAAATAACACAAAAATAAATAAGATTGAACTGACAAGATAAGCAGAAGTGTGGCGGTAGCAGCGGAAACACTCAACAGATACCAAATAAGCCAAGAGCAAAAATGTGAATGTTCGGCCATGCAAAATGTTTTAATACGTTTACGTTTACTTTTATGTTTGTATATATATACTCTCATGTAGATATGTACTATGTATGACCTCAGCAAAAAAAGCGCAAGATAAAATAAGTACGGTGGCAGCGCTGTTGCTCCGCTGATCGATAAACGTTATAATAATGTGGTTATTAGACTAGGCCAAATTTTTATTAATTATTTTCAAAAAACCTGCACTTGCAAGAAATAAATAAATATGTAAATATAGTGGCATCAGTAAAGTGACTAAAGTTTTCCTATAGAGAATGCTCGAAACACAACTGCCACTCTTTTGAAAGCCAAAGAAGACTAATATAAGGTGTACATTTCTTATCTAGCTTCGCGGGCTCGGTTCAATAGATTAAGCTAAGCTACGAAAAAATTGTTCAGCTCAAGACTCAGGCCTTCGTAGCGCTTTTGTGACTTTCTATACAGTGCCTAGCCCTTTCCCTGCAAGATGCCGTGTAACGATAGCCTTTACTTTCAGTTTTAATTTCTCTTTGAGATCAATCAGAAATTACCTTCAGAGCCTTTGTTTCAAAAACGTCCAATCATAGGTGACAATGTATTGAATTCTAGTTGAGATATGGCATTCTTTAACCAAATTCGTTGAAATTAAAGTTAGAAAATGTTGTTGTGTGAATGTCTGAAAAAGTGTGAGCACAATTTGCACTTAGTTGCAATTTAGTTATAGTGGAAAATAAACGTCACTGGGCATATACTCGTGTTTATACATGTCCTATATCTTATAACTTTAAACGACTTATTCTTGTATATTTGTATATCCACTACTATCTTACGAACGACTTCGCCGATTTTAATGAAATTTGGTACATACGTACTATGCTTTGTTTTAAGATTTTCTACTTTGGAGTTGCCACATGGGGTGGTTTACAGGGTTGCCACCTATATCAATTTTTTTTTTAAATATTAAGCAATATATGGCAATATGGGTATCATATGAAAGGTATTTTACGCCGTATACCAACCAAAATATTTTCGAGTAGGATTGTCACATAGGGCTGCCACCGGAAGCCATTTTATTTATTCCTTCAGATATCGACCACTATCTAGGGAACGGCTAAGCCGATTTCGATGAAATTTGGTAGATGGATAGTACGCTTTCTTCTAAGACTTTCTACTTAGCTGTGGACACTAAAGGAAGCTTAGAGGGTTGCCACATTTCCAATTTTTTTTTTAAATATTAAGCAATATATGGCAATATGGGTGTCAAATGAAAGGTATTTTAGGGCGTATACCAACGAAATACACAACAGGTGTCTCCAAAGTATATTAAGTGACTTTTTGTGGTTAGTGTTCGATATTTTGGAAATCTATTTTGGAAATTTATGCTCTTGGTAAGTAATATTATGCGGCAAATTCGAAAAATACCGAGCAAGTCTCGGTCACCCAGGTACTGTTCCTTATATGCATGTCACTCGAATGGTTAACGAGTAGCAAGTATACATACATATTTATATACCAGCTATCTATCTATCTAAATATGAACACATGTCTGCTTACTCAGTCATACATAATTGAGTCGATAGGAGTATGAGTTTATTAAGAAGCAAAAAGGTAATGTAAGTATCAGAGAAATGCAAGAGTTAGGTGAAACATTTGTTGATACTTTACTCAAAAGGTCTAGCGCAACACTGATCAGGTTCAATCAGCTTGTCGACGATGGGCTCCAGGCTTTAGCACAATGCGCCACATAGAACCTTAACTGCGATATCAAACAGACTAGTTCCACCGTAGTTGGTGCAATATGTGCTTTTGTGCTCCACCTTGCTAAGCTGCGTGTACTTGATATGTATGTATATCAAAAACAGGTACTACGCCAGTTCTCTGGAAATTTCTCATGTAGTCATAGGTACAAAGTATATGTAGCGCAGGGGAGAAGTCTATTGTCCAAGTGTATTTATGCATTGTAAGCGCTTTCAATCAACCAAATGACTAACTTTCCAATCCATTATGTTTTGAAATCGTTGTTGTATAGATTTTTCTTTCCTCGTCCTCCTTTTCGTTAATGTCGTGCTCGGTTGGATATTTATTATGCTAAACCATCATCTAGCAAGTTACTATAAATATTTTAGTCATAGATGAAAACAAGCTTCCAATGTTTGCTACATAACATAAGGCTACATAATGTTGCATAACATTTAGGTTTTCAAACACACCAATAATTAAAAAATTAATAACACTTTTCGACAACAATTTTGCAACAGAGCCTTAGTGATGGCGGGCTAAAGTGTTAATACAAAATGTCCATAAAAACTACTTTGACTTGGCCACGCCCACCATCGAACTTATTACTCATGTTCTCTCCACAGTTTGTATTGCATACTTCTTATTTTTAAAGGTAAAACAATTTCACGAAAAATTTCAAGAGCACATCTGCAATGTTGAACCTTTGCTGGATATAAATCCCAGTCGTGCTGGTGAACGAGGTGCTTAGATCTAGATTTGATTGTCAATACTGAGTAGTTTATGACCCCACCCGTCAATGTTTACACCACTATTCAGTCACAGATGAAGCATAAGTTTATTAGAAAACAAATGCGTAAATTTTCATTAGCTGGGCGACTACGCGTCAATGGAAACAGCGGGCTATTTTCATTAAAAAATGATTATGATTGGCGTAATGGGCGCGTCTGTGCATTAACTGTAATTACTATGAATGTCATGTACTGCCAATAACTGTTTTTCTTTGTTACTGTTGAGCTGTTTTATTATTCTCATTTCAATTTTCATTATACCATTGCCTGGCGCAACGTTGGCTATCTTTTTTTTGGCTGCACTAAATGTACATAGATGGGCAGTTTTTATTCGTGCTTGAATCGGCAGGAAATTAAGAGGTGAAGTCCTCTCGAGTAAGGTGTAACCGGGGATATATGTAAGTAGTTAAATTTTTCTAGTTTCCAACTCGATAAAAAGTTATTTATTACAGTTCGATCTACAGTTTATTAAATCGAGTAAAATTTTTATATACACGAAAATCGACATCGAATCAATTAGAAAAACCGGCGCATCAAATGTTGTCCAGCGATAAAAATTTGGAAGCGATTAACTCGATAAGTATCAATAAAAATTTAAAACGCAACAAACCAATAAAAATCTATAAAAGCTAAATACAATGGTAGAAATTTAGTATAAATACATATGCACTAAAATTATTTAAAACAAGTAAGGAAAGGGCTGTCTTCGGCTGTGCCGAAGGCTTTATACCTTTCATGAATGCCAAACCACACTTATCGGAACAATCGATTGTATGGGAGCTATGCGTTGTATCGGTCCGATCTTGCTGGTTCCGACAAATGATTAATCCTATGCAAAATGGCGCCTGCTTGCAAAATTTCATCGAGATATCTCTAAAACTGAGGGACTAGTTTGCGTTCAAACAGACGGACGGACGGACGGACGGACGGACAGACGGACATGGCTAAATCAACTCAGCTCGTCGCCCTGATCATTTCGGTATACTTAATGGTGGGTCTATCTCTTCTTCTTCTCATACTTACAAACATCGGACCAAAGTTATAATACCATTTCATGCTCATGAAAGGTATAAAAACCAATCGTTTTGAGAAAATAATGGTAAATATTTGATTATAACTTAACACAAGTCCTGCAATATGTTAACTAAAAATCTACCATTAATTTATACAAAACTCTCTTTTTCTAAAGCTATAACAAGGCAACATTTTCATTAGCCTAAGCTTGTTGCAATAGTTGTTGTTATTTATGCACTTGCGTGCATGAGGAGCGGCGCTGTCAATATAGTCATTGGCGTGCTCAGTTTCGATTGGCGATCGCAATGGGTGCTGGCTGGCAGTGCACGCAATTTGCGTCGCGGTGCATCTACTTACATTAGCATACATCCGTACATATGTAGATATACCGAGAATACATAAAGCATACTAATTATAGTAAATAAAATCTGGTGAAAACATACAGAGCTGATCGCACGTTTTACTCCCCACATCAATGGTCTAGTGACATTTACCTAATGGTAATTTGAATTTGATTTCTATCGCAACACAAATAAACTATTATTTACTATCTTCAATCCAAAGCGTGTTACGTAATGTATAAGTTTGCGGGATAGTTAGAAATATTAACGAGCAAAACTGCAAACCGTACTTGACAATAAAGAATCCCATGGGTCCTCGGTTACGGATAGCTGCGTGAGTTAGGTTGTTTGAGTTTTCAAACTAAAAAAAAAAAACAAGTAAGGAAGTCTAAGTTCGGGTGAACCCAACATTAAACACCCAGCGTTAGTTTTCAGAACGAGATACAAATACCATGACTTGGCAATGATAGAGGCCCTGGAATCTTATTTGAAATTTTCTATATCAAAAAGGGGTCGTGGCTATCACCCGATTTCGCCCATTTTAAACACCAACCTGCATTGGTCAGAAAGTAACCTGTGTACCAAATTTCATGCGAATATCTCAAGTTTTACTCAACTTATGTTAATGTATGTGATTTTCGAAATTTTCGATATCGAAAAGGGGGGCGTGTTTATAACTCGATTGCTACAATTTTCAACAGCAGCCTACCTTGGCCAGAAAGTAACCAACACACCAAATTACATGCATTTCGAAATTTTCGATATCGAAAAAGGGGGCGTGGTTATGGTCCGATTTTACCCATTTTCAATAACAATTTATTCTGAACCCAAATTGGTACGCCGAATTTGGTGAAGATATCTCATTATTTGCTCAAGTTATCGTGTTAACGGACAGACGGACGGACAGACGGACGGACATGGCTCAATCAAATTTTTTTTCTATCCTGATCATATTGATATATGGAAGTCTATATCTATCTCGATTCCTTTATACCTGTACAACCAACCGTTATCCCAACAAAGTTATAATAGCCTTGTACTAGTACTAGTACGCTGGGTATAAAAAAAAAACAATACACTTCCCGCGTGTGGATAGGAGTACTGCTGATGTAGAAAGTCTTTAGCTGATATAAGATATTCTGGTACTATACCGATTCTGGTACGAGACCGATTGCCATGCAAGCGTTTATCGACAGTCTTGCACTCTCATAATTTTCAATTATTCATGTTTTACAATGAATATCAATCAAATAAAAAAAATTTTTATGCCAGACTATAGGCCCACGGATGTGCCAGGCTTCAACACCCACCCACACAAAAAGGGCAATCAATGGAATCTCTGTTACCGAACTAGCCATTCAAATATGTATTCGATTTCGTGTCAAGGCTTCAGTGGTTTAACTCTTTGGTTGAGACGGTTTATGAGGATACAAGCTTTATTTAATTTATTTATTCAATTAACACTAGTTATAAATGCAATAAAGATGCAGCTTTGAAATTTAATTTCATGTAAAACCATTTAAAGCTAATAAGTCTTAAACTTTTTTCTTGCAGGACAAACTTTGAAAAGGATGGACTAGGAAGCGTTTAAAGGAAATATGGACGACCTTAGTTCAATGAATTTTCATACATGGACCGTTCCAATGAACCGCACCGTTGCCCTATCGTTGTGCACATATACACACACACATACATATGCACATTACATCGTTTTAGTAAATTCGATTGGCGGCTACAACACGAAGACATGGTAAGAGCTTTAAGCCCAATTTGAATTTACAAATTTCTGTTTAATTTAATCATGGCCAACTCTTTCTCAAGTTGTTGAAGATTTTGGGTTAACAGACATTGAACATGATATTCACATACATACATTGTATATATGAGCCTCTGCGGGTATATGTATATGTATATGTACATGGGTACCCAGTGGGAAAATGGGGAATGCATTACCTTTTTCATGCATGAAAAGATATACGAAAATTGTTGTAAGAAAAGATCAATCCAAAAGCAATGGAATGAGTAATGTGTCGCTCTATTTTTATTTGTAGTGCTACATTTTTGATTTTTTTCACTGTGTTTTTTGGTTTTTTTTTATAGAAGCAGCCAATGTGAAAAATTTCAAACTCATTCTGAAAAATGAAAAAAACAAAATACATTTTAAAATTTTCTGGAGGGCGCTTTCGTTTTTTGCCGTTCTTTTTGTCATATGGCGAGCTCAAAGCTCAAAAGATGGATAAGGTACCTATCCCGTCCTCAAAGGCAGAGTCCCATGATGCGGTAAGGTTCTTACAACTCATGAAGTGACCACGATATACATAGGTATGTTGTGAACTTGCCGTCTTGGAATTACACTAGTCGGTACGGTGTCATATAACACCTAGACTAGAAGTCGCCACCTCTTAGCTGTCGTTCTCATTATGCTTATGCCAACCCCTGTGGTAGTCCTAATAATGGTCATAGCTTGTATTTTGAAAATATTTTGATATATTATTTCATATAAGAACATGTAATGCAACCGGTCATGTGTCGCTTGAAAGGGAAAGCGACACATTACTTTCGTAGGACATGTGCTGTGTTAAGAGTAATCTATGCTGTAATGCTTAAATAGCCAAGGAGATAGATTACTTTATACATTACCAAACATTACCTTTTCCAACTGGGTAGGGAAGGAAAGAGCTTAATTGGTAGGTGGTCCGCTCAGTTAGCTGTTGTTTATGAACTAAGAAGACATTCACTTTATTCAACCTTGACTAGTTAAAATTTGGAATTGTTGTTTCACCTCTCTGGTAGATTTTATACGCTCTTAGGGTTTAGGCATGTTCGGCATTTTCAGTCCTGTACATATATGAAACGTTAGTCTAGTGAAAAGATTATCAAGTCAGCTATATCAATCTAATTTTCAAGGCCAACATTTTTTGACGTCGTCTGTCAACTAGAAATTGAGAAGGAATGAAGCGAACTGGTTCCGTTAAATTATGGACAGACACTATCCACCCAGCTTTTCACATTACTATTAGACCCGATGGGTACAAAAAGCGAAGTCAAATCGGGCCTGATAATCGCCTCTTCAAAAAATCACTGGGTAGACTTTCTTCAGGGGATTTTTGGTATAAGCATTCCCGAATTGAGAAGAAGAAATTTTCCTAATTTCTAAAGAGTACTGCTTCTTTACATATTCACCAATCGTCTGAAGGATGAGTACAGGCTCCTCAACCATTTCAGGGATTTTCCAAAATAGCTTCACAAGTTTCATTAAGCCACATTTTCTTGTCGCAAAGTTTCGAATCGTTTTTGATCCCCCCTTTTTTTGTCAACTTTTGTTTGTTATAGGCATTTAGCAAAACATTTTATGCACATTTCATGCACATGCTTCGTTAGGTATTTTGCATGTCGATGATGTCGGTGTTTATCGTGTGATGCATTCGATATGCCCTAAGGCGATCGCAGCTATATCACATTTGTGGGTATATACATATGTATGTATGGATGTATGTGTTTCCATATCGTCGGTGGGCAACAGTAAAATCGGCAGCCAATTTGCATACGACAACATACAACACGTGCAAGCGCTGACAAATAGCTTTTAAGTTACATCAAAACATCTTTAAAAATACACCAAATATTAGCAACAACAAATGGGGCATGTAGATTTGTGTGAATGAAATCCATTTGGGAGAGTTTGAAACCCACAAGTGACATAAGAATCTACCAAAAGCTATGCAGTTTACTCACTTAGATTAAACCAGTCCATAGCAGCTCGCACTTGTACCTAAAATGTAAACTGTCATAGACGTGGGGAAAAAACAAAAATTTGTTCATAAAACTTTTCATGGCTTCAAATCGAGACATTTTTGCAACCACTCGATCAAAAAAACTGTCTTCTTCTGAAATCGGTTAGGTACTTAATCTACATCGCCTTGGCCGTCTACTTGCTGTTCATCCCAAAACACTATGCGCTCACTCTTTCTGGTCTTTCTTCAGTGGCTCTGTCTCTGGCCTGTGGAATGATAATTTTTTTAATTGATCAAATCGGGGGCACACACAAATTTGGTTTTGCCCTTCAGAATTCAGTTTAATATCTACGGGTTTCTGAAAGGTTAGATGCACAACTAATTTTATGATGTGAAAATCATATATGTACATAGAACGTCCCATATATATGTATGTATATGTATATACATATGTATACATAGATAGCGCTAAGTATACACACTTAAAAAAACTATAATTAATTATCAACTAAAAATGTAGTTCGATTAGGTGCTACCCGACTATTGAAAACGTGCCCACGTGTATATAGATAAGGAAAAGTTGATAATACATACATACATATGTATGTACATACGTGCCTTACAAAAAATCGAGTGACTAGTCCTTAAAGAGAGTGTGCTGCTTTTAATTGCGTTAGTCTATAGGGGACTACAACTCATCGCAACTATTATCTTATAAGGATCATACCCGGGGTAGAAAGAAGATCCGCCCTATTCCACTTGTTTCGGTATAAATGGGTACAATTGATGTCAGCTGAAGTGCTTAAGAGGAACTAGTAGAGACAGCTTTACAAACTACACGACTCACCGTTTAAGCTTTTGACGAAGTAAAGTCAGTTCATCGTAAATTATACACATTTTATTTATTTTTTATTTATGCTTAAGTGTGTAATTCAATAAGCTTTATTAAATTAATTACAACTTAAAGCGGATTAAGATTGAAAAAAAAAAATAAATGTTTGAACATTTTACATACTCATCTAATATTTCACATGGGAAAATAATAAAGCAGCTTATATGTACATACATATGTACATGTGTACATACATACATAAATAGGCGAATAAAAGTTGTAATATTTGAAACGCTTGTCAAAAATCCATAAACTTTTACAATCTGCTACATTGAGACAACACTTAGTCCAACATTATTTATGGTTTGACTTGCAACACACCTTAGATTTTGAATGAGGCTAAAGAGTCAGACTACTATGTACTAGACTGAGCTGGTAAAAATTTGTGATCAATAAAATAAATAAATAAATTTGAAAAACTGAATGTAAATAGATAGGTACAAGGTAAAGTGCATCATTATCCAAAGATATATATTCGAGCGTATTTCTACTAGAACACTTTCCGACAACTAGAGCAATTTCAAAAAATGTATGCAGCTCCATAGTATTTTTTAAAACATTTAAAAAAAGTCGATCTCCCTCTTACTCAGCAACAACAAACAAACTAATCCGTTGATCTGCTGGATATTGAAATATAGTTATTGGGGAAAAAACAAAGTGTTTTCATGCACCTAACCCAGAGCCAATTTTAACAAATCATTAAATAGTTTACTTTAGTTTTAAGGAGCTAGATTTTAGTAAAATTCTGCGAGCACCCTTATGTACATACATATAAACTTTACATACATACATACGTACCACATTGTCGTCTACGTCATTTTATATTTTATGATAACAAACAAACACCTCGAAAATTTGACAGCCATAAGATTTATTGCCCTTTCTCAACAAAAAATAAAATCTCTCATCCTACCTATCAAATAAAAATATGTTAAACAGCGCCAACAAAAAACACGTTTGAGTAATAAAATCTTGACATAAGTATAAAATATGAGTTTTTTTCTGGCAATAACATCAGCAGAAGATAGCGTGAAAATGGTTTGTAGAAACAAAATTGTAGAAAATGGGGCTATAGATTTATTAAACAGCTTCAAAGAAAAACTAAAAGTCAATATACAAGAAACACGTGAAAGAGTTACCGAATAGATCTCACTCGCCCAGAATTATTAAATGCTTTTCTAAAGAAGTTAGCAGAACTAACGTTTTACTAAGATTTGTCTGGCTCTATGGGCCGGCCTGATAAAATATAAGATTTTATTTTCAGTAACAGGCAGTCCATCCAACTTTCAAAATTCGTTGTTACGAAAAACACGAAAAAGTTGAAATTATTTCGGCTTCGAATCATCACAGAAAATTAGAGCTCACTATGTTCCAACATTATCGAAAACAATGTAAGCGATTAATAATGCCTAAACATAAGTACTACTCAGTTAATCACAGAATAATAGTCGGTCATTGATAAGAATATGACCACCCTGCACATTGTGCACAAATACAGCCCTACAGAAGATGCGATTAGTCCAGTATAAATCCGGGATGAGTTTCAAGGAGGAATGCGACTAATGCCAGTTTTCGTATGTTTATATGGATTGAAGCAACCCCTTTTTTTGAGCAGTAGTCTCTGGAAGAAATTAATTCCATCCTGAGCGGGTAGTGTAGGACAGATCTCCTCTGTTCTCCTAGGGTTAATAAGAAGGTTACGCAAATTAAAATAGACCTATCTCAATGATGCGTATAGTGGCCAGCTTGTGCTCAACTATACACGAAAAGAGGTTAGTTAGTTGCAGAGGTAGAGGTAGATATTAGTTGCACGATTCTTTTTTAGAGATGTCTATCATATGCACATAAGTGAGTAAATATATATATGTACATATTTCCGTACGTGGCTTAAGGGTCACTGCAGGTGATATCATCAGCAAATGAACGAACACGACGACGATTAATAGAATTTTAGCAAATTAAAGTGCTTCAATTATAAATCAACGAACTGGTAATATTAGATACAATTGAACATTAGGGTGGTCACCAAAAAATATGCAAGTGTTTCAAATTGAAATGACAGTGAGTATATAATGTACGAAAGCAACATTTCAACTGCGTTGATCTGATTTGAGCTGGGAATACTTTTCAAGTTCGCTTATCCTTTTCTATGCGATTAGTCTAGGAACAGTCCGGGACGAGTCACAAGTGAAGATGCAACTAATGACTATTCTGATCACTTGTAATTGGCTGAACTGTTCACATTTGTTTGAGCATGTGCTATAGAGAGACTAATTGTACCCGTTTATGCCCGTACTGGTACGAAGGGACTAATCAACTTTCCAGCGAAATGAGTGGTTTAACTCCTAAAACTACTTTTTCTACAAAGTCGATATTCGTATACAAAACGAGGAATTTATACGAACCCTGCTGGGAACTCAGGAGCTCCTACGACAAATTTCAGGCACAGGGCTATAGGTACATAAAATATCAAAAAATGTGATTCTCCTTAAAATGCTCTTTAACGAAGAATATTTGCAATATCGATCATAATCGACACATTCACATTTGATTTTCAACAAAATTTCTATTCTTATTTTATTCATGTCTCGTTAAGTGCTAACGAAAAAACGGGATCGGTTTTTTTGAAGTTTTTCGAAAAGTATTTTTTTTTTTGAAATACTGCTACTGGTAAGGATGGAAATTTTAAAACTTATCAGAGAATGCTTTTTTGCAGAGTTCTTTATTTTTGGTTATTAGTTTGGCTATGGTAAAATTTATCGAAAACTTTCCTTCGCTTTTTTTCCAAAAGTCGATCATAATAATATTCCTTGTAAAGAAAAGTATGCAAACAAATTCAGTTTTGTAACGCATTTTCTAAACTTTGGCATCTTTACACTCCACTTTTGCAGTTTTTGTTAGACTCAAAAATTGACACATACACCAGAAGCACATCAATTCGCTACTAGATATTTTCCCTACAGGGTATTTATGTATGTGCGTTCTAAACTAAACTAGGTACATACTACCTGAAAGAAATGTTTGTCAGGTTTAAATTTTGTTTACATAAGATAATATTTCCACCTACTTGGTTGTTTGTTATCGAAAATGTCATAACGTGACAACATACAGTTGAATGAACTTGTTCGAAAAGCATGACAGAAAGTCTAAACTAAATAGCTATAAGTAAAGGTACACATGAGGTTGTTGATACATTGTTATATATATTTATATTATCGTCTGCGCACAAAAGTCTTAAATATCCTGACATGAACGAATTTTAAGGTATCTCCTAACCAGAGGATAATGTGTTACATGCAACTATGGCGCTGTCAATATGACTACGGACATTTTTTGTGTATACAAAAAAAAAACACACACATTAGCAATTTCATATATGTACATACATATGTATGCAACGTTGTCGTTTTAGTGGTGACGCCCTCACATATTCGACAAATGTAATACAGTGGCAGGAGTCGATGCCAGTACGAGCGAAGCAGACATGCAAGTGTAAAACATATCCTGGCACTCCTCGCATATATCCTATCCACCACTACAAAAAGTCACAGAATAGAATGAAACGACTTGGTACTAGTATGTATGAAAGAAATAAAAAAATAAAAAAAAAATTGTCTTCCTAACAACATATTAATACAAATACACTATATGCTCTTCTCACTCTATACACTCCAGCGTATAAGAGTGAAAGGATGTTCATATGTGGAACTGAAAAAAAAAACTCTGAGGGTAGTTTCATGGGTGGCTTGTTTTTGTATTTTCTTTTTGCTACATTCGCATGCACCCAAGTACAATTATGGTCATATGTGAGTAAGTATGCTATGTAGGTATGCAGTTATCTTGTTTTATGAGAGACACTGTTATTGGGGATAAATCCTTTGGCAAAATCGTGCGAGCTTACGTTAAAACTCAGCCCACTTGCTCATCTCTATGTTTCGTTGAGCCAACACATTATCCTGTGTTTTATACTTCGCTGTACGGTGTAAAAAATTAGAAAGTTTTAGCCCAAGATCTGGCTATGAAATAAGAAAAAATTAAACAGAACACACAAATTTAAATAAACAAATAATTTCGACTATTTTCTAATTCATAATAGGTATTTTAAATTTTTGCGGAGTGGGAAGTTAGGCTATCCCTCTTTTTTGAATTGGAAATAATGAGAGAAAATGCTGGAGTAAAGCGTTTTTCAATCAGTTGCTGAGGTAATAGTATCTTCAATAGATAATACAATTCCACGATTTTGTACTAAATTTGGGAAGGAAAATACAAAATTAGAGTTAAAATTTACAAACGTCGTGGAAACAACAATCCCAGTTCATTATTAAAGGCTTCGTTCTCAAGTCCTATATTATATAGATAAATAACTCCATCTTCGATAGTTAAATAGAAAATAGTCTAGCTGGTGAATTGGGCCAGCTCTCTCGAATTACGCTTTCTTGTTAAATTCTAAGAATGAAATATCATTGTCACTTTATACATATGTATGTATATGGGATAGCAAGTATCATCTTCCAACAGACATAACGATTTCCTCGTGGAAGTACAGGTTCTCTCAAATTATTCTAACAAAGCTAAACTTACAGTTGAGTATGAAATATTCCATTTTAGCCAAACGCAGATGGTATATCCAACTTGTTTTATCTAAGCAAACACAGTAGCTTATTGATTGTTTTATAAATGTAGCTAGAAAGAGGACATCGACGTTAGTACTAGCCCATAGAACCCAGCGTGCTTGTTTGCATGTGTTTGTTGTATACGCGCAAGCTTTCAGAAAAAAAAAAAAAATTGTCGCATGAACGCATTTCTCTTGTTTGCCGTTAAGCCAAGCATTTTTTGTTGTTACCCTCACCACCACCACCAACAATTATGTCCTCTGTTCTATGGTTCTATTGTTATCCTTTCATTTTAAGTACATACACTCAGTACCACCACCTCCATGTTGCATACACTCATTCGATTTTAGACGGTTTCTGTTCCTTTTTTGCTGACTTCGTCACTTTTGTGCGTGTTTTCTTGTTTGCCCCACGCAATATTTGAGTTTCCTTTTGCTATCTCACTATTTTCTATTTCTCTGCGAGCACTTTAGTTATTGTAGTTAATCGCGCCATAGCTTCTATTGATGTTGTTATTTTAATGTGCGTTTCTGTATTTATTAGGGATGTTGCGAAAGTTAGTTTACCAAAGCCAGTATCGGAAGTTTTAGTTTCTTATCAGCAGCTTTGGGAGGGAAAATTAAATTCAGAACACGGTTAACATATTTCTACACCGATTCCAGATTAAAATCAGAAAACTAAAATTATATTTCAAAATATTCCATTGGAATTTAGAATATGTGAATTGTGGATTAAGAGGATTTAAGAAAATAAATTTCCAACTTTATTTTTGTCATGTTAATATATAAAATATCAAAATCCAAACATTGTAATCGCACTTTCTTTACTTCCCTAATATTCGATTACTTATTGATGTAGCAATTTTTTCAGTTTTTGAAGTGCGTGTTGCGTGCGTTTTCATCATTTACTAGGCAAGCGTCTACCATGTTTAGCTTCGTTACGAAGGGAAATGTCTAATAAAAGTGATTTATGCTCCAAAAGCCAAGTGAATTAGTCGAATTAGAGACCTTGTTGAATTTACCAAGCTTTCCCCTTTCCATCACCATATACTGCCTTATTCATACATAGCAGATACATACGATTATATATATCCTTTGTTCGTTCTCTCATAACGACAGTGCGTGAGCGTTTGCCAGAAACAATCAATATTTCGAAATGGCGGGTACCACCCGGGGTTAGAGCATAGTTTCGTTTGTAAAAGGTGAAAAAGCAAATGACGAAATATGTGCATTGAAACATGGTTAAGTTGCTTTGGTTAGTACTTTTAATAAGCACAATGAAAAAAATATTTCTTGCTTCAAGACAGATGAACAATTTTTTTTGTTTCGAAACTCAGTTTAAGTTCACAATATTTCAAAATAGTTTCAAAAACATCCTCTTTCTGAATGTGTTTGAAGAGGGTACTATCTCAATATCAAAAAACGCCTGCAATATAAAATCACATTAATGGAACATCACAAAATATCTCCACTAAGATTAGTGCTTTTTAAATAAGTCTTTTCTTCCCATAAACGATTTATATTCTCTGAGCTACATATCTCTTAAAACTTCAATCGGATTATAAAGAAATATTTGTACTTAAAAGGTCTTCTGCTTTTGTACAACTTTGGTTGTGGTTTGGTTTGAATCGAGATTCTACCTCTGGCTGCTCTCAATAGCTTTGAAGTAATGACTTCCGCTTTTCAGCTTATTTCTCTTAACCGTTGAAGAGATTTCCATCCATTGGGTGCAAAGAAGTTGCACTTCACCACTTTTCATAGGCCTTGGTATGTCACGTGTCAACGGTAAATTTCGAAACCGCTATAATATGTTGGTTGGCGCTTTTTATCTGATCTACAAAAACTATTTATGCAGAAAGGTTATTTCCCATAAAATTTTCAACTTAATTAACATAAATGATTTTCCTTGTCTTGATGCACATAAATGCTTTTACATGTTTGTCTTAATGAAGGAGTAACTTTAACGGCCATGTTAGCACAGTGACTGACTTTGACGGTAGTTTGATAGGTACAACAGCCATTTGTTCCCTGCAGCATGGCTGGTTTAATAAATGTAAATTCCAATTTAGTTAGTGTTGAGAAATTATGTGTTTCCTCTGAGGAAATATATTTAATTCGTTTTATAAATTCTCAACACATAATTGTATATAACTATAATGGGTTGTTTGGATTTATTTTCACAATAATGACTGACAATAATTTATACCTATACAAGTAATTGTAAAGTAACTCTGAGTTGTAGGTTTAATTTGTCATGGAGTCTACATATTTATAGAGATGTGCTTAGGTATGCGATATCGAATAAAAACAACGCGATATGCACAACATCGATAACAATTTTTAAAAGCAAACTCGTTTCTCCGAAGGGGTATGTATGTATATCGATACTGCTCTTATCGATATTTTACTACTATCGATAGTAAAAATTATAGTGTAAGATTTGTTAACTAATTCTAAGTTTAAGTTCAGTCTGCAAAATTAATCAAGATTAATAGAATTTAATTTAAATTAGCTTCGATTACAATATATATTATGGAAGGTATAGCTTCATTCGAGAATTAATGGAACTTATCGTTGCAAGTTACTCTCGGTCCTTTACCTCTCACATATGTATCTCATTCTTCTTCTCTTGTCCCCTTCCACTTTTGTTTATCTGCGCATATCCTTTTCTGGTCCTATGCCAATTTCTGTTTCTTATTCTATCTTTGGTTCTTATTCCTGTTCGTATTTATAGTAATTTTCCTAAAGATTCTATAATTATCAATAAGCAAAATCAAATTAATTTCGACTTGTGCGTGCTCAGTGAACCTTCTCGATGAAATTTTTGCAATCAAAAAATATTATAATCGATTAGAAAAACCATCGCAATGGCATCGCATCAAAATTTGTATCTTCGTTTGTGAAGTTAGGTATACAATCAAATATATTAAATATAAAAAAGTGAATGCGCAAAGAATGACTCACCAAATTGTAGTAAATCGAAGTTAAGATTATTGTTAACCATTTTCACTGCTGACAATGCATAAAATTAACAATAAAATTGAGTCAATTTCACATTTTAACACTGCAATTATCTATGACAAATTACCCATAGTGGAGCTGCACCTATTTTCATACCTGAAACGCCTACAAAGTCGATGGGCCCTGCGGCTGGCTGGCTGGCTGGTCGCAAAGTCGTTTTACCAACAGGTCAGTTAGTATGTCAATCAGTCAGTCGAACGGCCACACAAGCAGCAAACTATATAAGACTTATATCGGCATATATAACTACGAGTACATAGATATTTAAGATTGAAAAACAATAAATCAAATAGGTTTTTATAGTCTTTCCGTGTTAGTTCTAATAGGCAGCACAAAGTTGCTTAAATCTACTGAAATTGGTTGGTGTGGTTTGTTGGTCTTTCTCTGCTGGGGATCGTCTAGCGCGTTTGTACTAACAACTAGTTAGACGTAAGAATATATTTATGTGTTTATTGATTGTGATACATATGTGTGTGTGTGCTAAACTTCATGCAAATCGTTTGGTATATAATGGGGAAACAAAGGCGTTTATTGTCAATTCTACTCGAATTTGTAGGCTGAGTGTATTTATGTATATAGGCTACAGTTGACAAGACCATAAGCGACGGCGTAGCTATTTTTAAACTGTGTATCACAAAGTCTCCGGAGGGGCAATAAACAACGCACTCCCACATATGCGTGTATAAGCGGGGTCAAGTGGGTCTGCTACCCTAGTCTACACTTTACAGCAAGTTATGTAAGAAGGTAACTACCGACTGTCATTAAAAAGAGGCAATTTGGTTGGACCTTTGTATTTTATACCGACTTCGAAGGTTATCTGCTAAGGAAGATGAAGCTTTTTCATGCCACAAACGCACGCGAAGGCTGCGGAGCTTCAAAAAGTGTTGATGTTACATGTCGCGGTACTTGAACCTGCGCCCTTTGGTGGGGTAGCTAACACATTACCAGCACACCACGTAGACATAAAAATAGCCCAGTACTGACTGCTCGTACTTGGAACAGAATTTTGTACGTTTACTCATAAACTCTCTTTGCAACGACTGCTGGAAGTTGATGAGAGCCTGTCACTGAGAATTTTGCGTTATGAAAGCGCTCACCAAACCCCTAGGCGAAATTTAGCTACAACCCTGCGCATGCAAACACATACATGCATATTTATATTTCCATATGTACTTATGTATATCATAAACGACCAATGTGGACGACGCGAACAACTTTATTGACAAAGCTAATTTTTATTAATTTAAGTGTGCGATTGCGAGGGAGGCACTATGTTAGTAGCCATAAGCGCAAGCGGAGCGAGAGTGCAAGGGAATTACAGAAATTTGTTAATTAACTGCTCTGGAATTTAATTTTTTTATATCCTAAATAACTAAGTAACAGACATAGCGACTGTCTGCTTGAGTGATTGGCTGCTTGATGTTGACACTGATGCGAGGCGGTAGAGTAGTCTACATACCCAAACAGGCGTAGTCAGTCATTTGACTACCGGAGCTAAACGAAAGCGGGGGCTATAAAAATTACAAAAAAAATCTTTTGCTGAGTCCTTGGGAAAGCTGTCCCTAGGTCTCTCTCTTTGTATTTTGCTCCCAGAAAATTATTTACCGACTATGAGAACTTCAGGGAATTCCTTTTTCTAACCCTTTCGTCCCAGTTGGTGTACATGTATGCCAGAAACTTTGATTCGGTACAGCAACTAAAGTCAGATTTCAAGCTTTCAGGAGATATCAGAATGGCTAGGCGGTACATTTATATACGATTTATAGAGAAATAAATGCTTGTAAAGCTAGAGCCAGCTAGAGCAATCCACATCAACGTGGAAACTTCGTCCAGTTTATGATGATCTTGCAAGCACACCAGCAAACCATCACTGTTGTTGTAAATGGGCCACTTTGGCAACACTGTTGTTGTAATGCAAGAGGAGCCAATTTCGCTATTGAGCGAACAAGCCTGGCCTGCTATATCCTATGTTATATGTACATACATGCAAACATTAATATGTATGTAGGAGGTTGCATCGTTCTGTAACTTCCGACAAATTAAAATTACTCTTGTTTGGCGCTTTAAAGTTGAAGCTGTTCGGGACGATTACCCCAAAACTACTTAAATGCATTCTTATTTCTCCTAATTAACCCCAATCATTACCAGGGTCACCAAGCGAAGCCAAAAAACTGTTTTTTTTTTTTAATATTTGCAAGGCCTACCGCAGTATTTTCACTGTCAACCGTTTCCTGTTGCAACAGTGTGGGAATTACAAAAACAAAGTTTGAGATAGTCGATCTTCTTCTTCTGGTTGATAGGCTGATGTTGCGCAGCTTCTACATTTTTTTTAAAACTAGAAACGGTTGTGCCAGGTTTCGGTAGGGACCCTATTTTTTCAAAAACGCTGATTGGAAATTTTTGAAAACCATTCTGATATTCGTTCTTGAACCAAATTTTGAAATAGGGAATTAAAAAATTTATTATTAAATTATTAAAAATAATTAATTAATTATTAAAAATTTTTAATTATTTTTTCCCTAAAACAATAACGAAGTGCTCAGATGTCCCTTTTTAACAAAAAACACAACAAACATTCTTTACATTGACTATCATATTTTTCTGCCCTTCACTGTATAGATACATATGTACATCTTCATATAACATCTGGAATGCGGTGGCTGCGGCCTGTCACTTAGCAGTTTTTTAGACCTTTATATGCTTTAAGAGACCACATTAACATAAATGGCAACGAAATGGCGCGCAAATTTGTGACACAGCAATAAAACGAGGTGAAGCACACAGTTAAAGCCATAAAAACGTATAACAAAACGTATAAAATAATTATATACACATTTATAATGAAAAAAAAAAAAAACCGAGAGGTAGCATCGCAACCAGCAAAATGAATAGCAAAAAAATTAAAAAAAAAAAAATTATTGAAATAAACACTAAAACGCTGATTTTTTTTGTTTAGCAAACATTTGAAAGTAACCGTTTTATAATCGAAATGCTCGGCATATACATAGATCCATTTCCGAACCTACTACACTTCTTCATGAAGGAAATGTTGACACGTTCTGTTCACCACTACGCCATCAGTCCGATGGGCTTTTTGGCTTAAAAACATGGGTTGAATGTCGAGTTTTAGGTATATGAATCCTAAAGAGAGGGACTAGGCTGCGTACAAAATTGCCTATAATACCGCCATTGCTATACTACGAATATTTTGACAGTAATAATTATCATCTTCAACTTAACGACCGTAACCATGCTTGTTTTCATTTCTTTAGTTTTTTATCTCGTAAAAGAATACTAAATTACACACAAACATTTGTAGTACCTATGGACCTAATTTTTGAGTTGTGACTGTTTCTATCCAATGATGTTGAATTGATTTTTATTTAGAAAAAGCGACAATGTTCCAACCTTCTTCTACTTTTTTGAAATATTGGAAACAAAATAAATTTAAGCGAATGTGTCTCTTGACGTAAGAAGTTGTTAACAATCTCGCTTGTCTAAATCTTGTCACTTTGATATTTGTGCTAACGTTGACACTGTTCCGTCGATAAATAATATTCTAGTTGAAGTGACTTTCAAAAGGTATATGTATGTAGGTATAAAACGGAAATCTAGCTAAAGCAAACGTTGAAGAAAAAAGTATTGGTGCGAAAAATTACGCTTGACCTTCAAAGTACTACAACAATAACAATATGAATGCATTATAAACTCTATAAGGTAATAGCAACAACAATAGATACAAAAACAAAACAAACAGAAAATTGTTATAAGCACAAGAACCATGAAAGCAAAACATCACAATTCGAATGTACGTACTTATGTACTATAAACCAACCTTAGACGGTTTCTGACAACAACTCTTTTTCTTGTCTTAAATATAAATTATATCATAAGTAAGGAAAACATGAAAGCTGTACAAGCCTTGTTGGCTAGTGGAATTGAACATGGGTTTAATTTTTATAATCAGCTGCTCTAGCACACAGGTTGTTCCAATATTGTTGACTTAACGGTAGGATAAACATGATATAGAACTGTAATATAGGATGACTTGAGTAAGCTGAGAATATGTCTACAGCATACCAGACGTCCAAGCAAGATTGGTGCTTAACATTGAAGGAATCTGATAACAATTATGGTCTCTGTTTCGCTATCGAAAACTGCAGAACACACGTAAAATGAGAAACTCTAGCCAGTTGCAATAGCGGCCGGCACAATCTTTTGAGAATTTTCAGCGCATCGGCTAGGGACGTGACCTCTAGTAAAAAGAATCGATCACTTAAAAATTTTTCAAGAAAGTAATAGATATTTTCTTTTTTTTTGTTTCTATCTTGTTTAAAAATACGATTAAAGTATAAATCGATTATTTATACACAACCCTACTATCGGCTGAGTATCGCTAGAAATGTCTGATAGCTTAATATATTGTTTGCAAAGTACTAGTAAAGCTATTATTTATTAATCTCACTTTCAAACTCGAAATGAAACTTTTAAGTGAATATCCAAACAAATATTTTTTTTCCTGAAACTGTCTAATATATTTTCATATACATGTAGGTATATTAATGGCCTATACATATGTACTTACATACATACAACAAAAGCTATGTGGTTTTTTTTGTAGCAACCCAGAACTTATACATTTGTACATACATACTTATGGATATAAGCATTTTAGCTGCCTTTTCTTGCCTTTTCACTGCCCGCAGTCTTCTATTAACCTACAACCAGCCAAACAGCTAGTACAAATGATACTCGGAACAGGTTATGGTTGTTTTTATTGCAGTGATTTTTATCTTTGGCCTTTCCATTTATTATAATTTTAGAAGTTCTTTTTTTTTTTTAGTTTCTTTTACTGGTGTGTCGTTGAGTAAAATCTGAGATATATTGACAGTTCTATCCCTATAACTACATAACTCGTTAAAGAACTCAGAGCAAGAACGAACTTGTTTGTTTACGCTGATAGCACCCTTTCATTTGGCCACTGAGAAAAAGCCTTTAGATACTCGCGTTGTCGAGTGCGTTAAGATTAGTAAGGTTTTGATACTCTCGAAATTTTCAAACCCCACCTCATAGGATCAGAGCTTTTCGCTTAAAATTTTGTTTTGCATCTTGATGAGTACATTTGCTTCATCTAAAAGAGCTGTCTTAGTATTTTGCCTGACAACAGAAGTTTTGAAAGCGAAGTGACTTACTTAAGCGTCCATGCTTTTCAGCCGATCGGCATGTTCTTTTGCTACTTGGTTACAAAAGATGAAAACATCCATTTAAAACATACATACATACATACATACATATGTATATGCAAGTATATTTACACTTTTATGCATTATCGCTTTTGTTTATTACTCGCATTGCTGGTCCATATCAAGTGCTTCTATGGATGTATATATGTATGCTTGAGTAAGTATATAGCCACTTGCCAACGATTGCATTTTTTCTTATCGAGAAAGAGAAAACAACTTCCATATCAATGCTTTGTAATCGCTACAGCACAACGGAATGAAGAAAAAATCAACAGCAAACACGCCATTTCGATAGTTAGATACGTAAATAAGAATTAAGAGTCATCACATGCTTCCTGTTTCCTCACTGCCATCATTCATAGCGATCATTCATAGCGATCATTCAAGACTTCTTGCTGTACGCATTTGGCTTAAAGCAACTTTTTATTTTTATTTTGTTTGTTATTTACTGCCACTCTATCTTGATGATTGTTTGTTGAAACAACAACATTACAGGCAGAAAAAGCACAATGCTAGTCACTTCTCAACTTTTAAGCTTATTTACTTTTTATCGCAGTATTTAAGCTCGTACTAAGCGCTTCAAGTCTTTGCATCGCTACTAACGCTGTTTGGGATGTTCTTATTCACATGGGGAAATCCATAAAACCTTGGGTGTTATTCTGTGGTTCTATTCGAATTTTTGTTTTCGAGTTATTCGTACTTTGTAAGAAATTTTCGAGTAGAACGTATTCCGTGTTCGAGTCTCATTCTGTCCCCTTTTGCAATTGATTTATCCCGCTTTATTCATTTAACTCTGAATTATAGATTATACTTTTTGTGATGACGTACATACATTGGAAAAATGGTATGAGATGTCAGCTTGGGAATATCCAATCTATTCACTTACCTGCCTTGTGTAGTAGCACCTCGAATGCAAAGTGCATTTTATGCTGAATATCTTTAGAAGTGTAATTCGTGGCGAACTGAATCTTGGAATGACACTGAGTGTGATGATTTGTGTTTAATTTCAGCATTTTGGCGGAAGATTTTATCATTCTCATAAGATTTAAGATCGACAAAATATATGTTCGTCTCATTTCTATCCATAAGTTTCTTTCATTGTATCAAAAGAACGACTACATATATTCTAGCGTGGCCGGATTTTGTAGTATGTGTTTTTACCAAATTAAATATTCTTTATGATAGCTTCATTTTGCAGTTTATTTCTCTATTTTCAGTAATAAAAAAGATTTATAAAACAATCAAATTTATTCTTTTCAGATGAGATGCGCGGCCGATAGCAAATTTTGAACTTAAACTACTTTGTTGGTTTGGAGTGGGCGTTGTTAAAATTAGATAGAACGATGATTGAACAACAAATCGCCAACCGGACATTTGGAATGAGATAATTAACGAGCATATTATGACTACAACTACGGTTTAAACGCTGTGGGATACCGAAAAACAACAACATGACACATCAATGCATCGTAAAGCCCAAAAGCTAAGTAAGTTCGCGTTCGTACACTGCCGGTCATCTGTACAGGTGCAATATTATTTGTTATTAAAATTTAGTTTCTCTCAACATGCATGCTTTGGATATTTTAGGTTTATATTTTAACTCAAAGATTCAGTTTTACTACTCGAATTGAGCGCAAAAATCCTTCAGGGAAAGTTTTTGCTATTTAATTTCAGATAACTGTTTCACGATTCAATAAGCGGTTCTTGAAACAAATGTTTCCTAAACGTAATTGGCTTGTTCAAAGTGGCTAAAAGAGTTACCATCGGTTTTCCATATGAAATTTGTTTCTGTGGTATCGGCAACAGAGTAAAATCGACCATCATACCTAGACATTAGGTAATACCAATAACTTCGTCAAGTTTGAAATGAACCGTTTCGAAAGCGAGCGAGGTTGTAGACGCGAAGGAAGTAATTCCAGCAGCAAAATTAAACAGCAGCATTTTCAACTCTTTACTTTAACATGATGATCTCAGTATAGGTGGTAGTTGTTGTTGTAGTGGGCTTAAATTGACAACTCGTTCTAGGACGATTCACAATCGTTTATTTAATTTCTTTAAACGAAATTGTGTGTGTTGTTGGAGCATTAGATTTCATAGTAGCTTTGTTCCAGGAAGGGTTCTGACAAGTCGATCACTTTAAATGTCATACCACACCAACTATTTTTTTTTTCTCTAATATCAACAATTGTAATAACAATACAAATTCCATAATATTATTATTATTGGCCTTGATCTCATTTATAGTCCTAAATACTAAAAAAAATACAAACTAAATTATTTTTAACCAGTTTAATGATTAAAATTCGCTCTTTGTTTGCAAACAAAAAAAACTTTCTGCGCTTACTTTTCTTGTCAATTTTGTTTTCTTTTTGTTAAAACCAACAATTTTTTGTAACTCGGACAAATCATTTGCAGTGTGAATGACATTTTTGTTCGGATATCATGACAGCGAAATGTTGCGCTTCATCGAGCATGACCTAATGTTGGAGCGTAGATACGCTATTGATATTGTAAATGAATTGTTTGGATATTTGTCTACTTTAGGCATTTCATCCATTATCTATCATTTTGTTTTGTGCTAGTTAAGTGGCTAATGTAAAGGTATTTATTTGAATTTAGAGTTTGTTATGTTGATCGAAAATTCCATGCCACACCTTAATTTATAGTAAATACTTGCTATGAGTGACATCAATTTCAATATTTAAATAATTCTTTGAAGAATCTTACATTCTTTTTATATTGGTATTTCAGATTTCTTTTTGTAGAATTCTTATTGTAGTGGCTTAGGCATCTTCTCACGGCTCTCTACTTATGCTGCAAGTGTACTTTTAAAATAAATGCTAGTTTTTCAGTTTTCTAACATCAAAGGTTGCAGAGAGAGAGAGATAGAAAATATGTTCTAAAAAAGTTTGAAAATATTTTAAGCCTTAACAGTTGATAATATGGAAATAAGCCACAAATTAGAGCGAATGTGTTGCCTGCTCCAACTAGTATGAAACTACAACATAACTAGTGTTTTTGACTGCAGGGCATGATCCAGTAAAGAAAAGAGTGCAAAAACAAAAGCCTGATATAAATTTAAAATAAAAATCTCATGCAATGAAAACAACAAAACAAATCATTGAAATGAGAAAGTGACTTTGTTTGCTTCCACTAAGTGCTTTGGATGTTTTTCTGACGCTACTGTAGATACGCGGCACGAATAAACAAAAAAAAAAAAAATGAAAATTTGCCAAACAAAGATATAATGAAACGAAGATTGTCAGAACTGAAAAAAAACGCAGGGTAATGAAGCAAATATTCATGACGCACCATCGAGCTTGTACACATATGTATGTAGTATGTACATACGTATGTATTTGGGTATGATTATACATATGTAGATGGAGAAACTTATGTACTATATGTATATACTGAACCATGACGTGCTTGAATCAATTCACAACTCTACATATGTATGTACATACAACCCAAAGAAATAAGCTCCGACAACAGCTCCAGTTTGTGTTCCAGTTCCAGTATTTGTACGAATAACAAAAATTGCTATGAAAGCGACGCTACGGGCGTTTCCAGTGTATTGCAGCGATAGCATGACGGCAGAAGGCAGCACCATTCGCTGCTGTGATATGACGGCGCGACAGCCTCCATAACACCCTTGCCTTAACTTTGGCTCCATCGTTGCCCTGCTGCTTGCCATGTCGCAATAGATGATGATCGGCGTCTGGCCGCCAGCATGCCTACTTGATTGCTATGGCCGTGCATGGTAGGCTGGCTGGTTGGTTGGTTGGTTGGTCGTCGACTGAATGACTGTATAACTGACTGACTGACTAAATAGCTGCATGCGCTGCTATATATAAACGTAGGTACGTACTTGTGCACCGAACTATAGAATCGTCTGTTGAAGTTGCTGCTGGTGCCGCCAGATGCCTGGTTGAGTTGAGGCGTGCTGCGCTGCGCTGGCTGAGCGGCATCCCCTCCAGCAGTCAACGACCAACAATGACAAAAACAACAACAACAATAAATCGTCAGCAATATTAAAAACACAAACAACGAGTATTATCAAGAGCAGCAATATACATACATACATAGGTAGTAGATATTTACATACATACACCTAGAAAAACAAAAAAAAATCTTAAATGTGGTTCTTTTCTTATTATGTATCTAAAAACTTAAAATTACCAACTTCATTTTGATAAGCTTCAAATTTTAGTTCTGGCGATTTTCAAGTTATTGTATATTTCAGACTTTTTTTTGGAGATTTTCAAGCTCTTTCTGTAGATCATTGGACGGTTGCCGATGACACCGTTTTAAAACAAAACTGCTCCAGAATAACAAAAGTTTTTATTTATTTTTTTCTTGAGATAACTTTTACTGAACATGTGGAAAAAAAGTCACTTAGTGTAAAAAAAAAAAAATTGATCCAGATACGAGTATTATATCTTAAGTTTAAGTTTTTTTTGGGTGTACAAACACATATGTACATACCACTTACAAATTGCATCCAAAACAAAAACACAACAAAAGCAATGGAAAAGGGAAAGAAATTGTCGACAGTGTAAAAAAAAAATTTGAAAAAAGACGAAAAGCGAATAAAATCGTAAACAGATCATCGAACTCGAAATGTGGCGTTTCGCGCTCATATTTATGTATTCATGCAGCTACATTGGACACATCAGAAAAAAACACACAAACTCCAATTTTTGCGAAGCTCAAAAATTATGACACTTTTCCATCTGATAATAGATGTGGGGCTGAGTAAGAGTAGAGCAACAATAAATCTCAGCTGAGGAAAGTTTTTAAAAATGTTATGTTATTCCAATAATGTTGTTCAATATGAAATTTTGTCAAATAATTAACGGACCAAGATATTTAAGCTCAATCATTTTGTAGGCGTTACTTGATAAAATTTCTTAATATTCCTATTCGTATAGTTGTTAGTGAATAAATAATCGTTTTTTACTTGAATCGATTTTTTGAATGATCGATTTTTTTATGCATTTTATTGTTAGTTGACCTCGATTTAATAAAAAGGTTATACATACATATATTATTTCAGATTTTAGATTTTTGCATTGAGGGTTAATTGTTAAAAAATAATCGATTATTGAGCTTTGAGTCGAGCTTCTAGTCAAGATGCAGTTGGGTGTTTTCCAATTGTTTTTTCTTCTAATAGTTTCACATGGAACGCCCAACAACATTATCCTAAAACGTGATCTGACAGCGATAAAGAGAACAAAAATATTAAAAAGTTTGGGAATCATTTTTGGAAAAAATAAATGAGCCAAAATAGCAAAAATGCAATGGCAGGCAAGTACCATAGATAATTCAATGATGCGAGTAGCCCAAATGTTTTGAGAGTGCTCCTAACTCTTGACAGCAGCGAGAGTCAGTTCCCTACGAGAGTCCGTTATCGCAACGAATGTTGCTTTGTTATAACCTGGTCCAAATTGCCTTGATCTAACTAATAAAGACAAGGTGAGGCATAGGTTTCAAAAAATTCGAGATCGCGTTTTTTTTTTTTTTTTGATTAGCCTAATGTTTGTATACACGCATCTACATATGTATGTATGTATGAATGTTTGTATGTAAGTACGTACATGTGTACGATTTGTTTGGTTGTTGTTCACTTGGTATGCTTTCGTGTATTACGCGTATGTGATGTACATATGTATGTATGTATGTATGTTTTTATATGCATGCAATCACATGCACATAAGCCTATATGTATATACATTTAAGCTGTTTACTTTTTATATACTTACATCCATACATACATATCTGTGGTCGGAAGCAATAATCGCCTAAATCGACTTAAGAACGAAATGAGTTATGTATACTAACATATTCAACTAATGTAACTTTATACATATATACGCGAAGTCACTTTCACTCTAACTAATTTTTTTTATGTAAATATTATTAAAAACATAATAGCTTAATTCGCAACGTTACCTGATGACATTTACAATATGAGCCAAAATATACTTATGATAATGTTCAAGTACAATATTGCTTTGTTAAAGTGGCCTACACAAAGATATGTATGTATGTAAGCTTTTTAACAGTGTGTCATAAACAGGTGAGTTCTTATAAGAGCCAACGTGAAGATGAGCTCTCTTCAAAGGAGGTTAATGCATTTTTGTTGGTGAGGTTTGCTCTTAGTTTGAATACTAAGTCCAGATATGTTAGTATAATTTAAGCGGAATTTTGAAATCATTTCTGTTATTTCCTGTGAGTGCAAAGACTGTAAGAGTTCAGAATCAGAAAAAAGTTTCAGTGAAGTTTTGTTGAAATGGAAAATGGAAGAAATATAAAGAGCGAGAGTCAGAAAATAAAGTTCTTTACTAAGTTATTTTAGTTTTTTAATTTTTTGTAATTAATAATTATGATGAAATCAGTCACATGTCTTTTTTAGAGGGCAGTGAGGCTGATTTACAAACATATGTTTCTGATGCCCTATTACACAGTGGCAATGAAGAAGACAAATCAAAACAACAAGAAGATTTTCATTTTCACAGTTATAATTCAGTTCAATATCTCGATTACGAAGATTCAAAGATCTACATTTTTACTCAAGTTATCGTGTACACGGACGGACAGACGGACGGACGGGTATGCCTTAATCAATTCCTCTTTTCAACCTAAGAACTTTCATACCTGGAACTCTATATCTAACTCGATTATTTTGAGCCGTTACGTAGTACTGTTATGTGGAAAAAACTATAATACCCTTGTACTAGTACTACTACGCTGGGTATAATAAAGTCCTATTAATGAAGGGGTCTAACTCTATGTGTTTACAATAAAAGCTTTAGTCAACATAACCATTCCTATATGATATTTATGTATATAAAAAGCTATTTATCTCGGAAGTATACTATTCGACTTAGGCGATTATTGCTTATGACCACAGAATATACATACATATGTGCATATCTACATACGTACATAAATGCTTTTTGGCGCAAGACCCATTGCAGAGTGTAAAGTGAACAGAGATAAAATGAAGTGCTTTCCGACATACAAACACACGTACATACATACATCCGTATCAAGAAGAAAAATAAAAAAATACTGTGAAGCTTCATTGTTCATTGTTATTGTTGTGTGTAAATTTTAACGTTACAACGCACCGTAACATGCCGCCTGGAAAGGCTTGAGGCTGTTGTTTTCCATTGCCCACAGCTTCACAGACCGACAGCCCCACCTCCTCTAACCAGTCCATTATCTTTGCTGCTTTTATTTTTCGTTTACTCTCTTTCGATATACATACATACTAACGATTTTGTATTCATACCTACTTGTTTTTGTTTTGTTTGTTGTTTTTATTGTTACTGATTTCGTTATCAGTCATATGCTCAATCATCATTCCCATATTAACGAATGTCATATCACCTCACAGATAAGTGAAATTCCCTTTTGTGCATGTGCAGCACAAGCGATTGGGATTCGAATCGTTGCAATATTGACCCATTGATTATAATGTTTATTTATATGCACAGATATATACCATGTGTATATGCATACATACATACACATATATGTACATATATATGTATATGTGACATAGGCACTTGTGTGATCACTATCTTTTGAAAGGGACTCTATAAATGTTTGAAACAGCTGACAACACCCAAGTACGTTCTTACTTTGCGAATACGAGCGAACGGGAGTGAATGTTTCTGAACCCTCGTAGGCGTTTACATAGCGTTGCAAATGCAGTAGTCTCGTACTTTTTAGGTGTTGAAAATCAGGGAATGTTAATGGCCTAAAAAAATACTTATGAGGACACGTTTATTTCCTCCACTTTGATTCTCCGTTTTATTGATTTTAGTCGCGAGTGGCGTACCTTACCGTGTGTACTTACATATATCGAGGCCCCTTACACCCCTAGGGTTTCGGAATAGGTTGGGGCAGTGTAAAGAGTTTTTTTTAAGAAATCCTTAAATAGTGTTCACCAAATAACAACAACAACAAATTGTATGGTTCACAATAGAGCCAATAGAATACAAATCAAACAGTTCTTAGAATGTACGTATGTATGTATGTCCGTCTGTATGTTTGATCGCGTATAGATCAAAAGTTTCTAAACAAAATGTATGCAATTTTCACCTTTCTGTTACGAGGACTCCAACTTGGAATTTAGGATATCCCCAATATCGACAACTCGATCCATTTCAGAGTTATCTATCAATTTGTGTTCCAGGGTTGATCAGATTCCAAACCTTTTAAAGCATTAAGCCCAAGATCCGAGCTAGTACTTGTTTAGTTTAACTAAATTTAACTTATTTCTGAAATTAATTTCCATACATCCATCATTCATCTAACTCGGCGAACTACGATCAAGAAATTCTAGTTGGCGTTTTGATGTTTGGCTACAGGGTATATACAGCCCACTGTACAATAAATATGCCCACGTATTTACCGTCATGCTAACTCGTTTATATACATACCTATATCGGTACTTTTGCTCTTACATATTTACATATTTACATACATACATATGTATGTACATGGGTATATGTCAAGCTTAACATCAACATTTTCTAGCCATGTTAGTACAAAGGTACACTCTAATTCGACTAGCACATAGTTTTACATTCGTAGAAATATTCATTGTAAATATGTATGTATGTATGCAATGGTATGTCCGTTTGTTTGGCCTATAGCTGTGTGTTTACCTGCGACAATCACCTGCTACAATGGCCAGTTGCCAACAACGGAAAACACTTGCCCACTGGACATTGTTTCTTGGCGATTCCGTTGCTCGGTAGACTTTTGCCCTGTTGCATCCACATGACTACACACACACACACATACACACGTGCGCACACAGATTCAACACAGTTATACTCGTAGAACGACTCAGCATAAGCTGAAAGTAACTCTCAATAATCCAAACAAAATTGAAAAGAAACGAATAAATACAGCAAAAGCAAATGCTCTACTCAGCAAAATAGGAAGAGAAGCCAAAAAGTAAAAAAAAAAAAAAATTAAATAAAAATGTTAAAAAATATAAAAAATGTATACAAGTGAGAAACATCAGCAAACAGCACAATCAACTCGCTGTTACTCATACGCGCCGTACATATTCACACACATACATATCTACATACACATACAGTGAACAGTTTTCACCACATATGCGTCTCACATATGAGTGCACTGTAATGCCAACCTTTTCGCCCTGTATGCGTCAGCGTGATAACCCTGTGAGCAAATTCTCTAGCTCTGAACTAGTGCGCATCTAGAGCGTTTCGAACCACTACTAGTTCGTGTGCAATCTCTTTCACATGTATTCAACTGTCGATTTTGATATGACGATGTCCTAGGAGGTGAAAATTATCTCCCGCTGCATTACCTTTTCGATAGTTCCAAAAATTCAACAGATTGGATCTAGTTCGTGTGTGAGTATTCGGAACGCGTCGAATCGAATCCTATCAATTGATATTTTTTTTAATTATTTCTCTGGTGATTTAACATTTAAGCCTTTGTTTGAACAATATCATAAGAACAAACTAGGAAAATCTTGGTTTATCTCAGGTTCGAACCAGAAATTGTTCTCCATACCCTGCAAAAAATGCGATTAGTCGATCAATCCGGGACGAGTCGTAAAGAAGAATCCGGCTAATACCTGTGCTGAACATTTGTTTGAGCATGTTCTATGGAGAGACTAATTGTACCCCGTGTATACCCGAACTGGCACGAAGGGACTAATCCACTTTCCACCCAAATGCGAATTTTAGCTCCTAGAAGCATGCTACGAAACTTAAATTTACTTATGTACATCCCCATGAGCATGCTACACAAATTTTATTATACCCAACTATAGACAAAGGGGTTCAAACCCGGAACACTTCTTTAGAGACTAGTCACACACCTTTTTACAGGGTTGTTACTGACTTCCCCACAGAGAAGTGAACAAACACACGCATACAAACAAGCATTTCACTTTAATAATGGCCAACCAAAGCGCTCTTGCTCTCGTGCTGCGCCATACTCTCTCTGCACATGACGCCAAATGCAACGTTGACTCGCGCCGCAACTATGCTACTGCGCTGCTAAGTCAGCGTAGCTGCCGAGACGCTCTGCGCGATATTTGCTTGTTTACTCGTGGCCAGATAGCTAGCGCTCACCAAAACCTACTCAGTGAGCCAGTTGAGTTTTGTTCTTTGTACTTTGCGGAGTCTATGTGGCCAACGCCACGTATGTAGGTAAATAAATGGCATCGTCAAGCAGACGTGTGTACGTAGGTAAAAGCGTTGCTGACGAATGAATATCAAGTGAGCGCGCTCCTAACACGATACCCTGCCGCCACCACAGAGCACAAGGAAAACAACCAACATCGGTTCAACCACCACCATCGTCGTCGTCGTCAGCACCACTACGTTGTACTGCTGTGCGCGCGCTGCAACATTGCTGCGCCAGCTGTTCAGTCGGCAAGTGGGCCTCGGCGCTTCGACATTTGCCAGCTATGGCTTGCTCAAAACTCACAACTTCGGCCAGTCTTCTATCGACAAGCGAGTTGTGAACGCGCGTTAGCTAAATTTGTTTACTATGACGGTATTAGCTTTTCGTTAGTTCATCGTATTTCAATTAAATCGCTAGTGTATGGCATGTGCGTGCCGAGCGCGCTTGTCTATTGCCAAGTTCTAACACTTGTACTCGTAGTAGTCAGAACGGTAGTTCGTCTAGTTATCACCTTTCGAAGTAACGTTTCCAAAAACAAAGCAGTCAAGCTTGACGTGCTCCTTCAACCAATCGTCAGTGTTAGTTAGCTTTTGCATAAGCGGACGCGTGGCAAATGCGATCGCTATAGACTCGTTCCTAATGATCGTTTGTCGTGTTGATAGTGCTCCAATGGCACTCGTAAATATATACATACATAGATACTAGTTTTTGAATGTGCTTGTGAGATCTTAGATGAATGTGGTTTTGTGGTTAATGGAAATGCGCGATTGTTGGTTGTTTTGTCGCCAGCTTCCAGTCGTCATCGTCACAACAGCCAGTCCCAACATGCTAAATGTTCATATTTTGGAGCGCCACAGAGTGTCGGCGCTGGAGCGTGCTAAACGCTGCGCTCTGACAAATCGTTTCTTTTTTTTTTGGGACTTGGTTAGCTCCATACACCAATAGCATGGAATTACGGTTTCTGGTTTTGTATGCTACTGGAAGTGAAATGCACTTGCTGCATTCGATCGTTGTCCGTTAGAATGTTAAGCAGACACGAAGCGCTTGCCTCTCTGTGAATGTTTTGAATGTTTTCTGTATAGGCGCAATCATATATATAGTGAGTCAAGAGCGCTGGAGTTTGGTTATGTTCAGCAAACGATAGACTTTAGTTCGACGAGCGCTTTAGCGTCACAAGCTTGGCAGCGTGGCGCGCCATATTACCTAAATTTTACACTCTGCGCGTTTTTGTTTGTGTGCGTCCGGCCTGATGTAAGCTTCTATCTATCGCATTCAATACAACTTTGCCAAGACTAAAGTCATTCATCTAACGCTTAGCGGTATGCTATGTTTAAGTACGTTGGTTGGTGTCGCGTTGACTACCAATGCCGCCGCCTTTGTACACGTCGTCTTCACGCCAACCGCGCTAGTAATCAACGCCCGATCAATAACCAACGTTTGACTTGTTAGCATTTGGTGCGCGCCGCAGCGAGCGTTTAGTTCAAAGCTGAGTTTGGTACAGGGCATTGGTTTGTGGCTCATAGAAAGCGCGATTGCATGGAAACAAATCATACTATTCACGCTATAATGCACGGTTTTAATGGAATCAATAGCAGCTCTTAGTAATAATATTGACAATAACGAATAAAACCAAACACAGAGAACAGCATTCAACGGGCCAAAATCCCATTAGTTCACGATTACTTGTCCGTGGTTGTCAGCTCTAACGCGCGCCGAGCTCTGTCTTTAAAAAAGGCGAGCGCGCGCGTTACGTACTGTTCGCGTTGTTTGGCGCGGCGTAGGGGTTTTGGCTGGTGCACCAGCACTATATTGCTATGCTTGAATGGATTTATATTTGAGCTCAGTCACTGTGAAACGATCAAACGTTGCGGTTATAGATTATGAAATTTGTCGTGTCGTACAAATACGCGCTTTCGAATATTAAGATGTTGTAGTGGACGCGTACGCGCGTCAGCCAGCGCGGTTTTGTTTTATGATAGCGCTTAAAGTTTTTGCGAGTGAGTTTGTGAAAAAATAAGCGTCGAAAATTTAAAAAAAGTGATAAAGCTTAAAAAATATTCAAGTGCGAAAGTATGAAAATGCGAACAAATATCCTTGAAAAGTAAAGAATTGTAAAATGTGTAAACCTAAGCAAAGTTTTATACATAAAAGCTTCGAAGTTATTTGCAAAAAATAAAAAAAATAAAAAATATTACACAAAAAATGTGAAACATGTGCTTAACAAATTGATCTGCGAGAAACTATCTAAATATGAACTTATGTTGTTAAAAATTAAATACATTAACAACTAAAAATTAAATACTCATATTTTCAAACCAATTAAATAAAAATTTAAAAAAATATGTTTTGTCTCTGTATTAACTTATTTTTAAATAATTTTTAAAACTTAGATTTCTTTCCTTTTTTAATTAAAATTATAGTTTTTGAATGAAGTTGGTTTTTAATAATTTTTTTTTATATCTGAATATGTTTTCTGATATAGTGCGGTCTTAAAATAACTTCTGCTATTGACAGTTATTGAAGCTATTTTGATCTTCAGCTCCTCCGTCGATTTATTAACTTGGCTGCTTTTCCGATAGGGTGGAGTTTCAGTTTTTTTTTACCTATGTCGTACTTGTATAACATTTGTGAATTAACAAAGATGTTACAGTTTCAACAAAAATTCAAACAGTTGTTAATTTTTTTTAAAAATTCGAAACACCTATTTTCTCGAATTCGAAAATTCGTACTTTTTAAAATTAGAAATTATTATTATTTTTTCAATTAATTTTTTTGAATAATTTAAAGGAATTCGACAAAGTTAAAAATATTTATATGACAACATGATTCAAAAAAATAAAGGAAATGCAACCCAACATGCAGAGTTTTTATAGCATTAAATTTTTAAAAATTCATTTAAAATGTTTGTGTTCTGATATTAATTTTGGACTTTGTTCTAAGTTTTAATACTGAAAATTTTGAAATTTCTTTCAAATTGTATTACTGTGCTTATAATAGTTCCTCGTTGTCCAAATTATAAAACTATACGTAAAACAAACATGATTTAAAATATTTGTGGCCACAATGTTTTGTTTAATATTAACACGATTGCCGTCGGCAATAACATACGTAATAATAACATTGAAACCAAATTTGTTTTTCTAATCACAAACTAAACTATTGTTTACTAATTTTCAAAAGGTTAAATAATGTTTCTTTACAAGCCCAATAAAAACTTTGAACCTTATTGACTAAATCATTAAGTTTAAATTATTTTTGTCAATTATTCACAATTGTTTTAAATTGTTCAAAATTTTAATAATGATGCCTTACAGTTTTAATTTTTTTTTATACTTGTCAATTTTTGTTTGCGTAAATATTGTATAATAAAATAATTTAAAAAACTTTTCAAAAATCTCAAAATATTGTAAAGAAACTCATATACCTACATACATACATATGAGTGAATATTATTGTTTTCAAGTTCACAAATTTTCCATTTATTCATTCAACGTACGTTTTTTTTTACCTTCATAAACCAAATCTAGTTATAACCTACGCTTATTGTGCTAAAAATGCTATGTTCACTAGCTTCGAAAAGAAAGAAAATATGTACATACATATATAGATTGAGTATATTATTTTATTTTGTTTCTTTTCAAATACGATTTTTTCGAGAAAATTTTCACAAATATTTATGAAAATAAATAAATAAGAATTAATATTTTATCCCAGCAGAAATATGAATCATAAATTCCTTAATTTAAAAAATAATTTTTTTTTTTGGTTTTCATGTATTTTTCAAAACTTCAAATTTATTGTAATAAAACTCAGTAACTTTAAAAAGACATATCAGCACAATTATTATTATTATTTGTTTTAGTCTATTTAAATATATATTTTTTTTTCAATGTATGTTTTGTACAAAAAATTGGAATCTTTCCATAGTTACCTTTGTATACTTTACTATATTGATATTGTGATTTTGATTTTAAAACAAGGAAGTTTTAAAAATCAATTTTTTTAATTAGTATTTAAGACAAGTGTCATTCAAATGCTCCATACAAAATACCAAATTCCGTAAAAGAAAGTGTAGTTATGTAGCAGTCGACTGTTCCAGGTTTTTGCCATCAGCGAGGTATAGAGTTCCTACGTTATATAAAGAATTGTAGGAACTTCATACCGTGCTCTTGGAGAGCCAAAACTCAACAAACCAAAAAAAAAATGTATCTAAGCTTTTAAGATACGTTTTACGAACATTATAACCAATGAAAAGAAGACTCAAAGATGGCGCTAGAAAGAACAAAAACAAGTTTAGTGCTACTCACCATAAATCAAAACAAACGAGATACAAACAACTGAAAAAAGCGTATGTAAAGGATATAATACATAATTCAAAAATTAAGTGAATAATGTATACTAACTATTAAAAACCAACGACATTAAGAAATGCCTTACTTATTGCACACAAATTTTGATATTTAAAAATTACAACAAAAAACTTGTCACAAAAAATTAATTTTAATTCACCACCACAGCACTATACAAATGCAATGAGGAGTTTAAGGTGATTAAAATTGTGTTAACACAACTGACATCGCAATGTGGGTTTTTCTTACATCCACAAAACTATAAATATATCATGGAACATAGAAAAAGCATTTTGAGTGGACTAAAAATGAAAATATTATAAATCAAAGTGCAAGTATTTTATGTGGAATATATTCATCGCTATCGTTTGGTTCAATAAAATCGGTATACATGTGTAGATATAAACAGTATTAATACCAAGTAAGATAAAGGTATTTGAAACCCTGCATTTAGTTGAAATCTAGCAGTATACCGTAAGCTAGGCTGTACAAATCTGTAACGTCATATATTATACCTGCAACATTTGGTCAACGGTAAATTATTATAAATCAACCAACGGTTTTTTTTATATAAAACTTCTAAAAAAATGTGGTAAATTGGAAGAAGAATCCCCAATTTGGAATATTGGTACAAATGAGAACTAAGAAAGTGTTGAATAAAACACCAATTAGGGTATTGATAATTTGACTATTGTGAGCACTTATACCTACTCAACATTGAAAATAGCGCAGCAGCCACTTAATCTTATTTTAAATATATAAATAGCAAAACTATTTACAATTCTCATAGGTATATGTACATATGTAGGTATACACTTTATAAATAAAAGAAGAAGAAAGAATGCCAAAAATAACTAAACGTGTCTCTATAACCTGTATCATTATACCTTTCATGAACACGAAATGATATTATAACTCTGGTCCAACGTTTTTAAATATGAGAAGAAGAAGAAATAAGCCCATTAGTCATTTTAGTCATGCCCGTCTGTCTGTTTGAACGCGAACTAGTCCCTTAGGTTTGAAGATATCTGGATAAAATTTTGCAAGATAGCACCATTTTGTATAGCATTAATAATTTCTCAAAACCAGCAAGATCACACCGATACAACACATAGTTCCCATGCAATCGATTGTTCCAATAAATGTGGAAATGTAGATTTTTCATGGACATTTTCAAACTTTTGGAAATTTTTTTTCTTCGGGACTTTAGGATTTTCCTCGATTAACATTTTTTTTATATGGAAGAGGACAATGAAGCTCTTCAGAAATAAAATTTCCAAAAATCAGCAGAATTTCTCACGGACTTAAGACTTACAAATCTGAGTTCTCTAAAAAATTCTGAGAAAAAATTTGAATATTTCCATGTCTTAAAAGAAATTAGTTAAAGTAAATTTGTTGTAGCCAAAACGGTGAGAGCTGTCAAAAAGACGTGTGTACATACTTATTTATGTGAAAGACTGTATGTATATCGCAAATTTTTCGATATTAAAATTATTTTCTAAGCTTTAGCTTTAAACATATTTTCGAAGCTCCAAAGTTTTTGTTTGATTTCCTGCTACTGACCACTCGGATTTAGCTAATTTGTTGACATAAAAAGTTTAAGCCAAAATTATTTTCTAAATACATACATATTAATAACTTCTTCACCGAGTGAGGTGGCGATTTGATATAAAATTGTTGGGCATTCCATTACAAACTATGGGAAGGCTCTGTATTGGAATGAGACTTGACAAGGGTTTCTGTATGTGACACTGTTATAAAGAGAATAATATTAGAAGAACAAGTTATGTTATAGTGATAACTCTTGCTGAGACTTTGTTTTTTTAAAATATACTTATGTTACGATAATTATCGTAATTATAATCATCCCTATTTAGCGCTGACTGACGACACGAACAAACATCTAGGTGATAAGAACACCTTATGGGCAGAAGCTTTTTGTTCGTTATAAGAAGGCTCTCTCAAACCAGACGGAAGCATAGATATTGCTCAGTGACAATTGGCATAACCTATGCACCTAACAGGCCTGAAAACAATAATTTCCATTACTTAGAGTATAGCGAACACCTGATCGTAGACTTAACGGGTCTCCAATCACACTGATAAGGTTTCACCCACACACAACGCTTTCAAACTGCTAGAATGGTGGGAGATATCGTCACAGAGTGGTTAAAGAAACATATTTCCTCAATATTCAGAATCACTAAAACTTACGCAAACAAAATCTGCTCACTTCAAAACAAATTTCCATAAGTTTTTTATAGATACGTTTCCAACGTTAGTGTAGGTTTCATTTAATTGATTTTAGTCGTTCCACTTCATAGAGTTTATAGCTTTTACCACCGTGTTGGCGTAGTGTCGACTTTAAAATATGTCCGATCAATGCAAACATATTTATTTTTGTTTTAGTGCCACTTTTACTAATGACTAAATAATTTGGCATTACAATTTTTGTTATGGACACGCATATAGTACGTTTCATAAATATAACACTATCAAATTTTAAAGAAAGATATGAACAAAGTTTATAATAAAGATTTATATGAGTGTTAATTGAGAAAATTATGTGAAAAGCATTGAAATTCATATGTAAATGAATCGTGGTTTAATACTTCCTTCTGGAGGTTTTTCTTGTAATTAATAACTGGGCGTGGCATTTTAGGGATCTGAAGATTGATATGAAGGTATTCGATACTATCTTGCTCATTGGAAAAATGGGAGAAAACAATGAAGCCGATAATCTACTGTAAAAGTTCCATAAAGATCGATTGGGTACTCTTAACACAAACACACACAGAAACACATTCATTTTTATTTATAAGATTAATTAGTAAAACAGTTAGTGCATGAACTTTGTTTGTTGCATTTCCATAATGATTTCAAAAACATGAATATTCATCCAACTTTATGCCTATGTAAGTAAGTATAGGCACAGAAAAACGCCCGTAGGAAAAAAAGAAAGTTTCACAAATTTCACCATTCAAAATGTTAAGAAAGAAGAATAACAGAAAAGATTGAAGGAACAGCGAGGCAAAAGATTAAATAAACAAAATATAATGCAGTAAAATAAAATAAAATAAAATAAAATAAAATGAAATGAAATAAAATAAAATTAAATTAAAAAAAATAAAATAAAATAAAATAAAATAAAATAAAATAAAATAAAATAAAATAAAATAAACAAAATAATATAAAATAAAATAAAATAAAATGAAATAAAATAAAATTAAATTAAATAAAGTTAAATTAAACAAAATAAAATTTAAAAAAATAAAATTGAATTAAATTAACTAAAATTAAATAAAATAAAATAAACAAAACAAAGTGAAATAAAATATAAACAAAGTCAAGAGTGAAATGGTAAATAAATAAATATTGTAGGAAAGGAAGAGCAAAGAAAGGAAGGCAAATACTTAAAATAAAATAAAGTTTTGTTGTTGAATTTCAGCTCTAGATTATTTGAAAATGCATGTAGAAACAAACCCCTATTATTTTGTGGATGAGTTTATTCTTGTTCCGTCAGGGAAGTGTACAAATGTGTTGCTCAATTACGTTCAAAAAAATATTCCCTAATTTAGAGGCAAAACAGGCTCTCAAAAAAGTTTCACATATATATATACATACATACTGCATTCACGACAAAAAATTTTGATAGCCAATAACAAAGAAACAGCATTAAGCAAATGTGCGTTTTGGAAAGCGTGTTGCCATCAATGATACACGATAGATTCTTTTATGATTTTATCTATGCAGTGAAATTCAATTTTGTGAGAGCTTTTATAAAAAAGTTGTATTGCTCAATAAATTGAGGGGAAATTAATTCATTTTAGATCCAGCGTATTTTAATTTATGTAGTACCATACTAGTTACAGCAACAAAGCTAGTTCAAACAGGTATTATTTATATGCAGCTATTTTTATACCAAAAATTGAGAAATCCAAACACCAACGTTATTAAGGTATACTAGTTATAACCAGATCAGTATAGATTTAATTCCTTACTTTACGTGCTAAAGTAGGTAGTAAAAATGTCAATTAGATGCGAGTTATAGAATAGCACTAAAAAGTACGGCATTGATTTCTACTTAAAAATTTAAATTATGTCAAGCGTAAAAGCTTTAATAATAGCGGGATATTATATCATATCAAATTAGTATGAAAAATAAAATTTAAATATAAAGCTGGCGTGATAACTAGAGACAACTGTTAATACCTAATTCTTCAAGAAGAAAAAGGCATTTATTAATAGATCATAAATTCGGCTGCGAAATTGAGTGATTATCATGGCCACTTTTGAGCCATCGGATATTTGAAAGTACACGATGGCTGAACTTAGATTGGATATTGCAAAAGGTTCCACTCTTATCTGCCTATCAAAACTCAATCCCGCCATACCAAATACGTTCCTCTAGACACCAAACATGTTTTGAACTGTATAATAGAACCTACTCTTCTAACACTAATATCACTGTGGTTCAACCTCTAACACCTGCTAGTTATAAGTAAGAAAAACTGATGGCACTATACTCATTCTATCAAATGTACCAATACCAACACCACAGTAAGCTGACCCTATCGAAATGTCACATTTCCTAGCGCTGAGATTGAGACCTGACAACACCAAACATACCAGCATCCAGGATAGATATTTTAAAATAATTAAATTCCCTATTTTTTCTTCTTATTATTTACCGCATATAAATGTTCTGGTCTTACCTATCTATTACATCTGTAGATATATTTTATCCATAACCCCATTTGTAAATTTATTGCAGTTTAAAGTTAATTTAGTTTTAGCTCATAAATCCAAAATAATGCTACCATATTGTTTTGCTTTCAATAACATATCTTCACCTACTCCAGTCGAACTTTAAGTCTCACCCTGTGTTTAAGCGACATAAGCTACGGTTATTTCATTCGTCTGTTTTATTTGCATTGCATGATATTGTAATTCGCAATCAGCTTATAAAATATTTCGAATATATAGTTTATGGTTTGGAAAGCCAAAGGGTGGTTTTTCATACCGAAAATGAGGAAGCCAATCTCGCCACCAATCATACATACATACCCTCTCGTTCAAGAAATTCAAAATAAATTACTGTAAAAACAGTAGTAAAAGTAACAGTTACTTTTGCAGGTCTTTAAAAATGTATCGGCGTACATCGTCTGTTTATGTCGCAGGTAGGGACACGAATTTCGATACGATACGATACCATATCGATACTTTTGCCCTTCGATACCGATATTTTGTACTCGATGCTTGTATAACGATACTTTTCGGCATCGAGTATGTAGATCCCGGTATCGTATCGAATTCTTGAAAAATGTGGAACTAATAGATCAAAAATACAGCATACCGTTTTGCTGGTTGTCTCTCTCTAACTTGTGACGCGAATCGAAGGAAAATCAGAACCAAATATTTACAGATAATTTAGCGGGAAAAGGCAAGTAGGAGTTGCCATTGATCTATGATCATTTCTGTTGCAATATGTACTTAATACGACCAAAAAGGTTACAACAAACTTGAAGTACTAACTTATTGTGATTTTGTTTTACCTTTATATTTTTTTAAATGACCTAGTACAAAAAGGTGTTAATCTTAAGGCCGTAAATACATTTTGCAATTTTTTTTTGAAATTGCGCATTTTCTTTCTTACAAAACTGCTAGAAATCAGAAAAATTTATTACGAAATTTTTGCATATACAGTGCACTCGCGAAAACTCGAACACACGATAACTCGAACATTCGGAAACTTGAACATTTTTTTTTCTCCATTGACTACTTTAAAACTCGAACAAAATGTAGCTACTCTAAAACTCGAACAATTATTTTCTTTTTTTCATGGAAAAACATGTTAGAAACTGTCGTTTTGCATGTGCTGTAACGGCCGATATTCAAATTTTTGTCGTTATGTGAGTCTTTTGTTTCATTCTAAGGCGCCGCACTGGCTAGGTTTCGTGCTAATTACGGAACTTTTCTTTTAAGTTGATTGATATTTGTCAGTGATACACGGGATTTTGCGCGGTTAGGATCAAATTTATTTGCGTGTTATAAAGGGACGAAAACTAAATGTTTTAAGTTTAGCAACAAAGGCTGTATTGAATGCGGTGGAAAATAAGAAACATCAAACCAAAATCACTGCTTTTTTTCTAATACATAATTTGTAAACAACATTCATATTTGCTAGCATTTTTTATTAAGTAACCTGGCAATGAACTACAAAACATCAAACCAGAGAATCTCTTTGATTAATAATACCATAAAATTGGACAGGGTATAAAAACTGTTAAAAATAATACATATATCGATTAAAAATACATAACGTTCGAAAACTCGAACATTTCGATAACTCGGACAGGGCTGGTTTTCATTAGTTCGAGTTTTCGCGAGTGCACTGTATTTTAAAAATATAGTTTACATGTTTCGTATTTAATTTCGGATAAACAATTTTTTCAAATTGATACTATTGTAAGGGCACCCAAACGACGCCAAACTCTTTCTCTAATATATCTGAAACATATAGAGCAAAAAAGGTGAATGTCTTGCGTTTCTAAAGTAAGAAAAAATACCGGGGATATTGTTTAGTTACACAATTTTATCTGACTATAAACACCAAGGAAGGGATATGTATTTACTAGGGATGATAATCACGTGATCACGGGCAAGCATAGTACTTCTGCCGAATATGCCAGCTTTACTTCCAGTCCATGGAAATTCAGGTTTGTAAATGTATTAGTAAGAAATCAAATATGTTTAATTTATGTACATACATATATACATTAAATTTATTTTGATAATTTGGTTTATGTGCACTATTTTTGAAAATAATATAGAAGAAATCTGATTTATTTTTGGTGAACGGCAAGGCCTCGAGACCAGGCACAGCAAACGCCTAACTTTGAAATTGTTTTGCTAGGAAAATTAGAAGCAGCGCACAACAAATTATTATTATAATTATTATTGTTAATAAAATAAATGCACTTCCAAACAAAAAGGGAAAACCATCTAAAACGCTATTTCATATATTTAAAGCTTAGATAGTTTTTCAAACAATTTCTGCTTTTTTTTCTACCTAAGCATTTGCATTTCAAAATAACGAGATTGGAAAATCAGATCTCGAAAATCCATAGATTGTTAAAATTAAAAATATTAACATCTCTAATAATTATGTACATACAAACTTGTTACGATCGCTAACGAATGCATTTGTTTAAATACATATTTCCGTAGCAATCATTGTTATACAGAGCCGACCAACTTTGTGCTAATTGGAGTGTGTAATGCTTTTGATTGCCGATCGAAACAAGCGTAGTGATGTTCAAGCAGCTCGCAACACCCGATTGAGTGTCTCAAATAGTTTCCTGATTAGGCAATATATAGCTTACGAGACATTCTGATTAAGCCCGTCCGAAATAATCGGTTAAGAGGGCCATTTGCAACACACTTACAGTAGCGCTGACACATTGAAATTGAGTTGATAAGCATCCCTCAATATTTCACTTCGTTTTATGTACCAACAACTCTGTATGGCAAGATCCTATTTCAGCTACCGTGAATCCGAGTTTTCTCAGGTAATGTATGACCGCGCTTACGCGTAAATCGAGTTAATTTTTAATTTGGTTAAAATGTTCTTTTTGGCAACCGTGCCTCTCATATCTTGGTCCGAGTGAGCATTTGAAAACCAGGGATTCTTCTAAACTTCGACTTTTTTTTATTGTTTATTTTAATATTTTTTCTATTAAATAAAACGCTCACTAGGTGACTGGAAGCAAAAATAACATGACAAGAATACACAAACATGCTAACAAGGAAATGCAGCAAAGAAGATGGATGTGGGGCCCACCAGCTACTGCCTACAATAAATGAACGGGGCAGCTTTTATAATAGCTGGAGTTAGATTTGCACCTACATTATACATAGCATGGAGGCTTCACTTCCTCAAGTTCTAGTAAAAAGAAAAAAAGGAAGCATTTGATTACATCCTCATAATGATTGATTGACTCTTAACCACATCACGTGAATCATTCCAAGCCATCCTGCACCTCATTTTAGTGATGCCTTCTTCTTGGCCTACTGTCAGAAAACGGGTGACAATGAGAGCACACAATTTACAAGTGAAAACCAAAACAGAGATCACGCTTAATGGGCTTCTGTTGCTCTCTAAGTTTCTCATAACATCTGTGGCCATAAAGGCATGTTGAAATGATATAGAGGCTGACAAATAAAGAAGTTGCTACGAAAGTCAAATTTCTATAAGTCCATTTGTTTTCTAACATTTTTCAATCGATAATTAGTGTAATTAATTATAACAGAACTGCTAATGAGATGGTAAACAACCAAAAATAAATGCTCAAATGAATTGAATGATAGTATTTCGGGTGTGAAATTACGGTCAAGTGTTAATAGTCTGGTCTTTATTATGGTTATGAATTAAATATTTGTATAGAACGGCAGGTAAATACTCTTCTTTCAATACCTCACTGGCAGTTGATAGGACACCAGTCACGAACTAATGTTTAAGTCGAAGACTCGTGAAGATTGAATGACAGAGCTGTACTCTTCGCGAACGTACTGGTTTAAATATTTTCAACCTCTTTTAGTAATAGGCAATGCTGGACAATCTAACGTAAGAAGTATTTGGATGGGTAAACCAGCTTGAATGGCTCAAAATAAATGGCGCTCTCCTCGTCATTCCCTCTTATTCCCACAATAAATTTTATTTTCAGAAAGAAGAAAGATGAATTAGTATCGTTGATAGTCAAGTGTGTGTATATTAATCTTTACAGGAAACCCATTCAGAGTAACTATGTACATATATCACAATCTCAGTACGAATTATTCTAGAACACAAGCATGATTTGTAGTTGCGTCATTTTCAGTGTGCTTTTTTAATATAAAGCTTTTGTTCTAACTCCTTCAGCCTTTGAAAGCACCGAAAAGTGCCTACTAATCAAACTTCTGAAGTTAACAAATAACGTCAGGCAATAGCTATACCTCCATCAGCGTTTAAGAAGAAAGATAATGAAGCTGAATGCTTATGCTCTTATCTACCGGCGTATCGTTTTCCTGGTCTCACCTCGAAATCAATATCTAGAATGTACGATCCTATCCTCCAGATAACTCCATGAACCGCAATCGATGTTCTAAGTTGCAAGCAAGTTTTCCTAAAACAAGGCCGCCTTCTATAGCATCTAGAGTAGTTCAGCCATGGAAAAACTTCTCAAAAAATATTTTTCTGTCACACTGCAAAACCCTGTATGTTCGAAACCAAAAAGTTTTCAGGAGAGGGAAAAAACTGTGATGATTATAACGTATGTATATGAGCGACGGTTATTACATTTCACCACTGGAAAGAAACGGGAAGTTGTAACCCGATTTTGACTGAATTTTAATGCGGGAAATATCACGATCTATGGGAAAGGCTCAGAACCTTATTTTTGGAAAAATAGTGACTTACGGGGTTTTGCAGTGTTGCTGTCGATATGCTTCTTGAAGTTGGAGTAAAACAATTTGAAGTAGCACACTTCAAATCGGAGGTAAGTATATTTTACCGTTGTTAAATTATTGTTGTCGGCTATTTTCGGAATTTCGTACCACTCACGGCTCTCTGCCGTTATAATAGAATATACTAGAACCAGGCAGATCAAGCAGCGACCGTAAATCTTATGTATGTACATATGTATGTTTTGCAGAATGTGCTCTCATTAACCGCACTCGTTGTGCCACGCATAAACTAATTTAGCTGCAGTTATTCGGAGGCAGGAATAACTTATAACTTAACAGAGTAGCTCCTTGTACATATGTATTTTACCTGTACATATGTATGTATGTATATCATTAGTAGTGAACTAGTAGATAACACAAATAGATTGCGTGAAACACTAATAGAATAAGATTACTAGATACCACCAAAGCGGCTTTCATCAACCATCGAATGTTCATCGCTATATCGCCGCATTGTTGAATTTTGTCTGTCCATGTCATTGCAAAGCAATTTGATTCTTGCGCTAAATAAGCGCCTTAATGTTGCAGCGATAATTAGACAAAGTGTCTGCAATGAAATGCTAAAATGGTAATGGAACTAAATTAGAAAATATGTTTGCACGAGTAACCCGGTACGTTGGACTAGGTGCATAACACAAGTCACTCAGATTCAATGGTTTAATACCCAGAGGGAAAATTATTTTACCACATAAATTTAAATGGTTGCATAAAAAGAACGTCGTCGCCGAAGATCCAAGAACTTCCGGCAAGTGGGACCTGCTTTCTATAGGGCGCTAAATTAATATAACCCCCATTTGAAGGAGAGTTGGAATAGGAAAGGAAAGAGGAATATGAGAGGGGAAAACATAGAGATAAATATAGTGACAAAAGGAAAGAGAAATTAAAAAACAAATACTGAGAGCTAAGTTATGGTGACAGATAAAAGAGTATATAAGGACACTGAGAAATAATATAGAGATACCGGAAAAAACTAGAGATGTCAAAGAGAAACGATAAGCAAGAAAAATAAATATGTAAATGAAGGAAGAAAGAGAGAAAAAAAGGAAGCTTTAAACAGAAAAGAAAGAAAAGTATAACACATTCGATAGAGAATGAGGAAGAGTTGGAGTAGAAGGAAAACTTACGCTGAAGATGGCAGATGACCGAAACCGGTTGGTAAAAAAAAAACAAAAATTGACAAGGGATGACGGAAAATTGTTCCAATATAAATCTGGTATTTATAAGGATTTGACGAAGAGAAAAAGAAAAACACAAAATATGTAAGTTTTGCAAGCTCGAGACCAGTTAACAATAATTCATAGTGAATTTTTATTGGCAGAGAAAAACGATTTTTACAGGAAAAGCAAGAAACATACGAGAATAGGTATTACAAAAAGAAGGAGCTGCAATAATAAAACGGAAAGTAAAGGGAATGGCAAGAAAAATATGAGAGTCAATTAGATATAAAGAAAAGACAACGGGTAGAGGAAAAAAAGCAGTGAACGAGATGGAGTGGGGAAAGAATTAAAAGAAAGAAATATCCAGATGAAGTAGTATTGTGAGATGAAAAACTAATGCGGTGGAGAGGAAAGTAGTGTGGCCTAGTGGGAACAATGAGGTGATCCCGGGGTTTCCCCAGAAACTTTAAATATTTGGAAGATCTTACCAAACTCCAAAGACATCCATATTCTTCAAACTTGTACACTTCTGGCAATTGTAAGTTTGATCTTATTCGGACTAATTTCAAGATGGTCAGAAAGGCAGGTTCATAAGCTGGAAGTTTTGCTGCCTAGCTCTCTGTGTTTGTCAACTGGGTGGGTACTTTATACATACATACATAAAAAGAAATGTTGCTTGTTTGCGCAATTAGGAATATCTAATTGCTGTTGGTATTAAATGTTGTAACCGAATACGACATGAATGCACTGTGTAAGAATGCGCATCTAGTTAGTTGTATGCTATGAACAAGTAGTGTCATTTGAAACAGCGGCAGCAGAAAAAAAGAATAAAAAACTAGTTGAATATTGATATTTTATCGACATATTTGCTGTTCAGGTCCGCTTGCTTGGAACCTATTTCTGTAATTTTTATACCAAACCCCAAATATCTAAAGGTTTGTGTTGCACTGCATGGAGAGTTCTCTTACTTTTTAGTTTTTAAAAATATTTTCTTTTTAAAAAAAAAACTTCTTAAATTAAGTAAGTAGAAAGATTTTGTTTTTTTGTTTTTCTCAGTTTCTTTGTCTGCAAAAAACCCTTTGGTTTGTAACATATATACTCTCTTAAGCATTTTGCTTACGCTGAAAGTTATTTTTCACCTTTCTAAATTTTGTGTAAAATATTTATGCTGACAAGAATTTCAATACGGTCTTGGTTTAGTCCCTAAAATTCGACGTGTGGACGGCCTTGGTCTTACACCTGCTTTAAACAAACGCATTTTCAGTACTCAATCGACAACAAAAACGAATAATGGTTTTGTCGTCCAGCTTAGAGGCACGACAGCAAATGTATGTATATATGTACATACATGACGGATTAGCACATGTACCTACATTATAATATACATATGTATGTTAGAGTGCCCCCCTCGATTTATAAAATTAATATCATCGTTTTTCGAAAAATTGTGCATTACTTAGCTCCCAAGCCTCTAAGCTCCCTCAACCCGTGTACGTCATCTTCCCAAAATATTTTGTTATCACTTATCTTCAAGACAACCCGGCTCAAAGTGAAAATTATCTAGTTGGCTCCTTTAGTATATTCCCTAATAGAAATCTTTTGAAAATATTTGTGGAAATTTCAAAAAACGGAACAAATTTAAAATGCTTTTTTGTGATCGTTTCATAAAAAAATTTTAGAAAATTTTGAGATGTTGTACGATCGCGAATGGGCAAAATGTCGAAAATGCAACAAATGGTTGAAGTATTAAGGAACTTCTGAATTTGAGCCGGTTTAATATATGATTAATCATTTTATTCAAAAAACGATTAATCAAAAAGGCGATTAATCAATTAAATTTCATTTTGATTAATCAAAATCTTGATTAATCGAGTATTCACCCTTTTTGATTAATCAAAAACCATAATTAATCGATTAATTGAGTAATAGAATTTATGAATAATCAAAATTTTGATTAATCAATTAATGGCACAGCCCTAATTTTGAAGCCTGTTTGGCTTTTAATTTTTTTTTATTTTCAGCTATTTCAAGGCAAACTTTCACATAAAAAAATGAGTAAATTAATCAGTTTTTGATTAACCATTTTTGAAAATACTCGAGTAACGCTCGTTTTGATTATTCATAATTTTGATTAATCAAGTAATCGATTAATCGATTAAGGCACAGCCCTAGTTTAGGGTATTTTCTTTCATATGAAATTGGCATAGTCAAAGAATTTGTTTGAAAAAAAGTACCAAATAAAGAAAAATTTGAAAGATCCATGGATTTTTTGAGAATCTTTTGACTTGCACTTTGTGGGACTACACCTTTTCAGTTCATAATGAGAAAATTGAAGTTCATATTGAAAAAACCCAAATCGATGGTGAGAAATATGTATAAGTTCATATTAAGAAGGCATAAGTTAATATTGGGAGATATTATTTGATATTGAGAAAACAAGATGATAGTGGAAACATATAAATTCATCATGAGATATACACATACGTCGCTTTTTTTAAATTTTTTTTTTACAAACTGGTAATTTTGAGGGAACCTTTTTTACACACCCTAATGTAGATACCTGTGGATGTATGCATAGCTATTGTCTTTATTTCCGTAACAAATTCGAAAGTTTGTATAGTACTTAGCAACTACAACAATTAATACATCAAAAACTGAGTAAATAAAAAACAAATAAAACTACAATGAGTCTGCCGTCACCAAGTCTACCTTGACAGTTTGGTTTGACTGTTATGTTGATCTATTCGTACACTAAGTACGTAGGTAAATAAGTGTGTGCAATTGTATAAATACATATGTACATATGTATATATATAAATAGATGTATGTATGTACGAAATTTAAATTGAATTGTTGGGAGGAAAGATAAGAGGCGCAAGACGGGAGTAGTACGGTCTCTTGTGTATTTGTTGTTGGGTAATGGTGCATATCATTTATCATAACTTCCCACACCACCTTCTCCCTGAATAATTATTTTGACTTTTGATTTAGATTCGGAACTGAGATCGCTTAGAACCGAAATCTGTCTAAATCGGTCTTATGAGATATATCGACTGGTAAAAAATGCCTGTGTCAAAAGGAAGTAAGTACTTTCGGTTGGAAATTCAAAAGCTATGTGTATAATTTTGGGTTAATACTCACGGTCGTAAATATTGGATATTGAGCGTCCTCCTGTGGTACGGAATTACTGGTGTAGCTTCCTTATTATTGTATTGATTTCATATTGTAGGAACCAGGCGCTTTAATTTATATTGCGAAAAGATATATATATACGTATATGTGGGTAAAAGCCGCTGATCACGGACAAGAATTGTAGTAACCGGCAACAAAGTTATTATTTATTCGCACTTTTCAAAGCTGCGTATTGTATATTTACTTCAAAGCGCCACAAAACACTTTCAAACTTATATTTATGGTTTTGGTTCACAATCTATAGAAATATATAGTAAAAGAAAGAAAATTTGTAAACTATATATCAAAACTTGGCAAAGCCGGTGCATATGCAAAAAGAATATTTTGTAATAATAATAATGATGGCCGCCCCCACATCAGCTGATTTGCATGCGGCGAATTGGTGTGGGGTGATTTGCGCGAGGTCTGCCACGCGTCCCAAATGATCTCATATTTACTACTTAACCTAAGGGTATGTTTTTATGTTGATCATGATAAGACCTAATATAATTCAATGAAATGAATTGTTATGTAATATATAAAAAATTATACAATGCGAGAATTCAATGGTAAATACATATATATGTATAATTCAATGTAATAGGTTTTCTATGATTTTGGGATTGGGACGTGTGGCTACCTAAGTCGCGTAAACACTATTAGTACAATGTAATTTCGCCTTTTCTTGAATTAAAATACAAATTTCCAACCGTTTTCTGGAAAAGAGCGAGCCATTTAGAAAGCCTAAAATGATTTTCAGACATTAAAATTGTATTTCCGAGAAGCGGATCACTCTCTTTAGAGATCAGTCACACTATTATTTTGCAGGGTACTCGTAGGTAAACATGTATTTGAAGTGTTGAGCCGAAGCGTTAAAAACTCTGACAAACATATGGAAACGCAAACTCCAAGTCAAAGAGAATCTTTTAACAAAACTCTACTGACAGCTAAATGAACAACAAAAACATTGGTCATGGCAATTTGACTTCAACAAAAACATAAAACTACAATGTCAACAAAAACAATTGTGAAAACGACAAGAGACATAAAATCCAACAACCAACAAAACCATGAAAAATACATTAATACAATAGAAATATAAACATAGCAATAAATATGAGGGAATAGAGGCGGTAAGAAAAGTGTAGAAAGCAACAAAGTAAAAGAATAATACACTGGAAAAAATAGTATAGTGTACATAACTTTGAAAATTGAGGTGAGATCAACCTTATTGAGAAAAACTTAATTTAAAGAAATCTTACAACCAATTTATACTGATCTAAAACGCGTGATTTCAGGCCAGTATTTCGAATTCTCAATCGAGCAGTTTTGACACGTTCGAAACAAAATTTTGTGAATGTGATTTGTATGCAGAAATCTCGATATCTTCCATAGAGTAAATGCAGCATTAGTTTCTATGGCATCAAATTCCTTCCGTGTAAAAATATTTTTAGAAAAAATTTTACCTCCCCAAAACACGTTATATTTTGTTCCAGTGTAGCAAGAAAAATTATTATTCAAGTAGGTTCCAATTTTAGGTTTTCCCTAACTAGGATGCTGCTGATGTATTGAAAAGCAACGCAAGTGCCAGAACCTTTAGAAGTTTGGCCTACAACATAATTTACAAAACAAACGAGTAAATCGCTATAAAAGCAGCCCGAGGTAGGCAGATGACTAAGATTCAAAAAGGCAACTTGTAGTTGATCTACGGATATGGTGCCCCTCACCTCTCATTACCCAACTTCTCTTTTCGAATGGGGTGACATTACCTAGATGGTTGCACCGGTCATATGAAGATGATTCGGGAACTTCATCGACTTCTTGATCTTATTCTACAAATAACAACTCCATGGTTTCAAGGGTCTTGTAAAAACATTCTAACTAGTTTGTTGCTGCAAGGCGGCTTAACGCTTTCTTTATTACCAATTTATTTGATCACTTCTTTTCATTAGCAGCACATTTCTTTGTAATTTGCTTTGACTTCTTTCGTACTTCATACGGGGCAGAAGACTTGGCGCTTGCAAACCGATAAGTTCCTAAATTTCACGTGATTTGTCAAGTTTACAATTTACGTTCTGCCCTGTTCCTCGTGGCCTCGTTGCTAAGTCACAAAGTTATCCATCTAAGTAATGTGCTTTGCATATTTAATACGACCGACAAGACCCAATACGTGTCCATAAGAAACGCAGAAAACTTTTACGATCTACCTCTATTCTTTTACCAACTAGCTCTACAAGGTGTGTTAGAAACTTGCATGCATATGTGTGTGTTTATATGATGTACCCAGTAGTAAAAATTCTGCTGGTTCTGAGTTCGAGCATGGCTTTGTTCTTGGAGATTTTGTTTGAGAAATAGAGCCTGATGCAATTGATTGAATGCAAACCTGCCTAAATAAATTTACTACGGAAATATTAAGATTCATCTTAAGGTCGAATTTAATCTCGATCGAAAAGTTTTGGGGAAGCGCTGCATCGGAAGTTGAAATCCAGAAAACCTGTTTGATGGAAAAACTTTATTTCCTCCTTAAAACTTATAAGGTGTTGACGTTAAGCCACTCTAGAAGCTCCATGAGTATGGAAGGGACTTCTCGAAACCGTTTAAAACGTAGCGGGTTTCAGACAAGGATGTGCCTAGATAAGATAGTTATAGCAGCTATGTATAATAAAACGCACAAGAATCAACCAAAACAAAAATCACTCAACTTCGGACTTCCTAACCTCGTCACTGTTGGTTGGCTGCTGGTTGTCTTGCGCATAAACGAAGGCTTAGTTTTCATCCAAGTTTCTCCTCCAACCTATCTATTGTCAGGAGCCCATATCAAACCGACATTTGAAAAGGTGGTTGCTCAAGGGGAATAATCTGATGAGATACTGAGATGAGATGGCAAGAAGCCCCAAGCCCTACTACATATATCCAGGACTTCTGCGTGAAAGATACCGTCAGAGTCAGAGAAAGGGTCAGTCAAACGGCTCAAGCTGGACTAATTGCTGTGGATAATGATTGTTTCGTACTTGCACACTTTGCTATTGTCAAAACATGGAGTGTCTGAAGTACCACCGTAAAGCCTACTTAGGCTCCAAGTGTTAGACACACAATCATTGCCGAAAAGGTTGAAGTTTATTGTAACTGTAAAAACTGTCACCAGTTGGGAGCTTCGTAATGGTTGCCTTACATACTCGTCGTTGACACCAAGGAAAGGACCACAAATCATCCGCCGAGGGCTTCCTTACTCCCTATTTCAGAGAACACGGTCTGCTGGTTCTTACTCTTAAATGCTCTCAGGCGCCAACTTTGTTCGTCGAGACAGACCCTAACTTCTCAGGGCAAATAAACACCTGTAGTCAAGAGTTCTTGATCCGTTATTTAAAGTTTTAGTTATCGTGGCTGTTAAAGCGCAGGTTTGAATTTCTATTGTCAACAAGGACTAAGTAGAATTAAGCTCTTAGTAGCAGAAAACCCCGTTACACCATTTGAAAGCCGTTACTTACTCAACAACGATGGAATGCCAAGTTGGAAGCTCATCGTTTGGCACATACAAAATTTGATTCCGCAAAAACAAAGAAAAAGTTACCAACACATATAAAACACACATACATATATATATACTCGTATATATTTATATCTACCTGCCATAATCTATTATGTAATTCTTCAGTTATGTTTCGATTTGTTGTTGTGGTTATGGGCAGCAGCAGCAGCAGCTAGCCTTTGACCGTTGAAGTCATTGAACTCGGAATATCGCAAAAAATGTGATAATTCGTAAGATAGCAACAGGCAACAGCAGGACCAACAATAAGATAGAAATTTGTATGGTAAACAAACCAAAAGCCAACAAAAAAAAAAAAACTTTAAACCGAAAACAAAAGACATATGAGGGATTCCGTCAAGTGCGTGGTTCAAGCCAACTGACGACAGTTTGACGTTGAAATGGCAATGAACTCGCCGACAGCTCGTACGCTTTGTGACGGCGTCTGTGTGTGTGTGTAGGTGCATATGTATTGAGCACCGCATTCCAGCGTGCGCACATTTGGCACCCATTGGCGGAAGTTGAAGTTTCCACAATGCTGTAGCCGTCACTGTCACCATCGCCCTCACAAATGGACATATGGCCACGCGCTTACATACATACATACATACATAGTCGCTATACAAACAAATATAAATGTACAAAGTGTGTCTACTCGTTTAAGCTATATTGACTTTTTAGCTGAATTGCCTGATGTCATGTTTAAATCATCGGAGCTCCGCGTGCTCACAAATGCTTCATGTTAAGTTATGTAATAAAAAACAAACTAGGTGGAGAGCAATTTTGTGTAAACTAGGTCTGTTTGATTTAGCTTATTTAGCTGTGGGAAGAGCATGAGGCCGAATGAACAAGTTCATGAGGCCGAATGAACAAGTTTCTGATGATTAGAATGTCCCAAAGGAGCGCAGAGATCCTCTTTTCTCTGTTTCCTCGTCAGAGGAGCTTAATTCATTCGATAACATATGTGAGGATCTCATTATTAAATCTTACTCAATGGCCAGAGTGTATTTGTCCGACCCTATTCTGCAGTCTTTCGGTCGTGCTTGACTTAGTAAGCAGGAAATCAGCTTCCATTGCTGTTCAAATCTGCTGGTTCCTAGCTTTTTCGGCTTACCTCGTATTTAGGTTAGCACCTTCCAACATTCGCTGAATTTTGTGCTACTCTTTGGGCTACTAGCTCCATCTCTTCACACGCAATAATTTCTTCCCATATTTTTATCTTTCGAGATCTATTATAGATTATGTTTGACAGTGGATTGAAATATATTAACGGTATTTCGCGATTAAAAATCCAGCTTACCTAGTTTTTAATATTCACGTCTTAGATACAGAGGACGATCTGGTGCAAAATGGACATAAGAAGAGATGTTAGGTTCATTTACACATTTACCAGCCTGGAATCATTCGGTGCATCTCGGTGCAAAAGCAAGGTCTCCTTTGGATGTCTAATCCCTATGAACATGGCTTCAAATACACCAAATCGTCCGTGCATCGAGATATATTGAATAAGTTCTATTCCTTCTTCCGGCACACCCTCACAAAACTTGATGGAAGCTGAGCAGAAAAGGAACAATTATCAAAGAACAAGGAAATATGAAGACGATAGGGAGAGAGAGGAAGGGAATTCGTGAAGATACAATTATGCCGAAGTGGAAGAATAGATGGTAGAATCCAAAGCTACTGCTATGGTACTCTGAAAAGACTGAGTTCGCGATATCCCAATGTACATACATATGTATATCAGCAACTATTTCTATGAGCAATGTTTAAAAAAGGAAGAAGGCGAGGGCGATCAAGGTAAAGAATAAAAAATTATGAAGGATGTGAGAATAAAAATAGGCAAAGAAAGGAGAAGACAAAGATCAACGGGAAGAGGGTTTAGAATAAGTGTCGAGTTTAGAGGAAAAAGAAGCGGATAGGGATAATAATTGTAAATTGGAAAGAAGAATAAAAAGTAGGATACCAAGAGCTAGGCAGAGGCGAGAAGTAAGAAGAAGGGAGTCTCAATTAGGGCAAGGAAAAACATTATAACCGAAGATCAAATTCCTGCGAATAAAAATATGTCAGGATTTTGATATATGAAATTCCGCTTTCGAGAAATACGACTATTTCCTCACTGGAAATATTTTTGGTACACAAAAAAGGGAAAATCCCAAAGTGCGACACATCACCTTCATTCGTGCATGCCTTCAATTATTGCAGGGAGTGATTCTCTCAAAGAGCAACTCAAACATAAAAAATGTTTAGACCAGCGATATCAATTCTCCCCTCTAACTAATTTTAAACGCGCTTGTTAATTTCCTCACCAGTGTGTGAAATTGGTAGAAATTGGTTGTACAGTATGGTGCAATTAAATAGAAATATACATAGATATTTTGAGACCAGTCTCTGAAAAGCAATTCATAGCGCAAAGTTTCGAGTCTTATTGAGTTAAAGGGGACGAAGCTGCCCATAGTTAAATAGCAAGCAATAAGCTGACGAAAATCATAAATTGCACAGCATTCAATGAGTCGAATTAAAGCGTAATCCACGGATCTAATGATAGGTTAGGTTAAACGGTCTAAGCAGCACTTTAAAATTTTATAAGTCCTGCACTCAGATTAAAGGTGAACCTGCTATGATGCCTTTTACAATCTCTTTGGGGTTGGTTGAAAACTTGAGATTTAAAATGTAATTAGTCCAAGACTCAAGTTAAAAGTGGGCCCATTGTGATGCCATATACGGCCTCTCTGGATTTGATGTGCTTAATTTGCACTTACCAAGATTATTGGGACAAGAGTCAACTAGATCATCTGCAGTTTAAAAAGTAATCGTTAGAGTCCGTTCTCTCGATCTGGGTGAATATTAAACAGTGTCCGATTAGAATCCGATATGTCCGTTTACAACACGCAGCATAGCCTGGAAATCAGAAGTGCGTGCGTACGATTTCTATTATTTCAGTGTGCTGCTATTTTATTGTTCATCACTGTAGCATGTTTATCGACTGACTTTCAGGCAAACAAACGCATCACAACAATCAGTTTGCGTATTTTATTGTCCATTTTCTAGACGGCTTTCCAATTGTTTGTATGTCTCTCTTTATGTCCATTGTTGTTGTTGCGTATTTTGCCTTTTTGTTTTCATTGGCATTGTCATTTAAGGTGTTCATTCAGAGTAATTTGCAAATCAATTTCGTTTACTTTGTGCTCATGTTTAACAACATTTTTATGGTTTGACACACACCCTCCTTCGAGGAAAGTCACAGCTGCGTCAATTCTTCCGCTCGCCAAACATTCCGCAAATCCATTTATGTATTTATGTACATACATATGTACCTATGTCCGTAGTCTATATGTACGAGTATGTATGAATTGTTACTGCATTGTTTATTATTTGCTTTGTTGTTTTGTTATGTATTTGTTTATCATAACGGTCATGCAGTTTGTTGCCATAAAATATTGACCAATAGCCAATCAGTCAAACATGAGTGTTAATGGAGGAGAAAGGTGGTGAAATGCAAAAAAAAAAAACATCAACAAGACGGACACCAAGCCACGGCCATGTATAAGGGTGCATTGAGCCCTAATTTCATTTCACTAGTTGGCTGAAAGGTCTTCGACGAGCAATGAACAAACGCTATCTTAAGCCTAAAATCGCTGTCCGTCAATGGTCTGCCTAACTGTAAATTATACATTTCATAATTTTGAACATTTTCGCGATAATCGCATGTAATTGCACTTTATCTACACCTTTCTATCCTCGTCTGACATAGCTATGAACAAACAAAGCAAATTAATGAACGAGTTGATGGATATCCCTTAGCGCACAGTGGTTAGGAAAGAGTCATTTTCGGTCAAAATATGTATGTATTAAGGGAGCTTAATGGCTAAATATTGTGGGCATGCTTAGTCGCAAAACTAATAATAGAGGGAGTCGCGATTTTATTCAATTTATCTCCGAAACCTGGTTAGACATGAACCTTAACCACAGAGCGTATTGCAGCACTCATTAGCACCTCTGGGTTGATATTCATATTAAGTCACCCTAGCCCACATGTTGGTAGATAACTGCGAAGAGGCTCAATCAAAAAATAACCGTTATTTCAGTCAGTTTATTTTTGACAGATAAAAAGGTTACTCGTGTTTTAGTGTGATCTTCGATTTTTTTCTTCTTCTTTAAATGTCCATCTAACCGCCTAGCGATTTTGACCGTCCAACATAGCTCGACAATCATTTCGTCGTTGCGCCAATTGGAGACCCCGCGAGATCGCAGGTCGGTCTCCACTTCGTCCTTCCATCGGATTGGTGGTCTTCCGCTTCCTCTGCTTCCACCGGCGGGGGCCGATAAGTATATCTTCTGGGCTGGAGCGGCTTCGTATATTCGCACGACGTGGCCTAGCCAGCGAAGCCGAATGGGCTGTACTATGTCGACGTCTGACTAAAGATTATACAACTCATTATTAAATCTTCTGCAATTTTTTATTATTCGATAAAATGGATCAAAGAAAGGACATTTGAAATGTTGATTGTGGCGTTTGGCGAGACTACTATGAGCAGAACAGATGTTCATTTGTGGTATAGCTGGTTTAAGGAAGGCGATGCTCGTCCTGGTCGCCCGAGCACGTCAACAACCGATGAAAACATTAAAAAAAACAGTGAAGAAAATGATTTTGGATAATCGTCGAATCACTATCAGAGGGTTGCTGATGATGTTGTCATATGATAACGCACCAGCTCACACATCGATGCTTGGCCCCGCTGACTTTTTGCTCTTCCCAGGGAGAGAAAGGAAAGCATTTTGTTACGATTGAGGAGATAAAAGAAAAATCGATACAGGATCTGTTGGGCGATACCAAAAAGCGCGTTTCAGAAGTGTTTCGAGGATTGGAAAAATGGGATTACTTTGAAGGGGACAAGATAGTTATTGATGAATAAAAAAATTCTCAGACCTCGTATATTAAATTTTGAGTTTCCAGAACATTCTCCAGTTTTTCTAAAATCTAAGAGCTGTAACTTTGGATTCCATTTTCGCAATAATTAACCATCCTATCAATTATTCTTGAATTACTGCAGTGTACAGACATCAACCTATTAAAATTGTATTGTATGGACATGGTTAGGTTTTAAGACCGGGCTTCTGCAGTGACATATGGTACATAAGGTATGGAAGCAACAAAGGGCATGTTCTTAACTGTGCTAAGTCGCATCCACAAGAAAACTGAGGTTGGATCAGTCTCAAAACTTAACTAGGAATCAGTCTCACAGCAAAATGGAACTGAAAGAAGTCGCAGAATTATAGAAAGTGTGGAAATAAGATGGAATTGTCGTTGGATATTTAATGATGAAGTTTGTCCCAACGGGTTTTGCTGGTTAGAGGGCAAGCCACGCATTGAGTTGTAAAATTTTGATGGTGGATGAGTTGACCTCCTTTTGTGTTAGCAACTAGCGTGAGTTCTCACTAAAAAGTTAGGTCTAACATGCTTTCTTACGCAACAGCCAAAAATGTCTAGCAAGTTAAGCGCCATTAATGATGATAATGATGATGATGACGACACACTGTGCGGTCGACTGCCATGTGTGTGCAAAAATGTTAAGCTAACGCAGCGACTATGGCACGCACTCATGTATGTATGTTTGTAGCTCAACGAAGAAAGTGATGGCCATATCGTCGCATTTAGGTTGTTGCTGCGCTTTCGCTCGATTTGGTTGCCGATTTGAGTGACTGAATGAGCTCGAAATTACGGCACGCGTCCCCAATGTTTTTCGAACGCCATACGATTTGGTTGTGCGATAGGCCACCACACATACATACATACATATGTACATACACATGCCTCGATAGATATGGGAAGCAACGGTAAATTCAATGCACTTATTGCGGGTGAACGCTTCACTGGACATGCGATGGTGATCACACACGCGGGAAGGCTATTGCATGAATGAACTAAAGTGCAGATACTCGCATGCATGTAAATTGGCACACACACACATACACATACATAAATATTTACTCTTGTTGCAAAAACATAGAAATTTTAATTTTCATCATGTTCATGCGACTAACTCATCCCTTACCGCAAGGAAAAAAACTTAAGAAAAAGTGTGGACACGCAATGTACTGTGGACTGGTGGAGCGCTGGACAAAAGAGTTTCTTTTTGTTAGCTGCCAATGGCGGCCATTATCAGTTTGACACTTGTGAGTTTGTAAAGAAAAGAAGGAACAACCGAACGTTTAGTCGTATTTAGTTACCCCTTATCATCATTTGAGGTCCGCTTTTGTCGACGTTGGGAAGAATTCATTAGCTTCTCCTGTGAATAAATATACTCACTACGTTTTTTTTATCAAAATTTGAGAAGAACACGACATGGCCTTTAAAGCTGTCTATGGGTGACGAACACTTTAGGGTGTTACAGGTTTTTATGATGCAAGCAGACGCGTCTCGACTCACTCTAAACTAAAGCTAACCGTCCCGAATTTTTTTTAATGCTTCATTATGTACTAACCGCTTAAAATGTTGTTGTAAATGGCGTCAATTAATAAGACCCAGGAGCCCCAAAAAGTTCATCTGTTTATACTTCCGAAGAAATTGAGGTCTACATCTCTCCACTGGTGGTTCCTTTACGAATTCTTTTTGGCTTGGACCATTGCCAGATATTAACCACCTAGGAATTTCGAGATCTAATTTAATAATCCTGTGATCTCAGGATTTCGGTATTAGCTATTTGGATTCACGGTTGGTGCGACGGGGCTAGCTATGGTGTACGAGCATTTTTCCTAAGGTGCACCGGCAGGCCCTCACCCTCATCCACACAAATTCGGTAAATTCGTTTGTCGGCTCTTTCCCAGCGAACGCCGTTCTTCAAGCAACAACACCACCCGTTGCCGAAGAGGAGCGCGAGCTTCCTAGGGAGACTAGGGTGATGCTGGCCCAACTCAGGTCTGGATATTGTAATAGGTTAAACTCTTACTTATCCAGACTGAACCCCGACTTGCCGAATGTTTGTCCGGCATGCGGCTTGTCCCCCCATAATACTAACCATCTTTTTGTCTGCTCAACCGAGCCTACTCTTCTAACACCCATATACTGACTACCTAGTGTTTAAACGACATAAGCTACGGTTATTTCGTTTGTTTATTTCATTGGCATTGCAAGCTGTTGTAATTCGCAATCAGCTTATGAAATATTTCGAAGATATAGTTTATGTTTTGGAAAGCCAAAGTGTGGTTTTTCATACGAAAAATGCGGAAGCCAATCTCGCGCCATGCCTCAGAGCCAACAGTGCTCGCCACCAATCATACATACATACCCTCTCGTTCTCCAAAGAACAATTTTGAACATTTAGGCAAACATGGTCGTCAGAGCCTGAGCCAAATGAATACATACAATTTGAGCAAAACGGTCACATAGCATCTGAGCCAAATAATAAAATAAAATAAAAAATTGTAATAACTTTAAAAACAACTCGCCTTCTCTAAAGCTTAGACATCTAGGTAGGGCTAAGTAGCGCTACAACAACAACAACAATATTTTTTCATCTCCACCAGCAAAACCCAAAAATTATCCAACAGTCTAGGTTGCATATATGTGTGTATGTAAATTATGAATATTTTTGTTGTATCTATTCACCGAATTGACAGCTGTTGGCTTGTGAAAATCTACAAGGATGAAACATCTAACAAATGTCGTTATGATTGTCGATATTTGAAAAATAATAAAATGTCGAAACAACAAATTCAAAACAAAAATTAAGTATGAATAATTTGTATGGACATACACACATACATACATACATAGAAATAAATACAGTGTTGACAGCCCGAATACAACAAAATTGAATATGTTAATGCGACTCAACCCTTTCTCACACCCAGCGATTCTCCTTCACACCAGCCCAGGTGGCAAATTGCTCGCACAGACGCATGAACGCTTGTCAACTGCTGTGTTGTGGCATTCTAACTTCATTGTGGCCTGTTCTCAGACCCGCGCCTGCATCTACATATAATTAATAACGAAAAATCCCTTTTCAATTTGACGGAGTGCATTTGTCATTGCATTTAATTTGAGCAAAGTGCTTGTGTGACCGGGCGCTAACGTCACCTGGCGTGTGTGAATTTTTGAAAAAGTCTTGAGTTGGCGGTCAGGGAATACATTCTGAGCATTAAGAAGCGCCGCTCTGCGACCTTTGTCATTACTTATGCACATACATACATATATAAATATTCATATTTCTCTCTAGGTAAGCCCAACAGAGGAGAAGTGGCTCACAAACTGGGAGAGAGCATTTACCAAAGCTTAATCCATACAAACGGGTGTAACAGCTTTTACTTGCACTGGGGATGCCAAACCAGGGATTTTAAGTTAGAAATCCCGGTATTCTCAGGATTGCAAATACATCTCCATCTTTTATTTAATCCCAGTGGCATGCCTTGTGGCAACAGTGGTTCTTTGGAGAAGCGACGGTAACCGGAAGTAGTCTTCCTGTCTTAGATGACAACATAATTCGAACTCACCTTTTATAGTTTCTAATCTTTGCCGCACAGAGGAGTGGAGTGTACCTTCAATTACGAACCAGCAACCAAGGTTACAATGGGACCACTAAGGGAATACGCCTCATCCCATTTTACCTAGTGGATGATGCATAGTCAAAAATCGCTTCTTTGTCTACATTTAAACCTTTCTGGTTGGGGGGTTAGAATATGCCCGAGGTAGGTTGAAATCTACGGCTGAGAGGTGAGTAAAATCCATGCGTATGGTCTAATCACTTATAGAAAGATTTTTTATGATTCGCTGGGACTTAACCTACTCGGAGCTTTTGGCCGGTTGGAAGTTGGTTCATCCCTCACTTGCTTTTCCCCGCTTAATCGGGACCCTATCTTTGCGAGCGGAAGCATGATCTATAAGTCGTCTAACACGATCCAGCCAGCTAAGGCTTTGTAAGAGTCGTTCAGCTCATCCCTTAATCTCCTTCAATAAATCCTCTTTGTGCATGATTCCGAACTGCCTCACTTTGTCTCTTCACGCAGACTTGTAGACATGCACCATCCATCGCATTTCATGTGTTACTCCAGGGGGTAGTGGGCAGCTTAAGTTCATATGTATGTATACACCCACTAAAATTAGATAAGTCAATATGAGAGGAAACGTCAGTGACTGCCAAATCTGAAAGCCGACAAAAGCCAACAAAAATCTAAATTCAATTAAAGTGAATCCTTCTTGTTAATGTATTTGTTAACAATTTCAATAAATTTGATTACACTTTATTTCCCTTAAAGCTTTAATGAGCCTACTTCAAAATCCATTGAGCAATTTTAAAAATTCTCTTTTAGGTTAACTCAGTTGCGTTGCGATTCAGCATGCTGAATTGATTTCCTCCTATCGATGCCGTAATCACTGTGCTCATATCGACAGCTTTACCGTTAGCGACGACCAATTGTTTGTTTGTCTGTTTGTCCAACAAACACAATCAAATGATTTCCGTTTGTTTTGGCAGTCGAAACGGATATTGCAGCACTAAAGCACTCAGGGTAAGGTGCAAATGTTGGACCCCAATATGTACATACACCCATACGATGTTTAGGCCGATACGGTGAGTGCCTTTGGCTAATAATTGATTACCACCGCGCTGCTAGTTTATTTATAGCGCAGCTCAGTACTGCTGTGATAATGCGAAATCGGCAGCAAAAGCGGCAGCTGTTGCTATTGGCGCTTTAAGTGCACACAATCGGTGTTTGGTCAAATGTGTGCTTACGACGGCGGTTCTATTTGGTAGCTCCATTTTAGTTGAATCCTTTGAGGAGCGCTACCACTTTACTTAAATGTTAGCTGAAGTTAAAAACTTATAAACGCATTACAGAAGAAGATTTGTTATGGTAGAAATGAGCTCGAATTATTTGTTTCTCCTAGTCACCAGCCTTAAACAAACAACAAGGAAGTCATGGAGATGTGGGGTGAATTTTTTCCGGTGAAGCCAAATATATTTGCTGCAGCGATAAAACCACTGACAACCTATTAAGACAACTCCAGCTGAGATAATAAAACTGAAGGTGATGTCATGATGTGCTTTAAAAAAAATTGGTTGACTTATAAGTTGAGTGGACACTAATTTCGATTGAGCTTCATTGTAGCTAAGACGTTTGCGGATCATATTCTGTATTGATTTTTCTTGTCACCCTACCTATATGACAAAGAGCCGATTTTTTTGGAAAAACTCATATGAGAGCCAGAATACTTGGGATCCATATTCGAGCAAGGACCGTCAGGTTTAGACCGTTGAAAAATATTTAAGGTGTCACAACAACCTGGATTCTTCCTAAAAATTTCTAAATGTTAAGTGGTCCTTTTTATTTTCGACCCTACCGTCTCTAAATCGGAGGCCAAATAATTATGATATGTCCCTTGACATGATCGAATTATTCGATTCGAACTCGGAATGCAACAGATTTTGTAAGTATTATGCGTACCGTCTTCTAAAGCTGGCACTGAAAGCTGAACTGCCCCATTGAATAAGCTCTGGTCAACAAAAAAAATTGTATTTATTTATAGTCATGAATAATTTAAAAAAGAATAGTCCGAAAAAAGAACAATTTATATTAATTGGTACGAAAATTAATTCATTAATTAATTAACTCATTAACGATTTGGTTTTTGGTAACATTTTCCCAATCCCGAACATTCCGCTGTATAACATAAGCCTATTACAAAATTACGGGATAATCTTGTGTGTTCATATAGTCCGCAATTTTCGTTATACGAAACTGTAGTACACCCTAATGCATGTGCCTACAGTCAATTGGAAATATCGCACACAACTTCATTAAGATTTCAATGTGTCAATGTGAAGCCGTGCCAAGCAACGCAGAGCAGTAGCAAACCTCGCTCCCAAATCTAAGTGAAGGTGGGGTATAACCAGATGCGTTGAGATTTTCAATTTGAACATTTTATTTACGTATTAAATTTGCATGGATTTCTGTCTATATTGACCGGTCATAGCCAAAGCAAATAATGTTGATGCGCCTTCTCGCCGATTGCACCCCGATCCATTAGTGCACTATTTGCCCATTCAGTGCTAATGCACGACGTTTCTTCGCCGAGGTGCCAGTACTTCCCTCCAGCTCTGCTTCGTCAACACCATTGGCTCGTATCAAACAATTACGCTCTTTCTCTTTACCTGATAGTCAACTGATTGCTGCTACGAGTACCTGTGTATGTGTGCCGTTGACCAGCATGGTCCATGGAGTACTTAGCGCATTTTAAATGCAACTCTCCATGAGCCAACGTGCTGTTTGCCAACATTTTACCGTTTCCATGTGTTTACTTTTGCATTTGCTTTTACATTGGTGTTTTGTATTTGTGTTTGTTATCAATTGCTGCATGTCGCTGTCATTGTACCACGATACGATATGCCATCGATAGCCAGGCATCAGAAGAAAAAGAAGAAGATATCGAACTCGGTGTAGCGTTGATGTGCTTGTGTGCTCGAGTTTGCATTCCAATTTGCGCTATCGATTGCGAGCTTCACCATAAACATTTATTTTGCTTGAAGCTATGCCTTCATCAGCTCATACTCGTACTGTTTGGGGTGGGATCGTATGGTAAGCTCATGTGTCGTGCTTTTAGAATGCCAAGTAAATATTTCACTTTATTATTTGGATCCTCACACCAGATTCGTACACTGCTCTTACTCATTGCCGACGGCCTAAATGCCCATTTGTGAGGTAACAGCAGTAGGAACATCAACAACAGTCAACGGATATCAACGTCAATAACATGGCCATCAGACATTGGACAAATATGTATTTGTAGTCGTAGTAAGTTTAATGAAGTTATAATTAAATTAATTTTAAGTGGAAAATTCAACGCAGTCAGCACTATTTACACTTGCAAATGACCACACAGAATTTAGTACATATCAGATTGCAGACAGACAGCTGTAAAGCAAGTTGTAGCCATGTCAGTACAGATCCGATGTCGGGCGAACGGATAGCCACTTTTAGATTTCTACTTTCGATGTATTCTACTTACGAGTACCTAGGCACTTGACAAGTGAAGTTACACTGGAGAGGGCTTATCGGCGCAGCGAAGTTGTCTTCAAACCTCTACTTATTAGGAATGCTAGAAATTCGTTCCAAAATAGTTCATCTACAAGTCTCTTACTATACTTTTGTGAAGAAAAATCATGAATGCTAACAACAGGAAATTAGATGATCTCAGTAAGGAACTAGAATGACCATGTCGTCTGGTGTGGAATTCACGTTGAAATATATAAACACACGGCATTGAGTCAACACCCACTAGCTTCCCTGTTACTCACTTAATTGGCGTTTAGCTCACTAAAAAAGTGGGCCGTCTTCCTCATAATTTTGCTGACTTAAACAACAACGAAAGATCTCAAATCGATCTGCACATGATCTTCACCCACCAATGACTGCTTATAATAACACCTTCGGGACGGAGAAACTTTATGCTCATACCAGGGGCTGATCCACTAAATCCAAAAAGTCATATTTTTTAGGAATTGAGGATAAAATATGATCTCGAAATTTCATAAAAAAGTGATTCTACTACAACAACAACAACTTCCCATATAATGCACTAGTACGATGGTGCCTCGCTTCCCGACGTATAAGGCTCCGCTCCAGTATATAGGTTTTAGACCATGAGGGAATTCTCATCCATTAGTGGACGTGAGAACTGGGAAATCGAAATATTGTTTCTATCGGAAAAGATATTTACAGCAGTTTGAACGCCATTACCGAAGAGTATCTGCCTAAATAACAACAAATTTAATTTCTTTTGTAATGCAATATTATCAATTCATTACACGTAAATAATATTACATACAAACTGTATTTTTACTACTTTTAATTTGTATAAAAATATTAACTCCATGAAAGTTAAATATGAACTTCGACTCCTTATTCGATATGTCGGTGTTTAGCATCAGAGCTCATTATCATACAATGGCTAGCTGAGGAGCAGTAATCGAATATTTTAACGACAAATCCTAAACATGTATTAAATATCTACTTAGTTATGCTAATATTCGCATGTATTTCCATATGGATAAATGCTCTTACACTTGAAAAAATTGGGATGTACAAAAGTCATAATAAACTTTATTCACTTTATTATTTATATAAAGAAAGACTACAACTTCGTACCCTTTATATAACGTAAATAACGAAGAAGAGGTCGGAGTACCCAGACGGAATGACGGTTGCCTATCCCAACTTTTGCTGGCCTAGAGGCTCACTGAACACATTTCAGAGTGCCAATCCACTAGGATGCGAGTGGATTGCTCGAAAAATGTGTGAGCATTTATTTAAGTTCCGGAGACGAGCGACCCAGGAGAGTGAAGTCATGAAAGCAATCAAGTCTTGCGACGTCTGCGACAACTTAAAAACAACTACAACCAAGTCCTGGTGTAAGTTTCGTGGTGGACCACAAGGTCAATTCATTCAATATAAAAATTATAAACGCCGACTGAGTAAAAGGAAATAGATATTGCGAGCAACTTGATAACAAAATCGTGATTGACGACCTTAACGTTAGGGTGGGCAACGAAGGAGTCTTCTATACTTTATTCTCGAAGATGTAACAGGCCCCAACCAGTTTCCAGTACCAGACTCCAGCATAAATATGTGCATACATCAGGCAACCACTTGTGCTCTTCCCAATCCACAAGAAGGACGATGGACCACCGTATTAAACGAAGTACTGAATCCCACAGTAGAAAATTTGGTTAAACCTTTTAATGTGCCCCCGGACCTGGTAAGTCTACCGTCGACCATGACTTCACAATACGCCAACTCGTGGAGAAAATCGATGAAAAAATAATCGAAACTCACCATCTCTTTTTCGATTTTTAAACTTCTTTAGACAGAAAAGAAAGACGAATGTGGTGGTGCTATGATTTTTCCATTATCAGGATGTAGATTACCAAGCTTCATCACATCAACTTTTATGCATTGTTTCTCTATGTGTATGACAAAAAAATGCTTCTGAGCTTTTCACATAACCTTATTTCATTTGCAAACTTTTGTTTCCTTCTTAGATATCGTCGGCTAAACATAAGTTGTTGTTATAACAACATTTGGTTATGGCATTTTGAAGCGATTTCAATGGATACTTTAGATATTTTGTGCAAATTTGGTATGCATCTGATGGACAAGCGGCGATCAAGAGATCAACAACATGTGAAGAGACAAGAATGGCTGCTAGTGGCTCGCAGATGTGAAAAGTCTCAACGTATTACAAGTTCCTACGAAGCTTTGTATATATACACGTATGTATAGTAAACTTGGCTACATATGATCTCTAGTACCTCTTTGAACTTGTGTAACTGTTTTTGCAGTTGGTCGCATGCCGCATCGGATTCTGCGGTAGACAAACCATAAGCGCGCAAACATTGAACGGACTTAGCATTAACAATTTTCAATCTAACGTCAAGCCAATCGATTACCATATGGTATTTTAAATTTATGTTTATTTGTTTTTGTCATATTCAAATGGCTACTAATACGAGTAGGACAAGATAATGTGAGAAAGGGCGCCAGGTTTTAAAAGTTACTCGTAAATTGGTTGAACAATTGACCAGAACTGAGTGGAAAACGAAGTGATTCCGGTGGCAACAACCGTTGACTTGTCCGTAGTTTTCTTCGCGTAAAATTAATTTGTGGATAAACAATTATGTAGGTATATTGGAACTTTGGGTAATATGGCGTTTGAGTACATTTTGAAAAGCTATTTAACAATTTCCGTTGAGATTAAAAGCTATGAGCAGTTGAGTAGACAAGTATCGTGGGAAAGTTGCGTCATTTCAATGACTATTTACGTTTCAACTCACCTAACCGGATGTTCACTAAGATACTCTTGCCTACAGGGTGGAACTATTTAGAGAAAAGGATTCAAAGGCAAGTGACCTTCGTCTTCAAGTCAATATATTAGGCGAATTTTTTAATTGCGACATACATATGTAGCTGTATCTGAGTTAGGCCCATCTAGTCTGAGAGTCGCGCAGTGCTGCAAAAGCTAAGCGTAAGGAAACTGTGGTCTGTTCTTAGCTCGAATGTAATCGCGTCTTGAGAGACAACCAACAACTAGAGTATAAGAACCCTTCAACCCTATTGGAACTGCCATACTCCTCGGACTTCGTTAGAAAATATTGATGATTGATATTGTGGGCAAAGGAGTAATGACTGGGCAGGGCGAAGCAATGTTACGACCGCAACAACAAAACTTATTGGCCACAGTAGTTGACTAGTAGTATGGTTTTTTCCTATACCATCTTATAATGATTGATCCACAGAAGAATTATGGTCAGGTTCCCTGATACCTTAAGTACCTAAGCAAGATCAAAATTACGATACTTGTAAAGCAGTAAAACTGGGATCCTCCTTAACTTATTCATAAGCAAATACATACATATATCGATTGCGATTTTTTTCGAAAAATAAATTTTTTTTGCCAGCAGCAATGCATGGGAATCAAAAAATGTACAAAACGGGATAAGAGAACGTTGTTCAAAACGGCGAAACCAACCAACCAGTAGCTCACACGTTCGTCGTTCGTTTCCGGATGCGATGTATAGGATTTGTTATCATCAAAGAGGACCATTTGCTTCCTCCACGCTTTCTAGAACTGTGAACTCCAAACATCTTCAAAGAAATGTCAGAGTGCTTTCAATTGTCTAGTATTACAAACTTTCATGTACATAAAGAGTCTCACCAGCTCCACACAAAAAATTTAAATATATATATATGGGCATCTTGAGGCGAATATCTTACCCGAAGCAGGTTTAGAGAATTTCCAGCTTTCAATGCTTTAACAACAAATCCTCAATTATCCGAACGAAGTGATGTCAATCCTCTAAATCGAATCTAGAATTTATGCAATATCCCTGATTGAAGATAATGGACACTTTGCTAGTTTTTACTTTGGTGCACATGCATCCATCGAGTAGTGATGCACAGAACCGACCAAGTAAAACCGAGTACTTAAAAGGGCCAGCGGTTCTAGGCTTCAAAGTGCCAAAGTAGTGATCAAAAGTCGACTTGTTCCAAGATACTATTTAACTTGAAAGCAGCGTGAAAAGTGTTTAAGATTTGTCCGTAAGAACGTAGCTCATATATAAATAGAGCTTGGAGAAAGGGGTAAATATTCATTCCTCGAAGGGTAAAATGTCGCACACCAATCTTTTGACCGCATTGCATTGGAGGCAGTCGTGGCCATCATTCGCACAGGAATATTTACTCTTTGTAAGTGAGTCGAAGTCCTTGGAGAAATGTTGTTGGCACCTGACTCTACTAGGCTCCTGTATGGAGACTGTCCAAAGGCTTTATTCAAGGCCAAACCACAAGAGTTCGCAGTGCAATATTGTTCATGCACGATACCATTCAAATTGACTCTACCTGAATTCAAGGGAGCTCCCATGGGGCAAGATATACCTTTTTTGGATTGTACTCATGTCTTTATCTACACTGAGGACAATCCTGTTGTGAGCCGAAAAGTTCTGGTTAAAGTTTATTAGGAGATGGTTAAGAAGATAGTGACACCCCACCTTGAATACATCACTAAGGGTTTCATTCTTTGCATCCGTTTCTTAACTTTTCCCGTCTTTTTCGGATTTTCTGTCGCCTTTCTGACTTTTTTTATCCTTCTTTCTTGTGTCTTGCACTTCCTCTTTATCATTAATGTCAAATTTACTGATTGTTCTGGAAAACGTTTCGACTCTGATCCAGTTTCAATCCAACTCAGGTACCAGAAATTAAAGGTGCATGCTTACCTCCCGATTCTGTGTTCCTGATAAATTGTCAATATTGATAAAAAATCAAGAAATAAATATTTGAATCAAGTGTTCTGAGTTCTGCTTCAAAAAATTCATTAATTTTGTTCGTTTTGGCGTAAAATTCAAAAAACATGATACAAATATTTTTCTTTTGAGTTTTTATCAAAATTGAGAATTTGTCAAGAACACAGAATCGGGGGTTAGACTAATATGTCCCAGATCAATGAAGGCAGAACCAATTTCCACATTTATGTAAGTAAGCGTTCGACCCATCCCCTAGGTCATGTTGAATAAACTAAAAATGATTTCAGCAAGCAGGTAGTTTCGGGAAAGTGGAATAAATGGCCAAGAACTTCTAGGTCGACATACAAATTTTTATCTCATTAATGATAGAACAAACACAGCCTAGTACCTATACTCCTTTTACAATTTCCACTTGGAGATCCATTAAGTACTCGCTTACTCCTACTTATACCTACTCAAAGTGGTGTTTTACTATGCTTACCCTCCACAAATACCAAGCATATCAAATTTTATTCTATTCGGCAAATATTATTATAATCGTAAAATCCTCTGTAGTCGTTGAGGTGGAAACCCGGCAAACCAGGCACATACATATGCGATTGCTGACAATGAGGATGACGCTGATCCCAGGCGCACCAGAATAAAACTGGCACTAAAGCTTATTATATTTCGCATGGATATACTAAAATGCACATGTGCACCCTCCCAACCCCCTTTTTCGATGGGTCAATGCTATGAGGAGCAAACTAAGCCGCTCTCACTAGCATTTGCACGTAAATATCAAATTTCACTGTCCGCTTTGTCGATCGGTGACAGCGCCGCATATTTGTGTTGTAAATTTGAAATTCTTTTCAAGTCTAATAAAAATGCCTAAGAAGTTGCTATTGATCGCAAATAACGATAATAAACCGGCGCAGCATTGATTCGCGCATACGACGCGACTCGCATTCACCGAGTCATTTTCGCTTTTTGTGGTCAATTTTAGTGCTGATTACGCCATTCGTAGGCAAATTGTTTGGCAAATGTTGAGCAAATTAAATCGTTAGTGAATATAGCAAAAAAATATAATTTGTACTCATATACTGTTATTGTTGTTAAATTGTTGGATTTGTTGTAAATAATCCTATAAACTGACAGACTTAAGCAATGACTTAGAATAAAACAGCGTGCAGTCGAGGGATTCGGACTGTGCTCCCAAACAATTGTGGATCTTGTTTATGAGCGGTAGGGTGGGAGGAATGGAACTTTTTTTTTTCATTTGGCAAAAACAAAAAAAAATGAAATAAAATAAAATTTTTTTTTTCATTTACATAGAAAAAAATAAATGGCAAAAACAAAAAAAAATTTAACAAAATAAAATTTTTTTTCATTTAGAAAAAAATTAATTTCGAAATAAAAGTGCCAAAACCCAAAAACTATATCAATTAAAATTTTTTTTACTCCGCATATAACCAATAATAATAATACAAAACGATTTTCAAAATTTCTAAAATTAAAATAAAACAATCTGAATCCACTCGCATGGGGTCGTGACGTTGGCAGCTAATTGCACTACAATTCGCAGCAATTATGGACTTTTAGCAGCACATCATTTAATGCGGTACGGAAAGAGTAACAACAGAAGCTGTTAGAGGAGTCATGTCCGTACTTAATTCTTCCAGTAATATTTAGTTTGTTTTTGTAACGCCAGCAGTTAAGTGCACGAGTAAGTGGTGGGCATCAAACAAGGAGTGGTTTCATGCATACGAACACATTGGAGCCAGCGAAACGTTTATAGCGTACAACAAACTATTTACTCATTGAATCGGGCCTGGCTGTGTGGCGGATGCAGCACACGAAATTGGTTTGTTTTTGTATTTAAAAGCATGTCTTCAACTAACTTTGACGCGTGCAAACGTCAGGTTTGTCAAGCGTCCAACAACAGCACTCGCTAGCCAGCACCATCTTTGAACGTTATCGCAAGCCATAACGCTTACCTCAACTCAAAAGTTCGTTCTGTGAAGGTTGACCATGACTACAATACGGTGTACGAGGCAGGTATGGCAAATGTAGGTACTCGTAGTGGCGCTTTCTTGCAACACAGCACGACACGGCTGCAGCTATAACATTAACGTGGCTTTGCTTCTTGCCACATATACGCCACTTGGTCTGCCATCAACGGACTTGAAGTTGATTTTGATACAACAAAGCCTTGATTTATTTTTAATAGTTTGCTCTTAATATGGTCAAGCTCCTGCTGTTCTGCGTGCGCCTAATGCAAGACTTAGTTTGATTCAACCTACCAGTTCACGGTTTGCTGGCACAGTCGGGCTAAAAAGTAAAGATACCAAACTTGTAGGAGGAATTAGGTGTTGTAGATGGGTTTGTGTTCTATTCTGCCTTGCCAGATACCATATCAGGGGCTGTAGAAGGCTTCCCTTTAACTTCAAAGTGGAATAAGAACTAAACTAAACGACGACCGAATAAGTGAGAACTGCTGCTTGTAAGACCAATGCGCCGAGTAATGCTAATATTTGTATGTAAGTCCTATGAGCCCAAATACTCATTTTTTGATGCTCCGATAAATTTCCATTTCGCTTTCCTTTCGCTATCAACTTTGGTTTACAAAAGTACGAAGCCTATCACAGTTCCAACTTCGACGTTTCTGTCGAGGCGTAGATATATTTCAGGATTCCTTAGTCTATGACTTATACTTATCCTCGTTCACCGCAATATCCTCTTTCTTTGAGTCTTTATCTAGACCGGAGAAGCCAGGAATCACCATTTGATATTAAGATCGTCAGCATAACCAAGCGATTTCACATCTCGGCTGCTCACATTATCTTCTTCGGCCTCTAACTGCATAAACTTTACGATAAGATATCAGCTTTTTCGGAGACTTATTTCTCATGAACAACGTCATTTGGCACAGCGCTGTCAAGAGCTGCTTTGAAACCAAAAAAACAGAGGTGCGGCTCAATCCTCATATCCGGGGTGATCTGTTCGATGGTTGAATTGCAAGGATCAAAGACACTTTGATAGTGGCCAATAAACTTGTCTACGATGGCTTTGAGTCTTACGCACACTAAGGTTCTTGTTAAATTGTTGCTAATTTTGTTGCTCCTTTGCCTTTGGCATCTACTGTTCTTGTTCATTGCCTTCTTTGCACTTTTTGTTTTTGCATTTTAAAGTTGATTGTAGAGCTCTCATTTCCTGGCTTGCTTGATTGTTGATTGCTGCGGCTAGTCGATTTTTGCTATTGTTATTGCATTTGTAGCTATTGTTGTGGTTGCAAGTAGTAGCTCCAACAGTTGCTCGAGTTTATTCTTGGTTTGGTGTGTTTGATCATTTCGTGTGCAAAGTAATTGCTGGTAACACCTGCTTGAGATGCTGCCGCTACAGCGAGATGATGATGGTGTTGGTCGTTCGCCGTCGGCCGTAGGCTCGTGGTATAGTATGTTGATGATGTTATTTGTAGAAGCAGAAGAAAACAATTGGCCACATATTATTTCATATACCTAACAATGCAAAAACAAAAGTAGCAGTGAGCACCAGCACTTCGCTAAAGTAAAGTAATATTCGTCTTCGCTACCTTCAACGGCAATCCCAAGAAATTGCCGATCTCAGCTCGGTTGTGGGCTGGTAAATTTTTTGTTAGAAAAGTTTGCTCCACCGAGCAGATCAACATATAGTTGATGTCGTGGCTGAACCGATGGGATGGATTGAATTATCCAGAACGAAGCTGGACCCTTGTGACTGTCTTCCTCGAAAGTTTCGCCGCAATCGATTGATGGACCGCGCCAAAACTGAAAAAGGAGTTTTCCGATCCGGTGTGTATGTTGTTCCTTTTTTAGCATAGACTCCGATGCTTTAGTGACATAGGCAGGTTACATTAGGATCGATATGTTGTTATAATACTAGCCATGATAAAATATGAGCTATTGAGTTCTTGCACACTAACCTCCTATAGCTCTTTACCGAATTTCACAGTTGGAACGTGAAGACTTCAAATGTAATGCAGTATGAAAACCCCTATTTGTATAGGAGATGCCACGCCCCCTTTTACCATATCGCCCAGTTTATACAACCTATAGATACCGGATTTAAAATTCTTTTGAAAAATGTTGAACTCAAATCTTATAACTTTAAACGACTTATTCTTGTATATTTGTATATTTGTATATCCACTACTATCTCCCGAACGACTTCACCGATTTTAATGAAATTTGGTTCACTGGTACTATGCTTTGTTTTAAGATTTTCTACTTTGGTGTTGCCACTTGGGGTGGTCCTTAGGGTTGCCACTTATATCATTTTTTTTTTAAATATTAAGCAATAAATGGCAATATGGGTATCAAATGAAAGGTATCTTAGGCCGTATCCCAACCAAAATATTTTCGAGTAGGATTGCCACCTAGGGTTGCCACCTGAACGCATTTTATTTATTCCTTCAGATATCGACCACTATCTCGGGAACTGCTACACCGATTTCGATGAAATTTGGTAGATGGATAGTATGCTTCCTTCTTAGATTTTCTACTTGAATGTTGCCACTAATGGAAACTTAGAGGGTTGCCACCTTTCCGATTTTTTTTTAATATATGGCAATATGGGTATCAAATGAAGGGTATTTTAGGGCGTATACCAACCAGAATATTTAATACACAACAGGTGTCGCCAATGTATGTTAAGTGACTTTTTGTGGTTAGTGTTCGATATTTTGGAAATCTATTTTGGAAATGTATGCTTTTGGTAAGTAAGATTATGCGGCAAATTCGAAAAATACCGAGCAAGTCTCGGTCACCCAGGTACTTAAAATAATTGTGTAACAATTAATATTTTTTTATTCGTCCCACTCTAGTATGTATGCATGTAAATATATACACTTGCAACTAAATAGTTGTAGGATGTTACTTGTGGCCTTGGCACAGCTTCAAGTTGCACGTTTTACCTTCATCTTTTATGATACAATTTCAAAGTTCTGTTTTTTTTTTTTTTTCGCCTCGCTTCGCTTATTATTTCTCATGCTTTTTGTTCTTGTTGTTGTTGTATGTATTTTTCTTTATAAGTACGAGTATTGCATGTAGCTGGTAGGTGGCTCATCACTTCTTTGTTCGTACAAGACTTTTTCAACAACATCACTTTGCTGTTGCTGTTGCTGCTGCTGATGCCAATGTTCTTATTGTTAAGTTGTTTATGATAGTTTTTTGTTAAGATATTCTTATTCGTAAGTTATATTGCTATCATCATTAACGGCGGCATGGAACATTTTACGACCACAATCATCATTTTGCTCTTTTACGATCTTTAGACACACATATGTACAAGGGTAACTCCATGTTACACTTAATCTTTTGTTTTTTTTAAATTGGCTGGTATATTTGAATTCATGGAGGCGTGTAGATAATACAAATTTTGTTCTTGAAGAGAAACATACCAAAACTTCAAGACAAATTTTGTAATAAATGTTATTATTGTTTTTTTTTTCAATTTCAGATATCTGGCAACCCTGTAAGAGATAACAACGTTTGCAGCAAATATCACAGAAATGTGCCAAGGCGTTTCCAATTTAAAAATATAATGTGATTTGGTGGCACTATTCTATTTGGATTCTCATTTTTTTTTTCAAAACAATCGGTAGCCACTAACCATTAAATTCAGCGAGAAAAAGACTTGTCACTGAGCATAAAGAAGTTTTCGAGATATAAGAAACAAAGTTATTGAAAGTATCCATGACTGTGAACCAGCTCAAGGCCAAGAATAATAATTTTTTGTATAAAATTTATTAATATTTTATTTTTAAAAACTTAAATATTTATTAAAAGTTGGTTGAAATTGCAAGAAACTACAAATTTTAATTTTGCATGGAATGCCCCTCCTAACACTGCACTTTTTTACATAGGTACATATTGGTGCAGTTGTTGGTTGGTTGCTGTACTAAATTGTGGCCAATTGTTTATGTTGCCAATTGTACGCATTGTTGTTGTTGATTGTGTTGCTGGTGCTGGTGCTGTTCTCGGCTTTAAACTTAAGACCCGTTTCTGCTATCATTTCGTTATTAAATTGACATCATTCTTTTCGTTTTACTCCACGCTCGCCACTATTGGCAGTTCGTTGTTGTTACTCGTATGCCGTGCATCCGTCAGTTAATTGTTTCCTCGACGTAAAAATATTAATGTCAAAAAAGAGCGTCACATTTCTTGATGATGAGGGTGTTTAATCACGCTTCCACGCTCTGTATATCAATGTGATTGATCTGACAATGTTTGTTTTATAATTCTTGAATTTTTGCTTTGTTTAAGTTTTACACGAACTCTCGTATTAAATGAAGACCGGAACATTGTTACATATGTTCATACGTGAATTATGTTAATCTTTTGATCTACAAAGTATTTTATATATGTAAGCAGTTTATTAGCTCTATGGTAACCATAAGGCCAAATAGAAAAAGCTAATTTGGGTTAGGGAGTAGCAATGCTTTAGTACGGATGGAAGCGAACTTTGTAGATCTATTAGGTTTGTGTTAAATAATGAATCAGCGGTAAAGATAATGGTGACGGATTCCATGCGCCAAGGTCGGTAACAATGCAATGACTTTTTTGCACAGAATGCCTCCTACCACCAGCATAAAAAAATTATTAGAAAATTTCAAGGCATAGCTATGCAAATCGTGTATATGCCCGATCTAGGGTATTGGAGCAGAGTTCAATGAGCGGCCTGTCGTTAGTTCAGAAAGGCGATTAGATCATCAATGTGAATGCCTTCTGAAATAGTTTTCGATACAACTCTGCAATGTCAGTAAGAATAGGAAAGTTAGGAAACTAGGTAGGTAAAAACTTACATGCGGATCGAATCTTTGAAACACTCGTGGTCACGTTCATATCTATGGACAAGTATTTCAATATCAGATCTTTGTTATCCAGGAGACATGGAAGATATTGTTTTTTAAGGATGAGGGTCCTACCACTCGCATTAAAGAATTAAATTTTTGGAAAAAGTTGTATCAGCCTTCAAAGGAAAGTAAAGACAGGGTACTCTTTTGAGACCAATTCTAACAATGGGAAACAAAATAGCCAATCCATCGCACAAGCTTTTGACGAAATCCGCCGGAATCAGAAAACTACTATCACAACAAGGTCGAATGCTAGGACACAGTCTCACACCATCATTGCTTAAGATAATAATCTGCAACATGGGACTAGTGTTGCCCTCTCTGGATATTATGACGGACTGTAGGTAATAGAACTTAGCCTCTGACATACCCAGACTGTACTTTTCATTTGAAGAGTTCCTTAAGAGTTCGAGGCACATGGGCTCTTAACCAGACGCATCTAGATCCACCCGCACCCTCGCGAAAAAGAAATGGCTTTGGCTTCATGGCTAGGTTGTCAACAAATAAGTCATAGAAGGCCCTGCCACATTCTGCAGAAGTCTATATAAAAGCTTAAATAATTCAAATGAGCCTCACTAACTCTGTAAATGTGAATCATGCAAACTAATTATAATTAGATACTGATTTACCCAATCTAATATTTACCATTTTGTTTTATTATTCCTACAACTTCCTATGCGATTAGTCTAAATAAGTCACATTGAAGCCGCTCGTACGCCAAGCACACAAATACCTTCAATTGATTTTCATTATTTAAAATAGGTTTGCGAACTCATTTCTGTACACGAGTACATAATTATATAGTAGTGAAGCATGGAAGGTAGAAACCGATCCCGGGGAACCTGGTACTATTCGGGTAATATAAGAAGCCAAGTGCATCCAATGGACTTGAATCTCGATTTCATACAATTGTGTTTCAGGTAAGACGAATAGTGCTAATCTAGGAAATGAAGAGAGGCTCCGTGAATCACATAAAAGGTTTTAAGGGAAGCCTAAGGTATTCTTACCTTAAACAACTTTGGAGATTTCCTTTTCAAAGACAAAGAGAGGGCTTAAAAAGGTCAAAACATTGGCCACAAAGTTCGTAAGATAAGGCGAGTACGGGAAGCAATGCCTGCACAAAAGCAACAATGTATCGAGAACTGAATGGTTGAGTTAAAATAAAAAGACGCTTGGTAAATAAACCGGTTCAAATATCCTGCCAAAATTATACCTAGCAGCGATCGATCCGGTTCTTTAAATTTTCAGAGCCGTAGTACACTACCTAGGTACATAGATTAGTGGTCGTGGTGAACAAATGAATTTCTCAATTTTTATTGAATTTGCAAATTAATACAAAAGAGCGCTTAACGCATGCCATACCTATTTAGGTATACACGTATGTACCCGTAGATATGTATGTATTTAGGTATGCGTCACATTTTGCGAATAAGTTCAATTTTCATTCAACAATCTATGCTTATTAAGCAGCGTATTTGTTTGTTTAATTTGTATTGCTAAACGTTTGGAATAATGATTTAGTGCTGCACCTCAGGTGGCTTCTGTATGAGCGCTCCAACATTCATTTGTAGTACATTGATCTATATAAGCACGCGGTCCGCAACAGGGTTGGTACTAAGGAAAAGTGAAATAGTAATGGAGTAAAAGTACAAATTCCGTAGTAGGTTTTTAAATCGAATTATCCAAAAAAAAGGGCGCTAGATCTTGTGAGAGGTACTCTGCCGCGATATAGAGATGTGACTTCGGGTCGAACGAACGATTACTCAGTAATCAGGTTTTGTTGTTTAGAGATAAATTTATTAATGAAAAATCGGTTTTAAAAAAAGTAAACAATTTTTTTATAGAGCGTTGTTTTTTTTTTTAAGATGCCTGTTCGATTCAACGATAAAAATATGCTATGAATAGTTTAATCAAGTAAAAATCATTAAAGAAAATAAGTCTCCCAATAACAACGAAACAAGATGGAACTTTCATTTATTTATTGACATCGCTAACTAATAAAAAGAAGTTCGATGTAGCAGTTTGAAACATTTTCCAAAAACCGTAGTAAATCTACTACGAACGTAGAAAATTGACAATCCTGGTCTGTGCATACATGTCGTCACACAAAATGTATATAAGAGTTGGTATTGTATCAACTATTCACATACTTAGTAGCACAAACGTAACATCCAACCATACGCTGGACAGGCCGCATAGAGTACGGGTAGCTATCGTAATCAGCTTCACAGCGGGACTACTCCCAATGTACGCAGCGCGCACCGTTTTCATTGTGCTAAAATTACATATTCCCAATATCCTAGTATTACTGATTTTGGAGTCAACGATGAGGTGTCCCCAGAGCGCGTAAACAACGTTTTTTGCATTGATTTTAATATGGAATTAGTTGGTTTCGCCAGCAAATATATAATTTTACCCAATTAACTATTCGTTGAAGTAATAATGTAGATGGACAGGTTAGCTGCTTCTTATCGCTCGAGGGGGATAAAGTAGTCAATAGTGTTGAGTAGCGAAAATTTGATCAGGAGAGCTCCTTCGCTGCTATACTTAAATGAGCAGAATAGCTTAATGCTTAATGTTTTAATAAACACTAGAATGGCAAAAAATATATATTTGTATACCTTTCATGGACATGGAATTGTATTATAACTTTGGTACAGTATTTCTATATATAACGGAAGCATTCTGTACCACCCCCGAAGAAGTAAGAAATAAATAAAGATGCTCCGGACTATCAAGTGTTCTTGTAGATATCTGCCGGTGGAAGCAGAGGAAGAGGAAGACCCCTACTCCAAGGGAAGGACCAAGTCAATTTGCAATCCCGTGGTGTTTCCAGTTCGCCCATTTTGGCAGAATTCTTATCTGAATTTTTTTTAAGAAAAGCCCTTCTTACACTCACAAATGCTCATTGAAAAAATTTGCCTTGAGAAAAATTCATTTATATACATAATTAATTCTTGAATGAGAGTGTATCCGAACTTAATTGACAAAAATGAAATAAGCCTTATATAAGGTACACACATTTTTTTTGTGGGTATATGTATACACAATATTGTCTTTGAAGCAGGATATTTCTTTGTAGATCAACGACCTTTTCAACTTGGGTGACATTTCCGACACTGGTCAAGCTTACAAGTTACCGTTAACATACTCACACACACACACACACATACACATAAATAGGGTAGAGCCAGGTTATCACACCGTCCCATTTAACTACTAGTTTTTAATATCCTAGCTAAAAACAATTCTTCATGCTTACGAAACCACTTAAGGACAATAGTTGCGTGCTTCAGTCATAGGCGTAATTCAATTTAAAATTATAATAATTATTTATTACCTACATACATATCTATGTATGTACATACGTATTTAATGTATATACAGAATATATTTTGAAAGCAATTTCACGAATGAAAATCTATTAGGGTGGATATAGTCAGTATCTCGTTTCAAATGATGGTCCTACGGCAAGATTCGCTAAATATAAAAAATAATGTCAAAGAAGTATGTGTTTTCGATAATGAAGTTGAACTGGTAATCAATATCCTATTCTCTCTGCTCTGGAATCGGTTGGTGAAAATCTTACAAACAAATTAATGCCATATATTTAAAGGCAACATGTTTCTTCCAATTCAAGGTTTACTACTTTAAATGGCATTCAATCTGGTGGCAACTGAAATCTAGTCCAGTCTATGAAAAGCTAATATAATGAAATCAAACCAACGTAGTAAATGCTAGTTCACCCTAATAGTCGTCACTACTTTTCTATGCAACATCTGCTCAAGTTTAGTAAACATTTATCGCACCTCTATTTTTACGAGTCACCACGATAGCGTCACAATTATATATTCATATGTACATATGTACGTATTCAAAGTGGATGTATGTATGTATATACAAATGTACTTGAGTTTCGAATGGCTTTCGTTAATGCAACAGACATTGCATGAATTAATAAAGGCAAACTTTGTAACTTATAAACTACTACGCCATGTATGTATTATACAATTACTTACCTACTTACTTATGTATATGTATGTATATGTATTAGTGCATCTAATCCCGTATGTCAAATGTCAAAATATATGGTGAAAATGTGTCAAATTTCTTATCTGATTTGGTCACGCTGCTACTTTAATGTGCCGTAGTGTTACTGACCATAGAGCTGTTGGTACCCTCATGTCTAACTTTTGTGTTAGTAATTTGACCACGCAACACTGTTTAAACATAACGATTCGCTCCTGTAAAATAACAAAATAGTCAGAAGAAATACTAATCTAAGAGTGAATTAAATGAAACTACTTTCAAATTTAATAAATTTAATGAATTTCTTATCACATGAAAGAGGATTGACGGTTTAGTAGATTTCGGCTCGGACTATTATTCAGTCCCTAAAAAATATAAGGCAAAGATAACTTTTATTACTGGCGAGAGAAAATAAAAGTCCGGGGTTATTATTATTATTATCTTTTTTCAAAAAAGCCAGGAAAATTAATTGTGTCCAGGATATTGGTTCTAGAAGTCCTGGGATGACAGAAAATTTAATAATTTTCTTCACAGACACTATCTAACCCCGGACTTTTATGAGATCAAAAAAAAAAAAACTTTTATTTTTCGTCCCTGGATAAAACTGCATAGACCTTTAAAAGGGACCTTTCCTTCATACGAGTATTTATAAAGATTCGAAAAATGTCGATAGAAGTCTCAAAATGACCCAAAAAAACATCAATAAAGAGCTGCGAAAAGAGTCCAAAGAGGCTCCAAAAACCACACTCCGAAAAGGTTTCAATTACAGACTCTTTTTGGATTCGGAGCGCTCCGACTTTGGTAAGCTGGGCATAAGCAGAACGCCACATACAAATCAGCAAAGCAGTCGACCAGGAAATCTATACCCAGCAGCAGAGATGTAAAAGAATGCATTCTTTTGCGAATAATTATACATTTGATTTATCGCAAAATGATTGCAGCCATTTTTTGAATTCTTTGACTGGGACTTAAAAAAATTAAGTCGCCATTCAGACTTCATTCTGGGACTTCGAATTCTTTTTTTCATTCATTTTTAGGTTATTCATATATTCCATTCATTGAATAAAAAGTCCCACTGAAGTCAATTGAAGTCAATTTACGTGTGCCTTATGAGACATGATCGTAAACTATTTTTGTTGCAAATAGTTAGTGACTTCACTCAAAAAATGAAGTCAGTAAGTGACTTCTCTAAATGACTCCAAAGTCGTGACTTCAAAAAGACTTCAGACTTCATTTTTTCATTCTTTAGTCAAAAACCGAGTCAATGAGTGCATTCGAAATTTGAAGTAATTGAATAAGACTTCAACTGATTGCATTCGCATATGAATGCATTCTTTTACAACCCTGCCCAGCAGCACGAAACAACATCAACACCAAGCCATAAACAGAGACGCATTCGGACTCGTAAGATAGCTATCCTACCGAACCCACAGGTTCTTACACTTACGCTGACAAGCAGCGACCGCCCCTACCGGCCCGAAAGGTCTCTACAAAGAGCCTACTCTTCTACCACCCTTTTACCTCTGGTCCACCCTTGTTGAAGCCGCAAGGTTCCTAGGACTCCCGTTAGAAGTGTTCGATGACACTACTGGGTAAGATACTGACTACCTAGGCAGGGCACCTCTACAACAACAACAACAACAACAACATCTTTACAAATCAATAACAGGCCTTGGCCGGGTAAAAAACCCGGGACATTCCGGAACTATGGAACCGGCTGTTGTAGGAATGTTTTTGTAATGATTTCCGTCTTTGCTAATAGCTCCACTCATACGGCTCAGCCTCTCTTTTTTTCTTCCGGAAAAGTCGTCTATTCAAGCGAATTTAACGTTTTAAAACTCTTTTTATTGATTCGAACGGGGTCCTGAAGTCAACGTACTTTCCTTCACAGGATAAGGCGATATATTCGCTGTTGTCAGATAAAGTTGGCAACAACACTGATTTTGATTTCATTTTATTCGATTCTAAAACGAACTATCTTGGGTTAAAATATATTGGAATAGGCCCTTATTGTGCTTCCTGAAGTTAAATAGTTATTTGGTAGATTTATGATGCAGCGAATCAAAGTCCACAGATTTCGATAGCTAGGTAATGTACTACGAATGAGCAAAGATGTCTATCGAGCTTTTTTCGGTTTAGACTATCGATAACAACTATCGATAAAAATGATTCCATCTTAAGTGCTACTATGCTAAACACATTTACAAACAGTTGTGTTCTAGCCATTTAACAGCAAGCGCATATTCATACACACATACATACATACATACATACAGTTATCTAGGTATCTACTCGCATTAGCAACAGCTAAAAATAAATACAGTTCTCGCAGCAACAGTTGCAATTTCCACTTCCGCAGACACAGTTGGTCGTACAAATGACGGTTATTATTCGCACAAAGGCGGACAAACTTCAGCCCCACAAACCACCCGACACGACGCACAATCAGCAGCTGCATCAAATCACCATATTGGCAAGCGTCAGCAACTGAATTCAGTTTGAGCTAAAACTTTCCGGACCTCGAGCTTCAAATAGCAAAGTGCTATTTAACCGTATGTCTGTCTGACTGTATGTCTGTTTGTCTGCTGGTCTATGTATGCGCTGTGAACGCTCCCCGCCGTACAAAGTACGACTCAATAATAAAGCTTTTCTCGCAATTATCTGCTTCTGACTTTTTTGCGATTTTCTTTGGCGCTGCAAAAATCGCGCTACCTTGCGTGGCAGCAGTTTCTACCGCTTGCGTAATTGCGGGCCCACTTGGCCAATACTGGAAGCGATAATATGCACGCACAGGCAGACGTTACAAACGCACGATTGCGAAATAGCATATCTGACTTTGGTAAATGTGTTGTACACGGATGTATTTACTCTTATTTATGTGTTCACCTGCATTAGACTGGGCCAAAAAAAAATAAAAATATCTTAATATCTATTATTTTTCAGAATTGCATAAAAGTACTATAAAAGAGTTAAATGACGTTCAGAGCGCTTATTTTAATAAAACGAAGAAAAGGTATACAAAGTTTAATGATGATCAATGAAGTAGTTTTGGTGCGAAGATGCAAAAAAATAAATTAATTTTCGCAATTATTATATTAGCAGAGATAGGTATTGTTAACATTTTCGACAAACAAACACAGTTCAATATTACAACATAATTTTTTTTTTTTAAGTTTTATTATTTTCAGTTTTTAAGGAAAAATTTATAGTTAGAGAAAGATTGCAAAGATTTTAATTAAATTAATTTTTTTAACCAATATTTTAGTAACTTAAAAAAGAAACACATATTTTTTTCTCGCCCAGTCTAATGTGCATCTGTTCGTGGTAAGCGGTCGTACGATTGTTTGCACAAATAGTGCGTCCGCTGTAATTATGCGTGCCACTGTATTGGAAAAAATGCATCACGCAAACGGGCAATGGTTAATTATCGCGTACGCCTAAGTAAAAAGGGTGGTAATGTGTGGGAGTTCGGCACGCCTTCATACTTTTCTTGTGGAAGTCCATTTCAGTGTGAATCGGCACGAAAGTCGCATTCGCAATGCAATCCAGTTTTTTTCACACTGGGGGAGAAGTCAACGTTGCGTAAATTAAACATTCCGCAAAGTAAAAAAGTATTAAATTATATTTTTGACATCTGCAATTTGCATATTTTTGAGTAAGTATCGGTAATAAAGCGTACGGAAATTTGTCGATTTGTGTTTTTGCACTTGTGTTACATTTTTGTTAAGTGGTTTTACGCTTGGCCTTCCAGTTTAGTCGCATTTCATCAACTTTCGGTTCCTTGCTATTTCCATAAACTAAGTACACTCTGGACTACCGTCAACAGCTACAGCCAGGCGCAGTGCGGATACTCTTCTGCTTGGTCTTCTTAAATATATGGCAATTCATGAGCATCTGGTCGACAAGAGACTTATCTATTTTTAAGGTTCACTTAAAGGGTATTCTTAGCTTTCGAATAAACTAATAAGTAGTTGCATACTTTTAGGCGCCGAAATTGATTTATGTGCTCACAATGACATAGTAGCACAAATGCATTTTTTGTGCGTTCACAATCGTTTATTTTTAATCATTAATTTTTATAAAATATGATCAATCAAAAGCACAGCGATAAATAATACATGGTTCTCCATGTAGGCCTTAGATCTCCCTTTAAGACGCTACCTTACTTGATAATATTGATTCCGAATGTAAGCAGAAAATGAGAAACGAACACAAAAAAATAATCAGTAATAATCTTTAAGGAGAAGATATTGAAAAAGAAATTAAAAATGTGTTCTTTAGTTGTTGACCTAAATACACATACAACATGCACCAATTTGTATTGCCACCACTGTAAAATGTATACTATGCTTTCAGTAGAGCATCCAGCAATACATAGGTCAAATCTTTATTCAGCTCTACAAAGCGGTTTTTGCTTGATGGTCAAACAAACATACATACAGTGTGACAAAAACTCTAAAAAATTATGTTTTAACTGTAATTGCTAGTATAAAGACAAAAATATTTCTTTAAAATCCATTCTCTCTGTTTTCATTTTATTATATTTAAAAATAAAGAAATCGCTTGATAACCACGCCCCTTTCATGCAATAGTCTCTATAGGAAGTAAAATTTCAGCCCTTGTGGGAACTTAGTTCAAACTATTTTTTCTGAAATCTATTAGAAAGACCGTCGTGTTGAATAGTTTTATAATAATCCGCTACTCCTCAACTTAGACTTCCTAAGCTTTATTCTTATCTCAGCACAGTTAGAGCTTTTGAATGCGCTGCTAGCTTAAGCCTTAAGGAAACAGATAATTCTCATTGAGTTTGTAACAATTTAATTACGAATATTTCCCATCACATTAGCTCAAATGCTGATACAACAGCAATCGTGTCCGCCCGCAAGTAAGCTTTAATAGCTACGACGTTAATAAAACAACAACAACAACAACAGCAGCTACGACAACAATTAAGGTGTCTTGTAATTTAATGCAACAATGTGACCAAGCCTGCAAAAATCGCCCGCGCAACAACGCTAATGAAATGGTTTATTAACCAAATAACGATAAAACGACTTGAAAAACAAATAGTTTCAATAATGAACAAAAAACGAGGGTTCTATAAATGTATATATTCAATGCCTTTGTGCTGAGAGTTTCAAGAGCAATTTGAGTGTTTTTTAAATATTGTCGGCTGGGTGGAAAATCTACTGGTTTTGTTGTTGTTCAATAGTGCAAAGCTAAAACATCATATCCGTAGATTATTTTGCAGTGATAGCTTCAACCAATTTGAACTCCGACTTTCCTGTAAATAAGAACAACAACAGTATCAATTTACTTCCACGAATATAATAGGTTAACTAGTGGAACCACGCCCATAAAATTAAATAGAATTTTCATCACTTTTTAGTTCACGACATCGGACCAAAAGACGTCAGAACACTTCACTTTGAGAAGGGCGCAACATTTCATACTACCAGAATGTTTCAAAAATTATAGAAATTTTATGTAGCTCCCTATCCCCCCCTTTTTTAGTAGCTGGCACGTAACAAATACCCCCTGCGACAAATCACTTTGAAGTCATAAAATTAGACGAAGCTACTAAATGTGCTTGTTGAGTGAGCTTTCTCAAACACATGGCCATTTGTGTTCTCTCCCAGCTCTCAGACTATAAACACCCACAAAAACTTAAGTGATTTCAATGGCTTGTCAAACCACTGAAGACGCATTTCTATAATTCGTAATAATAAAAAGCCAATTTGTACATTTATTCACGGCATTCGCTAACTAATTTTGTTTTATTGCCATACTGCACAGCATCTAATTTTTTATTTGCTTTAAATTTAAATTTGTGCGGCAACTTCTTTGATGTTTAAGCCAAACGGTAATTGGAGATTTATTATAGTACATAATATAATCAGAGAGTTGCTAAATAATTACAACAATAAAACAATTTTTTACTCGCGCTATCTGGACATGAATGCAATTAGTTTAGCTGTTAGATACTTAATAAAAGTGAAGTGATTCGCCAACACGTCGATGAATTCAGTTTGAGTTTTAATGCTGATTTTGCAAATAAATTTCTGTTTTTTTTTTTTTAATTTACTTATTACAGGTGTGCATATAGTGGTAATTATAAAAATTACTTCACCTTTCTGAACCGCAAAAATCAAATCTAGTCGTTGAAGTCAAGAACATAATAAAATCGTAAGTTAATTTGACACGAAAAGAATAACGCTAAGAGATCGTAAATGTATGCCCTCTATGAAACTGAAATTGATTCGATAAAGAGTTGCTAAATATCAAAATCAAAAAATTAATTTGAGCAGCTTGCGAACTTAGCATAGCCTACGGGTTAGGAAGCTGCGCTTGCGAATGAGTAGTGAGCGGGTTCGATTCACCGCAAGATCTTCCGAAAACTATACGAATTAGCCTGACGAGATTTCGTGGCTGTTATCGAGATAGTACTATAGCTATAGCAAGTACAGCTATGTGCAGTATAATAGTAGTGAAATTAAATTGGATAGCAGGAGATTTGTTTGTTTCATTTAAATGTAGCAACTTCTATGGCGGAATGCAAATTAAAAAAAATTTTAAAGAAGAAAATTTTCAAACAGTCTGTATAATGATAATTCTAGAAATTCAGTTAATTTGAAAGCTAAAAAAGCTGCATTTGGTTTTTTTTTTTATCCAAACCACTTCAGTGGCTATTTCCCTTAATTGTGGCAATTTGTTGATCATCTCTCTCTTGAATGGTTACAATTGCTTAAAGGTCCAAATAAAATACCATAGACATTATGGCAACTAGCGAAATTAGCAAAATGTATTGCGGCATTACAAAAACCACAAAACATACGGAGTTGTAACAAAAACGCTTCACCTACTTATTGAAGTGGACATATGTATATCGGTTTGTACTGAACGGCTACAAAGAACAACAAAGTATATACTAATGTTGCCAAAACTTCTTTCAACAACACCAGAATTTTCGGGATTTTCAATGTGTCGATGAGGAGCAAATATTTTTAATTTCAAACAATACGAGACTCACTCAAAATTCTGGGGCTAGTGGAACTGCAAAATTGCTCAATGAAAACAAAAGGCTGTTTGTGAAACCGTTTTGGAAAAATTTCTTAATTTGTTATTAATGTTACCTGCCTCGATAATTGAACCTGGGTAAAGCCGCGTAAAGTTCGTACAACTCATTGAATCTTCTTCGGTACTCGCCGTCTTCAACGCGTAGTGGTCCACAAATCTTTCGAAGAACTTTTCTCTCGAATACTTCCAGTGCTACTACTATTTTCTTTATTCCGGCCAAAGCAAAAATCGATACAAACTTTTGAACGCCACTGTCTCCATGACGTGCATTGACTTTGTGCTTAGTTTTTCTGTTGAACTTTTTTGAAGCTAATTTATTCGAGCAAAACCCAAAATCCGGGATTCTTAAATTAGACTCCGCAAAATCCCGGTATTGCTAATATTCCAGTACTTGGTATCCCTAATTAACATTTACATACATACATATATATGTATTTATTGATACGTATGTATCCACCAGGTTGCAGGTGAAAAGCATATTTTTGCTATTTTGGCCTTAATTGACCATTACTAGCATTGAATATGTACTCAAAGTGTAGTGAATTACTGTAATTTTGGTTTCGATAATATGATCCACAAGAGCAACAAAAACACGAACTAACTGCTATTGCGGCAGTAGCAGCAAAAATAGTGACAACACATGCTACATTAGTTCCACTACTCTTTTTCTTTACTTCTCCACCTAACTCATCTATGGCATTCACATAAGAGTGAGTATGTAAGCTAAACCTAATGAAGTGTTCACATGGTTCCAGAAAATATCAAAATAATTTTCACAAATCGTTTATATATGGATAGTGTACTATGTTCTAAGAATTTCTGCCTAAGTATAAACAGTTAATATATGTATATATGGGGTTGCCACCTATCTGATTTTGCTATATGCAAATGTGGATATCAAACGAAGGGAATCTGATGTCGTTTAGAAAAAATAATAAACCAAATTGATTTAACTTTTGATAGCAGATAGGTAATATTCTACAGTTCAAGCTGTCCAAGACCTCAAGGATTTCACCCCATTCGCAAATTTGGAAATTGGGTGAGTTATGCTAGTATGGGTCTCAAACTTTGCCTTGTAGTTTGAGGGAAAACGAACCAGAGAACGAGTTTACGGCGCATTGTTGGACTTCATTAATCAAAAATATTTGTTTAAAATTTCCAGAGTCCTGCTGCGTACATACGAACGCCCTATTATTCCACTAAAACTAAGCTAAATACCTTACCTTGTAATAGAACTACCTACTAACCAAAATCGGTAGCAAATGCAGACAATTCAACACAGACCAACAACTTGCCCCATACCAACTATCAAACAACAACAAATAATGCAGATAAATATGGCATTCAATATGCACGATTTTTCCATCATCGACGGCGATCTATCAAAGTTTGTGAAGTTGGCGCTGGAGGCTGTTAACTCCCCTCTCAGCCTGACTAGACCAACGCGACTCATATCTATTCATCACTTCCACAGCAACTTTAGATATGTAGCTCGATGTGTGGCAAATACGTATTGTATGTGAAAATGATCCTGGTGCTGCTGCTGCTTGGTGGTCGGTAGTCGGTGGCAAAAAGGAAAAATACCATTTGACTCATTTGCCTATCGGGCTACTACTTTGATGATAGTGGCAATAGCCAATTGAACACTTTCGGCTGCTGACATACTCAAATGGATATAAAATATGTTACTTGGACTAATTGAGTTTAGGATTCACTATCATTAAAAGAGTTTGCTATAGTGACTTTCATTAAAATCTCAGTTTCTTTGTGAGAGAAATTTAGGTTTAAACTGATTACTACAATGATCGGACGAGCTTCTCTTCCAATTTGTAGAGTGTCTACATGTCTTTTTGCTGACTCCGAGCCTTACCTGACATAGAAAACCACTGCCTAGATGCGGCTCTGTTTTGCTAAAGACTTCTCCAAACATTTTAGCGTTATCTGTACCGGCACTTGAATTTGGGATCTTGGATGTGGTGATACAACACACGATCACAACAGCATGATGACCTACAAAATAGCCGATTTAGGAATTCAAGAATCGGTAGAGTAAACCTGAAGAAGCAGGTAATGTATTCAAAGCTTTGGCTCAGCCACAATCAATTACTTACATCCACCTTAGAGACTTTTTAGAAGTCTCTCTCATGTGATTCGAACAAAGGCGTAGGCAAAAGCTATCTTGATACCACGAAAGGAACTAGTCTACACCGGCTGGTCTACACCGGTACCACTACTCTAGAGTTTGGGGAGCCCATCTCTCTGCAACCTCCAATTTCCCATAGTCCAACACAGATATCAATACACCTGAAGATATCAAGTGCCACATCACATTTGCAATTCGCCATTTGTAATGTATTCCAATCATCTGAAACTTGGCATTGCTTGCATATTCATATCCATCCGCATGTTCCTCAACGTCTTTCTGCGGTTCCGAAAACGTTTCGTATGAGAAATCCAATGTGTTAGCGTTGACAGCCTGAGCTTCCTAAACGCACACAACCCACATCGACGACATACATACATACATACGAGTACAAAGCTACATTCTCATTAAATATGAACAGAAATTTCAAGATTCAACACCAGTCAACAGTCATTACCATCATTAATGTCTGTGCAGCGATATCATTTTCATGTCAAAAATGGTGTGGAGACCGGACGAAACTTCTCAGAAACGCATTAGCAATGTTACAAATATGGTCTAATAATTCATGGCACATAATGTAATTACGAAAATACGCGTACACAACAACAACAATGCATAGCATCAGTAGCAGTAGATGCAACAATTGCAATGCGCATAACAACAACAACAATATGTATGTATAGCCCCAACCACCCCATGAAGTGCACTCTTTGCTTTACATTCGAGGTTTCTATAAAATACTCACACACTTCACTGCCGATCTAATGTTCGTGTGGTATGTGGTGTCAGCATCTTAGAAATTGTTTTGCAATGTTTTTGTTAGATTTTTTTTTTTTGGCATTGAATTTTTTAGTCGAATTCATTGTTGTTGTCGTACATTTTTTCTTTATTTAACATATGTGTGAGTGTGTTTGTGTAAACATCTGGAGCTGAGAGGCTACGCCACTAATATGATTGATATCTCACAGTAGTCGGTAGCTTGAGCCAATCGACGACATGCCATCATCAGCCGTTAGGCATGAGACGCCCGCCGCTGCACAGTGGGGTATTTCGAAAAAAGTTGTTTCAAAAAGTGAGATTGAAAGTATAGCTTTGTTTTTTCATAAATAATTAGCAGGTGACACAAAAACACTTGCAGGGAGACAGCGTATTTTGACATTTCGTTTGGGTGGGAAGTGGCTTTTTTGTTGGTTCTTCGACTTAATGAAAGTAAATTTTTTCTGAACATATAAAAAGAATATAATATATCTGTGATATATACCACATATTTACAGTATTTATACCAGAACTTTAGTTCCAAAAATGGCAGCTGGGTGAAAATAATGTGTGTGTGTGTAGCTATACACAACTCATAATTTAATACATGGGAGAGGTGCTACCAATTAAGACAGGGATGGGCATATTTTCGGCTCCTAAGTCAGTTTGAGTGCAGCGGGTGTTAGGTGAGACGTTTGTTTTTTGCATGCATTGCAAAAATCCTACGCTCCGCCTCAAATGATATTCATCGCAAGAAGGTTGCGGAAATACTAAACAACTGAACAGGAAACATTCTCTCTCAACAACCAATTCTCAAACGGTGTTGCATTAGTACGAACCAAAAACATACATTTTTTGGTAAGAAACACGAAAAGTGGAATAACCATAGGCTGAAGTCGACTTTATGTTAAGCAGCGCATTATTGACATCCATTAGGCCTTCACATACATTTAATTATATGCAAGCCGATTCATTTTGCAATATATGCCTAAAAATATTTAAAAAAGTATTTTTAAAGTAGTAGCATTAGAGGAAGTAGTAGTAGAAAAACGTGCTAGTGCACATTTCTCGTACAATCGTAGGAAGACGAAACCCTTTTCAGACCTGTTTGGCAGCGTTGTTGTTGTTGGCCAAATATTCTCTTTATCAGCCGTATGTGTGTTTGTACATATATTATTCTTGAGCGTCCCTCACCTAGCACCTAAATGTGCAAAGCTCGCCCGTAAGTGCAAAATGCTCGTACGAGCCGTTTTGCCCATCCCTGAATTAAGACATGAATGAGGTTGTCTTTTTCTTATAGTTCGTCTTCCCAACAGAACCCAAAACCCAAACGTTGGTCCTCAAGTCTGGCCTTTGATTGTATCAAGTCAGGATTATATTTACTAACTTCGCAGGATGTTAAACCGATGGGAAGCTTTTCCACAATTTCTCGTCTTATAACGGTGTCTCTGTGTGTCTTAAAGCACTCATAAAGTAAAGTCTCTGGCTTTATATATATTTTTAGTTATTCATCCCACTGTACGTTACTGTATCAACTACGTAGCGTCAACGCAAAAGTCGCCGCATCACATTTTAAAGTCATGGCGGCATTTACAGTCCCAACTACCGAACTGCATTTGTGTGTAATGCGCGGAAAAATGGAGCACATGTCTAAAATGATGATGATGAAGCGTCGTCGGATTCCCGGAATGAGTTACCATATGCCATATGGACTTGGATGCAGCCCAGCCCATAGTCTAAATATCAACAACAAAACAAAGCCTTAGTTTTCGCTTAAGCGGCAACCACATACAAAAGCAAATACATTCCAACAGCCTTAATCAATGTATTTTGTATTTGTATACTCAGCTGACCACAACAAGTGTATCTTATAACTTTAAACGACTTATTCGTGTATATTTGTATATTTGTATGTTTGTATATTTGTATATCCACTACTAGGTATCTCCCGAACGACTTCACCGATTTTAATGAAATTTGGTACACAGGTACTATGCTTTGTTTTAAGATTTTCTACTTTGGTGTTGCCACTTGGGGTGGTCCTTAGGGTTGCCACCTACATATATCAATTTTTTTCAATATATGCAATATATGGCAATATGGGTACAAAATGAAAGGTATTTTAGGCCGTATACCAACCAAAATATTTTCGAGTAGGATTGCCACCTAGGGTTGCCACCTGCGCGCATTTTATTTATTCTTTCAGATATAGACCACTATCTCGGGAAAGGCTAAACCGATTTCGATAAAATTTGGTAGATGGATAGTATGCTTCCTTGTTAGATTTTCTACTTGGATATTGCCACTAAAGGGAGCTTAGAGGGTTGCCACCTTTCCGAATTTTTTTAAAATATTAAGTAATATACGGCATTGTGGGTATCAAATGAAAGGTATTTTAGGGCGTATACTAACCAAAATATTTTCGCGTAGTATTGCCACTATCATAATACATCAGCTACTATCTAAAGTAAATACTAAATAGATAATAAGAGTTGACTTATCATAACAAATTTCGATGCCAATATACCATATGGAGTAAAAAAATGATTAGTTAAACATGGAAAATCGGTTGATAACCACTCCCACATTACAAATAAATCTTTAGTAACAGGACTCTGAGACACAAATGAACTCAACCCAAGTAAATTTGTCACTAAGCCTCACAGCGGAGTATAGAATATTCGGTTGCTTTCAAATTTGTGTGCTCTTACATGTTTTTATTGTTGTTGTTATTTGTGCTATTTTGTTCATTTTCATTTTATCTATACGCTACGTCATTTGCTATCTGAAATCTTTGCTTCGTAAATAGTTGGATGAAGTTTGATTATATTCAGCTCACAATGCTATGCCATTGCCTAAATTGGAAATACTTAGAAATTAATGCAGCTCGCGCCAACTGAATTCTACGTATTGATCATAGAAGCTATTCTACGATCTTCATATAATGGAGGTCATTGTTTTGATCTAGCTAACAGCTGAAATATCTATTAATACTTAACTACTATTAAATGTATTATTTATTGGATTTCCATAAGATTCGATTGTTCGGCAGGAGATAAGTCCGAAACCAGACTAAATAAACTATTTAGGAAAACTTATTTTCCCACCAAAAAAGCGTTGGTAATATGTTTATTCAAGAAACAGAAATATTTAACAAATCATTGGCAACGGGGAAAATATGAAAAAAAGGATGAGAGAATGTCCAAGCAACCAACCAAGAGGGCATGAGTTTGTTTGGAACCGTTGCTATCTCGCAAGCGACAAGTTCGAGATTATTTTCCACCTTAGCGCAGTTTTAATCCGTCTGTGGGTAAGTAGGCAAGCAAGTTAGGGAATGATCATTGAGACTATATAACCGACAGTTGGCAGCCTTTCCGCCTATCTGCACCTTCATTATTTATCCCCTTCCGTTGTTTTCATAATTGTGCAGTTAATAATTACATATTGACCCTATGTATTAACAGCTAAACGGATACAACTATTTTGTGGTAGAATAAAAAAAACAAATTTGCAACTGTTTCATGTTCTATTAACTACCAGCTTATCCCCAGTTAATTTGTGCCGAACTTCAGAAACCCATATAAGTAGGAAGTTGCATATGTGTACTTGTATTTGTAAGCATTATACGGTAATAACAGTTACAACGCATTATACCGTTATAACATAAGATCGAAAACTATAACATATGACCTGGATATATGCGAAAATGTATGTATGTATGCATGCATGTTTAGTTTTGCATAACTCATAATAAATAAACTTATATAATTCGGTAACATCCCGTTTGGATGATACAGGCGGAGGGAATTATTGACTTGCGCAGCCGGATATGTTTCATTATTGAAATCGTCCTACCCTTTAAATTGTTGGATATATGAATTTAAATATGTATGTATGTATGGGAACCACTGTACTCGCTTGCGCTTGCATTGTGAAAGCTGCACTTCAATCCCAACAAAATACCTAAACTCATAAAACGGATATTAGGAAGGGATAAGAACAGTGTTCTCCCGAGCTTTAATTATGTTAGTTGGTATCACCTACTAAACTCACAATGCTTGTAGTTGAACCACAAAGGCAGGCACTATAATTATACATTTAACCGTTATATGGAACTGTCGCTGCAGGAAATAGGACTAGCTTAGAACTATCCTAGATACAAACCACTTAACTAAACTGGTAGTTCTAGTACAATACTCAAGCATTGATTTGAACTGTCAACATGGCGCTGCCATAAGATGTGGCAATTGTCTCGGAGTGGAACTTCCCGGTGAGGGTAAGATTTGAAAAATATACAAGCAGACTCGGCATACGTTTTTCTGACCAAAAAATATGCCTGAAACTTTTTTCTCACTTTTCATTTGTTTCTCGTTTTATACCTTTTATCTCCTTTCATCTTAGCCTATCTCTATCACACGCACTATCTATCACTATTCTAAAAACAAGTGCTTCCTTATATCCTAATCAACACCTTCAATTTGATACCTATATCGTAGAAACAAAATCTAGGGTCACACTTGGTCCAAATGTGTCTCAATTACTCGAACCGACTACATCGCCATTGGTAGAAACGTTCCCCAAAGCAACAACACATGATCGACTGTGAACAAAATCGCTTAAGCGGTGTAGTAGCTTAGTGGCACACAATGTACTAAAAGCTAAACAATATTGCAAGATCGTGACGTCTCCGCTCTCTTAACTTTTCGGCAGCAAAAACTAAAAGTTTTGAATATTGTTTTTATCGGAGACCCTTCCATAGCGAAGGTACATGAAAGTAGCTTTTACATAACAGAGATCGGCTTAAGGGACATCGATCGCGGGAATACGGAAGACATTTTATTTTTATAAATATAGATAGAGATAGATATAGATCGATAAAATATAATAATAGTTCACTGCTCGATTTTGTAAAGTATATTTTAAGAAATTCCTTAAGGTTCCGATTATTAAGTAGGGAAGATACCCTGAGAAAGATACACGTATCGCAATATTTAGGAAATTCATACAAGAAGGAGGCAACTCCAGTTTTACATGGCTTCTCGTTAACGGTGCATACATTTTCAGCACTACCTTTATATAAATGTCGTCAAAAAAGTCCCAGTCAGTTGAAATTCTATCTTGGTCTCATCTCACAATTTATCGTATAGCCCCACCAATATATCGTATGGCACCGATGCAACAACTCTTTCCAACAAACGGGGTTTGAGCCTTGTTTCAAGACCATTTGGCATTCAAATCAAGAATGAATTGTTCCTATTTTAAGAATATAACATTCCCTTTTCAAGAACTCAAGGACTTAATTTAAGAATAAATAGTCTTCTTTTAATTCAAAATTCTACTTAAGATAAGAACAAATTTTCTTGTTTCAAATTCGATAAATTTCAATTCAAGACCGTTTCGTGTTCAATATATGAACGAAGTATTCCTGTTTTAAGAACATAATATTCTTTATTCTAGAATTGAAGGACTTAATTTAAGAACAAATAAGATTCAGATTGAGATTCCAACGATTTTGACTTGAGAATTTTTAGTTTTGTTTTAAGAAGTATTTGTTCTTGAAAAACAGCGAAGCATTCTTAAATGTGGACAAAAACGGGTTTAAAAGAAGAATTTTCGGTCTTAAAAAAAAATTCTTGAAATAAGAGTTTAGTACTTCAGATGAGAATTGTCGGGATCACCCTACTTTTGTGATCAAAATTCTTGATTTGTACTTGGTTCAAGTACGAAAATTCTTTTTCTTTTTCTGAGTGTGAGTCGATCAAATTTAGCAGAGTTTGTGCTTATCGTCAGGAAGGATCGGAGACGTAAAATCTCTTTAAACTATAGCTGATTAGTCCTAGTAAGGTAAACGATCTGGTCACCCTAACAAAAGTACAGTAGCGAATGTAGTTAAAATGCTACAACAATAAATTAAACAAAACATTAATAAATTATTTACTCCAAGTGAAATAAACGCACACACATTCGCCGATGAATGTGATAATTCCTTCTGTTGAAAGTTAACAAAAGCTCATTTTCATTATACATATTTAGTATTAATTAACAATGGAAGGGAGGTACTTGTACAACAATAACGATTAACAATGTAAATTGCGGGTATCCTTTCATGGCTTCATATCGGGCACCACCTACTTGTGAGGTTTCAATGAACGCCTCAATTATAAAATTTTAGTATTGCCTGCTAACAACAACAACGAACTCCGTTCGAATAAGTGGCAGATGCAATTTTGAATGTAAAAGTTACTAGAGAATAAGTTATTAGGGAATTGAATCTTGAATCGAGATATAGGTTTTACAGACCCACGATTTCGTGATTTCATTTATTTTGGGAACATGATTTAAGTATTTTTTTAAACTTCTCAAGAAGGCTGGGACCAAAGAGTTTAAGTGAAAGTGACTGGGTATAACTCTCCTCTTGTTAAAGTTATGGAAACAAGCTTATTTGATGTCGGACTATCCCGATTTTTTGAAGTGACCCAGTTCCTATTGCTGGAGTCTCTTCCCCTTTTGAACTTCAAGGCTTGTAAACTTTTCTGCGAAGTCCTTCGCTGATTCGAAGAAGTAGTCCCATATAGTGTTCTAGTTCACAGTTAACATTTGGGCCAGCCTTACTTTAGAGCTTTCTTCATCATATACAATTAACGCGAAAAAGATGCAGGAAGTCTCCTTTGCCGCCTTCACAAAGGAATGAGTTAAGCTCTATTGCATCTTGTACAATCGATTCTAGCTTCAAATAATTTTTGAGTATATATGTTCAAACAGAAGAGTCTCATTGGCGGGTATTCCAACATGCACATTGTCGGAAGGGGTAGCCGCACCTTTATTGACAGAGAAAAGTCCAAACAGTAAAAGCGAGTTAGTTTGGACTTCTTTTGCAAACTGAGTTATTTTTATTTTCTGTTTTTCCGACAGGGTGAATACTAGATTTATATTGGAACGATTTTCCGTCATCCCTTGTCAATTTTTGTTTGTTTACAAACCGGTTTCGGCGATCCGCCATCTTCAGAGAACTAAACCTTACACTGAAGATGGCGGATCGCCGAAACCGGTTTGTAAACAAACAAAAATTTACAAGGGATGACGGAAAATCGTTCCAATATAAATCTAACAACTGCAAACCTCATTTACGGCTATGACTCTCTCACCTCCCACAAAAATTATCCAGCGGTCCCTACCTGGGCAGAAAATAATCTAGGAGGAATTTCATTATTCTAAAACTTCCAATAATGCTGTTTCGGGGTGGGGCTACAGCACCTTCAATTCTCTCCCCAAATACAACCCTACCGCCACGTCCTTTGAGGCTCGCACGTTTGCGTACAAGCTTATTAAACACTTTTAAATTTTTCTTCTTCACTTCGTAATAAAATCGAACGTGGCAATTCTTTAAGATTGCGAATTTTTTGCAGACATGCCACCACCGATGTGACCAGCAACATGGTCAATACAACATGAGTTTTTTACAATAACACATTAAGGTGGATGGTGCAGTGTTGTTGCACTTTGGCTGTGATATATAAATAATGCAAGTCGCAATTTATTCACTGACTCATGGACTGTGAGGACGACGTGGAGGAGGTAACTGTTTACCGTAATGTCAACACTTATCTCTGCTGGTAATGATAAAAATTTCCCCCGCCGCTTTTCCATGGCTCAAAAGAATTTTCATGAATTTTAAATTGCGTTCCAAATTGCAAAAAGATTGATATCCAATCAGAAGCGGTCATATTTACACAAGTGGTGAGTGGCAAGCGACGACGGCCACCTGCCGAATGGCACGCTAGTGCAAACACATCTCTTGCAGGCTCAATCAAAATCCGTTTCTTTAGACGCAAATGCACAAACATACATACATAGATACATCGCCAGATATCCTCCAAATGTTGCAAGCAGCTTCTTGGTGTATCACTCAACGTTAATGGCAAGCACATACGATTTGGTTACTCTAGAGTTGATCCATTGATTGAACTGAAGCACATTTGGCCAACTACCCAGAGGGGAGAAGCGTTAAAGGAAGAGTTAGTCTGATTGTTGTTATTATACTGATAAGTCGCAACAGGGTCGCTAAGCAAGTATGTAATACCAATACGATATCGGTCCAACTTACATATATCAGTACTTTAAATCTAGCATCTTACAAACTACCAGAACTTATAGGAGACGGATTTTTATCGTTATATCTCCAAAACCAGTTGAGATATGAAACACATCACATCGTTTATCCCATAACTAATTAGTACGCTTCGTTTGGTGCCGTACTGCCGATATTGTTCGAAACATTGCACTCCCAATTCCAAACTGATCGCGGATGCTACCGAAATTATAAGGAAGATAAAATGTACCGGAACATATCCCGAAATCAAACCGCAAATAATATTATCTATCTATATATATAAAATTCAAATTATGTAAATAGGTATAGATCGACTTGCGTCCTAAACTTATAAACCGATCGTAACCAAATTTTACACACCCACTGTACATCTTCCAGGGATGGTCACAGGCTAAAAAATATTTTGATATATATAGGGGGCGTGGCACCTCCCATACAAATGGAATTTTGATTGAAATTGAAATACTTCTTAGTCGATATCTCTGGAAGTATTTAGGTTAGACCACTGAAATTTGGTGAGAGATTATATGAGATCGATCCCTACCACCTCCAAAAAAAACTGGGGATAACGAAAAAGGGTTAGTGGCACCTCCCATACGAATGAAATATTTCTTAGTCGATATCTCTGGAAGTATTTTTGTTAGATCATTGAAACTCGATAAGGGGTTATATGGGATCGATCCCTACCACCTCCAAAACAACTGGGTATAACGAAAAAGTGGGCGTGGCACCTCCCATACAAATGGACTTTTTCATTGTCCGTATCTCTGGAAGAATTCGGGTTACACCACTGAAATTTGGTGAGGGGTTATACGAGATCGATCCCTACCACCTCCAAAAAAATTGGGGTTAACGAAAATGGGGGCGTGGCACCTCCCATACTAATTTTTCAAGGAATTGGAAATTGGTATAGAGCTAAATGATATCAAAACAATTTTTGCGCATAAAAGTGGGGTTATCGTAAAAGCGTTTAAAGTTAGGACCTGAAAATTGATTAGGAGATTAATGATATCAATAGCTCTATATGGCGTGTTCCCGTGTAGGAAAATTTTTTCCCCTATTTACTTACGCTCCGGGACAGAAAACTAAAAATTTTGTGTATCGTGTAGCCTTAAACGGAATACTAAAATTTTATTTTTGAAGTTGTATGCACAATGAAGTAGTGAAAAATTAATAAAAAAAATCTATTTTGGGAAGAACGAAGTTTGCCGGGTCAGCTATATTATATAAATGTGAAATCTTAAAGTATATTATTGATTTTGAAAGGCCCCCTAACTACTTACATCCCGAGCAACGCCGGGTACCCTGCTAGTTATCTATATCTTTCAAATTTTGTTCAAAGTTAGCTGCTAATTAACGCAATACAAAGCCGGCATCTCACGGGCACGTCATTCAGACGCATTATTTCAATTTTGCCTACTTCCTCTGTTAAAGCATCTTTTGGCTACAGGGGACCTATGTAGCAATCCTCGTATAGGTGCGTATGTGTGTGAAATAGATTCAAGTTGTACAGATACGATTGTCACCTCCTACCTCTCCTACAGCGAGCAAGTAACAGACTGAGTAGCCTTATCTGAAGTGACCGCGAGATTCCTCATTGCCCAGCTGGCATGATGACCGTTGTTCAGCCAGCGTTTTAACAGTTTTTTTCTCATTTTTTCTCTAATTTTTTGTTGTTGTCTGGCTTTCATTTGCGAACTTGTTTATAGCGCCAAGAATGGTCTTTTTGTTTTCATAGCAGTCATGTTGATTTAACAAACGGAAAATTGTGATTTGTTTGATTTGATGCTTCTGTTTTTCATTGATGTACATGGTGCATATTTTGTTGCTTTTTTGTTGGACTCCATTTGTTTGATGTTCGGAATCTGTTTGTTGGACATACATACACACATACATATGTAGTTAGCTCTTACCCATACGAATTGATTGAACGTGAGTGGCAAGTTGTATTAACAAAATTTACTGGATTCGAATTAGTTTATTATGAGTCATGAGCTATCACATTACATTATGTCGTGGTAATTACTTTGGCATTGAGTGGGTTAGGCAGAATTGTACATTAATGTCAGCAATAGGCCAATATAATATTTAAAATGCTAATTGAAGTTTAGTGTTGACTTGGTGCCAATAACGGAGACGCAACTGATCTAAGAATTAGAAGCAGGTAGTCGCCAAAATGTTATTTTTTAATTTAAACGAACTGTCGAACAGATAATGCTGCGGGGGACAATTTCCACCGCCTAGGACATCGCCAATTGGTTACATGGAAAATAGCCTCATCTTTGTATATTAAAAATGAAATCTTAGCTGATTTGTTGTAAAATCAGTTATGGACCAACTCGGAAAAGTCGTTCACTGCCTGCTTGTTATACTGAACTTTTTGCTTGAAACAAATTAAATTTACAGCTTGAATGCCCTCATTCCAAGGTATCCCATTTGAATCTGTACGCATATCATATTTGCATAGTTCGGCACAAAGCATTTAAAGATAGAACAGAAGCGCGCAAAAGTTAACTCGCCAGAAAGTTCAAATTTTAAGAAAAATCGTTGGATTATAACGTATCTAAGGCGGTCATCTCAAAAATAAAAAAAAAAGGTCATGAAATTTTGGAGGCCGTGTCACACACACATGAAGTTGCAACCAAGAAAACTTTACATAAATCGGAAAATCCCGTTCTTGGGATAAGGTTGTATTAAGGTTGTTAAGCCAAAGACAGCGTAATTGTGCATTGAGTAGTCTAATTTTGAAAAGAAGGCAAGGGCCAAGCTAGGGATGGCCAAAAAAGATCGGAAAACCGGTTTTTACTGTTCGCGGTTTCGGTTTTTTCGATCTTTTTATCTCAACTGTCTTTAATCGATCTTTTTTTAAAAAAACCGAAAACCGAACTATCGACTTCTATTCCGTTGAATTGTAAATATTAATTTATTTTTCGCGATAAGTGATGGCGCCGCATCTAAAAAAAGCACACTTTGGCAATATTTTGATGAAAAACATTGTAACACCAACAAGAACCCCGATAATGTGTTGTGATGATTCTAATTCGAATGAAAAAGTCAGAACTGTTGATAAGCAGCCATCAATTCCAGACAAGTTTTTGAAAACATGTTTACTGTTCCTTTTTTGAATTCAAGCATCTACATTTATATGTATTAGTACAAAAAAGTATTGCCTTTTCAGAATTTTTCACTTTTCCAAATTTGATTTAACTGTATTAACTTGAACTGAAAAATAAATATTTGTTGAATTAAAACTTCTTGAGTTCTTTTAAAAATTTAGAGAGAAGAACCCTATCGTAAGTATCTACATTGTTGTATTTCTATTTCGAAAATCCGGTTTTTTCGTTTTCGGTTTAAAACCGCGATTAATCACAAAACGGTTTTTTCAACTTTGGCCATCCCAAGCCAAGCTCGAATTTTCCAAATTGCATCCTGGAAAACAATTTCATGCAAGTGATGGACAGCTAGCGAATTTCAAGAAACGATACGATGAATCTGGATTATTTTATAATTTTCTTCTCGATAAAACATTTGTCGCGGCAAACGAAAAGGTGGCACCTGGCGAAAAATAGGTAAGAATAGAATCACGTTTGAGTTGTGTGCGAACGCAGATGGTATAAGTTCAAACCATTGATAATTGGTAAATCTGCAAACCTTCGTTGCTTCAAGGGGTTTCCTAACCCATTGAAATATGCTAACTCGCAAAAGACTTGGATAAATTCAGAGCGGTTCCATTAGGTATTCGTTTATTAAGCAGGTACATTTATTTCTTCTATCATTTTAAGTTTTTAAGTGTGTCAAAATATTTTTAAGGAATAAGAAAACGTTCCGGTTGAGAATATTTTGAAAGCATATTCAATTTGTGATGCCATCGTGCTGCTTAAATCAGCATGGGATAAATTGCCAAGAGATGTGCTTATGAAAGCTTGAAAAAATATAAAACAGTGGGACGATGATCAATACGACAGAGAAGACGGCATTCCATTGCTTACATTGATTGATCAAATAGTTCTCAGATGATACACTTCGGGAGGTATTTGTCCAAGGTGGGTGGTGTTCACGTCTGCTGTGAAGACATCGAAAATTGGAACGACGCCCATGGGCGTTTTTTCCTTGGGCTTTATTTCACTGCACCGGAGTTATTAAGTAGACGAAAGAAAAGAAGCAATCAAGTCTCGACCGCTCCTTTAAACCAGCTTTAGCTTTTTCGCGAGTCTACTGTATTTTCACTATGCCCAACTATGCAAGAACATAATGTTAAGGATAAGTGTTTTTACGTGCTAGAAAGCTGAACAGCTCGACCAATATGAGTTCACTCGATGGCTGAGATAAAGGAGCAAGCTGGCTAATGAGGACGCACGTATGCAATTGAGTGCACCTATGTACTCGTATACATATATGATAAAGGGCAAGGGTTATTGGCTTTGGTGCATTGCATTTAAGAGTGTCATATTGGTTTTACTTCACAAAAGCTCTTTATGTGCTACACCTCTTTATTTGCAAAAGCCTACTGATGTGCATATGATTTATTCATAGGATAGCGAGGCTTATAGAGTGGGTAAGCATGCAATTGCCTTCTCATTTTAATGAAGGATGTTTTATCTTCTTTGGCAGTTAACGTCTGCTAAGGATTGCAAAAAACTTGTCCTCTGTAGTGCATTTGAATTTCTCATCAGATAGACCAGATAGCAAAATCTCGGGGAAAACACCCTATCTTAGAAAAGATTGAAGATTTCAACCATAAAATTTGATTGATCCGTCCTACATTAAGCCACTCAACTACACTTCTAGTACTTTCCCAATTCATAATTATTTTAACTTAAAAAATTTTAAAATATAAATGCCACAAAAGCTCAATTGGGGCCAATTCTGGTGCGGTGGAGCCCTGTGACTATTAAGGGACTAACAGTCACACGGTGCCTCCCATAAATTCAGACAGAAAAACTTCAGAAATACAATTTTTCGGAAAAATTTTTCCAGAAATCATTTTTCAGAAACCAAAAGTAAGAAAGAAAAATTCAGAAAACTTTTTTCAGAAACCAAAAATTCAGAAACACATTTACGGTCATCTATTAACCCAATCGTTATCTACATTTTTATTTTTATAACTTATGAATGATTTTTTGGTTAGGTTTGAATGGGTTGTGCTGCACTTAATGGGTAAATATTTAAAATTGTAAGCCATGAGCGGCCATACCTTAACCCATTGACGACCTCAATTTTCTTTTAACTCTGAAATCAAATTTTTCACATCAACATACTTTTACATAGGCTTAAGTAGTTGATTTTAATGCGTTTTAACCCTTTAAACGCCATGCCTTAACCAATTGGTGACCTAAATTTTCATTTTTATAATCTCTAAATACATTTTTTTGCCGGCATGTTTAGCGTTATAACACAAGTAATTATGCATTAACCCTTTGGTGACCAATTTATTTTTTTTAGAATTCAAAATCAAATTCTTTAAATAGTAGTTGCTATAAATATTTGTAAGGTTCTTTGGCAAAGTAACCTATCTAAACATTCAGAAAGTAAAAATTCAGAAGTTTTAGATGTGAATTTCACTTTCAGAATTTTTACTCTCTGAATTTTTACTTCTGAATTTTGACTTTCTGAAAAAAGATTTCTGAAAAAAAAAAATTCTGAAAAAATGTGTTTCTGAATTTATGGGGGATCCTAGTCACACAAGGGCTGTATGAATAGCTCGCCATAGGCCTGCATGTGATGAGCCCTATACATGGACTTGAATAATCATAATATGGAATAAAGAAACCCCTGGACAATATGGATACATAGAATGGACCAGATGAAAATAACATTAACGAAAAATTAAACAACGGTGATTTGACCGGCGACCATGACACTCGACTGAACTCTGGAATTCGCGGTCCAGAAGTAGCCTCCAGTCAGGGAATTATTCAAAGAGTGGGTGATAGCTTCGCTGTTCCGATTATGGCATTTGTATAAATTCAGACTCTCGTCGGCAGGAGATATCGCTATAAATGCCGGATTTTGGTAGCAGATAAATTTCGAGACGGCGAACATTTTGATGTTACAAGTCCCGCTATGGAATATCTACTATAACCTGTTAGGGTTATCGATTTCTATTATCCTCCACATTGTTAAGCCAGAGCTCAAGCGTATTTACGAGGCTACTGCTAGCATTTACGCTTATAATAACTAGGCGCTAAAAGACTTTTTCTTGATTGGTCGCAAGTATTGGAGCATTTCCTATTTAGCATAGCCGCCAACTTTCTCGATATTCATACCTACATATCCGGATTATGCAAAATAAAAGTAAATTGGGTGGACTTTATTGTCAAATTGGAAAGCTCACTAGATGCTCCTCAACCTCTTTAAGCTGCAACATAATTGATAGAAAGATTTTTGCGAGACGGTCCGAATCGAAAATTACTTTAAATAGTGTAAGTTCGGTTTTGTTAATTTTACTTTGATCTTATCATATGTGACCTGAAAATTTCACGTTTAGCCTGACGATATCCTATTACACATATCAATAAAAAATATTACGGCATAAGAGTTGCCTTAAGTCTCAAGGAAAAACACTGAATGGGACTGCAAAAAAACTGCTCCTGCAGCAGTCTAACAAATATCCTGAGGTGCAAGAACTGTACCGCCCTTATTCGTAGCACTTCGCTTAACCTTTCATAAAAGTCCCTCAAGAATATTTCATATTTTTGAGCAATAATAAATTGAGAAATAAGTGCCACCCTAATGCAAAATATTACCAATAAGTATATCAGTTGAACAGTACCTATGTACATATATATGTATAGAAGCGAATATAATATTTTTTGCCAGCCCACATCTTTGGCGCGTTCATTGTAAAGTGCTCAATTTATACGCCATTAGAATGAAGGGTTTATGGCCAATAAATACTCGTAGGTATACCAGCAAACTATTAACTGCAATAAATATATTTATGCTGATATGTAGTATGTACTTACATATATGAATGCACAGACATGTGGGTGTATTAGCGATTATATGTACATATGCACCCTTCCACCTCCACCTGCCGACTTGTAGCACCGCTTTCAACCACGTCCGTACGAAGCTTGTTGCATGTTTGTTGGGTATTCATGTCGGTTTTATGTAACAAATTTCTTATCTCTATCCACTGAGGTTCGCTTAAGAAAAGTCAAAACTTTCGACTTTGTGGATTAATCTGATTAGTTTGTTTGATAAAATTGCGGTGGATTAGTAGGTACAAGGTAACTGCTGTTTGGGCGGCACCACACGATTTTAACTTTAATGCAACAAAAATAAAACTAAAGAAAGCAAGAATTTCCTGTCTGGCCAATTGTGAAATTTCCCCAAGCTAAGAAAATTTTCTGTCTGGTTAGTTTTGCTAATCGGTAATTCCTTTTTAATCGGTAATTCCTTTTATGGCTATCAATTGTTTTTGTTTTTTGTTTAACTAAATAGTACCTATTTACATATACATATGTTGTATCTAAGTAATTTTACTGCATCAAACTTAAAGAAAGTTAGCTTTGAAGATAAATTGTAGAAAATGAGCAGATAAAATCAAAATTTACGTAAAATTTCTGGTAGTTCTAAGTGCTACCTCTGTTAATTTGGTGAATTGGATTAAGAAAATTGCGGCAGAAATGTTTAGCTGCAACCTAAAATTTGTTTACTAATTCTTTTTTTATTTTCAAGTTAAGACAAGTAAGAGTCTTAGGGTGCGTGCTACCGAATATTATGTGATCAGTTGTTTTTGATTGAGCAAAAAAGTTGAGGAGGCTCTTCTTTGTCAGTGATGTGAATCATGCCTATGTGAATCTATTTTCATTTGGCTCATCTGGTTAACAGGAAACAACCCTAGAAGACAGCTGGTCATTAAGGAAGCACTGAACGGTTATCAGCGTGTAGAAGAAAGGGGTCACCAGATTTGTCAATTTTCCTTTAAAAACCTCATGGAACCAGCAACGTCTCAAGTGAAAAAAATATATATATTTTAGTTACTATCTAATACCATTCTATTCAGCATAGCCAAATTTTATAGAAATGATCTATATCTTTTCCTATAACTAGATCAATTTCGTAAGCTGCTAGTCTTCTTCATCACACAAAATTTAGTCGCATTGAATAGCTTAAGAATCAGCAGTATAGTGATTGACTCTGAATACCCCATATTTATAAAGGTATAGTGCACTGAAAACTAAAACAAAGATCGTAGTATCATTCAAATCACCTAAATGGAGAGCTTCGGCTGTTAATTTATTTATTAGAACATATGCGAAACCCAAGTAGGATATTGTTTCCTTCGAAAATGCAAGCAACTGTTAATTAATATAACAAAAACAAAAAGGTATGCCTAGAACTTAAAACACTTAACCTATTTAAGGATAAAAAAAGTGTATTAAAGAACTTTCGCCGCAGTATCAAGTGCATGCAGGACATTCGATACTTTAACAGGATGCACTAATGTACAAGGGTAAACGCCGATCAAAACGTTTCAAATTTCGTCTTTTGACATGACAAACTGATGCATAATCGGTGCTGCCAATTAGTGAAAACTTAATCTGTCAAGCTTTTTTAATGACTCAGTTTTAAATTTATATTGGAACGATTTTCCGTCATCCCTTGTCAATTTTTGTTTGTTTACAAACAAACCGGTTTGTTTGGTAGATAAGATAGCCGTTGAAGTGTTCTAATGACTTATGTATAAACTGGGACGAATACTGCGGAGTTGGCACTTCTCTGTATAACCACGACAGAAGCCGGCTATCTAATCTACCAACTGCCAGGAAAAACAATTAGGTCAGGCGTATAACTTGAGATTTTTGTTCGGGGACTCCGTTTCCCAATTGCATGTTCCAGTTAAGGCGGATATTGTGTATGGTTTTAGTGGTCGTGTTCAAAAGAATAAAGTCCGTCAAAGTTTCAGAGACATAAATGCCGTCTGTGAGTGTTGGAACATCGGAGGGATCATCAATAAAAGGAAAGAAGTAAGTACTGACACATTACAATAAAATAGAAATAAATCTGCCTTAAAGAAGAACTATTTACATCTACAACGATATCATAAAACCAACTCGCACCTCTAATGGGATGCCCATCTTAATTACAAATGTAAAAGTTGTATTGCCTGCTTAGAAGAAATTGACAGATGAGAAATTTTTAGAATATTTGTTTCATAGTATTGTTAACATACTTTTATTTGTTCTTCTACCAGAGTCAGCGAGCTTGAATCATACAGTTCGATACTTTTTACTAAAATGTCCCTTGAAAGTATATATTAAAATAATTACTACGTTAAAATACCTAACGCTGACCAAGCAGGTTTTGATTTTCGTTACTTTTAAAACTTGGTTAGAAACGAATCCCTCTTTCTTTCTTTCCACGTGCGTACACAAAATCGGTTGGCATCACTTTTTCCGAAATGCAATCGCTTGGGCTTGTCCGCCCTTCAAAAGAAATTCAATATGTTTTTTAATTTAATCACTACAACAAGAAATACATACATCTGAAACAACATTAAACTTTTGCAGTGAAACATGTCATAAATGAAAACAACAACAACAAATGCAAGTATTAAAATATCTTGTAATATGAAGACATGAACATAATTTGCTGTTTACGCCAATCACTGGCTGGCTACCTGGCCCACAAGCAGATAGAGAGAATGAAACACTTGCACATACACACACACACTTGCAAGTACATGTCCAAAAATAAAATGATCCCGCGGGCGGACATAAAATCTTGTTTTTGTTGTATTCAGTTAAAAACTGATTGACTGCTTGAGCTTTAACTAATAAACAAAGTTAATAAGTTGCAACCACAACTACGACGTCAATGGACATAACAGTAGCCAACAAAAAATGGTGTAGGTGGTAATAAGATTTGGGTTAAGAAAACGCCTGCTTCGTTGCTTGCTCCGATGGCCCATACAAATTATGTATATAAATAAAGTACTTTAAACATATTCGCGCTCAGCTGTTGCTCGAGCATATTTACATAGAAGGTGATGAAAGATACAAGTGAAAAGTCAGAGTAAGAAGAAGAAGCGAATATGCCAGAGGAAGAGTAGGAGAAATAATAATAGTACTTAATGGAGATAATGAGTAGAGGTAGAAGTCATATGAATATGAGGTGAGAAGAGGCTGTAATTGCTCAAATATAGGTGGCAGCACTGGGTGCAACCTTACGTAGATAAAAAAGGACGTGTGGCACTCGTGGACTGCCGCGGTAAAGCTATTGCATATTATGAAGTTATACCAGACACATTAACATTAACATTAACTTTAACTTTAACTTTAACTGTAACTTTGACTTTAACTTTAACTTTAACTTTAACTTTAACTTTAACATTAACATTAACATTAACTTTAACTTTAACTTTAACTTTAACTTTAACATTAACTTTAACTTTAACTTTAACTTTAACTTTAACTTTAACTTTAACTTTAACTTTAACTTTAACTTTAACTTTAACTTTAATTTTAACTTTAACTTTAACTTTAACTTTAACTTTAACTTTAACTTTAACTTTAACTTTAATTTTAACTTTAACTTTAACTTTAACTTTAACTTTAACTTTAACTTTAACTTTAACTTTAACTTTAACTTTAACTTTAACTTTAACTTTAACTTTAACATTAACATTAACTTTAACTTTAACTTTAACTTTAACTTTAACTTTAACATTAACTTTAACTTTAACTTTAACTTTAACTTTAACTTTAACTTTAACTTTAACTTTAACTTTAACTTTAACTTTAACTTTAACTTTAACTTTAACTTTAACTTTAACTTTAACTTTAACTTTAACTTTAACTTTAACTTTAACTTTAACTTTAACTTTAACTTTAACTTTAACTTTAACTTTAACTTTAACTTTAACTTTAACTTTAACTTTAACTTTAACTTTAACTTTAACTTTAACTTTAACTTTAACTTTAACTTTAACTTTAACTTTAACTTTAACTTTAACTTTAACTTTAACTTTAACTTTAACTTTAACTTTAACTTTAACTTTAACTTTAACTTTAACTTTAACTTTAACTTTAACTTTAACTTTAACTTTAACTTTAACTTTAACTTTAACTTTAACTTTAACTTTAACTTTAACTTTAACTTTAACTTTAACTTTAACTTTAACTTTAACTTTAATTTTAACTTTAACTTTAACTTTAACTTTAACTTTAACTTTAACTTTAACTTTAACTTTAACTTTAACTTTAACTTTAACTTTAACTTTAACTTTAACTTTAACTTTAACTTTAACTTTAACTTTAACTTTAACTTTAACTTTAACTTTAACTTTAACTTTAACTTTAACTTTAACTTTAACTTTAACTTTAACTTTAACTTTAACTTTAACTTTAACTTTAACTTTAACTTTAACTTTAACTTTAACTTTAACTTTAACTTTAACTTTAACTTTAACTTTAACTTTAACTTTAACTTTAACTTTAACTTTAACTTTAACTTTAACTTTAACTTTAACTTTAACTTTAACTTTAACTTTAACTTTAACTTTAACTTTAACTTTAACTTTAACTTTAACTTTAACTTTAACTTTAACTTTAACTTTAACTTTAACTTTAACTTTAACTTTAACTTTAACTTTAACTTTAACTTTAACTTTAACTTTAACTTTAACTTTAACTTTAACTTTAACTTTAACTTTAACTTTAACTTTAACTTTAACTTTAACTTTAACTTTAACTTTAACTTTAACTTTAACTTTAACTGGTCAGCCATTTTTATAATTTTTTATTTGGTGTACATGCATACATATTCCCATATCTCACCAAATCTTTAGATAATTTTATAGGTGGCAGGCCTTTAGGCGCACCCTATGCATCATCACTTAAGTTGAAGCTTGAAATGTAAGCTATAATCTTGGTTAAACGTTTTCGAGATACACAAAAGAAAGAATATAATAAGATTAAATAGCTTATTTGCAAATCTCATTTCATGAAACAAAATGTCAGAAATGTGGCAACCCGGTAAAAATATTCTAAGTGGCAACAGCTAAGTAGGCTGTAGTAGTACTCTGTCTAGGTGAGCCTTTTCCCAGATAGTAATGTACATACAACAAAGCTCGTCTAAAGTTAGGATACATTTATTTTGTATACTGGGCCCTATTCCGGCCTAGGATAGTTCCTAGATTATTTTCCAGTATGTGTGCTGTCAACCAAATGCAATGTATTAAGCCTTATATGAGTTGACATCTTTTGTTAGTGGGTAAGAACGGTTAATCATAAAATAAGCAATAAACAAGTAAGGACGGGACTGTCTTCAGCTGTGCCGTGAAACCTTTCATAAATACGCATAACATTTTTAGGAGTGCGATCCTTATTTACAATTATCACAAACTCGCCCCGATTTATCGGAACAACCGGTTATATGGGAGCTATGCGTTGTTCAGCGAGATATCTTTAAAAGTGAGGGACTAGTTTTCTTTCAAACAGACAGACGGACATGGCTAAATCAACTCAGCTCATCGTCCTGATCATTTCGGTATACTTAATAGTGGGTCTATCTCTTCTTATTTGCATACTTTCAAACATCGAACCAAAGTTATAACACCATTTTATGTTCATGAAAGGTATAAAAAGTAGTCAATGTAACAACAACAATAACAAAAACAACACTTGTTGTGCAAGTAACCGAAATAGCGACAGCATAAAAATGTAAAATGTGTTAAGTAAATAGTTTAGTGCGTTTACAGCGATAAGAAAATAAGACATCAAGGCTAGTGGCTAAAAGTTGTGAATACATGGCATTTTCAGAGCAAGAGACGTCGATGATAGCTAGCAAAACATACACCAAAATACCGTGAAATATAAACGGCGATATTGGCTGGGTGTCAGTTGGCAACAAAAACAGCTAGAAAAGGCAACAACAACTCTAGCGTTAACTGAAATGCTTGCATACGCAGTTACTGGGCGACCGAACAACCGGGCCAACGAATAGACACATACAAAATAGTCACTACCTGCAAACGCAGCACAGTGGTTGATTCTCACATAATTTGCGAAGAAAGCAGAGATTTGATAAATTTAGCACTTGCAATGTATAAGAAGAAACTCCAGCACACAGCGAAAGAATGTTCCCAGATTCCATAGTTATTCGTCGATAAACACGCTATGCTCCAGAAAGCATTTGCAGCAGCGCAAGAAACGGCGCTCCCACTGTTGGAAAAGTGTTGTTCTAATTAGTTCACTTTATTGAACTCATCTGGAATGCAGACAGTAACTTCTTTTTCTAATCGCAAGTCATTGTCCCATAAAATAAGAATAACAAGTTTCCTCCATCTCCCATAATTTCTCCATCTCAATCTCTGCTGTCATCTTCCGCTTCCACATACCATGTTCCATAGTCTATATCGAAGTCTCAATGAGTTTCCATCTCATTTCCGGTTTCCATATCTTCATTTTTATCTATTTCCGTCTTCATCACCCTTTACATCCTCATTGTCATCTCCATCTCTTTCTATACCCAGCAACCTTACTTTCTCTAGCTTCATTTCCATACCCATAACACTATCCATCTCCTTCTACATTTCTATCTACATCTTTATCTCCGAATCCATCCTCATCTTCAAGTTCGTATCCCTTTCTTTCCCTCTCCGTCCAATTGAAAGTCCCCCATTCTACTTAGTCGCTGTCTCTGCATCCGGTGTTGGATAGTTTACATAAATTTCCTTTAAAAATCTATAAGATGTGAATTTTGGCCCCTACAACACTACTGTGCGTCGCCTTCTTTTAGTAGATACTCTAGCCTATTTGTATCCATAAACACTTTGGACAAACAGCAATAGAGGCGCAACAATCTGTCTGCCTACAAGTAATCAACATGCATGCGCAACATACTTGCCACCACGCCCCTTTATGCAAACAACTTGGCATTTTTTGGAAAGGTGCGCATAGTCAAGTTTCCGCATTTAGTTAATTTCCTGTGCACCAACGTGGCTAAGTGTGACGCGGTTAGGCGACAATGTTGCCCCAACAATATAAGGCAAATTAGATGGTGAGACGTAAACAAGCCTAAAATAGATGATGGAAACTAGCACGCATGGGCTTTGTAATTTTCTTGAGGAAACAATAAAACATCAAGGTATCTTAGATAATATTCACCTATTTACACTTATATATGTATTAGGGCTATGCTTTTATTCGATTAATCGAGTAAGTTTATTAATCAAATTTTCAGTTAATCGATTGCTTGATTAATCAAAATTATGAGTAATCAAAACTAGCGTTACTCCAGTATTTTCAAAAATGGTAAATCAAAAACTGATTAATTTACTAATTTTTCTATGTGAAATTTTGCCTTGAAATAGCTGAAAATAGAAAGAATTAAAGACCAAACATGCTTCAAAATATTACAAAATTAAAAAATTTTAGAAAATTTTGAGATGTTGTCCGATCGCGAATGGGCAGAATGTCGAAGATGCAACAAATGGTTGAAGTATTAAGGTACTTCTAAATTTGTGCGGTTTTAATATATGATTAATCATTCTATTCAAAAAACGATTAATCAAAAAGGCTATTATTCAATTAATTTTTTTTCTGATTAATCAAAATCTTGATTAATCGACTAAATACCCTGTTTGATTGATCAAAAATCATAATTAATCGATTAATTGAGTAATCTAAATTACGAATAATCAAATTTTTTTTTTAATCAATTAATCGCACATCCCTAATATGTATGTATCTAAAAAAAATGTTGCTCACTCGAATTGAACCAGCTAGTAAAGCCACTGCGGTATTCGAAATAAGAGCCCTTTGGAAGCATTATGGCGACCGAAATTTAAGGATGAGGTATACTAAATGCTTTGTACTTGCCATTAAATCAAAAGTCTCTCTTATTATATTGATAATATTATTTTGGTCCCACCTGGAAATGGTAGCAGCGTGTCGAGCAGTAGACAAGGTTCATAGTGTAAATAAAATAATAATCTATTTATATGTAACTGAGGCGGCCACCGTGGTGTGGAGGCAGTGTTGCCAGCCTACCACATCGAAGGCCCGGATTCGAGCCCTGGTACAGATTACATCAAAAAGTGGTTTGAAAAAGTTCTCAGCAAAAATTCATCTGCTTTGTAGATGATCAAGTCTCTAACTCGCGGTTGTGCCATTCTGCAGGAAAACCTTTCAAATTCAAAAGGAAAAAGAAAAAAAATGGCGAAACTCGAAAAATCTCAAAAACTGAAAAATTTTATATAAGATTAACTTTAAAATTTTTTTTATATTTTTTCCGAAAAGTACATTTAAAAACAAAGATCCCAAACGGTAAATTTTTGAAAAAGTTATAGCATTTTGAAACAAAAAACGGTGTTTTTTTAAAAGTTCATAGCTTTTGTTTAGTTGGATGAAAAGAATTGAAAAAATTCCGAAAAACGTCTTTCGTAAGGTAGAAAAAGAAGAAAAACTTTCAGCCAATTCTAAAGGGGTCATGTTCAACATTGGTCGAAATGGGATCATATATATGTATATTTATTACTGAAGCAACGGGAAAAGTTTGTCCCGGCTTATGGTCAAACTATACATTTAAGGCATAAACAATTCGATACGTGTAGATAGTTATGTTCAAGCTGCAGTGTTATCAATAAAAAAAATGTTTTTAAATTAATTATGATATAGAAAAATTTATTTACAGATGACACCACTACATACATATGTAAGTATCGAAGTGTGGGTGGAGGCTGGGGAAATCTTGGATTAGATTGTCTCCCTACATTTAATGACTACCTAAATGCGCACGGTGCTTCGAACTAAGGCCTGTCTGCAAAGCTGGATAGATGTAGAAGAAGATCCTTACTGTTAGTTATTGTTGAGAGGAATGGACTCATGTGCTATGATACCCGGTTAAGCGTAACGAAATACGCTGATTACTAACACTATCCGAGCTCTTTATATGCACTCATTAAACATTCATGAATGACATTAAGCCTTCGTCACAACAGTTTTGTCCATATTTGTTGCTTTTTAAATTGTCATAAATGCCAATCAAGCCCTCCTCAATGCACGTTACCGCTAAGAAATCTTAATCACCAATCAAGCTCTTACTTGAAAAAATCTATTCTAATAAGTACTTGCATTTATTTATTTATGTATGAAGTAGTCACTCAAAGTAAACTTGAACCATTATTATCTAACTTTTTCGATTGTCTTTTGTCAGTTAGCACATTGTGGGTTGGACATTGTGGTTAGTAGATTGGTGATTGGTGATTGTTGGTTGTTGGTTGTTGGTTGCTGCTTGTTGACAACCGCTGCGTCAACGATTAACAATGACAACTCTAAACTATGTAATAAAATTAATTTGCAGAATAAAATATAGCATTAGTTTTAAATGAAAATAAGATATGTAAATAAATACTTAAATATAAAGATATGCATATAAATTTACCTAGCTTGTGTGTATGTATGGGTGTGTGTGTGTGTGTTTGCGTTTACATTTCATGTTCAAATGACATTAATTCAATTCGTTAATTCAAGCCTGTCACGCGCTTACCAACAACAGTAGCTTACATATTAGCGGTCGGGTCGCAACTCTGACTGGACTTGTGGGTTTATTTATTTAGTATATCGACTTCTAACGAAATATGTATACAAACATATATTAGACTGCACAAAAAAAAAATAAAAAAATAAAAATTTTGTTATGCTGATATTATTTTTCAGAATCACAAAAAATACTATACAAGTTTCAGGCCTTTAGTTTACATATCATATCCGGTCTTTTATTGGGTAACAACAAAATAAATTCCCGATTGTTCGGTGTGTGGACATTCATTTTGGTCCTGGAGCGTACCATACCAGTGCTATCACCTTCTGGTACTAATTTAAATAGAATTGATACATATTCAAAATGAAATTATTATTTTTAGGCACTGCGGAATATTCGAAACTCCTTCTTAAAATTTAAGACGATCATAGAAAAAGAGATAAAATTCAAAATTGAATTTTGGGCAAAATTTCTGAATTTTTTTATGTGAATTTCACTTTCTGCATTTATACTTTCTGAATGTTTAGATAGGCTATTTTGTCAAAGAAACCTTGCAAATATTTATAGCAACTCCTATTTAAAGAATTTGATTTTGAATTCTAAAGAAAAAAAAATTGCTCACCAAAGGGTTAATGCATAATTAGGTACTTGTGTTATAACTCTAAACATGCCGGCAAAAAAATTTATTTAGAGATTATAAAAATAAAAATTTAGGTCACTAATGGAGTTAAAAGAAAATTTTGGTCGTCAATGGGTTAACGTTTGGCCGCGCATGTCTTATAATTTTAAATATTTACCCATTAAGTGCAGCACAACCCATTCAAACAACCAAAAAATCATTCATAATATCGATACAAAAATTAAAATGCAGATAACTAGTGGCTTAATGCATGACCGTAAATGTGTCTCTGAATTCTTGATTCTAAATTTTTGGTTTCTGAAAAAAGTTTTTTGAATTTTCCTTCTGACTTTTGGTTTCTAAAAATGATTTCTGAAAAAGTTTTGAGAAAAATTTTATTTCTGATTTTTTTTTCTATCTGAATTTATGGGGGGCACCATAAGAAAGACTCCGTCTGAAAGTCTGAAGCTTCTATTAATTTTCACCACTCTAAAAACTAATAACAATATAAATTACCAGAAAAAAAAAATAGTTTTTGGTCCCAGTCTAATGCATATACTCTGCTTGCACTTAGTGGTACAAGTGACGGGCTTGTCTGGCGGTATTTGTTGGCCCTCTCTCTCGCTGGCTTAGTTGGCAAAAGCTATCTATCGATTGTGCTAAGAATTAATCCAGTTCAGCGAATTGTCTAGGCTTAAGTCACCATGGAAAAAGTGAAAAAAATAAAAAATCTAAAGTAACAGTGGAGTACCTACTCAAAGTGTACAGAATACAAAACGTTAACTGTGTTCTAACGGTATTGTTCGATACAGGCGTTAATACTACGTGTCACAATACGGCGAGGCAGCAACATACCAGCAAGCACATTTGCCAACATGGTGGCTTCGCATTGAAACAAGGGAGTTGAAAAAGAGACGAAACACTAGTTAAAACTGGAATTGTTGAATTGAACTAGTTTGAAAAGGATCAGACTTTGGGCGAGCTGACGGGGCTCAAAAGACGCTTCTAGGGTTTTCGGTAGAGCTTGCAATGTCCAGAGCATTATCAGCAGAGCAATACATTATAGAAGTGTATCGACTGGACCACGATTTGTTGGCCCTTGCAAGCGCCCCAAACAATTTTCAATGGGCTGCTACTAAGCCAGTTGTTCTTACTCGTAAATACAACTAATGATTGAATCCTCTGGTCAGATATGTATGTACTACTGCGTTACTATGTGACTACCTGTTTTGACTGCAGGGGTATTGTAAAGCTAGATATAGAGCCGGTTTCTGGCGCTAAGTCAATAATACGTTAATTTAATTATGCGACTCCAACTTAATTAGTAGCCGGCGTTAGTAGATTTGTGATTTTGTTTGGCTTTTGTTTATTGGATTTTTATTTTTAACGCTTAAAGTATACATATGTACATAGGTACTGTATACCTGCCTGGCGCTCTAAAGTGGGCGGATTACTGCGGAAAGAGAATGTAAACAACTACGAGTATATAGTATATGTATGTACATATGTGTGGTAAGGGATATTGTTTAAGATGCAAAAGAATTTCAGCTAGAGTTTACGTTCTCTTTAAGGTCAATAATGGAATTCAAATGAATGAACAGCCTTCTTTCTCAAAAATTAGCCCAAAATAGTAATCCAGATAATATGAAGACCTCAAAAATTAATACATGAAGCTTTTTACTACCTTTATATTAAGCCACTTTCTTGTTCAGTCGCTCATTTCCATAGAAATTTTCTGAATCTTGCAAAGGTTTTTTAGGATACCTCTCATGGAACTAGACACTTGAAACTTGCAACATAGTTGCAAGGCCGGTGACAATGCAAAGTAGACGAAAAAATATCGGATAGGTATCGAGATAAACGCAAGATTGATATTCAGCTTGGTAATTTGCGATTAATTTAAAGTAACTTCGCGGTTAGCTAGAACCATGAAACTGGACACATACATAGATTGGGCATGAAATGCCATGCAATGCCTTGTACACAAAATTCTTCTAGATGGCGCGCTGATCAAGAAAACTGAAACTGAAACTGAAAACAGTGGGGAATCTTGCGATCGATTTCTAAGTAACTTCTCAGTGAGCTAGAGACTCGAAGCTTCTCACATAATTTAGAACGCGGTGACAATGCAATATTAAATAAAACAAATTTCGGTAGGTGTCGCATAGATCTACCCATTTCGAAAATTAGTTTGAACTCGGGAATCTTGCGATCGCTTTTTAACTAACTTCCGTTGGCCTAGGGAACTTAAACTTAGCAGATAGTATAGGATACAATCACAATATAATTTTCAGAAATCTTAACCTTAAAACATTCGATTGTTGAGAAACTTAACGGTAGGCTGGAAACTTGAAACTAAACGCATGCTTCAGAACCCGGTGACGATGCAATATTTCACCAAAAAAATTCGCTAGTTGTCACACGGATCTGCCAAATTCGAAAATTAATTTGATTTTGGGAATAGGGCAATCGATTATTAACCAACTTCCTCTTGACTTGGAGACTTGAAAAATCAACATTTTTAGGGATCAAAATTACGCTATGTGCTGCGCTAATTGCGATAACTCAATAATTAATAAATAATAAATAAACTTAAGCATTTTCAATTAGGAATTACTAAGTTCTTATCACAATTGCATTGTAGATAGCACTAAAAGCTATAACATAAAAACATAAATAAACATTTAGTTAGCCATGGTTGGTAGGGTAGCTTCCATGTTGTAGTAGCTTTAATTACCAACTTGATTTGGAACAGAATAGTCATAATATAAATTAATAATAATAGCATTTCATTTGATTTTCCTCTCTTGTGAGAAAAATATTTAAAGCGGGCTCTGATTTATCGGAAGTTTAAAATCTAATAATATATATGTACAACTATAGATACACACTAGAGCGTACCACAATTTATGCAGAAATTGATCGACCAAGAATTATTCACGATCGGCAATAACTGTACATTTTTAAGTTCACCATTTAATCTTGAGTTTTAATGAAAGAAAGGCCGACCATGCTTCGCTGTGTCTCAAAACTTACTCGTATGATAGACTGAGTTTGGTTTTCATCAATATGTCTTCGAATTTAGTTTGGTTATGGAACTTAATTAAATTAGGGAATAAAATGAACCAGGAGAAGCATTTTCAACTTCATTTTATGGTACACTCTAATGTTCATATGTGCTTCCTTACATAGCATATAGTACGTTTCATAATTATATCTCTCTCAGATTTTTTTTTTTGTTTTAAATACGTATAAAGTAACAGATAATAAAATAAGATTATTCGAGACGGCTTTTTCATTTCCACTTGCATACATTTCACGGTTTTATTTTTGATGATAGTAGAAAACTCTTCACGCTGGCATATATATATGTATGTATGTAAGGATAGCAGTGAAAAAGGATGTAAGGATAGCAGTGACCAAGGAACAGTCCAAAATAAAAATAGCGAAATGAATTGATCCTATTAGGTAATATCAACTATAAACACAGATACTTCTCCAAAGTACTCAACCGATTTTCATGAAATTTTCACATTATACTCTTGGGATCACGGGTTAAAGCATAGGCTATACATATATATTTTTGGAAACGTGAGTGGGTGACAAGCCCCCAGGCTATTACAAATTTCAATTCGTCATAACTCTGAAATTATGTGGTATAAATTTAGAAAAAATTTCACTTATAATATTTGGAAAAGCGTAGCTTGGAATATTTTTGATTGAAGTTAATGATAAATCCTGTTCTTATTTTAATGTCCCTAAAATTAGCAAACATTAGAGATTGCAGCTACAAATTTTCAACGGAAATAGCGATTGACGTTTTCTGATTGTGCTTCATCGGGCAGGCGACAATTATGCGAGCACCGGTTGCTATGGTTACGCATCAGCATTTTGTTGTGCGTTGCGCCCCAGCTTATAGCTGAATTACCCACCGACGTGTAACGTACGTACGTACTTTTGGGCGAACTTTTATGCCCGTGATGTTAACGCAGAAATCAGCCATTTGCTTTTGTTTACATCTAATACAATGTTGCCATTGATCGCTTTTCATGCATGCTACCGAAAACATGTATGTATATTTTAATCGAGTATTTTTCATTGTATATAAGACCGAAACTGATATTAAAAAATAATAATTGGTCAATTTATTTGAAATAAAATTTTAACAAAATTTATTTTGGGTTATTTCAATATTATTCCCATAATTGAAAAGGTATTTTTGTAAAACAACTAAAAACGATCTAAAAAGAGCATACGAAAATGTGAGTAGGCAACACTGTCGTATGAGAAAGCAATCAGCTGACACGTTCATACGTAAAAAATCAAAAGTAGTTTGATTTCTACGTTACGTTCACGTACACGTACGTCGTTGAGTAATCACTTACATGGCACTCTCATAAGACAGGTCGTGTCAGCTGACACGTACTACGTGCTTGCGTCGGTGGGTAATTGAACCATTAAGCAAAATTTTGTGGATAAAAACTTTTCAGAATTTTTTTCTGAACAGGACCCAGTCTCTTGAAGGACTGTAATATTTAGATTATCAGCAGCAAAGTGCACAATTGCATTATTCATGTTATTATTATTTTTTTTTTTGTGACAAGACCGATACTCAGGAATTCCCTTCTAGTATCGCAATCCATCCGCTGAAATGACAAAACACCCCGAGCTTCTATAAAAATATTCACTTCATGTTGAAAATAGATTTTTGTATGGAAATATTGGCAGATTACTCCAAAAACAAAACACATTCTTAAAACTGAAAGCTATTAAAGCTTAATATTTACTCTTCATAATACAACAATTTGATGGGCTATTTTCTGTTTTCTGATTCAAAATATGCCACCATTATTTTTGTATTTTTTTAGCATGCGCACATAGTTTAGATTTTTTAATTTTCTTAGCTCAGAATACAGGTTTATACTGCTTTTTAATTCGAATTGTATCAGAAGGGCAATGAAATCTAAAACGTATTTTATAAATCACAAGCTGAGCCGGAAAACTTCGCTCAAATAGGTACTTACAAGTGTAAAGCTTTAAGACTAAAATTAATTTTAATTGTGCTATAATTATGAAACGCACGATACATATGTACATACGTATATATGTATAAAGGTGCTTGTATGTTTATAACTTAAACAATATTTATTGCCTCTGTGTCATTATCTCATTTATGCAAATATTTTACAATAAAAATTCTGCATTTTTAACGCTATGAAATTTAAATGAAACTTCATCCAATCAAAGGAAAAGAGAACAACAACAAAAACAAAATCCAAAACCACAACCACAACAAAATAATATATTCACACATATCTAATTAATGCAATCTGGCACGACTATTACATTGCGCAGACTCTTTTGACCACTTAGGTTTATTAAGCTTAAAACGCATTTGAATACAAAAACAAAATATGCATAAACCTACTTCTGTATGCACATTTTTGTTTTAAACAATAAACAATAAAAAGCAAAAAACAAATGAACAAGTGGCACTTGGACTTGCAATGGTTGGTTGGTTGGTTGGTTGGTTCGCCGTTTGAGTTGTTTGGTTTGTTGATTTGCATTTTGCTGCAGTTTTACTAAAAACATAAATTTATGATTTTGCCTACATTTTAATTCATGCTTTTTTGTTGTCCATATTTATTTACCTTTTATTTCATCTCAGATAAAGTGGCAAGCGAACTAACAACTTAATTGCACTTTATCACCAAAGCCACTCAATGCACTTGAACGCAACGTTTTTACCTTATTCACAAGCTCACACCGTAGAAACATATTTGCCGATTTTGTAGTACAGTTTAAGAGTGCTAGCGTAATCTACGAAAAGATTATTTATTTATATAAAACATAGGTCCCTGTATGGTTTTGAAGTTATCCATGATTGGTTTGAACTTTGAAGTAGTCGCAAGTCAGATACTCAAGATAACCGTCGGCTTAGGGTTCAAAATCGGTGTTGGTCTAATGTCCTGAAAGGTGTATCCTATAGCACCAGCCTTCAAAACTATGTGTGACTGCTACTGTCGGTAAGTTTCATAAAAAAAAAGATCCGCCAGGTTGTTAACTGCCGTGGGGGGAATTAATAAAAGAGACATCTCAACAGAGTCTCAAACACAACAACCGACAATAGTTTATCATTACTTTTAGAGGCCGGACTGAACACAACACCTGTAGGAGTTTTTCCAGTTCATCAATTATTTTGTCCATCCAACGAATTTTCTGTCAATAAATTTGGAAATTATTCATAACAATCAGCTACCGAAGCTCCTCGTACTAGTGTCATTTAGCCTAACTCTCTTTCTTCCTGAAATGCGCCTAACGCCCCTGTTGGAGCACGACCATGACTCATATCCCTGCTTAACACGGCTGTGTCTTGCCTATAATAACATAAGCGGAAATATGTTGTCGTTCTTGTAACAGCAAAATACTCCCCGAAGTTTAAGGAAGCGTTTGGGTTGAGGTTATTGGTCGCTTCTTAAGACTCGCACACGTGCTGGGGTTGCACAAATATGACCTCTAGGAATTATAAATTTCACAAGTCGCTTCTCAGCGGAGAACACCTCATTCAGACACTAGGAGTATTATTCACTAAAAGATATTTGTGCCCATTTTGGTTGTTACACGTTAGAAGCTCGAATCAATTCGGGATTGTTCTTCATAAAGAGATATCGGAAATGACTTCGAACTTTTTCGCGCAGCGCAAACATTTCTTACCTTGAAACAAAATCAAGCATTTGGTGCTTTGCGGCATTCGTCTGGCAATCAGATTTGTATGTCTTCTATAAATATTACACCTCAACCAAGTAGAATTCAAATCTACGCACTCGCATAGCGATTGCGGCAACAGTTTGTTGATGTGTAGAATTTAGCAATTACATGGCTTGTGGCTGATGTCAGTTCCATCCGCAGGAAGTGCTACATGTGGCACGTCTTGAGCATGTGTCTTCTGTGAATATGTATGTATGTATGTATGTAACAAGTGCAATGTGCAACGCGTGGTCTCATACAGCGCCACAGCGGCGACACAAGTGCAAATCGGAGAAAGAACGCATTAGATTGCCGCTTGCTTGACAGGACATGCGCATGTATGAGAATTAATAACTCATTGGTGTTATCCGCTTTAACTCAATAGAAAATTAATTTGTGAAAATTATCACGTTCGATAAATATCGTCAGGTGAAGTCATGAGATGAAACACATTGGCGGTTTCGCGCAGATGCTTTCGTAATGAGGAAGTTTTCAGTGACATGTGGGAATACAAATTGGCCGTAATGCTCTTCAGTGAAATTTATAAATAGCATAGAAATGCTTTAAGTAAAAGAGAGTGCTCAATATAAATAGTGAATGTTAATTGACTGCGTTTCAACCGAACAGGAGTCACTTAAAACTTGCAGCAAAACCAGCTGTTTCCATTTTGATTGTGGCTAGATTAGCCACAACACTGGCGGGTACAACCCTGCCGCCAACATTCACCACACCACACACACACTTACACAGTCACGCACATATAATTTGTCAACACAAAACACACACACATATTGTAAACAATTATTACAATTTCGTAAATCTCGAGCAAGACGGTCATTTAGCGCCTGAGCAGAAATATATTTATCAATTTTTTAAAAAACGCCTAAATCTTTCCATTTTTTATTGAAAGTTCGATAGTGAGTGCAAAGGTGAGTGCAGTGAAGTGTCCCGAAGTGTATATGGTCCTTCGAGCCGGAACAAGAGGCTGCAAACCCCTGCACCTTACAACCACCACACTATGGTGGAATGGCCCCAACTGGATGGTCGAATCACCTGACGCATGGCCAAAGTCGCCTGCGCGCAATATAATAGCCCCAGAAAGTAGAAGAATAGAAGGCTTTCATACAACGTTGGAGGATACAGACATCCTAGAGCGATTTTCGTCGTTCCCCCGAGCCTTAAGAGTAATAGCGTATATGTTTCAATTTGTAAATCGCTTAAAGAATAAGGTGAAAGGGATAGCCAATACCGCAAGCTATGCACTAACGCATCAAGACTTGCAACGGGCAAAAATAGCCCTAATCGAGTGCACACAAACTCGCTATTACAGTAGTGAACGATCACTGTTAATGGCATCAAAGCCCATTGACAAAAAGAGCACACTCTTAGTACTTAACCCCTTTGTAGACTCTAAGGGACTGCTTCGTGCCAATGGCAGGCTAGCGAACTCCAGTCTGAGCTACAATGAGCGGCATCCAATCATAATACCGGAAAAATCCGTATTTGCCACAATCTTTGTAAATTATCTTCACCTCTTAATGCTACACGCCGAGCACAGGCTAATGCAACAAATGATCCGACAAGAGTTTTATATTCCTCGACTAAAGCCTCTGATCAAAAAATCCATCTTTATGTGTAAAGTCTGTACGCTACACAAACAAAAGATGCGCACGCAGATCATGGCAGCTCTACCACCCGAACGCTGCAATTATTCTATGCCTTTCACCATCACTGGTGTAGATTTTGCCGGGCCTTTCCAGCTAAAGGCCTCGATGTTAAGGTCTTCTACCACAATGAAAGGTTACGTGGCTGTTTTTGTATGCTTCACGACAAAAGCCGTACATTTAGAATTATGTTCAGATCTGACAACGGCAGCTTTTCTCGCGGCATTTGCACGCTTTGTCGGACGGCGAGGATTTCCCTCGAAAATCATGAGCGACAATGGCAAAACCTTTATCGGCGCCCAACGCGCAACCGAAAAAGAGTTCATACAGTTCGCCAAAGAAGTCTCGCCGCACATCATTTCAAAATACGCACCTCAAGGCATTAATTGGCAATTCATTCCCCCGAGCGCCCCACATATGGGTGGACTATGGGAATCAGCGGTTAAAAGCTTTAAATCGCATTTCAAAAAGACCGCTGGCAATCATAAATTTACATTTGAAGAGTTCACTACGTTACTCATTCGAGTTGAAGCCGTTTTAAACTCACGGCCACTATCATCACTCTCGCAAGATCCCTCCGACTTTACAGCCCTCACCCCTGGGCATTTTCTTAGAGGAGCGCCACTTCTGGCCATACCAGAACAAAACGTGGACTCACTCTCCCTCATAAATCGATGGGAACGGATCAAAATCCTCCATCATGAGTTTAGTCGCCGATGGAAGGAAGAATACCTTAAAGACCTTCACAAACGATATCGGTGGAAAAATACTCAAGAAGCACCTAAAATTGGAGCATGCGTCTTAATTCATGACGAGTGTCTACCTCCTACCGAATGGCGGCTAGCCCGCATCGAAAAGGTACATTACGGTTCCGACGGTCACATCCGAGTAGTTGACCTACGTACGCAAAACGGCAAACTAACTCGACCGCTCGTAAAACTTTGTTTTCTACCAACCGAGTCTAATACCGCTAATACCGATCGCGCAAAATAACTTATAATCAATATAAAATCAAATACGGAGCAATTAATCCAACGAAGCGATGTTGCTATCCGAAATAAATACCTCACTCCTAAAGAGGTAGCTCGAAGGACTCTCGTTTCCTCGAACTAAACGTGAAATTATACCGCAACTAAAAACCCGTATAAAAGATACAATAATCATATCACATTTCAGACTATATGTTGATCAAGGGCTAAAATCAAGCACCCCTATACTTAATAAGACACTAAAGTCCATAATTTCTATCCATACAGATAATCATGAATATGGAAATCGAAGAAGTCGCCCCGACACCAACAATCCGTTCTGCGGTTACCGTGCCACGAGCACGAGCAGTGCCCACTGCAACACCGCGCACTCTCACTCCAAGGGCCGCAACAGCGCCCACCGTACCACCGGAACGACCACAAGTCAATAGGGCCGATGCATGGCCGGAAACCACCCGAAGGGACCCCGTGGTAGCTCATGGCGTGCGTTGCCCGCTTTGCTGTCGTCCACATGCGCTACGCCTATGCGCCATTTTTAAAGGCATGCTGCCGCAGCAACGTCAACAAGTAGCGCAGGCCCACGGGTACTGCCTAAACTGCTTGGCACTGTGGCATGCCACGGCAGAGTGCACCTCGACGGTCATGTGCCACCTGTGCGACAGGCCTCACCATACGCTCCTGCACCGTAACCAAGCTGGGCGTCAACAGACGCGCTCAAGGCCCCAGCCACCTTCCGCACCACGCCCTCGCGTAACACACCCACATCGGGCTACCTGGTCACAACAACAGCGTCCGCGTACATGGACTCATCCCGCGGCCCGTTATCGACATCCAGCAGCATCCACGCACCAGCGACAGCCAGCAAGTCGAGGCCGACGTCGCCCAACCGGGCTTAGTAACGTGGTGGAGACCCTGCAGCAGCTGCAAAGACTGCTAGGCTGATCACTCGCCTAGGGGGGCCGGGATGGCTAGATTAGCCACAACACTGGCGGGTACAACCCTGCCGCCAACATTCACCACACCACACACACACTTACACAGTCACGCACATATAATTTGTCAACACAAAACACACACACATATTGTAAACAATTATTACAATTTCGTAAATCTCGAGCAAGACGGTCATTTAGCGCCTGAGCAGAAATATATTTATCAATTTTTTAAAAAACGCCTAAATCTTTCCATTTTTTATTGAAAGTTCGATAGTGAGTGCAAAGGTGAGTGCAGTGAAGTGTCCCGAAGTGTATAGATTGGTTCAGAGTTCAAATTTTAAAATTTTTAATGTTGCTTTCCCCTTGTCACGATCAGCTATTTTTCACTTACAAGTTTTAGGTATTGAGTGAAATTCCCACTGCAAAAAACTTGTAGCACTCTCTGTGAGTGAAATGTCAAAATGCGCTCTCTCGATGCAAGTGTTTTGTGTAAACGAACACTTCCTCAGTAAGAATTGTATACAATTTTAATGTACCTACTAGAACACAGCTATTTTTTCTTTCAATTTCCCTTTCTTGACTTTCCTCTCCTTGCATGCCCTTCAATTGGGTTCGTGATCTCAGAATATATCGAAACAATAGCAAAAACAATGCACAGGTCCCCAGTAAAATATGTTGGATTAATAACAGAATCGAGCAGATAAGGAGTAGTGACTTATTCATCCATTTGGTACAATAACCGAGCAATGCAGGAATTTTGTAAAAAAAAATACATTGATTCCTCGCTTATTGATACAGGTTGGAGTAATAAAGGGGCACTAAAACATCGATTGTTCCAATATTACTCCTAATGTATCAATTATGGAGTAATCATAACCAATAATATAACTATACATTTTGAAATTGCAACTTCCAATAAATACATATTTTTTTGTTTCATTTAGTCTATAATTTGTTGTAAAAAGTGAAGCACGTGTCCCAAGAAGTTACAAGTGAAAAAGTGGTGAATAATTCAGTGGAAAATATATGTATATATACCAAACTCAGTCAATATTCACGCCGGAAACTTTACCTAACATTTCGACTAATGACAAAGGATTGATTCAGAAGTCGTAAGACAATTGTACTCTTACTTCATTTTATTTTATTTTATTTTGTTTAATTTAATTTTATTTTATTTTACTTTATTTTATTTTATTTTATTTTATTTTTATTTATTCTATTTTATTTTTATTATTTTTATTGTATTTTTTTTTTATATACTAAAAGCTTTTCTCATTTTATTGTTGTTTTTTCAGATTACCTATATGAAGTCCAGGTTTGATAGAATGAAGCTTGCGAAGATCCTATCAAAACTCTTCCATGAAAACGTTTTGCTCAAAATAAATTGGGATGGGAAAAAGGAAAAAATGGCAATAAATAGTTTCAAACTATTTAACTATTTCCTTTTCGGTAGGAATAAAAATATTTTAATAGGTAATTTTGACTCATATGGACAGTTTGAAAATGCTATGAAAATCGCATTTCGGAAATGCAAGGCAACATTTTATTGCAAAACATATTCCCTCACATCGACTTCAAATCGATGTTCATAAAATAAACATTCTACGAAGCGAAATATAAATTTAGTTCTTTTATTTATTATATTTTAGCCTTAAATGGATGTTTTCAGCGGACTTTAAATTAAAATAAATTGAAAAAAAATAATGTAAAATAAAATAAAAAGATTAAATAATATAAAATAAAATTTGGAGAGAATTGCCCGAAAAATAGTCTATAATTTTTTATGTGAGTGACTGTATATTTGGACAAAAAAAATATTCCTCACTATATGCTTTTACTGGAGACAGAATCGATCACTCCATTTCTGCTCCATTTGGATTTATGGAAGACTACTCCCTTTGTGTTTGCCTTGGATGTAAAAAGGAGCTAAAAATAAAACTCGGTCTGGCATCCAATAGGATCTCAAAGGGAGTGCTCGCCCGCAATGACATGCTACATATGTTAAAAAGGAGTACAAAATGCAAGGACCTCGGAGCTTTATGGAGTAAGCTCGCAAAGGACTGATCCAAGATTAATATTTGGATGATACAATTTTTTACTGGGTCTACCTACATACATACACACCAACGTCTCTATCGTGTGAATGCGTATTTTGCATTTGTAGTGGTGTTATTTTCAAACGGATATTTCGTTATTATTAAAAGCTTTTTTGATTGAAGGGACTAGAGCTTGAGTTGATTTATCGATACATATATAATTATTTACACCTCAGATGCATAGTTTGGGTGTAAATCGGGGCAAACTTTCTCAACACGCGCATTTATATTAAACAAGATTGAATTCGGTCGGGTTCTTATTGAGTATTCGTTCGTTTCTACGATCTTTTATTAAGTCCCTTTCTTGTTACATGCGACTGATTTACCAGCAGAGTTGCGAGTTTAAAAGCTTTTCTTTCGTATTCCTAGCTTGGACTCCAAGGTTGCGCGGAACATTTAGAAAAGCACACAAACATACATATACATATTTAATTAATATCATTAACTACGACTTAGCAGTCCAGTCTCACTGCATTCGTCCTACCCAAATGTCTATAGATAATATAGGGTGTTTTTTTTAGGGGTATAGAACTTCGAATTGAAATAAAACACAAGAAAATCGTTTTAAGGTCCATCAATTTGGCTTTATTGGAAGGATAATTTTATGCCATTAATGTTTAAATATGATTTCGGGCATGTGGCCGCCGCGGCTGGCTCGAATAAAGCCAATTCTAAAGGTCCAATTTTCAACCACTTTTTCGAGCATATGGGGCCGTATGTCGGCAATAACGCCACGAATGTTGGCTTCCAATTCCCACGTTTCTGGTTTGTTGGTGTAGACGAGCGACTTCACATATCCCCAAAGAAAATAATCCAATGGTGTCAAATCACACGACCTTGGTGGCCAATTGACAGGTCCATTCCGCGAAATTATGCGCTCATCGAATGTTTCCTTCAATAAATCGATTGTGACGTGCGCTGTGTGGCATGTAGCGCCGTCTTGTTGGAACCACAACTCATCCACATTCATGCCATCCAATTCGGGAACAAAATAGTCGGTTATCATGGCTCTATACCGGTCTCCATTAACGGTAGCTGCCTCTCCAGCATTATTGCGGAAGAAGTATGGCCCAATGACTCCACCAGCCCATAGAGCACACCAAACAGTCAGTTTTTGTGGATGTAATGGCGTTTCCAGGGTTTCATGTGGATTCTCTTCACTCCAAATGCGGCAATTTTGCTTGTTGACGTAGCCATTCAACCAAAAATGAGCCTCATCACTGAACAAAATTTTGCCATTTGAAAAAAAAATTTGAACCATTATTTTCGAAATAAATTTGCACAATTTGCAAGCGTTGTTCTTTTGTCAACCTGTTCATGATGAAATGGCAAACCAAACTGAACATAAATGACATTAGAGTTGCCAGATTTGACCACAAAATGCCAGTTTTATCTCTATTCGAAAAACAAACCTGTAAAAAAAACACCCTTTACCTAAAAAGTCTAAACATACAAACAAACAAAAAACAATTCCACCAATATAATTACTAAGTCCGACGACAAACCAAGAAATACGTGGCTGCCTGCCAAACACAAATTCATTCATATTCTCCTCAGTGAAAACGAAAGTTTCACTTTCCGTTCGAGGGATTTGCATTAGTCAACACAGCGGGCGGCCTCATTTGCTTCGCCTGCCTTGTCATACGGTGCTGTCAATTGGTCAGTTGCGCGGTGGGGGGGAAAATAAACCTTGAAGTATTTGAATTTTCAAAGTGACATTTTTGCTTTTATTTGGCTTCCTTCAGTCGACGCTTTCTTTATAACGCGCACATTTGGCATTATTTTGCTTCACCTACGACTCATACTTTGTAACTTCTTAAATTTGTATTTGTTTGTTTTTGTTTTGCTTTGAAATCTAAACTGACTTTTGCGCTTTTTGCGACATTTTTGCCAACTGTTGTAGTAAACAATGGAAATGAATGCTCTACCTGTCACCTGACGAAGCGTTTATTAACTTTCTTCGTCTTATTCTGCTATCATCGACTCTCTACCACCACATTGTTGTAATTTGCACGTGTATGGGTGTGTTTTGTGGTATCGTTTAGCCAAGGTTCGTTTTGAGGCACAGTGTTTGTTTGAGAAGGAGCGCTGGGTTTGTTTGGGTAGCTGGTAGGCATGCGAATGTTAGGACAAGGGGATGCGTCGGACTTGCATTTGTCGCGACATTTTCGAGTGAAAGGTTTCTTAGATTTTCGCGTGTGACTTTGACATTAACGTATGTTGACATATCGTCCCTCATAAGCTTTCCTTTCTTTCGAAATGGGATTAATACAATGACTGGCTACTATGGTTTAACTACTTTCACTGTGTATTTTCAAATTTGTGTGTATGGGTGTGAGTGTAATTTATGTATGTAATTACACATACGATATAATTTTAGGAATTTTGAACCTAAAACGTTGCCGCAGGAGGCGATAAAGTATCTTTAAAGCTCTAAAAACCAAAAGCATTAAGGACAAAAAGTCGTAGATATTTCTAGAAGTCAATCTCGTCGCCAAGTGGCCCTTTCCATACCAGACATGAGTGAATGTTGACATTCATTTGCTATCCTTTCTTTTAAGATTTTGTACTTTACTATTAACTCTAAAATTATTAGAGTGAGTTCCACTATGGCGTCTAAATCTAAAAGTGAAATTTCCAAATTTCTGTGGACTAATGTGAAATCATGCAAGAGTAAGATAATTATAAAGAAATGTATGTTTTCTGACTTTGGCCGGTCTTTCTTAGACGATGTTCCAGTTACATTATAAAAAAAGTACAACCTTGTGGCAATTCTGGAGGGTTTTTAACGAAGTGAGTGGCTATCCACAGGTTCGCGGTGTAATAGGAAAGTTTCAACAGTCTTCTTGGAGCCTAAATGAGATACATCAACCACGAGTCAAGTTATTGCTGATCTCCAGATTTCACTAGATGGGCCAGTACAGCCTCCTACTTCGACAATGATTAAGGTTAAATAAGAAAGGTTACGATACACTGGAAACACATGGAAGGCTGTTAGTACCTTTCATGAGCTTAAACATCAACACAGCAAACTAGTTGTTTCGTTACATTAAGGCTGCTCCTGCCCATCATCAAACCTTCTTCGATATTTGTTGTCGACAACTGTTCCTGTGGTCCATGGACATTTCACAGAACTTCCCTATCAAATACTATGAGTTCATTTTATTGTTGGAAAATGCCTACTGCAACACTGGCCTCAACTTAGCTCCCCAGAAATGTGCAATGAAGACCTACGCGCATGTTTAGAACTTTAACCCTCATATGACTCGTATGATTATGGACTTGCAACATACTAAAAATATGTGAATAAGAATCGGATACCTCCTTGCAAACTCAAAAGTACCTAAATACTTTACAAACAGAATTTACTTGGCTAGAGTTTACATACATACATATGTACTTACGCACATTTTTATGAACCTACTTCAAAAGTATTTTGCCGCTGGTGTGAAGGGTTTATATAATGTTTCCTTTGAAGTCCCGCTGACAACAGAAAGTGTTCATATCAAGTGTCACGCCGTGGCTAAGAAATAAAAGAAAACTTCAAAAGAAAGCAAAGAACTTAAAAAGTAGCTTTTGTGCTCGGTTGCTTTTCTTCTGTAATCAAAATCTTACAAATGTAAACTCGCATGGTGTTATAAGTACTAACAAGGGGGCTAATAAAGAATTGGACGTGTTTTTGTAAATATTTATTTCAAACTTCGTACAGCTGTTTGTTTGTAGCTTCTTGGTATCACTTAACACTGTTTGATTTAAAATGAGGGCTTAGCAAAACCTTACAAAAACACATGGTTTATTTAATATGCACATATTTATCTGATCAACATAATTATAAAGCTATTGTGTATGCATATATAAATAAAATAAAATAAAATGAAATAAAATAAAATAAAATAAAATAAAATAAAATAAAATAAAATAAAATAAAATAAAATAAAATAAAATTAAATAAAAAAATAAAATAAAATAAAATAAAAAAATAAAATAAAATAAAATAAAATAAAAAAAATAAAATAAAATAAAATAAAATACAATACAATAAAATAAAATAAAATAAAATAAAATAAAATAAAAAAATAAAATAAAATAAAATAAAATAAAAAAATAAAATAAAATAAAATAAAAAAATAAAATAAAATAAAATAAAATAAAATAAAATAAAATAAAATAAAAAAATAAAATAAAATAAAATAAAATAAAATAAAATAAAATAAAATACAATAAAATAAAATAAAATAAAATAAAATAAAATAAAATAAAAAAATAAAATAAAATAAAATAAAATAAAATAAAATAAAATAAAATAAAATAAAATAAAATAAAATAAAATAAAATAAAATAAAATAAAATAAAATAAAATAAAATAAAATAAAATAAAATAAAATAAAATAAAATAAAATAAATTAAAATAAAATAAAATAAAATAACATAAAATGAAATAAAATAAAATAAAAAAGAGATAGTCCAAGAAAATAGTGTAAGTAAAAATAAAATAAAATTGAATAAAATCAACCTCTGCACCATAAAGTAGTAATATGGTGCCGCTTAAAATGAATCGAACGGTCCCCGGTATAGGAGGAGAAATTTGTTTTTAGCTAAGCAAATTTTCTGGTGAATATTTGAGCTCCGGGGTGGATCTAGTGAGAAATAATGTCTACTGTAACTGTAAGGTTTGAGGCTCCAAATAGGTGATAAAGCTTCTTTTATTCATGTATGAGCCGTAGCGTGACCAAGAGAAAAACTAACTCAACGAAGCCATTGCGATTTCATAAATTTTAAAAAGATTTCTTTATTGGTAAACCTTTGAAAATATTTATGGTCGAAGCAAACAAAAGACTTTATGCCAAGTCAGATAACGAAAGTATTTTCAATTAAAACTCTGTTTGCTTATACCTCAGGCGCAGTATCGCACTTTGAAAAGCAGCCGAAATAGCCCAGAGGGAAATTACAAAGTGCAACTCTTCTACTACATCCATACATTCAAAGATTATCGTACATACCAATCTATGGGCACATGGGAGAGAGAGGTGTAAAATACAAGTGACGAGATTTTTAATCTTACTTAAGCCTTTAGACGACTAACGAGGCGTTTGTTTTTGTATGTTTATGGCGGGCAACAAAACACGAAAAATGAAATGAAATCCTTTTGAATAAATCCATATGAACTCACACTCAGCGCCGCCAAAGATGAATGGCTTGAACGTTAAGCGAGGAGCCGAAGAGCGAGTGAGTGAATGCAAAAGCGCCAAGGACATGGAAAATAATTGTGCTGAAATATGAAGCTGGTTGTAATAGAGAAAAGAGGCGTGGCATGAGAAGGGCGCGAAAGTTGCACTGCAATTAATTTTACACTTGAAGTACAAACAAAAAGCTTACACAAAAACATAAAACAAAAAAAAAAAAACCTTGCAAAAGTACACAAAAATAAAAGACAAATGTAAAATGAATGAATACATTAAAACAAAAAATCATAACATAACATAACATATCCATAATAGTTGGTTGAATGAGCCGTTGCACTATGGGGCCATTTCACTTTTTGTGGTCATTAATGGTTTCCTTGAGGAACTCCTGTAGAGACAAAAATTACATCGGATACAAAAGTTGGGGGAAATTGGAACGATCCCCCAACCAGCTGGGATCAGGTTCGTAATCACCATAGCTATTTAGCAAGAAGAAGGCCTAACTTAAGTAACAGACGTCATTATTATCCGCGCGGGAACCTTCACCAGTCTTTAGAAGTTTCACTCATCAATTCTCTTAAAAGGGTTACAAGCTTCTCACGTTCCTACCTGTCTGTCCCCGGTTTCCTGTTTCGAAAAAGCTTTCCTTCTTTTGGGCTCGGCGAAATCCTATAATTCGTTAAGTCTCCGGCCGGTCAATCTGTGCAACCAATTTCCCCCCTCGTTAGATCCGCCATATATTAAATTTTCCTTCAGATAACTAGTTTAAAACAAGTAAGGAAGTCTAAGTTCGGGTGAACCGAACATTAAATACCCAGCGTTAGTTTTCAGAAAAAGGGGGCATGGTTTTCATCCGATTTCGCCCATTTTAAAAACCAATCCATTCCGAGCCTAAACAATAGCGAATTTGGTGGGCGCGGCCACGCCCCTTGCTTATAAAGCTTTAACCGCTTACATGGGAAAAAAGTACTGAATCGATCTTTTCAAGGATTATACCATGTCCTGTATATGTATATGGATTATACCATGTTCTATATATAACTTTGGAAAAGAAGGCGTGCCACGCCCATAACTTTTAACGTATTTTGTGAAATTTTTGATATACGGATATATGTATGTGTCCATTAATCAATATTTACATAATTTTAAAAAAGTGGGTGGTGGCACGCCCACGGATTTTATTATGTTGTTTGTCCCTATTTGAAGATCAGTTTTCATTGCAGATCTTTATGATACTTTCACAGTGGCTTGTTAATAGTGAAATGTTGATATTTTGTTTATTCACTTGTGGGCAGTGCCATGTCCATTTTCCAAAATATTACCAAAAAACCTTTAAACATCACTAATAACATCATCAGGTCAATGAGTGTACTAAATTTTAGCATTATATCTTTATCAGTTAAACAGAAATTGCATATTCCGGTTTCCTAACTCTCGTTTAGAGAACTTTAGTCCAAAAGTGGGCGTGGTCGTTCACCGATTTTTCTTATTTTCTGTGGTAGTACTCTACATAAACATAACATGCCTGGTACCTAGTTTCGTAAACCTATCTCACACCGTTCTGAAGTTATTAGCAGTCGAATTTGAAAATTGCGTGACTCATAAGTGGGCGGCGCCATGCCCACTTTCCAAAATTTTGCAAAAATAATGTAAAGAATTTGAAAATTAATGTATGTACCAAATTATATTATTATAGCTGTATCAGTTAATTAGATATGGACTTTTCAATATTTCCACCTCCTTTCAATATAACTTTTATGAAAAAGTAGGCGTGGTCGCTAAGCGATTTCGTTTATTTTCTATATCTGAATTTAACACAACAAAATTTCGTTACACTAGCATAAACTGTTCTGAAGTTATTAAGAGTCAAAATTTGAAAATTTCTTTAAATATATGTGGGCGGTGCCACGCCCCTTTTCAAAAAATTTGATAAAATCGGCCTTAGAACTTCTAAAACAATACATATTGCAAATTTTATCATTGTAGCTGCTTCTGATATTGAATTAACCCGTTATATACGTTTTTCGAAATTTTCGATATCGAAAAAGGGGCGTGGTTATGGCCCGATTTTACCCATTTTCAATACCAATCTATTCTGAACCCAAATAAGTACGCATGCCAAATTTGGTGAAGATAATCATCATTATTTGCTCAAGTTATCGTGTTAACGGACAGACGGATGGACAGACGGACAGACGGACGGACAGACGGACAGACGGACGGACATGGCTCAATCAAATTTTTTTTCGATCCTGATCGTATTGATATATGGAAGTATATATCTATCTCGATTCCTTTATACCTGTACAACCAACCGTTATCCCAACAAAGTTATAATACCCTTGTACTAGTACTAGTACGCTGGGTATAAAAAAAAACAACTTTGGAACGTGGTGAACCTCCACTCAACCGTCGAAACGAAAAGTTTGTTATTAAATAAATTTATATACCGAAAAAAGTTAAGGTGGCCCATAGTGCATCGCCAGAGTGCAATTCACCATTCACTTTTGTGTTGCTTTGCTTATTTTTGTTGTTTGTTTGTTGTGAAATGTGGAAGTCAAGCGGCAAACGTACCAAATCACTTTTTGATAAATTTTAATAAACTCTCGGCAAATCCTTTTTGGCTGTTTTTGATGTTAAAAATCCAACTTTTCAACATTGAAATGCGCCATAAAAAAAGATGTGGTTAGCGCGTTAGCAATGCATTGCCATTGCCACTGCCATTCAGCCTCAAGGCTCGAGCCTATGTATGTATGTGTTAAGTGCAGCCTTCCCACCCACTTTTGCAAAAAAGCATACAGCTGCCGGCACTGCAATGCCACAAAGCAATAAAACAAAGGAACGTCTCAAGTGGAATGCATGCAAATGTATGAGTGTAGCGTACCAACACACACACACACACAATCACTGGCATCAGCAGTGGCATCACCAGTTGAGGTTGGTATGAGTGTATGAGGATAATGGCTGCCGCATTGCAATGGTACTGTGATTTGGCGAGAGGACGAGCGTGCGGATGTGCGATGAATGTAATGAGTGCACATAATAAGTGTACACAAAAGTGCTGGGAAAAGGGTTAGAGTGACAGCGCTTTGGGATGGGGACAATGCTGCTGCAGGATGCATGCTTAAGGCTCAATGGCGTGGAACTCACTGCCTGCCCACTGCACACGTTTTGTTGTATAAATAAAAAAAAAATGCATTAAAAGTCTAGAAATAATCAAAGCCAGCACGAACAAAATTCACGCTTGAAAGCAAAATACTACAAAATACGAAATGAAACAAAGAATTTTGAAAAAAATATGAGAACCAGCGCTGAGCTTTAAATGCAAGCAGTGAAGGAAACTGTGTGAGTCAAGTCACATTGTTGACGATGAAAAAGTAAAGACCGTTTGTATTGCAGAGACGGTGCAAAAAATAAATTATTCTCTGTATACCTAGTAGTCGCAATTTAGAACACAGATTCTTTGACAATAATCTCTCAATTAAAATAATCAAAGTCAGATGATATTGAATATTGATAAATATACTAGGATACTGCACCTATGCTGACAAGATTTTGTAGATTGATTGAGATTCATATTCCATTACTAAAGCTCGAAAAATTGATTTGTTGTAAAAAAAAATTTGGTTAAAATTAGGGTTGTGCCTTTATTCGATTAATCGAGTAAGTTGATTAATAAGATTCTCAGTTAATCGAATACTTGATTAATCAAAATTATGAGTAATCAAAACGAGCGTTACTCGAGTATTTTCAGAAATGGTTAATCAAAAACTGATTAATTTACTCATTTTCTTATGTAAAAGTTTGCCTTAAAATAGCTGAAAATAAAAAAAATTAAAAACCAAACATGCCTCAAAATATTAAAAAATTAAAAAATTTAAGAAAATTTTGAGATGTTGTCCGATTGCGAATGGGCAAAATGTCGAAGATGCAACAAATGGTTGAAGTATTAAGGATCTTCTAAATGTGTGCCGCTTTAATATATGATAAATTATTTTATTCAAAAAACGATTAATCAAAACGGCGATTAATCAATTAATTTTCTTCTTGATTAATCAATATCTTGATTAATCGAGTAAACACACTTTTGGATTGATCAAAAATCATAATTAATCGATTAATTGAGTAATCGATATTATGATTAATCAAAATTTTGATTAATCAATTAATCGCACAGCCCTAGTTAAAATTATGAATTTAAAAATTATTGCTGCTTATTGTGAAATGCGTTGAAGGCCACACTCATTATTTTATTTTATTTTATTTTATTTTATTTTATTTTATTTTATTTTATTTTATTTAATTTTAACTTATTTGTTTTTATTAAACTAAACAATACTGCAGTTTGTCTTTTTGTCGCTTTACAAAAATACATAATACAATCCATGAACTTGATTTGTGAAAATCTGCATTTGTGTATATAATGCAACCTAGAACTTTTTAAGATATAAGTAACTAAGTAATAATCCCCGTAATGGATTACTACTGGGTATATATTACTCGGTTTCACACGTACTTAAACTTCCTTATACTAGAAAAAAATTGTGAGCACGATATTTCGCTAAATTACAAGAAATCCTTTCGGTGCGCATGGATGCTTTAGCTCAGTCGACATGGCAGGAACAATAAGGAACACAAACCATTACATACGCGTAGATGTTCCCATATCGGGCAAGGGTAGCGTAGTGCGCCGCAAATGGCGATCTGGTATAAAAGTGCAGCGTAAGTTCGGGAAAAGGAAGTAATTTGACCATTTGTGAATCGGGAAACAAGGCATGCGTTTAAGTGTAGTTACATACATACATACACAAGTTTACAAATATACAGAAATTTACAATACATCATACCTCAAGCGAACTTTTGATCTTCTCAGTCGTCGTTATTGCTCTTTCATAAGCAAACAGTATTTGCATCTCTAAAGAAGTTCGAGATTGACTTTTAGATATCATGGATACGGAAGGAAATGCTCCAGCTTTCTTGGTTTTGTATAAATGTTGAAAACATTTAACGAATATTCAGGAGCTGTTACCGAGGTTAACAGCCTATTGTCGGATGTGGTGCCGATATTACCAACTACTCTTACTAGCCTAATATTGTACGATTTTATTTTTCAAATGGTACTTTCGGACAAGCTCACCGTGCTTCCCTACGAGTACGCTTGAAAAAAATTGCCAACTACGCTCCCAAGGGGACAACAGAATTAATAGGGGACCGATGCCGTTTAGCTCCTCTTAGGAAAAGTTGTCCATATTTACCTGTACAAGCTTTGTCCAATGCTAATGCGGAAGTAAAAAGAAAAAATCGATGAATCCCGTTTTAATTAAAACTGCGTGTGGGCCCGACAGGCCAGCAGTATTTTTCACTCATAAATATTTTGCGACACCCAACACTTTATAACACCAACACATACATACATACATACATACATATGTACATACACACTTAGTGGATATTGATGGCTTTGTCGCGCTCAACTATTTATGCGTTGGCGTTACACGCATTAACTGCACACCTGTCCGTCTGCATACCGCTCCAAGTGAGGATTTTACGTTTAAAAATTCCCGCTGTTATAACGGTCATAACTTTCCACACATCCATGCATTTTGACACTTCTTCTCCCACCCAAACACGCCTGGGATTAGCTAAAAGCTCAACATGTATGACATTTTATAGCGACATGGGGCCTAACAAAGGTTCTATAAATTGCTAGTTGGAAGCGAAAGCCATTTGGGTTCTGTTTAAGCGACATAAGCTACGGCTATTTCATTCGTTTGTTTTATTTGCATTGCATGCTATTGTAATTCGCAATCATCTTATAAAATATTTTGAAGATATAGTTTATGGTTTGGAAAGCCAAAGTGTGGTTTTTCATAACGAAAATGAGGAAGCCAATCTCGCGCCAGCCTCAGAGCCAACAGTGCTCGCCACCAACAATAAAACGGTCACCTAGCACCTGAGCCAAATAATAAAATAAAATAAAAAATAATAATAACTTTAAAAACAACTCTCCTTCTCTTAAGCTTAGACAGGCTCCAAGGCTTTTGGAGCTAATCTATTAGTAGCTCAATACTAATTGACAAAAATTAGAACATACGAACCCAAATATGTTCAGTGATAGGTATCTATGACCAACTAAATAAACTATACAACTCCCGATTTGGATGACAGTAAATGCTTAACTCAGGAAACAAAAATGGCATTGAAATCTGAAAAAAATTCTCAAAACAGCTAGGCTGGCTAAGACCTGTGTTGGTTAAGGGAGTCTAAATAGAGACAGACTCATTCCACTAATCAGCTCATGTTAAGTTTGATACACTCCCCTCCCAACAGAGAAGCACGCTTGGACGTGTTGGCCAACTGTTGAGAATTCAGTTTCAAAATCGCATTGCTTTAAAGAAAAGATTTCGCATTCTGGATAGGGCAGGGCAGTCTCTGCCCCAGAAATCATTTTCGGGACATCATCTATGACGAAATTAGTTAAGTTTTAGTTAGTGCTGGGACACATCTTCCTAGTCATCCTGCAAGAGAGTTTCTGTGCCACCTTGAAACTTGCTTGGATAAACTTGATGAGAGTGAGCCTCTGAGCTTACCTGAAACCATTCAGCATGGGCGCATTTGATAACTAAAAGTGTTAATTTAATAATAGAACCTGGTGCTGATGAGTTCATCATCAGTTTTCTACCATCTAAAAGACTAGAACTCTACTTTTCATGTATATGAACTGGGATCCTAGCGCCAAAGCAAACAAAAAATTGAAAATTTCATAACTCTTGTTACTCCCCCCGCCTGTGGCATATGACCAACCTATACCAATATCTATTCGTTGTTTCTTATTAAGAGAAAACGCTGGAAATTCGCAACACAACACATTTATTTAATGCGCGTGTCATTATTTTCCACTATTTCTATGCCAACTTTGCGGAAAATTTTGTGTTAAGTGCTGACGAACCTCATCACAAGCCATATACTAAAGAGACTAGAATTACAACAACAAGGTTTGAAACGAGCATGCAAGATGCTTAACGTTATGTTAGTGATGACGCCGATGACCATATGACCACTTGGCCCCAAAACGGTCAAAACCGCAAGCAACATTTTTCCCTAAAATTAAGAATAAGAAGAGTCAATGAAGGCCAAGTGGAAATAAGCAGCTCATACCTCGCCTAGTCACAAAAGTTTACAGGGGCCGTTTGATTACTTCAAAGACAGACTATGAATAGTGTTCTTATGGCAACATGTGGAGTGTCAGCGTAGTTCTAACCGAATGGGCGGAAAGTAGTATTGGAGGAGTTACTAGTGAAACGAGGCGCCCACGGGGATTGCTTTGGCTTTTTTTGCAACAACAGCACAACTCTATTACTTGCATACCTGTCTAGATATACGATGACGAAGCGTGGACTATAATAGATGCTGTAAACCCTACAAAACTCTTGAGAGAACTTACTCGGCAGACTTATTATCAACTGCTTGTAGTCCATCAATGCTATGCGGTTAAGTATTCCTAACAACATCTCGAAAATACAAGACCACCAGCGAGCTGGCAGCCTAGGCTATGTGCGGCACTTTTCTACAACAAAGACCCTCCGTCCATGAATTTATCAGGCCCATCTTGTAACTTGTATTCTCTTTGTAGCTGCACGTAAATAGTAAGCTATGCGCAGGCCATCTCATATGGTATCGCGAGTTGCATGTGCATTTTGTATCAAGGCGTTACATCTATGTATCAAATATAGCATAGACGTCTGTGAGTAGGTATGCAAGTTTCTGTGAGTATGTAAACAAAATTTCAGATATGTAGGTACCTACTTACAGGTCTATAAACATCGCAGATATGGTGAAATGATACGCATCCAAATCATGGCGTGCAAGCGCGCCAACCGGTGTGGCGCATTGGCCTATCCCCAAGCCAATTCAGGCTAAATAAAGTCTAGCCAGCCACTTTGGTTCCAGTGGAAAATTTTCTCTTTCTTTGGCAGCAATTTTATTTCCAACAATACCAAATACATAGCTACATATGGTTGAATGTTTGTGTATGTGTTTGTTGTTATATATGTACACTTGTACGTGTAAATAGCGTTTTTAAGAATTTCCGCATACCTCATGTGAAAACAAGAAATTCTTTTCTTTGGAAAGCGCATGCGTGCGCACCGAACCAAACTCAATGATGATTGTTTGCGTACCTTCCGAGTAACCACTGCTTATTAAGAGAATACCAATAAATAAATTTTATAAGCCCTACAGTCAAATCAATTGGGAGTACTTAAATAATCCCATGGAGCTTTAATGATCCCGCTTCTTAGGCGCTTAGAATATACGAGTCCACACGGTAAGAGACGACTAAGATCTAAATCCCGAATCTCAAATCCTGCTCAGCTTTGTGCTTAATTACTCGGCTCCAATAGAAATAGTTTATACTCGTATGTTAATATAGGACTTCTTTGATGAGGGACTGTTGCACTCCCTGCTGCATTTCAATCGTTCTCATCATTCGGCTCTCTTTAATTTTTTTTAAGTAATCGTAGTTTTTTCCATACAAAACGAAAGCTTCCCTTTTCCGCTATGGTCTTACCTTTTAAGTTTCGTTGGCACAAGGTCAATATGTTACTCGGTTAAATCGTTAGGTTTTTACTCAGATTCTTGAACATAACATAGTGTGCGTGCAACTCTCTAGCAAGAGACTGAATTCTATTAGGCCCATTACTTTTATCGTTATTCTAGTTGTAATAAGGAATCTTGCCCATAAAAAAGCGTCTGTCAGTCTCAGCAATTCCTGAGAAATTAGGCAATTACTTCACCACAAATTGGACGAGAGTTCATCCCCGTACAATTACACTGTACAACAAAATTTAAGATCACAAAAGTCCACCCTGGTTTCCCAACGGTTTTTAAAGCTTGAGCGTGAGCTGCATCTGCATCTGGAATCAAAACTTTCGGATCATTCTAGGTTTTCACTTCAGGGTGTGGTTTGACCACAGAACGACTTTTGTAAGAAAACTTCTTTATTCCACATTCTCATTTTGTATTGCGTTACAAACATATATATAATACTTCTATATTGCGCGTATTGAACTATTCAGTTGACCCAGCATTACAGTACAGGTATACACGAGAAAACGAGACAAAATATCAAAGTTGTCGTCAAACTTTTGTAAAGAGGGGGTCACGAAATATATGGATTTTTCAACAATTTCCTAATAAATGCATTTATTTATCATTCGTTTTCCAGGAAAATTATACAATTTATAATATTTCGGGAATTTATACTTTGCATTTATTGTTTTTTCTAGCATTTATGTGAATAGTACAAGTTGAATGGCTGTTAGCCAGTAAAAATATTAAATACATCAAGATTTTTATTCTATTGGTTGGCCTTTTCATTGTTTAAGCCACTAATGCACAATTTGTGCAAAGGGAATAACGACCCCCGTGATTCCCCTTGATAATATTTTTTCAATGCGCTGGTGCAGTTTACTCAGCTGGCGCATGCGCAGAACTTGCATTTGAACAGTTTCATACAAATAATGTTGGTATGAATTTTTGCACATTGTGAACATAGGATAGGCGCAATATAGAAGTATTATATAATCGGTGTCCAACAAGTTCGAATACAAACTTTGTAACTTATTTAAAACCCCAATCAAGTGAGCTTTGACATGTTTTTTTTTTTAAATCATGTCTCGTTTCCATGACCGTCAAATTAGTACAAACTCGAATCTTGGATAGGCGTATAAAAGTTTTTGTCTGAGATGGAGTCAAAGCGCCAGCTAATTGTGAACGCATTTTTAAAAGGCAGACGGTCGTGCTCAATATTCAAGGACTTTAAAAGCGGTACAATGAGACATCGTCCCTTAAAAATAGGCCAAAAAGCGGAAGACCTCGAACGGTTCGGAACAGTGTTAACATAAAAGTTGTGAGGGAACAAATTCGGAGGAACCGTTGCCGATCAGTTAGAAAAATTGCGCAGAAATTGAATATAAGCAAATCTTCAACACACTCAATATTTAAAAATGATATTGGCCTAAAGCCGTATAAGAAACAAAAAATTCACCGCGTTTCTGCATCAGCGAAACTAAACAGAGTCAAAAGAGTATCTGATATTCTTGCTTGGCACGGCGGTGACGAATTCATATTTTCTGATGAAAAGTTGTTCGTTTTACAACAATCTTTCAACTCACAAAACGATCGAGTATGGTCAGTGTCACTAGAAAACGTCCCTGAAAATCAAATGTACGTATTCCGATTTCAAAGCGCTTCTTCCGTCATGGTTTGGGCCGGATTCTGCAAAAGAGGAAACCTTCCCCTAGTTTTTATCGAAAAGGGGGTTAAAATTAACGCCAATTACTACAAGGAACACGTCTTAAAGGCTTTAGTGCTACCCAGCTGTCGTAGTTTATTCGGTGATGATTATTTTTGCTTTCAACAAGATGGAGCGCCTTCACATACCGCAAACATTGTGCGACAATGGTGTCATGACAATTTGGCCGGTTTTTTGCATAAGGACGAATGGCCACTCAGCAGTCCAGATCTGAATCCATTGGACTTTTTTGCATGGGGTTACATGACGTCGAAGCTTAGCGGTCATCAAATAAAAAACTTGGAAACTTTTCGTAGGGTAATTCACAAAATATGGGACGACATGCCGATGGATATGGTGCGTGCCGCCATTAATAAATTAAATAAAAACTAATAAGGATTTCACATATCCTTTGTTTTAAGAGGACTTTGCTTTTGTATTCAAACTGTTTGGACAGCGTGTATATGGCGGACACCGTGGTGTGGAGGTAGTGTTGTCGGCCTACCACACCGAAGGTCCGGGTTCGGGCCCTGGTACAGATTACATCAAAAAGTGGTTGGAAAAAGTTTTTTCAAAATGGTGTCGCCCCTCGGCAGTGGTTTGGCAAACTCTCCGAGTGTATTTCTGCCATGAAAGGCTTCTCAGCAAAAATTCATCTGCTTTGTAGATGCCGTTCGGAGTCGGCGAAAAACCGTAGGTCCCACCAAGTTGTAGGAAAAATTTTAAAGCGGCACACCACAAATTGGAAGAGAAGCTTGGCGCAAAAATCTCCTAGGAGGTTGATGATATAACTCTTGTATATCGCGCCATATACATACATATATATCTTATATGTATATAAAATTCTCGTGTCACAGTTTTTGAAACCATACTCCTCCGAAACGGCTTGACCGATTCTCATGAAATTTTGCGAGCGTATTGAGTAGGTCTGAGAATCGACCAACATCTATTTTTCATTATTCTGGGAAGTGGACCAGGGACAAAAAATATTCCAAACTTTTCTGTTTATGGTGCGATTTCCTTCAAATTTGGTACAAAGGTACTACTCTACTTTTGTTAAAATTCGGGCTTTCTTTTTTTCCGGGAAGCGGACCAGGGACCGAAATTTTCCAAACTTTTTTATTTATGGTGCGATTTTCTTCAAATTTGGTACAAAGGTACCACTCTACTTTTGTTAAAATTCGGGCTTTCTCTTTTTCCGGGAAGCGGACCAGGGACCGAAATTTTCCAAACTTTTTTATTTATGGTGCGATTTTCTTCAAATTTGGTACAAAGGTACCACTCTACTTTTGTTAAAATTCGGGGTTTCTTTTTTTCCGGGAATTGGATCAGGGACCTAAATATTCCAAACTTTTTTATTTATGTTGCGATTTTGTCCCTAAATTTGGGCAGAACAACGTCTGCCGGGTCCTTCTAATATATATATATATATGGTTACAAATAAAAAATTTATAAAATTTGTTTTTAAAGTGAGATTAATAGGATTAAATTACGGATCACGGACTATTCGTGCCAAAAAAGCAAATCTTTCATAGTTTTAAATTAACCGTTCAACTCAACAAATTTGAACTAGTTTAGTTTTTAGTAATACCTATTAGGAAAATATTTTAAGTTATGTTAATAAGATTAGTAACTAAATTAGATGAAATTCTCCGATAATTCCTGAAAAAGTTATAAACTTAAAATTGTTATTAGTTTTAGCCACTGGTGCTCATATGTTTGTATAAACTGATGCATTTATGTACGTCTCTACAGGGGCGTAGTCAGCTTTTAAATAAGTTTGAATCCTCCTTAAGCTACCATAAAATGACCAATCTGTGGCAGTTTCGGCTTAAAGACAAGCTTTGAAAAGGAGGTGCCTCCGCACTTCCCCGAAAATGTTAGACGCTTGGACCCTACGGATTCTCAAATCAAGGATCTTAGACGCCTAGTAGATAAACACAAACGTGCCAAGTGGGAGGAGCGCCTAAGGTCCTGGAGCCTCTCTGATGGAGTTGGCAAATTATGGTCTACGGTGAAATCCTTGTCCAACCCGACTAAGGTCATTGACAAACTCAAAAGCAGCGAAGCCTCCATTGCCATCTTCACCACAGAGGTGAGGGAGGCCATTCGGAGATCTAAAAACATTAAATATATAGACCCAGATGGTATTTCCATGCGACGATCTTAACCAAAAACGCCCAAACCACAGAACAGTGCTAGATGCTCTTGACCTGGCTAAAGCCTTCGATACGCTCAACCATGCTTAAATAATGAACGATCTGGAAGATTCGTCTCTTCCTTCCTGTCTAAAGCGTTGGACCGCCAACTATCGCACGTAACACTACAACAACAACAACAATCTTCTTAAGGAAATATGAGTGCAAACTTTGATTTATCCAAGGCTTATCGACCACACAGTCACCCCGTACGGAATGCGCCATTGCTCTTTTGATACACCACTAAATCGACTTACATCCATCCACCTGTCGTTAAGTACAAACTTGGTTAGTTTTAAGAGTTGCCAGTTGTCTGATTGCTGTAATTTCAACGTAACATGCAACGGTGGCGACGACTGATCTGATTAGAGCCCTAGCAAGGCACCACGGCGCTTGTGCAGACATTGAGTAAATGATTATGCTGCATTTTAAATCAAACACACTACACACATGCATACAGAGTTTATGATGTGCCAGCTCATACACCAAATCAAAAGCTAGGCTGTTTACTTAGACCAAGACTATTGAAATGTGAAATGAGTACACGAGGTCTGGCCAACCAATCTCCGAAGGCAATGTAAATATGAGAAGTACCGTCTTGCGGAATACCGAGTCAAGTTGTCTCATGCGCGGTCAAGCAATTATGGAATGTCGGTATCAGAATTTGGTCAACGTGACAGCTTGAGTGTCTAGCGTTTAGATTGGATGCAATAGCAGCGCTAATTCAAGTAAAGAAAGAATCAGGTGTATGGCCAGTGCATGCCTTTGCTTGCGTTCAATGGATCTACGAGCGGGAATGGCTATATTTTATATCAGAAATTGTGGATCACACTGTGGTTTGGAGTTTGGAAATGCGCATCGTCGCTAGCAGCAGCCGCATCAGTATAGGCCAGCTGTCATGTTGGCAATTGCTGTCGGCGAGTCCCATGCTACCACTTGTGGCTGCTCCGTTGAGAGCATACAGACGTAGGCTGGCTTAGTGTCGTGAAGACGGTGAATGCAGTTAAGTGTGAATTTTCGCACCCGTGATGAAGTTTCCAATTAAATTTTATTGGCCTTTGAAATTGAGTAGTGCACGCGTGCAACGTAGTTTGTGAAAGCAACAAAAAAAAAAACTAAAAAAAACGAAGATAGCGCATGCGCGCAGCCCGCACTCGTATTTTCAGTTACCGTTGTGGCAGCACGCTGCCTATGCGCTACAACGCTGCATCCCTGCGCTCCGCTTACTCTGTGCCTGGCCGCAGTTGTCAAGATGATCTTGTTGTAAATATTTGCGCGCACTGTCGGCCTCAGTTCGTTTACTGCGCCCGCACCATATTCGCATTGTTGTTACATATGGTAGTGCCATATATATTACCAGATTGCGCCACTGCGCTGGGTGGTGGTGGTGGATGCGGCGTGCAAACGTTTGGTTGCTTATACGTGGAAAGTGGCAAGGTGTTGAAAGGAGGCGTGTTGGCACGTTTATGCCATTGTTTTTTTTGCTCGCTGCTGCTGTTGTCTTTGGTTTCTAGTAAACATTTTATATGAAGGCATATTGCTGTGCAAGTGTGCGGTTATTAGAGGTCAAATTGGTTATTGTTTAAAGGTCAAATGTGCGCCTTCGGGCAAATGATAGATTCGCATTAATCAATTGGCAAATTGGCTACTCTGGCTGCTGACAACCCGCTGACTACTCATAATGGTGGATACGCTGCGTTCAAAGCAGTTTATTTATTTGTGTCGAAGTGCAGTAATTCTTTTGCTTATTTTCAAAATGAGGGAAATCAATTTTACCACCTTTTCAATTAGGTGGCGAGTGTTTTCTACTTGTTTGTGGTGTTATGTTTGATCTAAGCGGAGTGAATGAATGTGCAGCGAATGCAATGCAGTGTCGTGCTTTAGGAATTATTTTATTCCCAGGAGATATCAAAGTTTTTTAGGAAGTTTTGTGTGTTTCGCTATGTTTAAGGCTTTGTTAGAAACGTTTCTCTTTGGTATAACGATGCTCCAAAGATTTGTTTAGGCGCAAAAAATATGGATATCAAACGAATGGTATTTTAAATCTTATTTCAACAAAATCGTTTTTAGGTAGAGTTGCCACCTGTTTGACTTATCTCGATGAACATTTCAAGCTTAATAGTTAGGCATGACCACTAGGCGATTTTTACTAAGTTGTGTCTCATTTGAAATTTTTAAATTGTGAGAGATGTACTAATATAGGCACCTAAAGGGACATCCCTTTCATTTAAGCTTTATACCAGGTTGCCACTTAATTCCATTAAATTTTAATTTTGTTGGCCACGCGTTATTATCCTGAAAAAGTCTTAAAACATTTCAATGAAATATGTTATGTAGTAGATTATCTCCGACAATCCAAGCACTCTTACCTTCACAAGTGTTGTTACTGTGGAGGTTCCTATCGAGTTGCCGCCTATCTGAAAGTACCTACTACTCTTTCATTCCAATGCAATAGCAATTTTAATAAATTTTTTTTGATTCGTTACAACAATTAAAGCAACAATCGTATTAAAAGTGATTCCGTTGCCTCCTTTCGTATTCTACTTATCTATGATATTTTAGAAATTATAATTCTACTGCCAAGGTGTTTGTAACAAAACAGCTCTCCCTACTTAAATGACACATAAGAAAACACCTCCGCAAGCACTATGATGGGATCCGGCACCATATTACCTTGCTGTTTGGCCGGCGTAGCGCTAAATGAACTACATACCAAGTCGGTAGGAAGATCCCTCAGATATCGGCCTGTGAAAACCGTAACTAATATTCAACCACCTGAAATAGCTGAAGAAAACCGAGTCCTCTTAAAGGAAGATTGAGTCATGCGAGGAACAATTGAAAGCAAGAAACATACAGGCCATAGTTGTAGGACTATTTCGAGACCAACCCCGATTTCGTGCCAGACTAATTTGTATAGTTTTGCTATGTCAGAAGATCTTGGGCAACCTTTGAGTGCCTTTTCCATGTGACCACCAGCCGATTTGAGTATGCCAAAGGTCATCAAACAATCTACGAATTGCTGCCTGGGACAAGTCAACTTTTCAATAAATGTCCATCTGACCAATAAAGCGAAAGGAGTTCACAAGTTTACATCAATCTATTGTACAGGTTACATACTCTTATGAGTTCAACTGGTTGCCACCGAAAATATTTCACACCACAGATAACATGCTCATACCGACATACATACATACATATATACATACATACATTCATCTATGTACATACCAACATCCAAACATTCATTACCGAATAAACAAGTGTGCGCTGTATGAGCTTAAAGCTTTAGCTGCATTTAATTATTCCATGTACCTGTTGCGGTGTTTTAGTGATTTGCGATTATTACATGTGACCACCGTCGACCGGCTATTTCACTTGTTAAGGAGCTACGCGGAATGCCGCAAGGTTTGTGTCTGAATGCAAGCTAAGCACAAGACAAGTGGTTGGGCATCAGGCAGTGGAGACCTTTTGACATATTGTGTATGTAATTTTGAAAGTGCATACAACTGTAAATGCGAAAATAACACAAACATTAGCAACAACAACAACAACAACAATATAATATGCAAAATAAACCAGCATTTGGTATTGCGGAGACAGACCCACAATGACGATATTTATGACGTTGGCGGCGATGCTGATTTCAATCGTAAGAGTTGTGGTCCGTGTGGCTAATTCGTTGGAATCTCAAATATGCAGCTGTGCACTTTTAACTTAACTCAAGTTAAGCTTAAATGAATGAGTACATATATTTCTTACAATTTTAAACGGTTTATTCTGGTAGACCTATTCAATTGTATGTCCAGTAATATCCCGGAACGATTGCGTACTAAAAATCTTGCACTTAGGTATTGCCTATTGGGATGCTTTTCCGAGGCTGCCACCTATTTGAAATTGAAGAAGTCATGCCAATTTTTAACAAAAAATATTTTTGGTAAGGACCAAATTATAAGCCAACCTTGAAAGTGTTGAACAAGACTCTCTCACACAGGTGGCATATCTCAGAATCATGCAGCGAGTTGCCACACTTAACCAACAAATAAAATAAATAAGTTTGGAATGGAATATTTCTATTGTGAGCCACTCGCTGCAGTGAAATTGCGAACCAGTCTTGAGCTTCCCACTTCGAGACGCGTGCCGTACCGGTAACAAAAGTTATAACTACACGACTCTATGAAGTGTCGGATATCGAGAACCACTTATCCCCAAGCAGAACTACTTCAAACTATCCAATATTTAATCAGTTCAGAACTAGCGGAAGCCAAGCTACTTTAGGACTCTCCGAATGAGAAACGGTTTGACAAGTAATGCACTCTCCAGGATAAGAAGAAATATGTGGGTGTTATAGCCATTTATAACGCCTCGTAAGGTTTCGAACTGCACCTACAGGTCCTTCCCAACAATTACGAAGCTTTGGGTTTCGATCAACTTCATATGGTATAGCAAATGGGCAAAAGGTTATCAGGTGAAAAGCTGCTCTGAGAAAGTGTAACCAGCATGTCGACGATGGATTTCAGCCCCACGCGTGCTGGAACCTTATAAGCGATATTATTGGGACGAATTCCGCGATAGTTTTTATAAACTCGTTGTCCTTCATCTAAACAAATATACTTAACATACCAGCTAATTATGTTTTGAATGAGAATATGTGCACTTTAGGTGCCAATAAAAACGAATTACACATTATGACCGCAGTTTAAGTGAATGTGACATTTGATACTTAAATTGGCGGCTGCTGGTCGCGTTTACTGCGATTGCATGCCGCGAGTTGAGCGTTGCGCCAGGTCATCAGCAAAGCAAAATCGCGCGACTGTCAATGAATGGCACAAACGAATCACAGATGCCACTTCACTATGATTTGAGGACATGTCAATGCGCCAAAGTACACATAAATAAACCCCATTCTGCCTCAAAGTTTGGACAGAAAATGCACTCGGAAAAAAAAACTTAGAACTGGCGCTGGCTTAGAGTTTTCTTATGTAATCAACGTCACGAATTTATGATGCTTTTTGGCGTCAGCATTAAAAATGTTAAATAGACGCGCACAGCGGAGCGCCGCTGTCTCCACATGATCGCTATTTTGATCACACTTGCGCATCACGCAATAACGGTTAGCTGTGAATATGGCGCGGTATGAGCATTAGCGGAATGCTTTGCAACGCGTTGATGACAGTAAGGGACGCGCAACAGCCACTATAAACTTTATTAGCGCTAAAATCTTGTTGTTGTGTTGCTGTGAAGGCTGACGATAAGTGATGGTTCAGAAGTTCAGTAGTTCACGCGATTGCCGCCACGATGTGCGCCAAATCAACGAAGACGCCATAGTTGCGATCGCGTTGTATGACCGATTGCTTTGAGCATGCAGAATGTAGACGCCATGCTCTGTTACCCTCCTACGCTTGAATACCTATACATATACAAAAGCCGCGCGCATACACGCCGTGCGTATAAACGCAGTTATGTAAATTACAATTAGCATGCACAAACATGCACACGCGCGTATCTGCGCATTTGAAGTATGCATGCAAATTAAATTTTTTTGTTGAACTCAAACCTTAGCTTAAATGATTGTCGCGTATTTTACGTTAAACGAATTGCGGGACTGCAAGCGCGTGTTGTTTTCGCTTTACGGCGATCATTGTGGCGATACTTTGGAATGCGGCGGCGGCTTCAACAACAATTACAGCAAACTGCACACCAGTCAATGAAGATTTGCAAGTGGATACATACGCACATGTAAAACAAACAAAAAACAATCGTTAACTGCCGCTGGCGGCGCAAGTAAATTAACGTTGATGAAGCGCGCGGGCGTTAACTACAGCTTGTTGCGCTTGTCGGCTGCCTACCGCGCGGGTCGTCAAGTTTTGCCAGCTGCCAAATGCCAAATGCCAACGCGCTTCTTTAGCTCTCAACTCAATTGAATTTAATTGCGCGCCAAACGCTCCTCAGACACGCCTTGTTGTTGTTAATATTGTTGCGGGGCATGTGTGTATGCGCATATGTAGTATGTATGTATGTATGTATGTATGTCATGTGCGCTATGGTAATAGATTGACACTTGCAGCTGCGCTTCAATTTTGTTGCTTGGATGGCCATCCTCAACCTCAAAGACCGCGACCGCACCTTTTTTGCATTTTGAAGTCGTTTTGATTTGGCAGATAAGTCGAATTTGTACATATGTATGTACTTATGTGTTTATATACATACATATATACAAGCTTAGCTTCGAGTCTTCATTGGACACGTGAGGCTAGTTGAGATACTAGTTCTTAAAGTTAATTGCCACATGCAAGAGAAATCTTACTATACAAAGATAAATGGAAGTTTTGTTTAATTTTAGTAGTTCTAGCGATGTGCGTCCACCTCACCCATGCTTGTTAGGGGCTTACAATATGCTCAAGGTAGTCACGTGGGTCGTAAGAGGCAACTAAAATGCACAAAGATAATGACGTCGAACTCGATGGTTGATCTACGGATAGGATGCCTCTCTGCTCTCATTACCGATCTGCACCTTCCTAAAGAAGTAGAGGTGAAATGATTTAGAAGGTTGCACTGGTCATACCAAATAGATCCCGCGCTCCTGATCGACAAACGAAATATGATCGTGCACATCGAGAGTCAAAGCTCGAACGTCTATTCGGCGCAAGATTGCCAGCTCCTCCACTAGAATATTGTGCACATCAGCCTTCTTTATTGAGCCTCCGTTATTACTCCTCATCTAAAAAGTTGATCAGAAGAGCTCACTGAGTTTAGAAAATATGGGGTGGTGTGGAGGGAAGGTTCCATACGATCCAGCCGAGCATGCGTGACACGGACTACGGAGTAGAAATATATTTGCAAATTCTCTCTTGCAGCCTCGTCTCTGACCGCAGTGAACCTTAAACCCAAGTGCTAACCCGATTCGGGCCTATATATGAGTAGACAACTAAAAGCTTAAGCTTTCATTAATTGGACTGTTAATGTAGAAACCTTTACCTTCTAAAAAATATACTTTAATTTAAAAACTCTCAAATGCACGACTTACTCAGCTTATAAATGCATGAAAAAAATATTGGGCATTAGAGCCAGAGGCGTTAAAAATTTGTTAAAATTCAATGACTCGCAATGATTTTTCACTTCACCACAAAAATAACAAATAACATTCGAGCACGACAATGCAATTAATCATTTCCATTGCTTCAAACGATTTGTTCAACTCACCAAACAAGCAACCAACTAACTGGACACTAAGCGCAAACATCGGACCACTACTGATCGATTATGGAATGTTTGGGTTTTAAGTGTGCTCCTTGCTTAGAGAGTAGCGGGTGTAAGGACAACATTCGAATGACAGTAAAAGGCCGCGAAAATCACGAATCAAATGACAGTTAAGTGTGGCAATTTGCTAAAGCGTCACATCGAAAGAACTGCAAATAAATTAGGAAGACAATAAACCCAAAAAAAAACTGAATAGAAATAAATATGTATGTAAGTAGGTACAACATTGATTCAGTCTGGGCGGTACACTAATTTATGTACCCAATGAACGTTTTATTAGTTTGGAAAGGAGCTTTTTGATTCGTTAGTTCCACTTCTTTAACTTGACTTTGTAGAAGGTAAAATGAATTCGAAGACCTGGGGTCGCAGCATGTACCTCCAAGAGGGATTTGGCAGTCTGGTGAGCTTTGTGCATTTAGAAACCAGGTAAAAGGTTTTACCGAAGATTTATGCATGAGGGTCTCTCATGTAGCTAATCTATGTACATATATAAATATTCGAAAGCAAAGCGAGTTGGATTAGGTGATCGTATCGCCATGTCAATTGGACCACCTTTTTTATTTGAATGAGGATAAGTGTTGGTGTACTCTGATTCTCCTTAAGGAAAGAGATGCCAAAAGTTGGCTGTAGGCTTTTATATGTACGACATTCAGGCGTGCTTGTTATTAAAGAGATTCTAACTTACTTCCAGTGAGTTGGGTATAAAATCTAAGACAATAAATAAAAGTTGTTTTTTTCTGAAGTAAAATCACTACCAATCCATCTCCGCCCGCTCGATTGCAATTCGTTTATGCAGTTGAGGTGAGCTTATTATGAGCGATTACCATCTGCCCCATTGCAATCACGAAACAGAGACAGTGGTAGGTAGGTAAATCGAATCGAAATTGGTACTGCAACATGAAATTCAACTGCAACAACAACATAAACAAAAAACCTCCGGCGACCAATGCAACAAAACGAATTATTCGGAAAAGTCCTCAAAGCTATGCAAATAATCGAACCTGTCACACTGACTGCTATGACTGTTGTTGTTGTTGACAAGCGAGCTATTGCACCACAGCAGCTGAGTAAAGTGCGACCGCAATTGATTTCACCCGTTTTAGGTGCAACTAAGCAGCTTCGGTTGTTGTTGAAATTGGCTGTGCTCGCACTAAAAATGATATGCCGGCATTGGCTAAGAATTTGAACGTGCTTTGGAAGAGATTGCCGTGGATTGAAAAGTGGAGCCCGGGTTTTCCAAATACTAACAACATAAGGGGGGTTCTACAAGGGGAGTCATTGCAGCAGAAACGCCAGCCCAATCGAACCGCCGATTTAAGTCAACAACAAACATCCGTTGAAACCCACTTATCATTGCCTTCTAATTTCAATAGTCTTAGTCTTAGTAGTAGAGTCTGTAATGCATGCGCTGTCATTTTGTCTGACTCTTTCCATTGTACCATCCTGGTGGAACTCAACCATCTACGATTGCCGTTTTAGTCTGACTTCATAACTTGCCTTGGGGACGGTAAATGCCAAGTGACCAAATTTAGCTATCAACTTTTGAATAACTCATGGTATTGTTGTTGTGTTAGCTCCAAATACACCCCCAAACCTTTGGACCGATGCCGAAAGACCTATCGAATAATTTTTAGCGGCGTAATAGTCCTTACCGGTACCTCTCCAATTTCAAACGCTGGACTTGTATCTGCATGGACAATTTTTTTTTCTGGGAGTATACTATAAAAAAGTTGGAAAAGTGTGTACCGCTTTACGTCCAAATTATATATTTAAGGTACAAAAAATTATATATAAATCGATGGTACCGCTCAAGCGGCAATGTCATCAATCAAAAAAAAACAAGGTTAATTTAATCGCAATATAGAAAATTGAGGTTAAAAATGACACCACTACAAATGCAAACAATCATTTATACCATAGTGCCGATGTTGTGTGAGTGGACAAGACATTTATTTTTATTCAGTTGTTCTTATTGTATTAAAGGGTGACTAGAGGGACCCATGGGCGCCTTGCGCACAGGATTTCACCACTACCCTCAGCGACATCTGCCACCCAGTAGATAAAGTCTATGATTCACAATGGCGTTGCAGTACACATTGATTATTTTGTGCATTCACAATGGTTTATTTAAACAAATTAATTTTTATAAAATACGCTTGAACATAAGCACTGCTGTAATTAATATATAGCTTCGCATGTAGAGGTAACCCACACCTTGAAAACGATACCTTACTTATTAATATTGGTTCGAAATGAGAGCAGAAAATTTGGAGCAAACACAAAAAGACCTTACAGAAATAATATATACTAGTATGTAACTCCCGATAATCTAGTGGGTTTTTTTTTAGAAAAAAATTAAAGCAAACTTTAAACTCTAATATCTTATGAACAAATTAACCAATTGAAATTTTTGTAATTTTGTGCAAAACATGCTCATGATAAGCTTTCATTTGATACACATTTCATTTATATACGTATTGTAGTTTAGTCTAGCTAAGCGCCTTGTTTTAGAATAATACTATAGATGATGATGATGATGATGATGTGCATCGTATGAAAGGCTCTCACTACGAGCATGAAGAATTGCTTTGTTGGAGATGTTAAGCCAACAATACAACAAAGACCTATTGGAGCTGAGAATACTTAACTCAGGAGTTAATATATTCCAATATTTTCCATCTTTTTTTGTGGTTAGATTTAGGGGTACTCGTAACAAACTAAAATAAGAACAGTAAATTTACTATTAAATGCTTAAAAAAAGTTAGAAGGGACGGAAAAAGGGAAGTAAAAACAATAACAAAATATACAAATTATCGGAAAGGAAGATTAACGAAATGAAAGTACGGAAGTGATGGGTGCTGGAAAGAAGAGGAAAGGAAAGAAAATGCAAGTAAAGAGAAAATTAAAGATACGCGATAAAAGGAAATCACAAGAAAGGAAAGAGAGTAAAGAGCAAAGCATCAGCGAATGTAACGAAGAAATGGAAAAAACAATAAAATAAAGTAAATATGTAAAGTAAAATTAAATAGAAACTTCAGTATTATATAGATAGTGGACAAAGAAAAACAAAATGAGAGGAAAGTAACGAAAAGTAAGGTAAGGAAAGAAGATAAAGACGCTGAAAGTAAAATGTGCCAAAGGAAAGGAAAAGAAGAAAAGATGAAGCAGCGGAAGAGCAAATAGTTGAAATAACGACAGGACCCTGTAGTTTCAAACTCTAGCCAAACGCTTTTATACAATAACAAATTTGTTGCGCAAAAAAAACAAACAACCATTGACTTTTGCACGAAATGGAATTTTCTGCCCATTTTCTTCATACTCGTAGATATGTATATTAACTGATTGTTGCGATTTGTACCGAATTCCGCTTTGGCCCTCATTGCTATTGCAGCAAGTTTCATTGTTTGCCTCAACATCTGAGTGACTGACCCCATAGCGATTTTGCAGTGATCACGTTTTTTAAAGAAAATCGTTACGCCAATCGTCAAAGAATCAACGCATTTCAAGCGCTGACATTATAAACTTGTAGTACGAGTACTAGGTATGTATGTATGTATGTACAACATAGATATCACCGAAAAATCTTCAAACGACAAAGCGCTGTTGGTTCAAACCATTTGCCCGCACTACAATAAACTAGCCCAACAAATGGCGTTGCGTCGCCGTCAACATTGTCGCTGATTTTGATTGATCTGCTGCCAGTGAACTATGCCGCCATAATCGAAATTTGTACTTGCAACACGTACATGCAACGCGCGACGCTTAGTGCACTTGTGCGCTCTTACGAAAACGATTTTATGTTGCAACATCATTTATACCCACTCGTATACTACTTGGTACTAGAAAACTAGGTTAGCGGCCAGGGGGCGGATAGCGCGCGCGATGGTTGGGCAGATAAAAAAAAGGGTGGGTTAGCTAGTTCAAAAGGTGCCACTGATGTCGGTGTAATTTTGCACTAATGAACGATGCCCGTCAATTGATATGCTGCATAAACACATATATACAGTGTTGTATAGCAATTACAAGAACAACAACAATAAATTAGTAATTACTATTGTGTAACAAATACATTAGCTGGGCAAGCGGCGCGTTATGCTACTCAAGTCATTTTTGTTTTTTATACCTTTCATGAACATGAAATGGTATTATAACTTTGGTCCGATGTTTGTAAGTATGAGAAGAAGAAGAGATAGACCCACTATTAAGTATACCGAAATGATCAGGGCGATGAGGCGAGTTGATTTAGCCATGTCCGTCTGTCCGTCCATCCGTCCGTCCGTCTGTTTGAACGCAAACTAGTCCCTCAGTTTTTGAGATATCTCGATGAAATTTTGCAAGCAGGCGCCATTTTGCATAGGATTAATCATTTGCCGGAACCAGCAAGATCGGACCGATAGAAGGCATAGCTCCCATACAATCGATTGTTCCGATAAATGGGTTTTGGCCTATAACTCTTGCAATTCAAAAGCTAGGAACGTAAAATTTTGCAAGTTTAGTACAAATTGTATTTGCAACGTGTGTAGTGAAAATGACTCAGATCGGACCAACATGACATATAGCTCCCATATAATCGATAGTTTCGATAAATGGGTTTTGGGCTATAATTTTTGCAGTTAAAAAGCTAGGAACGTTAAACTTTGCACGTTTGCTACATATTATACATGTAACATATGTAGGCAAAATCAGCCAGATCGGACCAACAACACGTATAGCTCCCATACAATCGATTGTTCCGATAAGTGTGGTTTAGCATTCATGAAAGGTATAAAGCCTTCGGCACAGCCGAAGACAGCCCTTTCCTTACTTGTTTTTTTTTTTGTGTTTATTGTAAGTATGTAGTAGGCGCCCACTTTCTAACACTTAAAGTTTTCAGATTTTACTTTTTATCCTTTTAAAAAGGCTATTGGTTGTCATAAAGTACAATGGTATTGCTTAGATAGTCAATAGGGCCATTGCACATTGGGCAAAACTTCACAAATGCTTCGATAAATTTTCATAAAACAATTTCGAGTTTGTTTGTGCCTGGCAAGAAATTCCTGAAGACGAAATACATATATATGTAGGTACCAAATTTTGTAAAAGCTAAGACTGAATCCAATGTGGTATATGGGTTTAAAGCCTTATGAAATTAAAATTTTAAAAGCTTTACCTCTTTTGAAGTTCAAGTTTTCTTTAATTCCTTGAACTTATCAAAGCCTTTTTAGACAGTCACCACTTGTCTATTGCTGCAGCAGCTTTCACAAGCTCTATCCCAACTTAAAGCACACACATATAGTAAAAGGCCTAAAAGCACCACTCGCCACCGTTGACTTAATTCGACGTCAGGTTTCCCTAAAAGCTAAGCATCAAGCTCTTGAGAATTTAAACCTTACGTTTTTGCTGCTTTATACATACCTGCAAAGCTTCCATTTTTTGGAATTCAAACTTTTTTTAAATCCCTGCGCTTCAACATTTAAGTTCAGCATGGTTTCTACTCGGACATATGTATGCTTAAGAACCCTTTAGGCATTATACAAAGAGTTAAGAATTGATTTGAAAAAATTCATATAGAGTATTTAATTTCAAAACTTTAAGGCATTATTTCTAACAAGAGGAATTATTTCAAGCTACTGGAAGTCATGGCACTACTACACTTGCTAGCGCAGTCTCTGAAGTAGCTATCAACGGTTTTCAATTCTCATCCCATTCAACGCATTTGTAAGTCTGTAATTACTGTAAGAATTTAGTCAAACGAGGAAACCAGGAAAACGAACCTTTAGCTTAAAGCTCCCGGTCAGTTCAAGTGAATGCATTTGTGCCCTTGGTCGTCGTGGCACAAAAGAAGTCCCGTACCTCTCTCACAACCCGATCGGCGGTATCGGACTATATAATGTCAAAATAATGAGACTATCATGAGCTGGGCCAATTTAGAAATATTTTTGTGCTTAAAGATAAAGCTTTAATATCGGTAAAACTTTGCGATACCTAAAATCTTAAGCTTTTTAAAGCTTGAATATATAAACTACTACGTGGACTACGCATGCGTTACTGAGCGGCTGTAAATATTTGAAGATGCTATCCTGAAACATGTGACACATACATTTTACTGTTGTTGTTGTTGTAGCACTACGTTGCCCATTTATTTCATTTTCTATTTCATTCATTTTACTATTCCATTTCAGCTATTCGCGAAATTTATTTTTACTCAGCAAAGCCTGAAACTTAACCCACGGTGCATTGCTCCCATAACCCCAATCACCCTGTACACTTTTCTTTGCACATGAGCAAAGGCTGGGGGTCCATTATGGTAGGCGTATGAGTATTTGTAATGGCTCGTATACGAACCTACCTAATGCACAAGCATCACATTTTACTGTGCAATGCATTTATGTATGGATGAATTTTGCAAACAAATTTTCAAGGTAGCTTCTTTGTCATTCGGTGTGGTTGATATGGACTTGCTGGCTTGCAAATCATTTGAATCGTGTTTGAGCTTCTCGATTGTCGTACAAATACTTCCTGGCACTTATTTCTATGTAAATTTGTTTGTATGCATGCGAGTGTTGCATATGTGTGCATGTGTATTTTGCATGATGCTTGCAACATTTTCATCCATGTTTTTGCATACTTCAGCATACGCGTCATATTTTCTAGTGGTTTCGCTAACATGTAAAGGACACTTGTGAACAAGCTCAAGTGGATCCTTAAAAAGCATTTTCGTTGAGTGTTTCTGTATACAGGCTGTAGTGCTGCTTTTCCGTTCTAGCTGAGATTGTTGCCATGATATCAAATATTCTTATGTTTGCATTTGTGGAGTATATGTATGTATTTGTATTGTATAATACACTCTAAAAAACACAGCATTAATCTATAAAAACAATTTGAATTTCACAAAGAAATGCCTGCTAGGCATTAACGCTGATCACTGGTGGATCTAGCACATTTTGGGGGGAGGAGCGGTATGCAAATTTCATCGAGCCAACAAAAAATAATGCACCAAATTTCATTCTGTCTCCATTTTAACGCTCTCTCTTTTTGAGCCAAGGAACTTTTTTTAAGATTTTGGTGGTCTTAAGCGTTGCGCGTTGAAACCATATCAACACATACGAACCCCGGACAAAATATTTTAATGACAAAAATCTTTCTTTTTTTGTTTTAAAATTCAATTTCAAAAACAATTAACTCATACTGGTGTACCTAACAAGTTCAAACTCTTTTTTTAGAGTGTAGCATTAGGGGTATGGCGTTCATCAAACCCTGCTACTTTCATAAAGTATAAGCGCCCCTAACTTATGAATATGTAAAACATGAGTGGTAGTATCTATGTATTCCCGTATGAATATATGTAGGTATGTCGTAAAAAGTCTTTTAAATTCTGTCAACTTTAAGTTACGTTAAACTGGATCGGAATGACTCAGAGACAAAAAATGGATTCGATTCGCGCACTTAACAACTCTCCATCTTCATGATACTAAATATATAAACGCTTAATCCGCAATAGAGGGCGTCATTACTAGAAAGCTTCTTCTTGAAAAAACTCACAAACTTGGCTGCCTCAATGACATATTCCACAAATTTAGACAACTCACATTATCACGTTTTTAAGATCAATTGAAAGTAGATTATTGAAAGCAAATATTACATCGAGAGCCTGGAAATCAGCTTTTATTTATTGGGAATACAAGAATTACATTAAGGAACCTTTTTGCAAAAAAAAATATCAAATTTTCCCTCGCCTTGATACAGGACAGGCTCTCGCTCTTCCTCCAACTTCTCGCTGACTCCATAACATCGTCAGCAGCATTACGAATCGAATGTGAAATTTGTTCAAATATGTTGGCTAAAGATTGCGCTCAGAGTGCAGCATGCAGAATCCTCGGAAAGTGCACACATTCCAGACTCTGTGACATGAAGGAATTGGGTAAGGCACGTCTTCTAAAATTGCCAGCTTGTTGTGTCTGCCCAAACTTATTCCGGTCATGAAACTTGCACCCCTTTCTTTACGTCAGCACACATCATAGAATGCAAATATTTATAATCCGCTCATTATATTCCTGTAGCCATTATGTATGTAAATTCGCATATGTAAACAAGTACATATGTATTAGTATTCGCCGCACGTACAGGAACATCCTCATTCACTTCCGTTTCCGTTTCTCGTTCCGCATTTACATTACTGTTTGCATTTGTTTGCCTACATCCGCAGTGTACGCCGCACTGTTGCACTTAAAATTCTGAAATTTTGTGGCGCCACCAAACACTGGCGCACATGAGCCTTACACACACACACACACCACTTGTAAACGCAATATTAAAATCAGATATTGCAATTATGGCGTAAATAATATCAAAATTACCAACTCCATAATCGATCTGCCACATTAGCATTTCGCCAGCGCAGCGCGTTTCATCATTCACGGCTGTCTGTTCCTTGGATGGTTGGGAGGCTTACAAACATTTGCTTGCCACGCGTTTTATCTGGAACGCCAGCATTTCTGCGGTCATTTTAATAAAATAATTAATTCACACATAAATATTTATTGAATGCTGAAAAGCAGTTGTGTATACAAATGCTGGCCAACTGAATGGATGTGTGAGTGTGTGTGTGTGTGTAATTGTGTGCGTGTGTTTGCATTATAATTGAATTGTATCAAAATATTTATTAAAATAATGAATGAAATAAATGCGATAATTGAATTCATGTTATTGGGTCGATGAATATGATGTATGCACGCATATACACATGTATGTATGTATGTATGTGTGTATGTAGGGCGTAATTGTATCGAAAGTTGAATAATTGTAATTGAGCACTCAATGGCTGGTTTACCAACACACCGCCGAGCAATGGATCTGTCTGTGGTCATTGACAGCGATCTCGGTAGGTAGCACAGAAAATTACGTGATTGCCTGAACATTTAATTTGATTATGCGTTATATGTGCAAGGTAGTATAAGTATATTAGGGTGTGTCAAAAAAAAACAAATTTGTCTTTTCTTGTTCTTCACAAAAGACGTCCTTTTAAATTAAGATCATAGAATATCAGGTTTTGAAGATCCCAAATCAAAAAAGTTTGATTTTTTAACTCGTAAATTTTTTTTTTTTTTTTTTTCATTTTTGAAAATATTTAATTAAGAAAGAAAGAAAGAAAGAAAGAAATAAATTTTTTAGCTATGAAAAATAATTCATTAAAAAAATTTTTTAAATATGAAAAACCCACAACCTTTAATGCAAGAAATATGCGAAGAGAAATGTACGAAATCGGTAGAGAGTCATGCCCTCTCTCTCATATAAAAAATATTTTTAAGGACCATAGATCATTATAATAGGTAATAATTCTGTGAAAAATAATTTGATATCAATTATTGTCTAGTTATAAAACGTTTGTAAAAAGAAATGAGAAAATGTATACACTTTTTAAAATGGGCGTGGCAGCACTCGGACTAGTGTGAGAATAAGTATAAGTATACCGAACTGATCAGGGCGATGAGTTGAGTCGATTTAGCCATGCCGGTCTGTCCGTCTTTCTGCTTGAACGCAAACCAGCAGCTCAGTTTTCGAGAGTTTTGTGATACATCTCATAATCATTTGTCGGAATCAGCAAGATGGGACTAATCAAACGCATAGCTCCCATACAATCGATTGTTCGGATACAAGAGGATCGGACACTTTGAAACGTGATAAGTATTCATGAAAGGTAGAAGGACCTTGGCACAGCAAAGACAGCCCTTTCCTTACTTGTTTCAATTATTTTTGTAGCAGGAGTATCGCACTATTCAAATTTCCTCAGTACATCTTTTGACTCCCAGTAAAAATTATCAAAGCTACTCTTGATTAAAACCGACTTTAACAATGAAATGAAATGAAATGAAAAATAAAAAAAAATAAAAATTGAAAGTTAAACACGTCGCCATCATTTTAATAGTGCTTTGCCACAGGTGACATTCGCCCACCGCATCTTAAATAAACTTTTTCGCAGGCAATCATACGTACTTACATACATACAAACAAATAAGGACGTGGGGAAAGGAAGATTTTTGCTACGCGACGTTATCACCACTCAAGGTGGCGTTGTTGCTACAAACAAAAAAAAAACATTTTCAGCACTTGTTATTTGAAGAGTTTTGCTTTATCCTTATTCATTAGGAAGTGACATGACATGACATGACACGACCTGGCGGCTAAAATACAAAATTCACCAATTTGTGCGTGCTGAAGTGGAACAGTGTGCCGTACGGGAAAGCGCATTTAGAAACAAAGTAACACCAGCGCTACCTAGTAGCTAACTTTATTTTGACCCATGACTCATGTGAATTTAATCAACGCTTACAAAATCTCTGCAAGGGCCTATGAAAGGTTTCTGAATCTATATGGGTTCCGACAACTTTTGCGAGTGTCCTTGCATACTAGCTCGTATGTATGTATGTATATAAGATGCCACTACTGTGACGTCCTATTGCCTTCTATTTTATCATTAAAGTTTCTTCAAGGCTTTCCCAGAAAGTCACCTTAGTGTATAAAGAAATAAAGATAAGAATTACGGAGGTAACACGCTGAGATTTTTCTATCAAATCTCTTTTGCACCACACACGAGCACAAAAATCGCTAAAGTAAGAAGTGAGAGACTTTCGAGCAGACGTGCCACGTTGGCATGGGCAGAATGCTTTGTAGTCTATTTGAGAGAAAATAAATCGATGGAATCGCTGGTTAGAGAAGAGTGATTTGGATATAAAGGCTGACGTTTTTTGTGATGTCAGTGAGCTGGAAATCCATTCAACATTGGCATACGTCATCTATACCAACATAAAATTATTATACGAAGACTTTGAAAGCTATGCCAAAAAATCACGAATGACATTGCACTGCCAACACATTAGAATCAACAGCATCGGCAACACCTTAGGCCAACACCAACACACAAATAACCCAGAACGTTGTACCGTGACAGCGAGTGGGTTATGAATTCACCAAGCAACTAGCGATTGCTGCGTACATCACAACTGCGCTTTGCTTAAGAACAGAATAAACATACATACATACATACACATGACGGAGTGAGGAAATGCTTGAGACGCAAGCTCACACTCACACTCATTCCAGCCACAACCCGCGCATATACAACCCACCCACCAACAACACCAGCCAACACATCGATCTGTCAATGCATTCAAGCGCATACACCTAACCACCCACTACCCATCCGATTCCAAATTGGATCACAATACCAATCACATTAAAATCTCGCAATCCAAGCAACTCTATCATCACACGCAACCAAGAACCGACTGACGTGTAGACTATCTGCGAGGTAGAGCAACAGCAGTGGCGGCCTAACAGCTTAGCAGACGTGCCCACATGGGAAGTATCACGTTCGCAACTTGCAATCGCGTTAATTAACAAGGTGCAAATGTAAGTAAATGCGTCATAAGTGCTCACGTTGACAACGTAATGAATGCGACGCGATGCGATTAGATGAGCGCTCAAATAGGCGAGCATGCTAAAGTGTTGGGATGCTGTGTCGCTGCTCTACTGCTGAAGTGAGCTATGAAGATTGGAGAGAGAAATGTGCGATTTAACCTCGAAAGGTAATGCGATACGTGGGGGTCGTCATGCAATTCGTACACGCTCCGTTCCGCTGAACTCTCCTATGTGCTCCGCCTCCAACTCACTGGCGCTGCTTTGGGACCACGACTCATTTAAGTGATTATATCCGAATAATTATAGCTTTCATAAACATGATCTCATGTTTGTAAGTAGCAGAAGATGAAAAGATGGACCTTTTAATAAGTATACCAAAATGATCACTACAATAAGTAAGGCCGATTTAGGATAGTTCGTCTCTCTGTCGGATATAGAAGTGAGGCACTTCTTTCGTCGGAACCACAACAAAATGTGTACTACACAACTCATGCATAGCTATACCATCAATACGATTTTAAACGTGAATCGGATAGCGTAAATCAGCACAGCCGAAGGCAGCGCTCTCCTCTCTCACTCTTTTGCTTTCTATTTGACATTGCCATTACTCTTGTGTTAATTAAAAGTTTGTAATATTTCACTTTCAAATAATACAATTTTTTTTTTTAAACTACGCTAATTAAGATTAAAGAAGGTTGTCGCATTAATGTTCGTTTATGGAAATTTTTTTCATTAATTTGTTTGATTAAGACGTTTCTAAACAGAGGTTTAATGAATTAAAAGTGGTAGCATTCCGGTTTTCATGAGCGATGATTCTTATTTTGGGGCTTAAAGTACAGAACGGAGCATTGGAGATGCCAATAATCTATTTTCATTCAAACGCTAGATGCCCGCGGTAAAAACATTATATAAACAACTCACGGAAAGAACCAATTAGTTTCAGGTATTAGGTTTAATAAACATCAAAAGAACTGTTTATTAAGTTAATGTCAATATCTATGATTTGCATAGATCGACGTGTTAAAATATGTTATATTTTTAAAAATATTTAGAGGCAATTTTTATTTCCACCACTATAGTGCGGTAACAAGATATCGACTGCTGAGTGTAAGACCACCCAGAATTTATTTGAAGTACGCCCTATCTGAAAATGATTTTTGAAAACGCCCTATCTGCATGAAAATTTCATACATTTTCAGCTGAAATAAGCTCTTTTTAAATCGAATTTTGAAATAGGGCGCTGTTGGAAAAATTTTAGATAGCGCGTTCTTCAACCACATTCTGAAATAGGGCATTTTTGAAAAAAATTCTGAAATGGGGTATTTAAAAAAAAAAATTTTTAATTCGGCTATCTTCCACTGAGCAGTCGATATATAATGCAATGAAATGCCTTCTAAATTTTAAGTTGGACATCTAGTAATAGATTGGCGAAATGTTTATTTATATCTTTGCAGCGGTTGTTGACTGATGCGCGAACAAAAGTATACAAATTCTAAAAAATCGTTTTTATTTGTTCGAAAATGTGCAGATATAAGACTGTTAGAATTATTTTTTTTTGGAAGGATAAGAAAGTTTAAAGGAATTTTGTCATTCTTTACTTTACTTTAACCGATCTGAGAGAAAAATAACTCAGCACTTGAACATAGTCTTTTGGCTGTTCGAAAAAGAGTTGAATACGTGAATTTGGCTTTCCTGCCAAAAGAGCTGGAGCAATATAGCTCCGTAAAGATTGAAAATAACCCTCTTAGTTATAATGAGGCTTCAAAGAAATCTACCACATATTTTTCGATTATTTACCTTGATGCTGGTTCTTCGATAATATCTTTAAATTTAGTCGAGTTTCACAAGAAATTCAATGCAAAACTGTAATAGCGGTTAGGGCCTAGGCAGCAGAGGATGCTGGAGGTTACGACTGGGTTTGGAAAAAACCGTTGCAGGACTACTCGACCTCTCTTGTTGTTACTAGTTGGTGTCAGTTATCCTTAAAAAGTATTTCTCTGGTACACTGTATCATCAATAATTTCAACCTCGTGTATTTCTTTCAAACTGCACTCATGGGAAAATTTTTCTAAGATAAAATATTGGGTTTGACAACTGTAATTTTACCTTGTGAAATGATTGATATTTTCATATATAAGGAGTAGAATACGTACATATGTACATAGGTAAATTATTAAGATGTATCGATAGTAATCTTTCAAATGCTTCCTATTTCAACGCATTCTTAACTTTTTAACTTTCTAAAATGATAGAAATTAAGCAGGTACTAACGTTTATTGCTATTTGCCCGAAGATCAAGTCTCACACATATCGAATTTTAGTGCTTCTAGTGGCAAGATGGTTACATACACCCATGTACAAACACCTAATCGGCTATTTGGTCTATGATTTAACAACGCCCGTCGTTGGTCTATAATTAACATTTCATAAATTTTCAATCAGATAAGTGTATTTCCATTAAAAATCAATTAAAAGACAAGCGTGTGTACCTAAAAAGCGAGCTTGATGGCCAGTGTTGGAACTGTCTGAAGGCAAAATCTTAATATCTAAGAGAAGCACATATCGTCTAAATTTGTTCCTCATGCTTAGTGCTGCAAGTTCATAGCGAAGGTGCTTAAAACATGTTGATGACAGCTTCCGATTCTTCGTTGATTTCGTGAGTGATTTACTATTTTACTACCTTGTCGGCTGTGTTAAAGTGGCGGAATATTTTTGGTTAAACGAAGTACATTTTTATAACTTTCATGAACGTGAAATGGTATTATAACTTTGGTCCAATGTTTGTGAATATGAAAAAAAGAAGAGATAGACCCACCAATAAGTATACCAAAATGATCAGGACGATGAGTTGAGTTGATTTAGCCATGTTTGAACGCAAGCTGGTCCCTCAGTTTTAGAGATATCTCGATGAAATTTGGTTTGGGACCGCCATTTCGTATTATATTAATCATTTGTTGGAATCAGCTGGATCCGACCAATAGAACGTATAGTTCGAGCTTTCCCTATTGTTTAAATATTAAAATCGTAGTTGACCGTTTCGAAAAATGTAGCATATCTACTACTATTGTCGTGAATCTCTAACGCTGTTGCTGACCCAGTCATTGTTACTTATTTATGTGCAAACATTTTCATACATAGCCGTTGCTTCTATTAAGCCACCATACAAAAACAATGGCATGAGATGAAGCTATCGCGATTGAGCCACTTTTTATCGATAACGTCAAGCGGCAATAAAAGAAAAACGAATTCCCATGCAAATCGCATAATTTACATAAAAATACTAATAAATTCGCCAAACGATTAGACAATTTCGATAAACATACAAACGAACCTGTGTTTACAATTCAGTAGCAAATTTGCTTTAGCTGAACGTTTTTATAAGGGGCTTAGTCCTTCGTCTCGGTCTAGCTCTACATAGCTCTCAAATATTAACATAAAACGCTATTGCGCCAACGTTTAAGACGCATATCGTATTACATAACTTTGTGTGTGTGAGTGTGTGTGTGTGTGTGTGTGTTTGGGTGCTTTTAGTTCCCTCATCGATACATAAAAATCAGTGAAATATGAGTAGCGATAGCAGCAATTCGAAGAATTGACAACAGCCTGTTAAATCAGCAGGTGTTATCCTTGGTGCAGTGAAATAACTCCCAAATGAAATAACTCCCATGAAATAACTCCCAATGAAATAAGTCCCAATAAAAATGAAATAATTCCCAACTTTAATAAATGAAATAACTCCCAAAGAAGGAAATGAAATAACTCCCAATATTTGGTAGTTATTTCACAATGAAACCACAAGTCCCCAAATGAAATAACTCCCAAATGAAATAAGTCCCAAAAAAATGAAATAACTCCCAAATGAAATAACTCCCAAAAAAAATGAAATAAATCCCAAATCAAAATTTGAAATGGTATATTTTTACAACATAATCAGTTACAATGAAATTTGAAAAATACAGGAAGTTAATATGTACATAGATATGTGAATGTAACAATTACATTAAAACCTGAATAGTGTTGTCGACCTTTTGACGGCAAATCGGACAGTTAAAGTTTTCTAGTCCTTCAGAAATACTCTTAGCATGAAGCATTAGAACACAAGCGTTGCATATTTTTAAATGTTTGCACGGCATCAATAGTACATTGGGCTCAACCTCCAAACAAATTACGCACCCAAAAAGCGAATTAATGTCAGTGACATTAAGACGCATGACCAAAAACGAATTAAAGTCAGTGCCCTTAATTCGTTTAATATTTTGACTTTAGTTCGCTTTGGACATGCGAATTAATGTCATTGAGGCAAAATTTGACTTAGGTCAGATCCTCAATTCGGGGCGTGATCGATGGTATTTATGTGCAGAACTCCTTTCCGCATTGGCGGCCTGCGGCCGCGCTTCAAAAAATAACCCTGGGCTACGCCATTCCAACTCCGGGTGTGTGCCATAGCCGTGGCTACCGCCACGGTGATGTCCTTCCGCGTGCCACGTTTCCCACTTTTTCACTTTTTTGGCTCAGCGTAATGTGCCATTACAACAACCACATGAAAATGACAGAAAATTGTGAACTTTAACTGGAAATAACTTTTGAACTGTTGAAAAAAATCTCATTTCAGATTCTAAATCTAGACATGGGTAATCGTTTACGTGGGGTACCGAGCGCTAATACACAACCAAAAATGTTGAGACGCGCTTTGGTCCCAGGAGCATGAATATAACTCCGCTGAACCAATATTTTTAGTAGTTTGCGAGATATTTGCAGTTAAAGTCATGTTCATGTGGTTATTGTAATCACATTACCCTGTGAGAAAAGAGTGGCACGCGGAAGGACATCACCGTGGCGGTAGCCACGGCTATGGCACACACCCGGAGTTGGAATGGCGTAGCCCAGGGTTATTTTTTGAAGCGCGGCCGAAGGCCGCCAATGCGGAAAGGAGTTCTGCACATAAATACCATTGATCACGCCCCGAATTGAGGATCTGACCTAAGCCAATCTCAGATTCATTTTTTAAATCCCAGATTCTTGATATAATGATCATAAGTCGAAGGTGATAATGAAAAATGAAAATTTGGAATATAAAAAAAATGTACTGACTTTAGTTCGCTTTCTTACTGCGAATGAATGTCAATGACGTTAGTTCGCTAAAAATATTCCCCAACAAAAATGAAATAACTCCCATTAAAAATGAAATAACTCCCAATGCCTGGATTACAAGCAATGAAGTAAGTCCCAAAAAATGAAATAACTCCCAATTTCCAAAAATTATGAAATAACTCCCAAAGATATTTTATTGGGGATTATTTCATTTGGGAGTTATTTCATTATGAAATAATTCCCAGTTAAAATTATGAAATAAGTCCCAATGAATTGGGAGCTATTTCATAATGAAATAAGTCCCAACTTGCATGGAAAATATTTGGGAGTTATTTCATTTTTTTGTTGGGAGTTATTTCATTTGGGAGTTATTTCACTGCACCGTTATCCTTGAATGCATTTGCTTGGTGGCTATGGAACTTTTTTTGTAATTGTACGATCTCATGTGGATAAAATCTCAGTGTTTGCATAAAAATTTAGATCAAAGCGCAAATGTGTTGCCATTATGAAAAACTAATTGAAATTCAGAGCAAATTGAGACCACCAAGTTAACAAGTTTGGTCGAGCTTGGTTGAAACACGATAAGAGCGACAAGTGAAGTTGGTCAATTTGTAGTGGCAACGAGCTGTATATGGGGTGGACAATTGGCTATTTTATTTCCAAATTGCATTTTATCTTGATAGACGCAGTGGTTTGTGAAACGATATCCATATTTATGCATTTTTATTAGAAGTTGGCGTTGTAAGTTGAGTTTGTATGCAAAGGCTGTAGCATTAATCTACACCGAAGCGCCATTTTTGTGTGATGTGACCAGGGAACCAACGAAATAAAATATCTTTATTGGGCAAAGACAGCTGTTATCGCATATGGAAATATTTAAAGTAAGCAGATCACTGAAATCTTCAAAAAAAAAAGTTTGGATAGGGCGGTCTGGTACTGCGCCAGAATATTTTTATTTTTAAACGCCAACGGGAAAGTGTCCATAAAACTTTCGAAAAACCTTAGAGCCAAAACCGATCAATCAAGCCAAATTTTCTGCACTTACTATGTATTTTCAGAAGTATAGAATAGAGAGCAGATTCATGCCAGAGACTGCCTTTTTAAAAAAAATTCATTCAAACTACAACGCGTTGTGGTGACCATTGTACTAGTCTACAATGAATTTTGTGTCAGCTGATAGATTCACAGCTGTTCACCAACTAACTGGGAGCTCTTAATTCGGTGCAAATTAACGGAGGGTCTTACTACTTGGGGCCTAGAAGGAGTTGCTATTAAAAAGTGTACAATAACTAAATAAATAGGAGAAATAAAAAGCTGAGAATTATTTATTATTGCAAATAATTTAAGCTAGTATTGTTTGTACACAAGTCGCCCTTGATTAATGACAATTTTATGATATTTTCTATAAAGTAATAAAAATGCATTGTGCTACTCAATAAAAAAAAATGTGGTTGATGTTGGAATTGCAATAGTCATGTTCTTCTCTGTTTACACAAAAATGCTACATAAATTTTCGTAAATATTTCAACTAATAAAAAATACTATGTTCATAAATTTGTATGAAAGAAAACACGAAAGCTCTTCAGAAAAAAAATTGCCAAAAATCAGAAAAATTTCTTACAGACTTGAGACCAACACTTTATCAGACTAAAATTGAATGCGCTACAAATCCGCATTTTCAAAAAAATTCTGAAAATTTTGAGAAAAAAGTTGAAAATTTTGATGAAAATTTGTCTAATTGTTGCGAATTTCCCATACATATTTAAAATATAATTTATAGTTTTTGTGTTAGATCTTGATAAGTTCTCTTACAGGAAAATAGTTAAAATTAGTTTTCTGAAGCCGAAGTTGGTGAAAACATACAAAAAAAGGGGGTATGCATAGTTTTGTCGGCCACTGTATCTCAATTACACCGTGATGCGTATTCATGAAAGATATAAAGCCGAAGACAACCCTTTCCTTACTTATTTTCAGCGAAGTTTTAGATCTAAACAAACTGAAAATTGGTTTGCAATAAAATATTTAAAAAATCGCTTAACCCGACAAATTAAAATTTAAGCTTAAATTGTGTACCTATACCTCGTGTCGACCAAAGTAGATGCGTCCGTGGAAATAAATATTCATAACGCTATTGAAATTGTGTGTTCCAATGGAACTGTATCGAGTGTTTCAAAACCGAAATAATATATCATCAAACAGTTGAACTTTTCCACCCTCCAATCCCCCTATTTACTATTATATGTACGTTTTCACGTACCCAGCTCATTCAAGTAATTGCATCAATAAATCAAATTCTGCACTTGATGGGCATATTAAGTAAAGGGTGTTGATTTCCTAATTACATTTGTCATTTATCGTTTCCTTATGAAACCTTTATACATAATCGAAATGCTTAAGAGCAATATTTAAACCCAAAACGATTTAGTTAGGTTCTGACCATTCAGATTAGTCGTTCTCTTACGTTGCGCTACATTCAAAACAAAGGAAATGCAATTCATAATTTGCTTCATCTTGCTGACCCCAAAACTAGTGGAAAGTGCTCAGAACGAAATGATTTTTGAAGTTATTAATAATTTAACAAAGGATTTAAAATTGGAAACCAATGTGTTTATTAAGTGTAATCCCGATTTCTGCGATACGATTTCTTCACGCAACGAACTAACGCCGAAATTAATACTCGATCACGAAGTCGAGGCAGATATTAAGATTACTGGTTACGTAAATGACAAGTTCTTGGCCATAGCTTTTGTAGCGCTAAATGACACTGTGCGGACTATTAATTCATTGGTTAAAGTTTTGTGGTTGTTGCATGATGGAGATGTGCTTTTCGTGTGCGAACCCACATTCGATGTAAATAGCTTGCGATCGTTCTTTGAACTTTGTTTTCAATATGGATTCATAAATGTATTGGCGCTGGTCGATGGAACTATTTATACTTATCACCCTTTTCCGTCTGTTAAAGTGCAAAAACTAAACAGGCTAAACGGATATTATAACAAATCTCATTTGGAGAATTTCCATGGTTATCCAGTACGCTCGGTTGTTAGTAATAGTGCGCCACGCGTCTATCGTTATAGGGACAGGAAAGGGAACCTAGTGAATGGCGGTTATATGCATGCTTTCGTAATGGCGTTCATCAAACATTATAACGGTACATTCAAAGAAGTGAAAATGCCGACCTATAATCTGAATTTAACAAACATCATTTCAGCTTTTGAAAATAAAGAAATCGATATCGTCGCTGAAGTACTCTATGCATATCCCAATTATTCGCGCAGTTTTGTTATAGCTACTTTTCAAGCTTATTTAATGGTACCGTACGCCAACCCACTTCCGAGCTATATATACATACTGAAACCAATGAAAAGTTTAATGTGGGTTGTTGTTGCTTTATTAATATTGGTTACAATAATTATCCAAATGGTACTTTCATTAATGCAGACACAAAAACTGCACTTTGGTTTAGCCTTATTACGTACCACTACAACAATTCTTTATCTACCCTCCGCTTACTATCGTCACATTTCACGCGCCCAGGCCAATTGTACCGCACTCGTATTATTTAGTAGTTTCATACTAACAAATTTATATCAAAGCGGTTTAGCAAGCATATTTATTTCCCGCCTTTATGAACCACAGATTAATGACTTCGAGGATATTCAACGCACACATTTAAAAATTTTACAATCGAATATGGATTTAACCCATTTATATTCTTTATCTGGTGTACCACAAATAATCTACGATCGCATAGTCGAAGTGCCGGGGGAGAATATTTACAAATGGCGTCGTAATCTTAACACATCCAGCATTCACGTAGGTTTCGCCGATAAAGTGAACTTCTATTTGTACCAACAGAAATTTTTACGCACCCCACTGTTCAAAAAGATTGATGACGCCCTGTTCCAATTGCCACTCTTTATTGGCATAGCTCACAGTTCTCCATTCATCGGGCAGGTAAATAAATTTTTACGGAGCATTTTTGAAGCTGGTATATTATATAAATTTAACGAAGATAGCTATGAGGAGGGTATTATAAGTGGTGAGATTGAGTTTTTCATAACAGACTCCTTGCAATTTCATCCTCTCGGGCTATCTCATTTTTCACTCATATTTGGCGCTTGGAGTTTTGGTATATTTGTTGCTTTTGTATGCTTTTTAAAAGAGGTAAACTTTTTGAAACACTTGAAAACCTCGTTAAAAATCAATAATGCTCGTAAAAAATAAATTATAAAAAATGTTTGAATAAATATGTGCTATATTTTTAAAAGTTGTAACAATATTTGGGTGTGTTTTTTATTGGAAAATTACTGAGGTAAGGAGACTTCTTAAAAGAGAGAAACTTCTTAAAAAAATACAAATTTCCAACTTGGTGGAAAAGTCCCTGCCATTGAATAGGAAATCTTTTAGCACAGAAGAAGTAAAAGTGATTTCAAGTTTACTCTACCAACAAAATCATTTGGAAATACGACACTTTGTTAAAATATCCTGATAAATGCTAGATAAACTGTAAAAATAATGTAAAGTATGTAATTGTAGGTTTGGCAAGACAATCGCGTTGCATCCCCCAGCAGTAGTCAGCCATCATATGCTGATCCCAGCGGTCTTGACGCCACTCTATCATACATTAAGGGACCTGGTGAAAGGTTCCCCGTGTTTTTCGCTATAGTAACCGAAGATTTCCTTGAAACTGGTCAAGGTTACTGTGGATATAAAGGACTGTAATGGACATGATACATCCCAATTGTTCGAAATTATCCAACATGTTGTAAAATATTTCAGAGTAGTTAGTTACTTGACTTGTTCTTTCCCAAGGTTTTTGACAAACTAGTCATTGAACCGGTCTTATCTGTGATTATTTCTTTAATGCACCGAAGGCGCGTCTACGATTTTCTAGGTGATCTATCCCCGGGCCGTGCCATCACAAAGATCAAAGAATGGATGGGATATGGTCAGCAGATACGCCGACCATGGGGTTGTCCTTCAAAAGAGAAATTCCTGTTATTTGTATTTGTATTTATTCAACAGTTTTACCAACATTACTTTGTAGTGCTGGTCAGGAATATAATAAGACTTATTATTTTAAAATTGACTAGAGAACTGTTGGCATTAGAGCACTTTAGAGGTTAATTAAAAGTTGGCTGCTTACCAACTTATTACATGCAATTTTGTAAGACCCGTTTACACTATGCATATTGCATATGTAGGTAAGTCAACAACAAGTTGACTGCTAAATTGACTAATGTAAACACCGTTTAAGACTAAGGGAAAGAAGTTTGGATGTGTACAAACAGCGGCAGAATGAATGTTTATGAAGGATCTGACAAGGGCTAACCCGTGACTAGAGAAATTAAACAGATTTCCCAGCTTCAGACAGAGAAGAGCGTGGTCTAGAATTGTTAGCAAAGCAATATTATTCTGGTCAATTTTTTCTTGTATATCCTGACAGAAACGCTGTTTTATAGCTTCATTTTGTCTGGTAACATAGCTGTCGAAGAGCCTATTAATGTGCTATGCAAGAAAATGGCCTGATCATCAACCGTTGTTAACGTGCGAATCAAACTTTACTTGGAGTCGGCCTGTAGCAAAGGGAACTATAATCTATTATTCCTGTTTAAGCGACATAAGCTTAAGCTACGGTTATTTCGTTCGTTTATTTCATTTGCATTGCATGCTATTGTAATTCGCAATCAGCTTATGAAATATTTCGAAGATATAGTTAATGTTTTGGAAAGCCAAAGGGTGGTTTTTCCAAGCGAAAATGAGTAAGCCAATCGAGCCATGCCTCAGAGCCAACAGTGCTCGCCACCAATAAATATATATAGGGTGTCACAGGTGTCCCGACCTCCCGTTCTCTAAAGAACAACAATTTTTTACATTTAGGCAAACATGGTCGTCAGAACCTGAGCCAATTGAATAAATACAATTTGAGCAAAACGGTCACATAGCACCTGAGCCAAATAATAAAAAAAAATAAAAAAAAAATAGTAATTTAAAAAACAACTCACCTTCTCTAAAGCTTAGACAATTCCAAAGAGACGAAACGTAACTGAACCTGGCTGGCATATTGTTTGGAAGTTGTAACCAAAACGACGTCGTGCTCTGAAAAAGTAGACGTATAAGTTGTTGATATTAGTGGAGAACTTTAGTAAGAATAAATCCAGTAATGATAAATTAGAATCTTTAAAGTGTGTTGGTTGTACTGAATTGCTGGGAAAAAGTCCAAGAGATTCCATGCCTAGTTTTAAACTGGAATGCACTAAATGATTGCAGGCGGTTTGGCCTGTAAGAACCGCCTAAAACTTCAGAAAACCACTCAACTAACACATATTGTGCAGAATTACTAGGATTATAACTATAACAAAAATTTACAAGACAAACTACTTTTTAGCAATACCACCATGACCACATCTATCACCTCTGAAAAGTTGTTATCTATTTAATTGAACCAAGTCAGATTTAGAAATACATATGTACATAGGACATCAATATCAGAGTTTGCGGGTATAAATCTTAACTCATCGAGTTTTTTGTATAAACTTTGCACATCGATATGAATGATTTTAAGACCTTTAGAAGTAGCCAACTTATAGTCCAAAAAAAAATAGGTAAAAAACTTTTTAAGTTAAACGGTTTTATGTTAAACATACATTGCAATATTTAAGATAAATGTACTAAAAACCAAAAAATAATAAAATAGATACAGTCGTGGGAATTATAAACATATGCATAGACTAGATTAAAATAAAACCGGGAAGCACGTCAATTGTCTACAAATTATCGACTTAATGTGCGATAGAAGAATCGTTTAATTCGTCGTTAGGCAGTTGGCCCGCAGACGGTGAGGAAATTACTTACTATTTTCTTGCTCATGGAAATTCCAATAGTTATACACTCCATGTAAAGTAAAGAAATGTTTCAGCTAGTTTATCGTTGGACATTCACACTGCTGGCTGGCGAGGAATCGTTTCACTGCTCGTAGTGTGCCTTTAATCGACAAAACATATGATAAAAGTACTACTCGCTCACCACTATGAAACCCTAAAACTCGCTTATAATCGAGCTTGCTAGCTTGTTTCCACATTATAGCCCTACTTATCACACGTCCATCGTTGTCGGTTGAACAACTGCCTAATTATAGTGCAACATTACAAAACAAACATTTTAATCAACAATTGTAGACAATTGACGTGCTCCCCGGTTTTATTTTAATCTAGTCTATGCATATGTTTATAATTCCCACGACTGTATCTATTTTATTATTTTTTGGTTTTTAGTACATTTATCTTAAATATTGCAATGTATGTTTAACATAAAACCGTTTAGCTTAAAAAGTTTTTTACCTATTTTTTTATTTTCTAGTTTTTAGTTTTTATTTCGCATTCTTTTTAATTCATTTAGTGCTTCATTATTGCAAGATTTAAAATTAAATTTGAAATTTGTAATTGACATTTATCAATTATACGCGGTCTCAAGAATTTTTAAAAGAAGTAGCCTACTTCATTTTGCAAAGATTTAAAATTAACTTGGATGATTTAATATTTAATTTCGTATAGCTTTGTTAACCTAGAGATATTGACCACGACATATTCCAGTTGTATGGGAGGTACCACGCCTACTTTTTCACTATCCCCAGTTTTTCTGGAGGTGGTAGGGATTCGTCTTGAGATAGGTGGCAACCCTGTAAACCACCCCAAGTGACAACACCCACGAATATAATCTTAGAATGAATCATGCTATCTATATGCTAAATTTCATTCAAAACGGTCAAGCAGATCCCGAGATATAAGGAAAAACCTAAAATACGGTTAGGTGGCAACTCTAGGTGGCAACCCTGCTTGAAATTGTCATATTTGGAATACGGACGAAGATACCTTTCATTTGATACCCATATTGGCATATCTAGCTCTATATTTAGAAAACATTGAGATAGGTGGCAACCCTGTAAACCACCCCAAGTGGCAACACCCACGAATATAATCTTAGAATGAATCATGCTATCTATATGCTAAATTTCATTCAAAACGGTCAAGCAGATCCCGAGATATAAGGAAAAACATAAAATGCGGTTAGGTGGCAACTCTAGGTGGCAACCCTGCTTGAAATTGTCATATTTGGAATACGGACGAAGATACCTTTCATTTGATACCCATATTGGCATATCTAGCTCTATATTTAGAAAGCATTGAGATAGGTGGCAACCCTGTAAACCACCCCAAGTGGCAACACCCACAAATATAATCTTAGAATGAATCATGCTATCTATATGCTAAATTTCATTCAAAACGGTCAAGCAGATCCCGAGATATAAGGAAAAACATAAAATACGGTTAGGTGGCAACTCTAGGTGGCAACCCTGCTTGAAATTGTCATATTTGGAATACGGACGAAGATACCTTTCATTTGATACCCATATTGGCATATCTAGCTCTATATTTAGAAAACATTGATATAGGTGGCAACCCTGTAAACCACCCCAAGTGGCAACACCCACGAATATAATCTTAGAATGAATCATGCTATCTATATGCTAAATTTCATTCAAAACGGTCAAGCAGATCCCGAGATATAAGGAAAAACATAAAATGCGGTTAGGTGGCAACTCTAGGTGGCAACCCTGCTTGAAATTGTCATATTTGGAATACGGACGAAGATACCTTTCATTTGATACCCATATTGGCATATCTAGCTCTATATTTAGAAAGCATTGAGATAGGTGGCAACCCTGTAAACCACCCCAAGTGGCAACACCCACGAATATAATCTTAGAATGAATCATGCTATCTATATGCTAAATTTCATTCAAAACGGTCAAGCAGATCCCGAGATATAAGGAAAAACATAAAATACGGTTAGGTGGCAACTCTAGGTGGCAACCCTGCTTGAAATTGTCATATTTGGAATACGGACGAAGATACCTTTCATTTGATACCCATATTGGCATATCTAGCTCTATATTTAGAAAACATTGAGATAGGTGGCAACCCTGTAAACCACCCCAAGTGGCAACACCCACGAATATAATCTTAGAATGAATCATGCTATCTATATGCTAAATTTCATTCAAAACGGTCAAGCAGATCCCGAGATATAAGGAAAAACATAAAATGCGGTTAGGTGGCAACTCTAGGTGGCAACCCTGCTTGAAATTGTCATATTTGGAATACGGACGAAGATACCTTTCATTTGATACCCATATTGGCATATCTAGCTCTATATTTAGAAAACATTGAGATAGGTGGCAACCCTGTAAACCACCCCAAGTGGCAACACCCAAACATAATTGTATTGTCACCAAAATCCAAAGTGTATGCAAAATTTCTGATTAATCGGTTGACAGGAAGAGGGTAAAATTTGAATTACTAAATTTGACCCAAGAAAGAATAAAACAAACGGGGTGAGCTAATTAAAACCGTTTAAAAACATGTTTATTTTGAAATTGGTAACTTTATCTGAATTCATCCAAAAATCTTTTCAGTTGCCGCGTCCTGAGTGAAGGGCGTGGTTACGGTTTCACATTCCCGTTAAATGCAGTCCAATTGATTCGAAATCTTCTTCTAAGATACATCTGAAAATCACACAAATAAACTATGTCACTCTTACAAAAATAGGACTTAGCAGGGTTTCGGAAAAATAAATAATGTCGAAGTAATTGCAGTGAAGAGTTCTTAAACAAATTTTCGTTGATTTCGGATTTAAACTTCAATCAGCTTGATAGCAAATATTTAGAGAACTCATATTTAACTCTCAAAATAGTATCAAAATGACTCAAACATATAATAATTTGAAGTAGGAGGCGTTTCTTTCGTATCCAAAAATGATAATCTTTCTTTAATAGTATCGCTTTCCTTTTCTTTGTGCGTATAAGTACATATACATACAATTCATTCCAGTAATTGCATCAATAAACAAAGGGTGTTTATATTCTAATTACAGTTGTCATCTGTCATATAAACATAAACCTTCGTACCTAATCGAAGTGCTTCAGACTACGCAATATTTAAAAGCAAAACGATTTAGTTAGGTTTTGACCATTCAGATTAGTCGTTCTCTTACTCTGCGCTACATTCAAAACAAAGGAAATGCAATTCATAATTTGCTTCATCTTGCTGACCGCAAAACTAGAGGAAAGTGCTCAGAATGAAATGATTTTTGATGTTATTAATAATTTAACAAAGGATTTAAAATTGGAAACCAATGTGTTTATTAACTGTAATCCCGATTTCTGCGATACGTTTTCTTCACGCAACGAACTAACGCCGAAATTAATACTCGATCACGAAGTCGCGGCAGATATTAAGATTACTGGGTACATAAATGACAAATTCTTGGCTATAGCTTTTGTAGCGCTAAATGACACTGTGCGGACTATTAATTCATTGGTAAAAGTTTTGTGGTTGTTGCATGATGGAGATGTGCTTTTCGTGTGCGAACCCACATTCGACGTAAATAGCTTGCGATTGTTCTTTGAACTTTGTTTTCAATATGGATTCATAAATGTATTGGCGCTGGTCGATGGAACTATTTATACTTATCATCCTTTTCCGTCTGTTAAAGTGCAAAAACTAAACAGGCTAAACGAATATTATAACAAATCTCATTTGGAGAATTTCCATGGTTATCCAGTACGTTCGGTTGTTAGTAATAATGCGCCACGCGTCTATCGTTATAGGGACAGGAAAGGGAACCTAGTGAATGGCGGTTATATGCATGCTTACGTAATGGCGTTCATCAAACATTATAACGGTACATTCAAAGAAGTGAAAATGCCGACCTATAATCTGAATTTAACAAACATCATATCAGCTTTTGAAAATAAAGAAATTGACGTCATACCCGAAATACTATATCCGTATCCGAGTTATTCGCGCAGTATTGCTCTAACTAGTATTCCAACCTATTTAATGGTACCGTACGCCAACCCACTTCCGAGCTATATATACATACTGAAACCAATGAAAAGTTTAATGTGGGTTGTTGTTGCTTTATTAATATTGGTTACAATAATTATCCAAATGGTACTTTCATTAATGCAGACAAAAAAACTGCACTTTGGTTTAGCCTTATTACGTACCACTACAACAATTCTTTATCTACCCTCCGCTTACTATCGTCACATTTCACGCGCCCAGGCCATTTGTACCGCACTCGTATTATTTAGTAGTTTCATACTAACAAATTTATATCAAAGCGGTTTAGCAAGCATATTTATTTCCCGCCTTTATGAACCACAGATTAATGACTTCGAGGATATTCAACGCACAAATTTTAAAATATTGCTAGCGGACACGGATGTAGCCTATTTAAAGAATTTATCTGGTATGCCACAGATAATCTACGATCGGATAGTTGAAGTGTCTGTGGATGATGTTTTCAAATGGCGTCGTAATCTTAACACATCCAGCATTCACGCAGGCATCGCGGATAAAGTGTACTTCTATTTGTACCAGCAGAAATTTTTACGCACTCCACTGTTAAAAACTATCGATGAGGCCGTGTTCCAAGTGCCTTTGAATATTGGCATAGCTCACAATTCTCCATTCATCGGGCAAATAAATAAATTTTTACGGAGCATTTATGAAGCTGGTATATTATATAAATTTAACGAAGATAGCTATGAGGAGGGTATTAAAAGTGGTGAGATTGAGTTTTTCATAACAGGCTCCTTGCAATTTCATCCTCTCGGGCTATCTCATTTTTCACTCATATTTGGCGTTTGGAGTTTTGGTATATTTGTTGCCTTTGTATGCTTTTTAAAAGAGGTAAACCTTTTCAAACACTTGAAAATGCGATTCATCATTAAAAATGCTTTTAAAAAATAAACTATAAAAAATCTTTAAATATGTAAAATATTCATAAAAGTATATTACATATTGGTCTATGTGTTGTTGATTCGAGAACTACAAGCAGTGGTACGTAGGTACATGCATTTAATATATAGTAAATTTCAGGTAAATCCCAAATCTAAATGGGAACTCCTCATTTTCAAATTTTAATAGTCAACTGTACTTGTAATTACGAATGTATCAACTGGATTAAGGAAAATTCAATTGTAAATTAGAATAGTCAATTGTAAATGCTAAAAAACTATTGGAAATTGTGAGTCAAAACAAGGACGGCACCGATTTCTTTTTAGAAACCGAAACCTTAATTTATTATTTAAAATTTTTAATAAATATTTATTGAAAATTTTGTTGTTGGTTTTTGCGATCTTTCTTGTTTTTACATATTTGTAAGTTTTGCAAGCTTGAGATCAGAGAAACAATAATTCGTAATGAATTTTAATTGTCAGTTTTTGGGAAAAATTGATAATTGGAGAAAATTTTAAAAGCAACAAACATATGCAGTGCTATTTCGAAAACAACGACGATTTCTAATCAGACTAATTCAAATAGATACGAATATTTGTAGAACCGATTAATCAGAGGTATCGAAAAAAAAATCTGATACTTTTTAATAAAAAATTTGTTAAATTCTACAATTAATGTTTGCTATACTTTATTGCATATATGACATAACCCATATTTATTATTATACTAGCTGATGCCTGCGACTTCGTATGCGTAAAAGTTATAATGAAGAATCAGCATAATTATTTTTTTGAAAGCGTCGAAATAAATCACTGGGACTAACTTTATTTTATTAATTTATTTTAATAGTTCTACAACGCATGTAGCAAGGGCTTCAAATGTAATTCAATTATTTACAGTTGTATTTAGTTAAACAAATATAAATGATATTTTCAATAACTAAACAAGGTCTAAAGAATTTCTTTATACATATATGTACAACATTTGATGTTCTTCCCATATTACAAATTAGAAACAAATTTTCTGGGCCAGTTACCCTTGAGCAAGAAACATACAATTGTCCGTGTGAGAAACAGTTTGTCCTAAGATCGATACCGGCTGCTCGAAGTGTCTGGCCTTGCGACTTATTAATTGTCATAGGCAAACACACACTCACAGGAAACTGCACGCGTTTGAAGTGAAATGGAAAATTGTTTGGTAGTATGGGTATGCGTGGCATGAAAACTATTTCGCCTACTCCCGTAAGGTAAGAATTTCTGCTTCTATAATATTATTTCGAAGAGAAGTAACTTTAAGGCGAGTTCCATTACATAACTTTGGAGGGGTTAAGTTACGAAGCAACATAATCGGAATGCCTTTTCTTTAAAGCGATGCTATTAGCGGGAAGTCCGGGCGCAGAAATACAGTTGAGAAACTCAACAGAATAGTTCGTAGTCTCGGCTCTGTCTAAAACCGTGTTTATTGATCGGTATACCACCTCTTCTCCATCAACTTTTTTTAAAATACTGTAATTTATTTCTGCTGCTTGGTCGTTTTTGGGCGTAAGAATAGCTCGTTTATTCTTGCGCTCTCAAGTTGCGCGTTAGATTTAATTTATTTACCATTGGCCAGAGCACCGAGCGTTTGAGGCATACACTGACTTCATCAGCCCTTGTTCCCCCAGTTATAACGGGAAGTGTCTGACGGAACTCTCCACAAAATAAAACTCTTACCTTTCCCATGATTGAATCGTTTCGCCGGATATCTTGCATAGTGCGACTGACAGCTTCCACAGCTTTCTTGGAGTTAACTTTCAACGCACTGAATTCAATTTCGGTTGCCCTTTTACAACAATATTTCTATAGAAAAATAACGATTTGTGTTTTTATTAGTTTGGGCTGTAAGCAGTTGAGCTTAAATGTGAATTATAACTTTGGCAAACATATTGGATTAATTGTTTATAAACAAAGTAATAATAGACCAATGATAGTCTTGAAAAATGTCTCGATGTTGCTATTCAAAATTGCCAGTAAAAATTTCAACTGGTCTTATTTCTTAAGTCGACTTAGGCTGTTATTGCTTATAACCAAAATTTTTACTATTTTTTGTGAAATCTCCGAAATTATTTGAGATATTGAAATAAAACTCACATCACTATGTAGTATTCATTCTCACCTTTCGTTTGACACCCATGTTGGAAAAAGTAATTTGGGTCACATTTTGTCAATATCTTTGGAAAGGATAAGATATCCTGATGGAAGATGTCCTAAATTTTAGGATAGACGTCTAGTATTATAATGGTGAAATTTTCATCTTTCAAGTTTTTATGTGTCGTGGGCATAATTGTAAAAAACGCACATTTTTGGTCACCCGGACCCACATTTTGGTAACTCGGGAACTGGATAAGATATCTAAATGAAAGTTATCCTAAGTTTTAAGCTAGACGTTAAGTGATAGAATGGTAAAAATTTCATTCAATTATGTTCAGTACTTTTTGAGTGATGCCCGGACAACCATACAGACAGACAAAAATTCTAAAAACGGCTGATTTGGGTTCTAGAGGCTTAATAATGACCCCTGACATCACTTTTTTTTTTTTAAATATCTTCAATGTACAGACATCGGACCTGTTACAATTTTATTATATGTAGAGATTGGAGGAATCCACAATTTCCACAAATTTCTGAAAACTCTCAGGCCACTTGAATATTCTGGACAGGAAATAAACTTATGAAACCGAAACCGGAACGTTATATGCACTTGGAGACAACTTTTTAGAAATCGAAAATTCCATTAATTCAGGCATGTTCTGAAAGAGCTAGGGGTACCAACGGGCATACATATAAGGCTCCACGGAGAAATGCTGCATGCTGGAATATAAATTACATTCACTTACGAATATGATAACTGTCCCTAAGAGGGCAGCTGCGTGGAACGTTCCCTGACTTTACCTCCACAAATCAGCAATGTTTGCAAAGCTGCCCGTCAGTAACTTTATACAACAAATGTGGTGGCTGCCCGTGCTACAGCAAATACAACAACCCATAGCACACTGCAATAGAATAAATACGAAGGATAAATGCTGAATTTAGTACATATTGCTGTATTTGTTTTGCAATCCCCACAATTAAATTCAGGACAAAAACTACCCTTTGAAATTCACCACACAAGCTGTGGTAGAGCACATCATAAGTCGGCCAAGTGGTGAATAACCTAAGAAACAAAAAGTTTTTAGAGAGGTTACAAACCGCACAAGCAGTTCGTGCCAAAGCAATTGTGAGGTTAAATCAGAAAATATGTATGTGGGTTGACCTTCACCATACTAAACTCAGTGTCATATTTACGTTGTTATGGTTTTGAACTACCGAATGTGGTTCGGAGGGTTGTTTAAAATAATACAATAAAGTGTCCCCAGATGTCGCGGCTGCAAGAGTGTAGAGTGTATAATGTCTACATATAATAAAATTTTAACAGCCCGATGTCTGTACAGTGCAGACATTTAAGATAAATTTATTAGGAAGGATCATTATTTAGACAATGGAAGTCAAACCAACAGTTCTAGGAATTTTTCTTTGTCTGTCTATAAGTAACTAAACTAACTCAATGTCCAAGATATCTCTTGTTTCAATAACTCAACTATCTTCGGAGTCCAATATGTGGTCTAGGGTGGCACAAAATGTATTAGTTGAATATGGATATCAAGTGAAAGATCCCAATGACTGCTACAATAAGCAATGTGATTGAGTTGCATATCTCAATTGGTTTTTGAGATATACTGGTTAAAATCTTCCTCAGTCTTTGTAAGTCAAAATATTTGTTATGAAAATAGAAATTGATTAAACCATGGCCTTCCGCACGTCAGTCCGTCTTTGAACACGATAACTTGAGTAAATTTTGAGATCATAGCCAGATTATCAGTTTTAGGATAAAATTCTGTATGTACATAAACACTAAGCCAAAAGCAAATTTTCACGAATACATGGAATGTTCCGGGAGAAAATAGCCGAATTCGCTGAAGATCCACGCCCACTTTTATATGAAATATTTTGAAAAGGATCATATATATATTCAATAGGCAATAATTGAAAGCTACATATATGTATGAGAAAGATCGTGCCCAATAATAAGCATTTTAGGGCAAAAGTTTTGGGGGACCACTTTTCAGCATAAAAGTTCTGCTACTTTCAAGGACTATTGCTTTTAATTTGAAGTAGACATTTCAATCAAATTTGGTCCTGCCAAAGAGTAGGCAAATGGGATGTCACGCAAGCAAAATATCTGGGCGAGCAGTTAGTACCCCACTGCAGATGGGACCTGAACGACAAAAAAAAACAATAACCAAAAAGCTACCGAAAGATTTTCACGCACTTCTAGTAAGCTGAAGTTGACCATTAAGTGACATTCCCACGGTTTTCCCTCTCTCTTGTCTACGACAGGTAAGTAATTTATGACATTAGATAATGCGCCTGCGCTTCTCTTTTTGGCCAAAAATAAAAATGCTGCTGTTAATTCGTGTATTAACCTCGTAACATTTGGATAGGTGCAACTTTTGCGACTTGCTGCATTCCCAACCGCGCCATGGTTTGGTTTATTTTGTGCACCGCACAAAAGCAATCAGCCACATTCCGCATAGAGTTCCGCGGTAGGCGGCCACCATAAATGAAACCATCCAAAATAGAGGGCGTTGCATGACGTCGCGTCGCCGACGTGCTTGCGAAACTTGTGCGTCTAGCGCGAGTGTGGCAAGTGATTGCTTTTTTGCGTTCGTCTGCAAAACATGCCGCGGCTCAATCGATATGTTGCCATTAAACCGTACGGCAACAAAACCTTGCCGATATTTTTGCCTTAGGCCAAACGGTCAGCAGTTTGGTAATGCAATTTTTAATTGAATAAATATTTATTGTGGAATTCATGTCGTCTAGGGTGGGCAATTTTCAGAGTCGATTTTATCTATGGGATGGGTTTACAGTAATCTAAAGGAATGGTTGTCTTTCTATGCTTGACCTTTTTAATAAAAGTTATGGGTGGATAAATTATACCTACCCTTCAGTATCGAATCCGACTTTGGACAACAGAATAGAGTTGGAGAAATAGCACAAACGGCTTAGTCCATCTTCTCCTTCTTCCCGTTTATCTTACCAACTCCAAATATGTAGTTCAAAGTGATCGCGGCTGAGCAATGTAGAGGCCATGTAGAGGTGAGGTCTCTTCTCAGGGACAGTTCACATGGGGGCAAGTATTTGGCATGATGGGTCTCAATTTGGATAAGTAAGAGTTTAACCTATTACAATATACGGAACAAAGTTAAGCTAGCATAAACGTACTCTCCCTCGGAAGTACATGCTTCTCTTCAGCTATTTCAGAGAGATCTGTTTACCGACTCGGCAGAGGTCATTTAGACCGCGCCTATGGTTAGGCAGATCAAACGTCAAGTTGATGTGGTGCCGGATATCATCATAGATGTTTCGTTATGTCTCTATAAGGTGGAGCATCATTCAATAGATGTCGCCTTGCATGACTAGGTTTGTATTGGGTTGGTAAAGTTAAAGGCTCTCGAATATTTAGCATTTTATTCGCTTGATAGAGGGCAACGTAGGGAGGTTGAGTCAAATTTCTCACGGTGTAGAAGCTGTATCGGTATCAGGGGGTTACAGTTAATCCTAATAGAGGTTAGTCATTGAGGGTCACTTATCCGAAGCCATAATCGTGCTGTCGTTAGCGTAGAAAACAATGGAGACTGCCATGTTTGATTCTTCAGGGTCTAGATTTGTTATTCTTCAACTTGACTGATGCGGTGTCTCTTCTAGGTCCTTTAAGACTGTGGCATGGTTGACCATGTAGAAAGCTCTGGGCATGTCGAATGCCACGAGCACCATCCTATGGTTTGGCTGGTGTTATTATTTAATATTTCAAATTGCTCAAAATGAGTGGCGTATTCCCTTTTTCCAAAAAAATTTTTTTATGCCAGATCTTTGATTCTATCTACTTTCTTTGGATATTTGCATTGTACAGACATCAATTGACCAATAGCTTTTACAATTTTTTTATGCGAGATATAGAGATTTTAAGCACCGATTGGGAACAAAGAACCTCATACCAAATTAAAATTAGTTTCTATCTCAAAGCAACGTCAAATTGGAATATCAAGTTTTAGTACTCCCAGACGGACTAATGGACGGACGATGAACAAACTTGATATAATCTATGATCTATAATCAGCTGATTAGAATGAAAACAAAAATTACTTTCCTATCCTCTATATCATCCTCCTCTATCATTTACCATTCATTAGTAGACAATTTAAAGGCGGTGTTGGTTGTTTAATAACAATAACATTTGTCAAATAATGAGATACTCGAATTTAGTTGTTGTCAATCTGTTTGAACGTAAAATCGTAGCATAACAAGACTTGTGAACATAATTTGTGTGGGCGTGACTGCTTTGTACTCGTATTAGTATTTGTCGAAATAAATTATATGGAATATGGCCTAGTTATGGGGTGCCTCTTTGTCAAGTTTGTGTGAGTGGCGAGCGTGTGAGCTATACAATTTGCCCTCCTCCCCGTTTGGCAAAATGTTTCAGAAGTTGCTCTGTACAAATCGCACATAAAAGGTTTACGAAAGGGATCGTCACGAGAAGCACATTAGCCAGTGCACTTTCATTAGAATTGTGTAAATAGAGGGGTTGTCAATAGAACCAACACTTACCGTTAGTTTTAGGCCAACTGGCATTTTTGCTCACTCGACTTTTTAGATTTACATTTTACCACAATTAATAACCTTTTCAACTGGGAGGCGACAACTGCAAATGGTCTTTAATTAAGAACACGTATTTCGATTCGATCATGAAATATATATATGTACTAGAAGGACCCGGCAGACGTTGACGCAAGATAAATAAGATAAATAAAAAAGTTTGGAATATTTCGGTCCCTGGTCCACTTTCCGGAAAAAAACTCACCCAATATTTACTCTTTCTTTCGTTTTTATTGTCAAAAAAACCAAACGCCACCATCTGCCGCTTGTCAAAATAGAATTAGATTTAATCTGGCGACAGCGGCATCTGTGATTGACGCTTTGTCGCGTCGTGTTCAAAAAATTCCTCCCCATTAGAACACGTGTAAAAAAAATTTGACAGATGCCGCTTGTCGTTTGCCGTTTTCATTCTGGTTACCACTATTCTCATTTGATTTATGTAAATGTTTTTTCCCCAATCAAATTTGAAATAAAAATTTGTCAAATGTTTAAATATTTTGATTGAGAGGAAGAGGGGTAGTGAAAGCTTTCTTACCTCGCGGTAATATTAACCAAGGTTTATGATACAAAAGCTACAATAAATAAAAAGTTCTAAATTTTCTTGGCAAAATGATATATGTATCATCAAAAGGATATATTATACTTTTATACGGTACGGCATCCGTCGGCGTACCAAACCACTCCCTGTTGAAACCTTAGTCAACACCTTTCTTTTGGTATCCATATTGTCCAAACCCTTTCTAGGGTCACACCTGGTCCACAGTTTGGTCGATATCTAGGAAACGGAGTCCCATATTGGACATTGAACCACTACCTGTTAAAACCATCATCAACACCTTTCATTTGGTACCATATTGTGCAAACACTTTTTAGAGTCACACCTGGTCCACATTTTGGTGAATATCTTGGAAATGGGGTCCCATATTGGACTTTGAACCACTACCTTTTAAAACTCTCATCAACAGCTTTAATTTGGTACCCATATTGAGCAAACACTTTTTAGAGTCACGCCTGGTCCATATTTTGTTCGATATCTCGAAAAATGGGTCGCATAGGATCTTGAAAATCACCTATTTTTTAAATACTCATCAACACCTTTTATTTGATACCCATATTGTAGAAAACCCGTCTGGGGTCACACCTGGCCCACATTTCGATATCTCGTAAACGGGGTAGCATAGGGTCCTGGAAATTACCTCTTTTTAAAACATTCATCAACACCTTTTATTCGATACCCATATAGTATAAACACCTTCTAGGGTCACCCCTGGTCCACATTTTGGTCGATATCTCGGAAAACGGGTCGCATAGGGTCTTGAAAAATAGATGTTGGTCGATTCTCATACCTACTCAATATGCTCACAAAATTTCATGAGAATCGGTCAAGCCGTTTCGGAGGAGTATGGTTTCAAAAACTGTGACACGAGAATTTTATATATAAGATTATTATGTGTCGATAATGATTATACATACATAACCGATTATTTGATAATTTTTTTAGAGATCTATTGAGTAACCTATATTCTCGCAAGCAGGTTGAGAAAGAAATTGATGTTGAAATTACAAATAGAAAAAAATTTAATAGTTCTCCCAAAACTAACTTTTATGTCATTCCAGAATCAAAATCCTGCTCGCAATTAATTTTTCTAATAAAATAATATATTTAACATTACAAATAACTAATCACAAACAACATCCCAATTGAAGCGCCCTTTACCTAAACACGTGGCCAAAGCAACCAACCAGTCGTCGAATAAGGTTGGTTCGCTGTTGTTCGCATGCGCGTCAATCGATCGATATGTGGGTGTCAATCGCATCACAATGAATGCTTCGCCTACTCCATCGCTGGAAGCCTCCATACATAGCCAGTCAGTCCCCCAACCGCGTGCGATCATCAGCATCACAAAGCGCCGCATCATTTGTGATCATAAAACGTTACGTCGTCATGCGCAGCATTCACTATGTCTGTCCCACATTGGGTTAGTGGGTAAGGTAGATATGTAAAAGAGAATATATACTCGTATAGGTATGCTGCATTAGACTGATTGAAATTTTTTTTTTTTTTTTTTAATTCAATTGTTGTTGCATCTTAAAATTGAGAAAAAGTTTTGTTAGTATTTTCTTCTCAAACGGATTGATTTCTTTGGGAACAAAAAAGGGCCAAATTATTTGGCGGTGTAGATCATGGTGGCCCCCATAAATTTAGACGGAAAAAATTCAGAAATTCAATTTTTCGGAAAATTTTTTTCAGAAACCAAAAATTCAGAAACACATTTACGGTTATGCATTAACCCACTCGTTATCTACATTTTAATTTTTATAACGATATTATGAATGATTTTTAGGTTAGGTTTGAATGGGTTGTGCTGCACTTAATTGGTAAATATTTAAAATTATAACCCACGAGCGGCCATACCTTAACCCATTGACGACTTCAATTATCTTTTTACGCTGAAATCAAATTTTTCACAACAACCTAGCTTGACATAGGCTTAAGTATATGATGTTAAGCGTTTTAACCCTTTAAACGTCATGCCTTAACCCATTGGTGATCTAAATTTTTATTTTTATAATTTCTAAATAATTTTTTATATGAAAAAATAAGTTGCTCTACACTTCAATAGTAAATATTTGAAGTTCTAAATGCGTACATTAACCCATTGATGACCTTAACTATTTTATTAATAACGAAATAAAATGATTCACCTCAGAGTAGCATTTCATTATTTTATAAATACTGAAATGTTAGATCTATTACTGCACACTTAAAAATTAGATGTTTACATTGTTAACCCATACGTGGGTCATTTATTAACCCATTAATTGCCTTTTTTTAACTTCTGAAATAATTTTTTTTTGCCGGTATGTTTAGCGTTATAACACAAGTAATTATGTATTAAGCCTTTGGTAACCAATTTTTTTTCTTTAGAATTCAAAATCAAATTCTTTAAATAGGAATTGCTATAAATACATTTTTGTAAAGATCAAAGGTGTAAGGTTCTTTGGCAAAGTAGCAAAAGAAAAATTAAAAAATGCTTCGTGAAATGTGTTTTTCACTTATTTCAAAGTCATTATTTCCTATCTAAACATTCAGAAAGTGAAATTCAGATCTACAAATTCAAAAAGTAATGAGACGGCAGAAAAAATTAATTTTGACTTTCTGAAAAAATGTGTTTCTGAATTTTTGTTTTCTGAATTTATGGGGAGAACCGTAGATCAAAAAATTGGCCTAAAAAAATTGTTTTTAATTCAATGGTAAATCATTATAGCAAGAGCAAAATTCAAACATTCAATGTTATGGCCCAGTCTAATATACATATGTATGTATGTACGTGCATGCATGCTTCTGTACCCACATTCGACTCTGACTCAATTGAATCAAACGATCGATGGGTGATAAATTATTTCCCGCAATTTACATAAATGGTTTGAATGCATTAATTAAAGTCAAATCGCGCTGTGGGATGTTGAGTCACACGATCACATTCGTTCGCTCGCTTGTTGTGCTCAGCTGCTCGCACCGCCTTAAATGCAGCTTCTACATATTAGACATTTGAACCTCAAGCTGTGGTTGCAAGTTGATGGCAGCCGCCCAAGTTTATTATTTAGTCAAATCAGTAACAAATCGTTTCGTTTACTTGCACCGATGGATGGCAACGGAGAGCGCGCTGAATGGTATGTAAATCGTTGAAGCCATTATTTGTTGGCGTACAAGTCGCATTCACGTTGGCATTGGCTTGGCGTAACACGTCCGATTGTTATAGCATTACTACTTATAATAAATACAATAATCAAACAAATGAAAACAACAACAAAAACCAACAAACAATGATACAAAAGAATGAAAATGTTATGGGCACTTACACACTCAGTTGAGCGATTGTCTTCTATAAGCGCCAATCATACGATGGCATTGGAACGTTGGAGCTGTTGGATTCTCAGTTGCTGGCCTATAAATGGCGTGGGGTGCGCAGAATCGAAGTGCTGGTTGGTAGGGCGTGGAGCATGCATGTTATGGGTGCATGTCTGCTTATTGAATGCAATGCCCAGGTGCTCGTCTTGTGCTGACATTAATACAAGGTGGCGAAAAAGTATAATGCAGCATTATCTTCGTAAAAATTAGTCGCTTCTTACGACCGGTATGCCTCCCCCGGACGTATTCCAAACCTGCCTATTGCTTCTTTTCTTAAATACCTTTCAACATTTTCTGCGCTTTTTTTTGACCAATTCTGAATTAATTTAAAATTTTTTTAATTTCATGTGACATTTCTGAGTTTCATTTGCTTTCTCAAAAATACAGTGTTCAATTCATAAATAGGTTTAGCTTGTTTTAACTCCATTCAGTCTTTGCAATTGAAATACATTTGATATTTTCTAAAATTCAGTAGAAATTTAGATTTGCACAGCATAATTTCCTGTTATCGGTTCCCCCCATAAATTCAGAAAACAAAAATTCAGAAACACATTTTTTCACAAATCTTTTCAGAAAGTCAAAATTCAGAAGCAAAGAATCAGAAAGTAAAAATTCAGAAAGTAAAAATTCAGAAATTGAAATTCAGATCTAAAAATTCAGAAAGTAATGAGACGGCAGAAAAAAAAAATAAATTTTGCGCATTTCTGAATGTTTAGATAGGCTACTTTGCCAAAGAACCTTACAAATATTTATAGCAACTCCTATTTAAATAATTTCATTTTGAATTCTAAAGAAAAAAAATTGGACACCAAAGGGTTAACAAATAATTACTTGTGTTATAACGCTAAACATGCCGGCAAAAAAATTTATTTAGAGATTATAAAAATAAAAATTTAGGTCACAAATGGGTTAAGGCATGGCGTATAAAGGGTTAAAACGCTTAAAATCAACTACTTAAGCCTATGTAAAAGTATTTTGATGTGCAAAAACTTGATTTTAGAGTTAAAAGAAAATTTAGGTCGTCAATGGGTTAACGTATGGCCGCTCATGGCTTATAATTTTAAATATTTACCCATTAAGTGCAGCACAACCCATTCAAACCTAACCAAAAAATCATTCATAATATCGTTATAAAAATTAAAATGTAGATAACGAGTGGGTTAATGCATGACCGTAAATGTGTTTCTGAATTTCTGGTTTCTGAAAAAAGTTTTCTGAATTTTTCCTTCTGACTTTTGGTTTCTGAAAAATTTTTCCGAAAAATTGTATTTCTGAATTTTTTCTGTCTGAATTTATGGGGGGCACCCCTGTTATCTGTGAGGTAAAGAAGACTGCTAACAGAAGAACACGCTTAAGTGGATTTTTACAAACTTCATTAACAATCCCCTTCAATATACATATATGTAGGTATGTACAACCCGCCATATCATTAGCCACCAAAAAAGTGTTTTCATTGCAACACTCATTTAATCAACAAAATCGCGCCTCCAAATTATTTACAACTAAATTTTACTTTTATTATATTTTAATGTTCTTTTTTTTTGTAATGGACAGCTAACAAATGTTGCATTTAAAAATGCATTTGCCTTCACAGCACCAAAACATGTGAAATTACATATAAACATTCAAACCAACAAACAAACAAACAAACTTAGATACTAACAATTATGGTTGGCATTCGAAAAACTTTGTTTCACCTGCTGTGTCATTGTGGCATTTAAGCGACGGAAAAGCTTATCGGACAATACTTGTACAAGTATGAATATCTGCGCTATGAAGGTATGTATGGATATGTGTCTCCATACTAGACTGGGCAATAAAAAAACGAATTTGTAATTATGTATATCGAATTAGGTTTCAGAATGGCGAAAAAAAGAAGATAAAAGCTTGTTTTTTGAGTCTATTCTGACAAGTTTAGACTTTATAGCACTAATCAATAATGATAAAACTGTCAAATGGTAGTTGCTTTTGCAGAAATTTCTCAATCAAAAAAATTTGAAATCAATACTTAAACATTCGTATGGCTTTTTGACTTCACATTAGACAATTTTTCTTTTAAACCCAAGCCTCAAGCCCAAATAACCCGCCGTTGCTTGGTGTAAATTATCTGAGGTTAGCGTCAAAATATTTGGAGTCAGTGCAAAATACATTTTATTTCAACGTTTTCGCGGAGTAAACAGTTTTTGAACAGGAATAAACTTGAATAAATTATGAAATTCGTATAGTTTTAGCAATAGTATTGATAAGGTAATGATTCTAGATAATGTACTGTATAAATTAAATCAATTTAATAAAAAAAATTGGATCAGGAAAAAAACAAAAATTTGTATATGACCAATTTTCCGGCTGCTAACGTTACATTCGCAGGGAGTTTTTATTTAGTTTATAAGAAATAATAACAAAAATGTTAGAAACGTCCAAGGTTTTGCTACTTATGCTATCAGGTAGGCCTATATCTTCATTTTAAGAGTAAAATTAGTTTGATGGCTACCATACCGTAAAAGTTATAAGCGCGTGAAACGCACTGCTAACGTTACATTATTTGGAAGTGAGATCAAGATACAGATCATGTTTGGTTTAATTTCTGCAAACTTGCTGAGACAATCATCCTAATTTTTTTTTAGGTTATATAGCAAGGATGTCACAAGGTCATGCCATACCGCTTTACCAAAATCTTTAGGATTTTTTAGCGTAATTTAACATAAAATAAGGCACTGCCTACGTTACACAAAGCACTGCTAACGTTACACTTGCGAAAACTGAATATCTGTACATATAATAAAATTGTTACCGTTGATCTCTCAACCAGTTTTTGAGTTATCGACCAATATGTGGACCAAGGGCGATCCAAAATGTGTTAGTACAATATAGTTATTTATTAAATAAAAGGTGCTGATGAGTGCTGCCATAAGTAATTCTATTTATTTTTATGATATCTGTTGGCACAAGCAATAATCGCTTATATTCCTTATTATAATAATATTAATTGGTTACAAATAAAAGTATATGAAATAGTTATAATTATTTTTATATGTACCCTTGCCGGTTTTCAGATTCAGTTCCTTTTACAATCTATATTTATCTTTTCCACAGCCATTTTTAGTTCAATGACTATTTAACTATAACGTTGAATATAATGACCTTGGGTAGCTATTAAAATGTATCGTACTATCTAAAAAAATTAAAATTTACAATAGAATGAGCGATATATACAACGAAAATTAAATCAATCCCACAAGATCTATGGTAACAACACTAGACCTGCAGAAGCTAATATTAAGGTTTCCAACAGTATTTTTTTTGGCATTCTGGCTCAGTCTAATGTGTATGTATTCGTGTGCATGTGAATAAAGTAAAACGATGACATTTTTATTGATATTACCATGATTGGTTAATCCGAGCGTAGTTTGCCAATTGGCAAACCATTCAATGATGGAATAAGCGCATTGACTATTTCCTCATTACAACAACGCAGCTGGTTGTGCATTTACTAGGGATGACAGTGGGGTCTATTAGGCTACGGTATAATTTTTTTTTTTCAAATTACTCATTTTAATTTATGTATGATTCCGAAGCATTGGTTAGGGAAACCTTATGATGAAGTTTCATGGACAATCCTAAGAGAGGTCAAGGTGGTTCTCAACATGGTCGTGGAAATCGCAAAAGAGTATTTTCTCGTTTATTGAAGTTGCAGTCGATAATACTCTTGTAAAGTCCCGGTTGAGCTCGGAGCTCCCTTTCAGTTTCAAACTATTTTCCTAAACTACCACTATAAACTTCCATCCTAGTTAGACCCATAGGAAAAGTCCCAATGAAGCCTGCTACATAGCTATGAAAGAGTATCGATTTGCACCCCTTTGGCAAGGTCCAACTGTTTACTACTTTTGGTTAGAGCGTGAGCTGAATAAATACTCTCGGTATCGGGATTAAATATGTTGTCAAACTTCCATCTCTACTACTTACAGCAGCCTATCCAAAGCCGTGTGCACATTGCGTATGACCGACACAAAAAGCAGCGACAATTCATTAAAGAGATTGCCAATTCTAAAATTGCTTCACTGAATTGCGCTGATCAGACGTCGATCGTTGTGTCGGCCACAACACAGCTGGATAAGTAACTAAGCAACAATTTGATTTAAATTACAAACATTTAAGCCAATGATGCACTCGCCGTTTGCCATTAAGACTACGTATAAGGTGACTATGATGTGGTCGCACTGGTGCTAACACTTGGTTAACTTTAATTGTAAATGGCTAATGTGCAACTACTACAACTACTACAACAGCACCATAAATGCGGTTAAACGCTGCTGCTCACAACGTTCACTTCCTTTCATTCCAACTCATTGATTTAATGGTCCATCATTGAAAATCGGTTACAAAAAAAAAAAATTTCCCCTCGAATACTAGCTATAGATCAGGACCAATTCCAACAACAGGACAGGTGTAATAAGAGACTTACGGATCGTGATCTTTTTCGTCGCTACAGCTCTTTAATTGGTTCAGATCGAAGCACCTCATCTTCGAAAGACTTCTTAACTTAACTTACTTAACTTAAAAACTATAAATACAATAAGCAGGGTCTTATTCAATGACTTCAAATTTCGAATGCACTCATTAACTTGCCATGACATACTTGCATATCTAACCAGACTTTAAAAGTAGATTGGAAACACGTCCTTTTCACTCCTCTTTAATCTCTTGGATGGATTGGAGACTCGGCCTCTCTAACCTTCCAGTCCTGATTAAAAAATGGCAATAAGCCTCAAATACATAACTAGAAATATTCATCTATACTTCGATTGGAACACGTCCTGCCATGCTATGGGCAGATTATTCTACAGAGTCCTTCCAGGCTCATGCGCCCCTTTCTGGGCACTACGCATCTGCTCCCTACTGAGCTAATATTGTTAACTATTCTATATGGATTCCTGAGCATATTTTTGAATGATCACATGGACCGAATGGCAGTGTGAAACGGAGACTCGGCCTCTCCAACCATCCATTTGTGGAATATGCTAGACTTTAGATTATTTTTCTATGTTAAGTTTTCTTTTGTAACACTTTGCAATTTATAATAGAATGTACTACATTCGCCATTAGTCGACTGCTTTGTGTTATTGTCGACTTAAAATAAAATAAAATAAAATCAAATTTGACTAAAGAATGAAAAAATGAAGTCTAAAGTCTTTTTGAAGTCACGACTTTGAAGCCATTTAGAGAAGTCACTTTTGAGTGAAGTCACTAACTATTTGAAACAAAAATAGTGATCGTAATCATGTGTCGTATGCCACATGTAAATTGACTTCAAATGACTCCAAATGACTTCAATTGACTTCAGTGAGACTTTTTATTCAATGAATGCAATAAACGAATAACCAAAAAATGAATAAAAAAAAGACTTCGAAGTCGCAGAATGAAGTCTGAATAGTTGTTTCATTTTTGAAGTCCAACTCAAAGAATTCAAAAAATGGCTGCAATCATTTTGCGATAAATCCAATGAATAATTATTCGCAAAAGAATGCATTCTTTTAGATCTCTGACTATAAGTAGTCCTTGTCTGAAGGCTCTTTTGCAATCGAATGGAGTCCCACCAAAAAAAATGACCCCGCTGTTGGTATCGCTCAACGGCAAATTTCTCAGGATTTTTCGTGTGAAGACTACAGCGGGGAGTCCGTCGTTTCACAATCACTTTATTGTTTTTGAGCCGGGGTGTTGCCATTCTCATTGGGACGTTTCTTCCATCGTCAGCGATTGGGTTATTCCTGTCATCCAGGAACTCAATATTTTTTAATGTTTTAGTTGAGATTGTGCAATCAAAAGCTCCTTACTCGTCCATCTAGGGCGTAGTCGGTCTACTCTTCCGAGATAAAAATTGAAATTAATAACATAACTGAAGGAATGCCACATCAAATTATGCATTCCATTTCCTTCTGCGGACTATTTTCTCCGAAAGTCAGAATTTCAGAAAAAAAAACCAAAAACATTTATTAACATAATAAAATATAGAAGAACATTAAAATATGATTAAGAGCATCTATCTATGTATATATAAATTTAGCCTAAAGCAACCTGCTTGTTCGTCCACAGATGCCTTCGTACAAAAGCAAGAACAAATTAATGAACAGATGAATTGCGTTGAAATATCGACAATTGCCATGCAATTAAGCTGAACAACAACAACAATCAGCAATTCGTTGTCCATAAATATAACCCGCAATCAAAACAACTAGTCGAGGGACACGGACACAGTGGCCAGCGAGCTCGTACCACATATGAGGAATATGTAAGCTACATCAGTGGGTAAAGCATAGCAAGATCCATATGTGCGTGTGTGTGCATCTACACATTATAAAGATCCTCTAGATTGTGGAATAGAGGCAATGAAGTAAGAAAAATTGCATAGCGTCCAATATTGTAATACATTAATTTTACATCCTCCAGGAAATTGACTATCATCCGCTGAATGAGCTCAACGCTTGCGATCTCATTGTTTTGTAACCATATTGTTTGTTCTCGTCCTTGGTTGGCCTGGAGTGTTGGCTACCGCACTGCCATATTTGCTACTGTATACACAGCCAATGATGATATGATTGGTGCGTCAAGTGTGGTTGCGAGTATGGCGATTTGCAAATGTTGGCTTGTGACTGGTGATTGGTTCAAGTGCTGCTTGCACTTTACATCGCATCTTATAATATATCTACTATATAATGATAGCCTTGATGCAACTAAAAAGCCACTGGAACGCGTGTTGGCAAATCAATAGATTTCATTTAAATTACGATGCAGCGAGCGTTCAGGAATGTGAATGAGCTTAGTTTGGATCACAATGATGGCTATATGACCACATAGGAGGGCAAACGATGTAATTACATATAAGAGCACCGAGAATGCATGCATATGTATGTACAAGTAAAGACGAGGGTAGAGTAATGTGCCATGAAATAAGAACACCTCAGCAGTATTTGAGTGGTGTGCAGTTTGAAGGTCAATTTATTTTCCAACACATTGGGAGCTAGATTCTACTTATTTCGGATCTAAGATCTGTTTTAAACACAACAATTATTTAATTCAGGTTCTGTTATCAATGATGAGGCCACCGAAACCCTCATCGTTAGATTATTATACTTGATTCGAAGAGGTACATCAATCAACCGCATACATTTTTTTAAATATCTTTTAGCTTGTGTTTTTTTTTAGCTCAAAATTAGAGATGCAAATCTTTTCGATTTTTACAATCTTAGATTTTTGTGATCTGTTTAATAAAATGGGAGCGCCAAAAATTGAAACATTTACACGCTTTATGAGCTCATTTGTGAGTCCGAAATGAGCCCCATTTCATACTTTTTGCGATGGTCGGGCGAACCGAGCCTAAAAAAAGCATTTTTGGAGTCATTTATGACTATTACACAATTTATTTATTTTAAAACAGCTTTTAGGCGTTTAAACTGGCACCAGATTTGATGTTTCTGCATAGATAGGAAATGTCCATGAAGGAATGCATCGAAAAAACACTTCAAATTGAATTTAGCCAAATCGGATCGATTCGCGAAAAATCATTAGAAAATTTAAATTAAAATTAGAAAACTTTAAAAAATCAATTTTATCGATTTCCCTTAAATCTGCTAGCCTATTCAACATAAGAAATAGAAGAAAATATCTTGACAATTTCGTTTTTTTCATTTTAAAGGTTATATCCGCTCGAATCAATTCGCACTCCCTCGGCAAAGCATCCGTCGAATATCGTTATAGGCATGAATATAAAGGAAGCCTGGAACAATGCAAATCAGGAACGGATTCAATGATGAATTAAAGAGAATGTTAAGGAGAAGTTTTTCACATGACTTTCAAAATTCTTCTACTCACAACACAAAAAACACATATCGCCCTCGTAATGCCAGAATGTTTCCAGAAATCAGTCTATATGTATAATATTTTCTAGCCCTGGTTTTTTTTATTTTATGAAATTAAAAAATTATACTAGAATAAGTTATTCAAAAATATTGCAACTACAAAAAAACTTAAATAATCTTCATAAAAAAATCCCACATTTATCAACATTTTTATACCTTTCATGAATATGAAATGGTATTATAACTTTGGTCCGATGTTTGTAAGTATGAAAAGAAGAAGAGATAGACCCACTATTAAGTATACCGAAATGATCAGAGCGATGAGGCGAGTTGATTTAGCCATGTCCGTCTGTCCGTCCGTCCGTCCGTCCGTCCGTCCGTCTGTTTGAACGCAAACTAGTCCCTGAGTTTTAGAGATATCTCGATGAAATTTTGCATAGGATTAATCATTTGTCGGAACCAGCAAGATCGGACCGATACAAGGCATTGCTCCCATACAATCGATTGTTCCGATAAATGGGTTTTTGCCTATAACTCTTGTAATTCAAAAGCTAGGAACGTAAAATTTTGCAAGTTTAGTACATATTGTATTTGTAACGTGTGTAGTGAAAATGACTCAGATCGGACCAACATGACATATATCTCCCATATAATCGATAGTTTCGATAAATGGGTTTTGGGCTATAAATTTTGCAGTTAAAAAGCTAGGAACGCTAAACTTTGCACGTTTGCTACATATTATATATGTAACATATGTAGGCAAAATCAGACAGATCGGAGCAACATAACGTATAGATCCCATACAATCGATTGTTCCGATAAGTGTGGTTTGGCATTCATGAAAGGTATAAAGCCTTCGGCACAGCAAAAGACAGCCCTTTCCTTACTTGTTTTTTATTAAAATTTTTACAAATCTCGGGATTGTGAGAACGCCCTTCCACATGTCCAGATACCTTCCCCCAGATAACTTCTGCCTCTCTCAGTATTATAAGACAAAATGAAGTAAGCAATATGTGGCATAAACTAAACGAGATATGTGTATATGTATAGGTATAGAGTAGAATCAAAAAAGTTGTGATTAAAGATTTTTGTGGGCCATTCCACATTTATCAATCTTTGAATATTAACATGATTTTCTGATTACACTTTATTACTTTGGATATTCAAAACGCTGAAATCAATATATATGGTAAATTACAAAAAGGTAAAAACAGACTTAAATGAAATTAAAAGCCGGAATTTTTTTATTATTGTCTCTATTGTGTCGCCCACTACTGTTCGTATGTATTTTTGTGTGTGCAAGAATAAAATTGTGAGTACTTTGATGTTGCTCTTAGATAGAAGGCAAATATGAACTTGCCTTACTCAAAGCATCTATCTCTATATGTAGGTAAGTATGAGTATAACCAAAATCTTGTATCACCAAGTCGTGAAAATATGAGATGAAATATTGAAATACAACAAATAAACTATACTCAATATATACATCATGCGTGCAAGACTGTTCCCAGTCTAGTTGATGACCAATGCCAGAATGAGTGGACAAATTTTCTAATAAATGTATTTTAACATCAGAGAACTAGCTATCGGTTCATCCAACCCCCCTCGGCTCAGTTCGGCAAAAAATGTAAATTTCCTATTGTGTTTCCAAATGATACTATTTAATAGGCTAGAACTCGATAAATCTCAATTTTTCTTAGATTTAAAACGATTAAGAAAAAAACTATGCTTAGTGGAAAGAAAAAGAGGGGGGCTCTAGCTAGAGAATGAAATACGAAGACAAGGAGAGTGAAAGAAACATCGAAAAGTGGAGTGAAAGAAGGGGAATGTCATTTGAAACTACGGGAGGATGGGACTATCTATTTAGAAGGAAGTAAGAAACAAATTTTACTATACATAGTTAGAATATAAAATTTTTTAAAGTGTTTTGAGGAGCAGAAAAAGCTCTCAGAACTTTGAAACAACTATCTCAAAACTTATTTAAACCTTTCAAAAGCTTTCGACTTTGTTAGCCATTGTTTGATTTTTATCGAATTTTATTTATAAAGAAACTGCAGATCCCAGTGTTTTTGCATCTCGACTGTAAAAGGTTACACCTTGTGCATTAATCTAAAGTTTTTTTATGTGATGTGATCTGTTGTTGTGTTTATAGTTGTTGTTGTTGATGTTGCCGCCTGGCTACTGGCTGCAGCTAACTATTGTTAATGCTCACGATGCTGGTGGCGGTAGCATTTTAATTTAGAGCGCACAAATTTGTTGACCAAGAAAACAAAGAGCCAACAATAACAACTATGGTGAGATGGTGAATGTTCGTAATAAATACTTGCATACATATTATGAACATCAATATATTAGGTTGGGCCAAAAAAAAATTTTTTTTTTATTTTATAAATAAAATATACTTTTAAAGCCGAAAGAAATACTGTAAAAGCTATAGATCTTAAGATTATTTTCTAAAGTTCAGGGGCCGCAAATAATGACTATTTGAATTTTTTCACTAGATCTTGAGTATTATTTTATTTTGGATAATAAAGTTCTTGATCCTAATTTTAAAAAAATTCTACTTTAAATAGAGTACTTAGTATCTAGTACAATTTCCTATAAATTACCTTTGGAATCAAGTGCTTTAGTGTAAGAAGATTGTTATTTGTGATTCTCTGAGTAATACTACGAAAAATAAAATAATTACTCAAGAATGAGTGAAAAATAAAGTGAATCAATGTTAAAGGTCTTTTTTTGATAGATTGGGCATTGTAGGACTGATCTAATTTTTGATTGTAAAACCATTGTAACAAAAAAATGAAGCTTAAGGTATATAGTTTGGTAAAGGCTAAAACTTTTTTAGGGTTTTCTGATTTCACTTCTTTTTTATACTTGGAAGAAATTTCTCTGAATCGGCCCACCTAATGAAACATTGGATGCGGACAATTGTTGCTGAAATTTATATTTTCAATGACTTGGCAGTTTTAAAGCTTAAATGAGATCAGCGCTTTTAAATTTTTGTTGGCCCAGTCTAATATGTACCCATAAATATATGTATGTACAACACATATTCAAACAATAACAACATAGGTAGGTAGCTGTATATACATACATACATATATCAATAAGTTAAAATCAGCCAACAAAGCTCGTTTAGCGCATTCAGCGCAATGTAGCTTCGGCGGCTGCGTATTAAAAGTCTGCAAGCCAAATCCATTATCGCTTAGCTGTGAGGCGTCATTAGAAAGTGTTGCGCTAAATTACAATCGCCAGTATTTTGCCAATAACAAACGTTCGCAAACTACTCATATCGACCATGTTATTGTTGCTCACAAGCCGTAGGGGTCCAAGTGTGAGTACGTGATTATTTGTAGCTATGCGCCTGCCTATTTTCGAAATGCATTTTTAATTCATAGATTGAACTCTTATAAAAGTGCTGAGTTGGCAAACAATTTCGTTCGAAGCCTGTTAACATACATACACACATACATGCATACATAAATATAGAGTAGACGCTCAATTTTGACACTCGACTTGCGCCATTCACCTGTTGGTTAAATTTAATTATCGAGCGGTAAGTGAGATCTTACAATTTACGGATTGAAAAAAAAAACAAAAAAAAAAAAAAGATTTAATACCATAGCTACAAAGTAAGTTAATATAGAATGCACGAATAACCAACAAGGTGTTGCTGAGGGTTGTCTGTATCTATATATAATTCTTTCTCTTGAAAGTGCCTCGGATGCTGTCCCGCTGGTCTTAGGTTACAAAGAAAAAACCTTGATTATGTATTGAATTTCCTAGTCGGGCACGTTGCACCTCTACCCAGTTAAAATAAAAATTTACCACAAATTTACTCAAGCTTCAGATATTGATTCCTGCCTGGTTGTGATATTCAGGTGGACGAGTGATAAATTCGGTCCTTTTGCATTCTAAACCGTTGCATGTACTAGGTGGCCTAATCAGACGCAGTTGAAAATCAACCAACCATCAAACTTCTATTTGCGCATTCAAATCAAAAATATGTATTTGACCCTTAACTTCTTGTAAGCTTCACAAATTTGCAAGTTTATACCTTTAGCCGAAAGCACCAAAATTACTCTATTCCGCATGCGAAGCCCAAAGTTATTACTTGGTAGTAGGTAGTTTTGTGCTTTACACATTTTCCAAAAAACATTATCCAAAACATTATAATTATTTGATATTGGTAATAAAGCAATTTGCACAAGTGGACCTACCCGCCTCTACATCGTTACAAGTTGGCTATTGCTTAGTTGCTCAAAGCTTCATAATAATAAACAAGTAAAATAAAATTTTTATTATCAGCCAAATTAAATTAATGCGCATGCGTGGTAACGTCTAACGGTGCATTTTCTCAGATAATCGGGCACACTGGCGTTCATTTGATGAGCTAACAAGGTTTTCGTAGCGTAAAATTTAATTTTGCATAATTTGTTTTTTGTGTTAATGAAGTATACATATGTTTATTTAAAGTATATAGGTAAATATACGAAAAATACCAGGGACGGGGACTTTTATTCCTTTTAAAATAAAAGTCCGAAGAAAAAAGTTATTTCTGGACTTTTATTCTTATCCGGACAAAAATAATCGGACATCTCGGACTTTTATTTTTTCTCGCCAAGAATAAAAGTTATCTTTGTCCTTTTATTTTTTAAGGACAGAATAAAAGTCCGAGCTAGAATCTACTAACCCGCCAATCTAAATTTAATGAATTTCGAAAAAATAATAACTTTTATTTTCCGTCCCTGAAAAATACAAAATTTTGTTTTAATGAAAATTATTATGTACTTCCTTGTTAGTTTTTATGGCGTATTCATTTTACATATTTTTGTAAATTTTATGAGGACGTGAGTTCGTTTCCCAGTGTCCGAAAAGGGGTCTGATGAGAAGTTAGAAAATTCGAAACATGTCATCTCATGCTCCAATATAAATTTTTCCTAAAAACAATAATTGACTGAGAATTATAAACAGCTGGTGTTGAGCTCATAAAATATGAAGAAAAATTATTTTGTTTTTATTTATTACCCAAATTAATTTAAAAAAAAATTAAAAATACTAGAAATAAATAAAAATATATTGTTAGCACAAAAATTTCTCTGATGAGTGAAGTTAGCAACTTCCGAAATGGATCTATGTATAAGAAAAGCTATGGCGGTTGTCTCAAAATTTTTCCTGTTTAATTCAACAAAAACTTTTAATAATTATTAAAAAATTATTAAGAAAAATCCAAAAACAACAATAATTTTTCGCTGCAGAATAAAATTATTAATATCTAGGTCTCAAGCTCGTACCGCACCAGAATACTTCAAATATAAAGGCCGGAAACACAAGCTTGTTGTTTGTGTCAAATCTCAATAAGAAATAAAAATAAATAAATAAAAACTATTAAAATTGTATCAGCCTTGGGCTTTGGTCACGTTGAAAATTTTACGAAATATTTCGTGTTCCATTTTGAGTCATAAGGTATGTAGTCGTAGATATAAAAAGTACTATGTTATAAGATTGAATGGGTGGTGTCACGCCCCCTTTTTCGTTATCCCCGTTTTCATGCATTTGTTAGAGGTTAATCTCATATATCTCCTAACCAAACTTTAGGACCCATTCGGAATCACTTCAGAAACATTTTCGGTATCCCAATCCCGCACTTCCATGACACTGATTTTTGGAATTGGAGGTGCGCTCGAGCCTAAATAAACAGGCTTGCGTGTTTGAAAGAACTAACTTATAACAAATTCACAAAAATTAAAAACAAATTCCAATACAAAACACTTTTTATATAATTTTGAAAGATTTGAGGGAAATAAAAATTATGTTTTTAAAAAATTGGCAAGTGGAATGATATAATTGCCATTGAACCTATCTAGATGACGCGCAGTGTATTTAGTGTAGGTATGCACATCAGTATGCTCATATCTAAAGCTTGTATGGCTACTGACAAATACTGCGTTGGAGTTACAAAATGACCATTTGACCGCATTTTTATCTGCTCTTGTGCAAAGTGATAAGTTAAAGGTGAGGAATTCGTTATTAACCCCTTATGATCCATTACGATTACATTTAACCGCTACAAAAGCAGCAACCCAAAAAAAAAAGCAGCCGATGTACATCGATAAGCCCAAATTTCTAACCAAATAGACGCTCATCAATATATGTATGTATGTATGTATGTACTCGATGTATCAAAAGCAAAATGCCACCAACCCAACGCCAGCGGCATCGGTAATGTTGCACTGGCGTAATAAATCGCGACGATGCATTAACAAATTTTAAGCCAAGCTGTTGAGTTCGCAATTGATGCCGTTGTGGCAAAGTGATTGTTATTTTTGTTGTCAGCATTTCTCTCACACCTTGAGGCGTACACATACACACATACATACAAGCGCAGTACAAAGGCTAAGCGTTCCATGAATGCAGGATGAACCCATTATCGCTAGCTGCTAATCTAGCCAACCGATCAACCACTCAGCTAGATCATCTCACAGATTCACCTCGAACGACTGATTGCCTACACTCGCAACAACAAAAACAATGAAAATAGCCGCACAACATCAGCATCATAAATCGTCGAATTCATGTGGTGGTTGTGCGGCAACCTCGTTAAGTTTAGGTGCTGCGTCAATGTTGTCCAGTGCCCACTTAAATTGGCTACATTTTATGGATTTTTGGCAGACTGACGCCCCATTTTGGGCTAATCCCTGACATTACTTTGAAAGCTTTGATGTGAAAATTGTTGGTCTTCGTCTACATCGGACGCGTGAATAAATGAAATTTGACGTCGTTGTGTGTACTTTTACTTCGCTTTAAAGCGCCTTTTATATTGTGGGCGGTCCTGGATAGTGGTTCACTGTACTTAGGCGCTGCAGTTGTAAATCGCATTATTTGCAGTTGCGCTCTCGCTGTTATTGCTCAGTTGAATTAGTGCCAACTGTGGCGGCTAAAGGTGATAATCTACAAGTGCAATCTGACTGTTCTTATAAATGTAACATAGATGGGGTTGGTTCACTTAGTTCTTGTGTTGGAATAAAAGTTTATTTTCTCTTTGTCGACTCCAACTCCAGTCAAATGGTTTTCTAAATATTTTTGTTTGGTGTTGTTTCAGCCACAAAACATTTCATGGAAGTTTTGATTTTGACTACCGGCCGTTCCATTAATGAGCTGGTCCCATGAATTAATTCTTATCTCCCGTCTTTGTTTAGGTTTTTGGGGAAAGTAAAGAATCTTTGCTGCAAACGTACCAGGCCAATATGGTCGCCAAGGCTATCGGACACCAAATGTAGGAAGTTGCAGGTCTGTCAACATGACAAGGTTAATCGAGGAAAGCGACAAGGCAGGGCGAGGCATTGCTAGAACAACAACAACAGTTGCACTAGCCAGCACACAATCACTTAAGGTACCAACTCGATTCTTGGTCGGAGACTAAACTTGTTTCTATCTTGACGGGAGCTACCAATTTTTAGTGGATGTCTCTCATCTGAAAAATCGCCTTAAGGTTCCAATTATTTGTTAATGGTGAAGGAATATCTTCGTAACATTGGGATGCTTCAAATATGTTCTCGTTTATTTCGACAATTTCCATTCGTCAGCTCCGGATGACTACAGAAATAATATTTAGAGCGTCAGTTGGACTGCTTTATCTCACATGCATGGCGACTTGTTGATGTTGTTGTTTCTCATAAATTGGGTAAGGTGGATTACGCTAGCCGAAAGCCGTACGAAAGCCATTAAAGCTTATACTGCAAACAAGGCCAGCCCAACAAATTCTTTTCTCAGGGATTTATCGTACAAAACTCGTATGTATGAAATGTGTAAAATTACTCGTTAAATGTTGATTTTTGATTTATTTTATCTGCAAGCGTAAACCTTTCAACTTCAAACAATTGTCAACGTATTTAAGCGAATAAATCTAATGAAACGATCAACTATTTAATGTAATTCAAGTATGAAATTCCAATTAAGTACCGCAACATGTTCTTTGCAACTTTCTAAAAATTTAAACGCGCTTAAGCGCCATAGGAACCTACTTGTATGTAGCTAGTTGAAGTGTCAATTAAAATTAGAACGAGTTTAAGTTCTAGTTTCAGTACAATTTGCTATTGCATTAGGACATACCATCAATGCGAATAAACAACTTTGCGACGATATATATTTTAACACGTATTATCTATTAGGGTGGACCAGAAAAAATCGAGTTTTATTTTTTGAGCACATTTTATGACTAGGTTGAATGATCAAGAGAAGGAAGCTTAAAATTTGAACCTATTTAGATGAAAAAAATTATCCTCTGAATGGGTCGAATGTACATATGTATAAATTAATATTTGTTATTTCACGTTCATCGTAATTCATCAGTTTTGAGTTACGCGTTGTAGGTACCATTGCCTAACTAATAATTTTTCTGTTGAGTCCACATAAACACAAATTTATTTATTGAGAGATAAAATTGATAAACAGTCAAGTGAAATTGTTATGATCCAAAGCGAATGCTGCCAAAAGCAACAAAGCACAGCTATGTATGTATGTATGTATGTGTGGATAGCCAACCATACTCAGCCGGCGGGTGGAGTTCAAACTTGAAGTGGGCAGTTGAGCAATAAAGCCAACGCTCTTCGGACAAGCCACACCATTACCAATCAGACTGACCAGGTCGCACCGGATAAAGTTGTAAACTTTTGTTAAATTGATTTTCTACTAAACAATTTCCAGCCTTTAGGCAAACAAGCAACTAGACACAATCTATATACATATATACTTACATACACACATAAATATGATAGGCAGGAATATAGTATAATCTACAGCTGCCCATATTAATCCCAATGAACTTTTCAGGCTTTATAAGCTAGCGAATTTTGTGGTGGGCGTTTAGTTGAAGCTATTTTTACTATAAAAAGAAAATGTGGTTGTTTGTACCTGCTTGGGCCACGTTAACAATTAACTACAGATATATCAGAGGTCAATCAGTCATCTATTACAGCTGTGGGAGTTTGTCGTATTTTCGGTAAAAAAGAAACTAAAGAAGTCGCTAGTCTATAGCAAGCCTAATCAGGAAGTGGCAAGTTCATACAACAACCATACAAATCATTAGCACTCTCAAACATCTCCTTTGCATAACAATAATAGCAACAGCAGGGTTCGTAAAAGCACAACTCCACATGAAATATCTAAAGCAGTAACAACAGCTACTTAAATGCAACTCATTATATGGCGCTATCTCTGGATGTTAATCAATTGCCACTCAGCTCAAATTTAGACCCTTACCCTTCATGTCCGTTAAGCAACAAAAAAAGCTTCCGACAAGTGGATTAGCCTTTCTTTAGCTTTAGCCAACTGTTATAAGAACTTCGGCAGCAAAGGAAGTGAGAAACTCTCACAGGCCTGAGAAAAACAGGTTGAAGTAGACTTGGTCTCCGTTATGCTAAATTTGGCATCGGTTAAAACTTACTAGGGTTTATTGACGTATTTGTCGTCTAGGTGACTCCAATTATGAGCCTTATGATGGGACTCGTCTACGGTCTCTCCAACACTTTGTCACCTTCGGCCTTGGAGAATTTGTGAAAGCAAATTTACTGATGTTATGTAAAAGTGTTATGGAGACTTGGACTTTTATTTATTTATTTATTAATTAGATATAGCTGCGCGTCAAGTAAAACCACGTTATGTGTACGGTTATATGAATATGAATATGGTTACGGTTATGGCAATGGTTACGTTTACGGCTATGGTTATGATTACTGTTGGTTATTGGTATGTTTTTATTTATGGTTGTGATTATATTTATGGCTATGGCTATGTTTATAGTTATTGTCTAGGCTTTGAGGTGGCGAGAATATTTCATAAACGAAAGAAATTGCTTAAGTCGCTTCAACATCCTCGCCCCCCCCCCCCCCTAGACGGCTTAGTCGTCTAGTGATATTTGTAAGTCGCTGGCTCGAATCCGAGAGTATTTTTTTTTTTTGTCAATTTAGGGGTGTGCGGAGCACATGTTACTGGGGACGATCTTTGGGAAAATTATTATTATTTTATTTTTATTTATTTTATTTGTTCTATATGGAACTTGTATGTATTCATTGGGGGTGTGCACTGGGGGATCTGAAGTCATGTTCGCTTGGAAAAACACCCTTTGGGTTATGCAGCCATAAACTATGTATATCTTCAGAATATTTCATAAGCTGGTTGCGAATTATAAAAAGGGTTCGTAAATGAAATAAACGAAAGAAATTGCTTAAGTCACTTAAACAGTTATAGTTAAGGTTATTGTTATATTTTTGTTTATGGTTGTGATTATATGTATGGCTTTATGCATACGGTTATGGCTATTGCTATGTTTATGGTTAAGGTTAAGATAACAATTATGGTTTTGTTGATAGTTATATTTTTGGAACGGATCTCCACCAAGGTTCCGCTTCTCCTGCTGCCGAATTTGGAACGAAGTTATTTTATTTGACTTTTCATTCGCTAAACTCTCCATAGAATGAGAAACATAACCGCAAACATTTACATATGTGCCCTGAAAAAATTACGATTAGTCTAGGATCAGTCCGGGGCGAGTCGCACTGATCACTTTGTATGGGCCATGTTTGTCCTATGGACTAATTGTAACCGTTGATACCCGAACGGGTACGAAGGGACTTCTCCACTTTCCACCTAAATGGGTATTTTGAGTCCTATAAGTATACTACAAAAACAAAAACTTACTTACACTCCTAAAAGCATGCTGCACAAATTGAATTAAGGCCAATTGTAGTCTAAATTAATGTATCCCAGATCCCTCTCTTTAGAGATTAGTCACATGATATTTTGCTGGATATACATATATCTATCTCTTCGTCACTTTTCGGGTAGGGCGCCGGTTTTTAACGATTTAAACAATGGAAATATATGTATGTATGTATGCATCTGTCATTTGTTGTTGGAAGTGTCAAAACAAAAAATTTTTCATATGTCGCGCCTTAAAATGACACTTTGTGGCGGCTGATGGTTCAGACATGGCCAGAAGCGATGCAACAATCAAACGCCACCAATATCAACACCAATTGACACCCGATGAACAATAACAATAACAACAGCGAACAGCAGCATCAATACACCGTTTGACTTGGTGTTAATTTATGCGCATTTCTCAGTTTTAGTTGTTGAAGCAAATAAGTTGCTGCTGTGATTGGCGATCACTGATCGGTGGTTGATCATATCAAATGCTTGGATTTACATACAGATTTGTGCCGAGGGGCATATTTATTTGCATAGTGTCATAACAAGTACAACAAAATCAAAAATCCTAAGGAAACATTCAAACAACTACAAAGAATGTCTTAAGTTTCATTGTGAATTGTAATTGAATGGCTAATAAATACCTAGATATTTTCACACAGGTGGCTTTTGAAATTTGCTGCAATCTTACAACAGCATTTAATGATGTGTAATTAATTTTCAAGCACATAAATGGAAGCCATAAGTCCCAGATACGCGTGGGAACTTGAAAGGAGTTGAATTTCGAAAGGATTACGATCTTACTAATATGAAAGAGTGTCTGATGTGAACGATTCTATCTTGATATATGATTATAGCTATCCCGTCTAATTTTTTATCGAATGATGAAAGTTCAATGAAAAACTTTCATTAATAGAAAATCACAAAAATTTTTTTTTGATTTGATCCGTAAAACTTAAAACTTTTTAGTATTGTTTAAACACCGTTGTAAGGAAGAATAATTTAGTGAAAGTTATTATTGTTTCTTAATTTTTAATATCTTTTCAAAATGCCGACAAGACAGACGATTTCCTTAGAGCATGGCGAGACATGCACGTTCTTGTACTTTAAACTGTTCTCCGACATAGGGAAGCCTTTGATTTTTTTCGTTAAAACTATCAAAATAATCATTATTGGGGGTCCCTAAGTTTATACCACGATACGACTATACAACCGGCTACTTTTTACCAAGAATTTCTTTGGGATCCAGCAGCATGCCCTAATTGAACACTGACTTAGTTTGAAATGTGGTCACGAATGAGTTTGAGATTTTTGGTGGAAACGCTATGTCTTGCCTTTCTTCAAACTAACTCTATTCTTCTGAAGTACTGTCTGGCGTTCGCATACAACCGAACTTGAACTCATTGACTGAGCAGTTACTACAAGTAATGGCTCCACTGACCCTAATTGAATCCTTGTGATTGTTTTAAGTTTTATTGTTTATGAACAAAAAAATAATGAAATCACCACGTGGCATAACGAATCCATAAATTAATTAATAAAACTATATTTTAATGTATTCATAAATACATATATTATACGAGTATCCATGCAATTATTGCCTTTTCAGGCAGCTCACACATGCTGGCCATCGTACACGTAACACATTTATATGAGCACGAGCAGCAGGTCAAATGGAACTAATGACTTTCAACACGTTCACTAATCGCCACACAAATTGTGTGACGGCTGCGCTTCATAGTAGTGGCGATGGTGTGATAGACTGGACACGACAACGACTGATCACTGATCATCACCAACGATTACCATCAAAGGCCATCATCATTTCACCTTTGAAATCTTTTATTTCGTCACACACTGACCAAGCCACTCTACCCATCACTTGCCACATGGGCCATATACCGAAACAACAATCACATTTAACAAAGCACACCATTCACCACAATCTTTGGAAAATTTATCAAAGCAGTCAATCACAAAATATTAAAAAAAAAAAATAAAATCAACGCTTAGGCCACCGGCGTTCGAACGCTGCTTAAACACCTAAGCAAACAAGCAACAGATGTTCCATCATTGATCCAACGTTCACCGTCACTGCATTAGAGTGGCAAATGGCGATTTTTCACTTGAAATAAGCTTTGGCCACGGCAAGTTATTATCAAATAATAATAATTCGTATTACATAATCGAATCAAATGGAAATTGTTGATTCTAGCGCAGGATGGTGATGGTGGTGTTGATGGCGGACGTGTGGATGATGCTACCTACCATTGTTGTTGTTTTTTGCTGAAAGGCAAGTGCGATCATAAAATGAGTAATAATGGCAAGAGCTAGCGCACACATCTGCCAGGCATTGTGATGGTGATGACAACTCATTGCTACGGGTGTACAAACTCTTTCATCAAAAGGATAGCACAGTCTTCGGCCATAGCGAACTTTTCATGCCTTTGATGAATGTGTTGTATCAGTTAAGTAATATCACATTCTGGACCGATGCCTGATTGGACCAAGCGCTGTTATTTCAGTAGCTTTAAATTAAAAAAAAAAACAACGTGAGTTCTATCTTTTCACAAGGTTGTCACCTATTTAAATTTTGTTTAAACTAAGACATTCCAGTATCATAAACGATATTTCACTTTGTATTTTAAAAAAACCCATATGGATACAATTTTTAATTTCCCACTCTTCTACGTAAGTGTTGAATGCTGGGTTGGTTTGGCAGGGTTGCCACGTCTTTAATTTTATTTTTAAATGCGGATATCAAATGAACGGTATTAGTCGTCGTACTTTGAAACAATTTTTTATTGATAAGCTCAGAACCAAGAGTTTCCATCTAACCTTTCAAATATACTTTTGCAAGTTTTTTCCAATACAATGTAATATACCAATTTGCCAAAAAAAAAAAAACTTCTAGATAGGGTCACCGCGAAGGGCTGCTACCTAATCGTAATATACATATTTTGTTGGCACTTTCATCTTGATACCAACATTTTTCGGAGAATCAAATAGATTATCTGCTACAAAAACTATGAACAAGGTAGTCATGGGCAACAAGCCGAAATTATTTCTAAAGAAGGAAACCGAAACATTTTTAGAGAACAAAACCGAAGCCGAAATTATTTTAAAAACAACGAAACCGGAAAATGTGTAAATAACGAAATCGAAATTATTTTTATATAACGAAACTGAAATTATTTTTAAAGAACGAAACCGACTCCGAAATTATTTTTAAAAACAACGAACCCGAAGAAGAAATCATTTTAAAGTACGAAATCGAAATTACTTTTAAAACAACGAAACTGAAATTATTGTTAAAGAACGAAACCGACTCCGAAATTATTTTTAAAAATTCAACCCAAGCTAAATAATTTTCAAAAGAACGAAACCGAGGCCGAGATAATTTTCAAATAACGAAAGAAAAATTATTTTTGAAGGAACGTAAGCGAAAGTTCAGAGCACGAATAAGTTGATAGCCTAAAATAACCAAAATATTCAAAATATAATCGAAATAATAAAATTTCTTTGTTGACTTGGATCGGAGGATGCCAGAGACAAAAAAGGAGTCCATATTAAGTCAATAATTGATTGACTCCCAATCTCGGATCTTTCGTTCCTACCGTAAAAGAGTCCTAAATCAGTGGGATGTCTCATTCTTAGAGTGGAAATTTCGGAGAGGATAAGGACAAATATACCACGGCGAATAGCTGCTATCATTTCATGGACGGCATAAGGAAACAACAAGCACACCAACACCAAGAAATAGAAAGAATAATTCAATATTAATTTGAAATTGCATAAAATGAGCCAACGAGCAACAGGATTACCAGCGGTAGTGGCTACAGCATCGACAGCACCACCAGCAGCAATAATAATTTGAGCACTTTGTTTGCCTCGCGATTAAATTGCACGCTACGAGTCAGATGACAGATTGGACTAATGTGACAGATATTGTCAATGTATGCAAGTGTTGTTGGATGACGCATACTCTTACAGTGGGGTCCACCATGAAATCGCTTTAGCTGATCGTTTGGTGTTAAAATCAGGAAATGTTTTTTATCGCCGATCATATCACTTGTGAGCTGTTGAAACCTTTGTCTACCGTCTGATGATCGGATCGCCGTAATAACACAAAATCAGATAATTGGAAAATTGCTTCAAGCTGCTACTACAACGTCACTGATCGCCAAAGTGATCTGATAAATGCTATAAAAAGTTTCTAATAAAGTTTTAATTAACATCGATTGTATGTATGGAATATAAGTTTGTAAGTTTGTATGTTGGTTAATGTTTACTGACCAAAGTGATTGATATCACTTTTACGAAAAAACACTCAAACACTCGCTTTAATCTCGTCAACAGCATTTCCAATTAATATTTCTAAGAAGCAGTTAAAACCAGTGTTGCCATTTTAGCCGTTTTCCGGCTAGATCTAGCCGTTTTTTTTTCCATTTAGCCGGGAAAATTTGAATCTAGCCGCTAGCCGTTTTTTAGCCGTTTTTTTATATTTTTTTAGCCGTTTTAGCCGTTTTTAGTTTTTTTGCCAATGTAACAAACAATTACATTTGAATGAATGGGAAGTCGTGGGTTCCACTGTAGAATTTTGGACACAAGTTCGGGCGTATAAAAATGCTTTAGGGGAAAATCCTTTTGCTGCTCTTGCTATATTTGTGTTTGAATTTTTAGTATTGCCTTTTTAGTATTGCCACCATGAAAAAACAAAGCAGCGTAATAGAATTACTGAAAAAATGCTAAATTCAATTTTGTATGTAAGATATGGACTCAATAGGGAAAATAAGTGCTGTCATGACTTCATAATAACTAGAGATCTCGTTACGCTTATGAATAACTCTAGCATTTATGATAGTTCAGAGCAAGATATAGAAAATTGTGATATAGAAATATTGTAAAATGTATGTATATATGTACATTTCCCACAAATTTATTAATTTTTTTTTTTTCATTTTATGCCATGAAAGTATATGTTATTTAAAATATATTCGTTACCTGATGCGTTATTTTATTGCGACTTTTCATTAAGTCACATTACTTTTAAAACAGTAAGCTCTGCTTAAAATTTTGCTCGTTGTACCTTTTATATAAGCACATCTATGTAATAGATATAACAAATATATGTAAATGTAAGCTTTATATTGAGGCTATTTTAAAAAATACAGATTTGAATTGTTGAACTATTATAGCTCTGTATATTAGGATGCAAAGCATCTGTATAAGAAACTTTTTTTTATTGTTATGAAATTGGAGGCATTTTCTCAAGTAAACCTTAAAATTCATCTAAATTTTTTAAACAAAATTTTTGTTTAGAGTGAACTTTTATATTTAAGGCTAGATGAGAAACACTCCTTTACATTGTAAAATATTTATATCATTTGTTTTAATGACAAAACAACGAATAAAACATGTGAAAATTTGACTTAAAACTGTTAGCTTTAGCGGTACAAACAAAGAGTACAAATAACTTAATCACCCCTATTCTGCATTTCGACTTGGATCGAAAATTTCTCCGCTTGGCAACTTTGGTATTCTGCGTTTCAATTCCGCTACGTTCAACTTCGAAACTTCCAATTCTGCTAATTCTACGTTGGAATTTTGTTGGCGTATAAATGCTTGTTTTTTATTTTGCAAACAATTTACGATTAATTCCCGCTCGCTATATTTTGTTTTTGTGCTCTAATGATGTTTTTTGATATGTTTGCAGGGTAATTGTTTGCGACTGGTGGCGAGTACTAATATTTGTCCAAAAATGTAGGGAGGGATATCAAAAGACGCTTTTCGATGCGAGGAATGTGAATCCGCCTACGGAGATCTAATATTTTTGGACCCGCATTAGCATCGGCACCGGTTGTAAACAATTACAAATTGGACTAGCATTCAAAACACCAAACAATATTACTAACAAAATTAAAACTAAGGTAATGGCTTTGACTTTGCCATTATATCCAAACGTGCACCGGCGGCCACTCCACAGCACCCACTCATACTCTGTAAACTTCTTTGTCAGTTCCGGGGCGGCCAATGTCTTCCTCCAGCGAAAAGTACCACCTGATGTCAGACTTAACACTGACATGTGTAATGTTTGCTCGGCGTATGGTGTGGCCCCACGATGCGACGCCAACCATCTGTGTACCTGGTCGGCAAAGCGCACTCTTCTAGCACTAGCTCTATGGAAAATACCAGCTACCTACTGACGATGTGGTAACATCCACCAACAGTGTCCTCTTGCTTTTTGTTGGTCCTTCGTTGTCTGCTACAATCAGTCAATTGATCTATAAAATTTCACTCAATTTATTCAATAATGCTCAAACATATACAATTAAGTCTATAAATCATAATAAAGCTTTACTTTTATTTCAAAAGTAATAATTTGTGTAATTTAAATTGCTTTGTTATGTTTCAATTTCACACATTCCAAGGCAAACAGCTGACTTCGAAAAACTTATAGCTCTTCCTCTTTTTCTTTCGATCCAAGCGTAACTCAGAATGCATATTTACGATCCAAGCGGAGCGTAGAGCGGGAACGTAATTGTTATGCAGAATAGGGGTGAATATTATAAAATATTTATATTATATGTTTTCATGAAAAAAATCGAATAAAACGTGTGAAAAGTTGATTCAAAATTTTTAGCCGTTTTTTCGGCCAAAATTGTAATTTTTCTCGCCGAAATTATTTTTTTTAGCCGTTTTTAGCCGTTTTTTTTTCTCGATCTAGCCGGATTGCTCGAAAAAATTCTGGCAACACTGGTTAAAACATTTAATAATAATAAAAAGACAGAGTGTAACAAATGAAGTTAATTGCATGTAAACCTAATTGCTTACATAAGTATTTAATTAAGTAGCTTTGATCTGATACTACGGGTACACAGATGTCTTTATTGAAAAATTAATTACCTGATTCCTTCTGCAAAGAGATGTGGCTAAGCGCTAACACAACTTCGCAAAAGTGTAGGGAAGGGAAGTGAAGGGCTATTGATAATATTATGTGCACAGCCTGAACTCAATGGCTAGCCTCTTGGGCGTCTCAGTCATTCGTCCTCAACCCTTTTGTAATTGTATTATTTAAACAGGAACAAACAAGACAAAGCCTAGAGCCACGAAGTTCTTCCCCCTTACCATGAATGTGCCTTACCCTACGTAAGGTGGTACTTTTTGAAGATCCCCTTTTCATCATGGGAGACTTCATAAGCTGGAATAGACTTTTAAGATATCAAAGAGGTTTTTACACACTATTCTTTATTATAAGGCCTTGATGCTCTGCGAACTTCAACATTTCGCCGTACCTTTCAGGTTATCACTGTAAGGGAGAGCCTTTTAAATATTTAAATACTTCTTCAGCTCTTATGCCTCAACAAATCCAGAGTCACAAACCAAGGTAGGAGAATTTTTGTCTTCCTATCCTATTCTCATCGATTTAGTGTAATCCAGTTTGTTCTGTCTTTGTCTCAGGGTGTTCCTCCAGTACCGCATAACTTGTTTGACCTCTCAGCTATCCATGGTTCAAGTTATGCTATTTTTAGTGAACGGTTTGCAATACCGATATCGTCTGTCAAAGTGTCCTGCCTATTCATCACATTCGTGTTTCTCCTGACCGGCCACTGGTCTCAACAAAACCTTGCCTTTTGAGAGCTCAAATTCGAGCCTTAAAAACTTTCTAAGGAATTGTGTAGCACTGGAGGGTTCGAAAGGCTGTCTGACTGCCTGATATAATGTAGATCAACCTTGAAGAGAAAACTCTTCGAAGGCATTCTCTCGAACTAGCTCCTAGTTATCAACCAGGCTTAAGCCTTCTTCTTTTCTCTCCCCCAGAGTGCTCGACTAAAATTGAAAAAAATTCTGCGAGATCATCAGGTTTTACATCCTGTGAGCATAATAAGGATAGCCTTTGGGCTTTTCTTAACATTTCCAAATGTCCTTTCAGCAAGTAAAGCCATCCTAAGTATTTCGACGGGTGCTATTGTTGGCTACAAACAGCTGTTGGTAAGTTCAAAATCGAATAATTCCTGTCCCTAGACCCGGCCTTAATGGGAGGAAGTCAATCCGATACTTCGCACCGATTATGGAAATATGGCTGTTCTTTTTGTTTTTGTTATTGTAACACAAAGAGTTTCACCTTATCTTAATTAACTCCAATACCCAAATCTTTATATGGGCCAGAGGAGGTAGAATTCATCAGAATGAACAAGCGATTGCACTATTCTTGTAGATTGTGCCTGAGCTTCTTAGTCGCGGGGTCGAGCTGTTATCAGCAGGGTGTGAAAACGCGAACCATAGAGCCTGGACATCCAGGCTCCTAGCCTCTCTCATACCAGGACCGTAGTGCACGGTGAAATCTCCCTGCGATGGCGGCCGATGTCGACGGGAGCAGTCCCGCTGCATGCGAGCGCGCTCGTATGTAGTGGTACTCCTTTTCGATGACATGGGCTGCCACTGTGGTGGGACACTGACCGTAGCCTTCACGAGGTGACCCTGTCTTGTACAGAACACTACGGATCTAGATCCGAAGGGTGTCGATCTTACCCTTCCCCCTAACCCAAGGTGTCATGCGTGTCCGTGCCTAATGGGTGGTTTGCAGTCAGGGGCTTCCGACTGTATTCTAACGGAGCCTCCCGGATACCGGTCCACCTCCGGGAGTAACGGTGGACTTGCTACGGTATGGGGCGCTGCCGTAGTCGACCGTTTCCCTTCCCCCTCCTTTATTTTATGGTCACCGAAAGGCCTCGTCTGAGTAGGTGGCCAACGACACAGATGGAAATGCCCAATTCAAACTCCGCCTCGGATCCCTGCACGGGTAAAAATGCCGCCTCTGGACAAGGCGTTAAAGCTGTACCAAAACAACCACACACCAGGTCCACCAACCCGAGAACCGCATCGACGGTGTCGGGCAGGCTTTCACGGCCAAAGACCTCGCTTCGGTCGCCTGCACAGGGTAGTACGACTAAACCCCTTGAGGGAAAGCCGCTACCACGCGAAACCGCACCAGCCAAACCCCTACAGGGTGGGGCAAAAACGGGAAGCACTGTGCAGCCGGCCAATCCCCATAGGTCCGCTCAGGGCACTATTATAGCGCAGCCCGAGGGTGCTGGCCCCAGTCCCTCTACGGGAGTAAGGTCAGCCCCCAGTGCTGCCAGCAGCGCTAGACAGTCGAGGAAAATTGCTCCCTCCGTCAGGGCGCAGCGAGACCGTAGATCCGCGGCCAGGATTATTGCGCGACTGGAAAACGTGTCTCCCAGCGTCATGACGGAGGACCAAAAATCCTCTTTAGCCTGGGCAACCAGCCTTCTCGCCGCGAGACAGGAGCGCACCGTAGGGAAAAGCGGCGAGAAGAACACCCACGCCAGAGCCCAGCCAAGGGCACTAGCCTCTAAGAGACAACGCTCTCAGGAAAGCACCACGAGTGAATCCAAGAGGCATAGACCCTTGGCGTCAGCTCCCAGAACTTCTGCGGCGAACCCGTCCAGGCCTTTCAGTGAAGTGGCCAAAGAGCACCTCACACTCGCGGTACTGGACAAGGGACACCCAGACGGCAACATCACTCCGGACAACTGGAAGTCGGTGTTGATAGGTTTGTGCAGGGTCTACGGTGAAGTCCTTGAGAAACATCCGGGCCCTGCACCTGTCATAAGAGATGCCGGTTGGCATCAAAGGCGGATAAAGTTGGTATCTTGCGCCGACGAGCGCTCGGTTATGCTCTATAAGGAAGCAATTTCCGCGTTGGGCGAGCTGTGGTCTGGGGCAGACTTGGTAGCCGTGCACAGGAACGAGATTCCTCGCAGGCTACGAGCCTGGGCCTGGATACCAGCAGCCGAGCCGTCGACGCCAGAGGCCATCCTGAAAATCATTCAGGCAGGAAACGCAGGACTACCCACCAGTGAATGGAGGGTAGTAAGGGTGAGTGAGGTCAGGGAGAAACAACGCTACGTGACCTTGATCATAAGCGAGGATTCTCTCCCTGCACTCGAAGCCTGTGGTGGAGTCATTAGCTACTGCTTCTACTCCATCACCCTGCGGATCCAAAAGAAGGATGACGCCACCGCGGACGAACCTGAAATGGAGGAACCGGGCAACACCTTGAGTGGACCAGGGACCTCCATAAAATCTAGCGAGGAGGATATATCGTCCGACAACGCCTTGAGCGGAGCGGATGAAACCTCTATAGCATCGCAAACCGCTGCAGGCGGTGATGGTCTCACAGGCAGCACCTCGAGTGAACCTGCTGGGAGGGCGCACTCACTGGTCGGATACGATACAGCGAACGACACCGAGAGCGATAGTGCTTCGGTGTCGGGCCTCGTCGGGTCGACCTTCGGCCAATGGGTGCACCAGTCCGAGAGCCAGCTACTGGACTCTGATGCGGAGGACGCGGCACTTGACGTTACGGTCATAGCCGCTCCCGAACGCGAAGAGGCAGTAGCAATGGACGAGGGCTCAGACACACAACTTTAAATTTTTGATGATGAGGGTTTTGCAAATTAACCTGCATCACTCCAAGGCAGCTTCGGCTGCCCTTCTTCTGCGCCTCAGCGAAAAAGCAGAGGAACTCGTACTTATCCAGGAACCTTGGATCGTTCAGAACAAGGTCTGTGGACTACACTCTGATGCCTACCAGGTGGTCAAGGCCCCAGTTACAGGTAGGACCAGAGCATGTATTCTTATAAAGAAGACTCTCTCTTACTTTTTGTTATCAAATTTCAGTGACGCAGATACTGTGAGCATCAGCCTAGAACTGGAAGGCAAGCGAATCTGGCTAATTGCTGCCTACATGGCGCATGAGGCCCAACAATTTCCAACTAACTGCTTAAGCAATGCAGTGAAGGAGGCAAACCAACGGAGGCTGCCGATTATAATAGGAGCTGACGCCAATTCACATCATGAAGTATGGGGTTCTACGGACACTAACCCTAGAGGTGAGTGCCTTTTAGACTTTATTCTATCCAATAATTTAAATATAAGTAACTCTGGAAACGAACCAACTTTCGTCACCGCAAATAGGGAAGAAGTACTTGACATTACGCTGGTCTCCGACCCGCTAGTGGGCCAAATTGAGAACTGGCACGTGTCAAGAGACAATTCCCTCTCTGACCATAGGTACATATGTTTCTGTCTCCTCGTGAGACCGCCCACTACTGCAGCTTACAGAAATAGGAAGCGAACAAACTGGGAGGTCTTTAAGATCGCTCTATCGCATTCGCTCCACAATAAAGCTTCTCACGGTAAGTTCAGCCTACCGCTAAGATCTGATGAAGCGCACTTATTCTCTGATGACGAGCTAGCTTCGATCGGTGAGCTCGACTCATCGTCTAAAATTGATGAAGCAGTAGACTTGATCACAGAGTCCTGTAATGCTGCTTTCAACGCCTCCTGTCCTCTTACCAGACCAAGAAATAAGAAGAGACCACCATGGTGGAGCTCTGAGATTTCTCAGCTAAGGAAAGACAGCAGGAGGCTTTTTAATCAAGCTAAGCGGCCCGGTTCTTGGCAAGAATATAAACAAGCCTTAAAAACTTTCAAGAAAGCAGTCAACCAAGCCCAGAGAGATTCGTGGCGGGACTTCTGCACCAACATCGAATCAAACTCGGAGGCCAATAGATTGATGGAGATTGGACAACATCTAGTAGCGAAATGGTCGAACTCCTAATGGACACGCACTTTCCTGGCTGTTCCAAGGAGCCGCCATCAGCCGACAACAACGACGGATACTATCACTCCACATGGAAGCTGATTAATCCTCGATAAGTCGAATGGGCTATCAAAACTTTCGACCCCTTTAAATCTCCGGGACCCGATAACATATTTCCCGCCGAACTTCAAATGGCGAGCGAGATTCTCTCGCCCATTCTGTCTAAAATCTACACAGCATGTCTAAGGCTATGCTACGTTCCACAAAGATGGACCGAGGCGAAGATAGTCTTCATTCCCAAAGGAGGCAGAGCTTCACACTCGAAGCCACAAGACCTCAGGCCTATAAGCCTAACATCTTTTCTTCTCAAGGTTTTGGAAAGAATACTGGACGCACACATAAGGAATAATCTGCGTTTACCAAGCCTATCGACAGCTCAGCATGCATACTCTAAGGGCAAGTCCGTGGAAACTGCACTCCATGCTATCACCACAAAGATAGAAAAAGGACTTGCCCTCAAGGAATTCACCCTGGGCATTTTTCTCGACATTGAGGGAGCCTTTAATAACGTACATCCTCTAGCGGTCATCGAGTCCCTTCGGAGAATGGGACTAGACCCACCGCTGGTAGAATTCGTTAGACAGCTACTGTCAAGGAGAACTATCCAAGCAAATCTAGGAGAGGCCTCAATAGTGCGTTACGCATCCAGGGGCACTCCTCAAGGAGGAGTTCTATTACCTCTTCTGTGGAACCTAACAGTTAACACACTACTTCTGAAGCTTGAAAACACTGGCTGTCAAATTATTGCCTACGCCGATGACATCGCTCTGACGGCGACTGGCAAGCATCTCCAGTCTCTAAGTGAACTACTCCAGACTGCCTTGAACCTCGTGGAGGACTGGGCCCTGGAGAGCGGCCTTAGTGTTAACCCCTCTAAAACGGAAATGATTCTGTTCACTAGGAAGTACAAAATACCAACTTTTGTACCACCACGCCTGAATCGAGTCAGGCTCACACTTTCTCAAGAGGTCAAGTACCTCGGCGTGATCTTAGATAGCAAACTCAACTGGAATAAGCATGTTGAGGACAGATCGAAGAAGGCTATCACGGCCCTATATTCATCCAAGGCAGCGGTAGGGAAGAGATGGGGCCTAAGCCCTAGAATTATGCACTGGCTGTACATCGCTGTAGTCAGACCCATCCTTTTCTATGGCGTTGCTGTGTGGTGGCCAGCACTCGAGCGCAACAACAACATAAGCAGGATGGGCAGAGTACAGCGGTCAGCGGCGATGCTTATCACGGGGGCGCTTCCATCGACGCCCACAAAAGCCTTGGAGGTCATGCTCAACCTCTTGCCGGTTGACCTGTATGGAAAACTCCAGGCGAGGCATAGCGCTGTACGAATGAACGCAGTTCAGCGCTGGAGCGACACCAGATTTGGACACGCTAGCATCCTGGAGACCATACCAAATAAACTGAAGGTAGTAGATTACACCACACCTATCGGCTATGACCCAAACACGTTGTTCTCCATCAGAATCCCCGAGAGGCACGAATGGGATAACGTGAATATTCTAAACCCACATTCAACCTCAATCTTCACAGACGGCTCAAAGCTCGACGGCAAGGTCGGCAGCGGAGTCTACTCGGAAGATCTTTCACTTTCCCTATGCATAGGGCTACCTAGCTACTGCAGCGTATTCCAGGCTGAACTTACAGCCATAGAGGAAGCTGCACGCTGGCTGCTCTCGAAGAACTGCACGTCAGTATCCATATACTGCGACAGCCAAGCAGCGATCAAAGCCCTTCAGAGCAGCAACACCTCTTCGAAGGTAGCACTCGACTGTAGACACTCACTAAATCAACTGGCCTCGAAATGCTCCACAGCAGTGATATGGGTTCCAGGCCACAGCGACATTCCTGGAAACTGCGCTGCTGACAAGCTAGCTAGGAAGGCCACGGAGCAATCTGAGGTGAACCGAACTAGGAACACCTCCCCCCCTCTAGCCACGACTAAGCTCTGGCTCCTACGCGAATTCGAAGGAAAAGCGAACTCTAGATGGACACGGGAGACGACTTGCGAGGTGTCCAGGCAAACCTGGCCCTACATCTGTAAGAAACGGACCGAGTCCATACTCAATCTTAGACGACCATACCTAGGCCCCCTGATTGGGGTGCTCACAGGGCACTACCTAATGGGAACACATGCCAAACGCATGGGGGTCCCCTCAAACGACTTCTGTCGCAGCTGCAGAGACGAGGAAGAGATAGAAAATGTCGAGCACTTCATCTGCAGCTGCCCCGCTCTAGCCAGGACCCGGCTGGAGTGCCTAGGGGCTTTTCAATTTACCAGCTTAGCTGACCTAAGCTCCGTCGAAACCGGAGACATTCTGCGCTTTATCAAGCGGACAGGGTGGCTCAATCTCATGAGTGTATAAGGGAAGCAGAGACTAAACCCCCCTAAGTGGTATCACAATGGGCCATCCGGCCTAAGTGCGCCCCTCTGTGAGGCAGAGGGGCAGCCACCCTAACCTAACCTAACCTAACCTTCTTAGTCGCGCTGCTCGAATTATCCTCTTGGACACCTTTGTGCGGTTGGAAGCATAACGAGCAAACGTGAACTGAATGGTTAAACTTTGGGGTTGCCTCATAATAGTTGCTTTTGTTCTTTTTATGTCTGTCTTTAACACATTTTTTGCTTAGTTCATATATCGCTAAATAACTTATCAACTTTGGAATAACTTGACATTTTAATGCCAAAATTTGTTGCTTTTAATCTATAGATTTATAACAACAGTGCATAACCAAGCCCAACAAAAACAAAAACAAAAACAAAAACAAAGCAAATATCAGATCGCTAGTCACGATAATGATAAACCGCGACCGGGGGCATGTAAGTTCTTTTGGAAATAAAAAAAGGTCGAGGGTATAACAACTAAACTTAACGCCACTCATGAATTCAATGCAAACAGTCTAACAACTAATACACTCGATCATACATGGAAATACAAACATGAAGGTGCATGTAAAAAATGAACAAACTTATGGAATGAGTTTAACAACAAAATCTAGCACAACAAAATGCCATTAATTCGTGAAATAACAATTGTTCACCATCAAATACAAGCGCCAACTACGGCGAGCCTGTGAATGCGAGCATCATTTCAGTGGCGCCAAGTTTGTAGCAGTTTGTTCAGCTTCGAGCACAGGCGGAGATGAGCTACCTTTTTTTGGGGATTGTAAATGATTTCAATTTTCAAGTTGTTATTCAAATTAAATATTAATACAAATATTTTTGTGAAATTGCTTAACATTTTTGAGGAATAAACGATTCCTCATAAAACAAGTAAGGAAGTTTAAGTTCGAGTGAACCCAACATTAAATACCCAGCGTAAGTTTTCAGAACGAGATACAAATACCATGACTTGGCAATGATATAGACCCCAGAATCTTATATGAAATTTTACATATCAAAAAGGGGGCGTGGTTATCATCCGATTTCGCCCATTTTAAACACCAACCTGCCTTGGCCATAATGTAACCTGTGTGCCAAATTTCATGCGAATATCTCAATTTTTACTCAAGTTATCGTGTACACGGACGGACAGACGGACAGGCGGACAGACGGACAGACGGACGGACGGGCATGCCTTAATCAATTCCTCTTTTCAACCTAAGAACTTTCATATATGGAACCCTATATCTAACTCGATTATTTTGCGCCGTTACATAGTACCGTTATGTGGACAAAATTATAATACCCTTGTACTAGTACTAGTACGCTGGGTATAAAAATATGGGTTTATTGGTATTTGGAGAGTATGTCTTTAAAAAAAAATACTACCTCATCCCAGATTCATAATAATGAGCTAGGTAGTATCAAACTTAAAAAGAAAGGAGCAGAGAAAGAACACAGCGCTCTTTCGAATTGGAAGACACGTCACTCTTGCCAGCTGCAGATTGGAAATCGCAAGGAGCTTTGTCTTATTTTGAAAAAATTTTAATAACGAAAATAAATTGCTTGATCACTTTCAATCAATAAATCAACAGCCACACTGCAAAACCCCGTAAGTCACTTTTTTCCAAAAATAATGTTCTGAGCTTTTCCCATAGATCGTGATATTTCCCACATTAAAATTCAGTCAAAATCGAGTTACAACTTCCCGTTTCTTTCCAGTGGTGAAATGTAATAACCGTCGACCATATACTTCTGTTATAATTATTACAGTTTTTTCCCTCTACTGAAAACTTTTTGGTTTTGAACATACAGGGTTTTGCAGTGTGGCTGTCGATAAACTTTTTCTTCTCAGTAAAAGAGTTGTCCATTGGGAGGGCCTCTCACGACTGTTAGACACTCAAACGTAGGTAAATAACAGTCGCAAGATCTATAATCTAAAGATATCTACAAAAAAACGACTCCTGTAGAACGAAGAAGATCTGTTGGCCTCTTAAATTATATCCTCAAGTGGATTATTTAAATTTTTTAAGTATGCCGACTTTCGTGATTGGGAGTCTGTTGATCTATCTATTCAAAGTAGAGATTATGATATCAAAAGCGTACTTGGCACGGCTGGGTGAGGAAGGAGTAATTTGTCCCAATGTCTCCACGATGAAAAATCCTCCAACAGTATTAGGCTAATTGCCTGCACAACGGTTCCAAATGCCGCCATCTTTAGAACTAGTTTCTAGTATAAACGACCTTGTCAACCTACGTTTTCGCTGCTTCCTGATCAAAAAATGAAAAACCAAATTAATCATGGTGTGATTAACAGCAGACATACATACATACAACAACAGTTCTGGACATGTGCAGCTTACAAGGTACCAGTCCCTACTCGAACGATCGTCATTAAAGAAAGGAAAGCTGAGTACGATCTAACGATGTAAGTAACTGAGCAGCGGCATATTTCTCGCTCACTACGCACCTCTTGAACTTGAATACTCGTATCTATGTATATGATATAATAGCTTCGAATGGAATTCTTAAAAAAAACTTGGAAGAAAAGATCTTAGATCAAGTACATTCGTAAATGAAGCAGCTGCATACAAATGTATCTACATACATGTCTATGCTGGTGTTCGAAAGACGCAATCTCATAAATTAATTAAAATGATGTGCCGAGTAATTTTCATGGGAAAAAGAATTGCGCACACCCTTTTTAAGAAGTCATTGCTTGCAGCTGTACTCGGAAAAAAGCAGAATCATAATATTGGAGCCGGTTAATTCACAAAAGCACAAGCCCTTAGTCATTCCATCAAGCAGTCAGCTAAACTGTCACCGCAGCATTGTCCATTTTTGGTTACTACGCCGACAGCAAAATCAACTACAAACTTTATACATACAAAACGATTATCATTTACAATGTTTTTACATAATCTGAATTGTTGTAGATATTTTGTATGGTTGTATGTCAATTTGTATTGTTGTTTTGTTAATGTATTCAATTACAAATGTATGTATGTATGTGAATGCAACTTAAAACAAACATTAACCTTATTCAGTTAGACTCTAACATGTTTGTTGTTGTTTGTAGCATTACAAAATCAGTCAATTTACATATTTCATCCACGATGTATTTGAACTAATTCCCGATGCAACGGTTCAACTAAGGTTAGTTTCTCACGAATTACATTTGGTCGCATTCCCTACCGACCTGCATTTCAAATTACTAACTTCTTTTTTGACTCGCTCTAAAAGTAAAATATATGTAATAAAAAGGTTACAAATAACAATGAGAGCATACAGACACACATAAATGTGCCTAAACTTGGCCTGTATCGAACTTTATATACCCAGCACACGTTTCATACAAGTCTTAAATGTTAGTTGTATTTGTTTTGCAATGCTCTAGAAGGGATCCCTTACTGCCCATAGAGCAACCACAGGAAAATAATTCCCAAAAAATCAGTTCACGGAGTACTAACAAGCAAATCGAGCGATAAAGTAAGGGATATATACTTCAGAATCACTAAAGAGGAGAAATTCAGAAGCTGAAATATGGAAGTCCCGAAATAATGTCGAACAAATTTAGCAATGGCCCTAAGAAGTGCCGAAATGTTGAGAAAACAATCCCGATAAAATTCCATTATTATCCCGAAAACATGTTGAACTAATCCCGAAAAAGCTTACTCTTCTGATCTTTATATGTCCCTGAATATACCAGTAGTGGAATTCACTATGTGAGTCATTTACTTCGCGAAACAGCTGATTGCGAATAAGCGAAAATCGAGAAAAAATAGTTAGTGAATACCAAATATCGTGATAAATACCGGTACAACAAAATGTCGATTGCGAATGTCGTAATCGAAGTTAGTGAATTCCACTACAGGGTTGTAAAAGAATGCATTCATAAGCGAATGCAATCAGTTGAAGTCGTATTCAATGACTCAAAATTTCGAATGCACTCATTGACTCGCTTTTAAACTAAAGAATGAAAAAATGAAGTCTTTTTGAAGTTACGACTTTGGAGTCATTTAGAGAAGTCACTTACTGACTTCATTTTTAAGTGAAGTCACTTACTATTTGCACCAAAAATAGTTTACGATCATGTCTCGTATGTCAAAGGTGAATTGACTTCAAATGACTCCCTATAACTACAACTGACTTCAATTGACTTCAGTGAGACTTTTTATTCAATGAATGCAGTACATGAAAAATCAAACAATGGATGAAAAAAAGAATTTGAAGTCGCAGAATGAAGTCTGAATAGTTTTTTCATTTTCAAGTCAAAGAATTCAAAAAATGTCTGCAATCATTTTACAATAAATAAAGTGAATAATTATTCGCAAAAGAATGCATTCTTTTACATCTCTGAAATATACCTATCCAACAAGCTCCGACAACATACATACTTCTTTTTGGTTCGCATTTTGGTCGGTATACCTGCAAAAGCATTTTTGCAAATTTATTACTCCATCCTTCTGTATTTGCTCGATGACGTTCTCATGACAACAACATTGATTTTTTCAACGTCTTTTGTGTAAGGTTTTCAAGAGTAGAGTCAGTGGAACAACAGACCCTCAGCGTCCTCATTGATTCCGTGCCCACAAGTCTCACAAAACCCAGCTCGTCGTGATTGAAGCGATGCAAGTAGTGCAAATGGTTCGATGAAAGATGACTCCACTGCAAGCAGACTTGTTCAATAGAGGCCCGGAACCGCCAATGCTGCGTCCTCCAATACCGTAAAAAAGCCAGAACACACTCCAAGGGCACACAACCTGTAGACAGAACGAACCTCACGACTGTAAGCAGCTATACAAAAATCATCTGACCGTTTTACTGCCTCATAAAGAATGACCGGTTAGAGCAAAGAGCTTTCTGCTTTTTTGTTTTGACCCCCCCAAGAAATCAACATCATTGCGGAGATTTCTGCGTTTGTTTTACGCCTTTGAAGTTCTATACCGAGGTATTGAAGAGCTAGCTTTGTTTTATTAATGGAACCGTTAACCCTTAATTTCGCGCGCCCCATTTCTTACGCCCAGTAATTAGCCATATTTCTGTTTTTTCTCTGCGAGTGCGAGTTCCGTAATCCTCCTCCAATAAGCACATGTGTGCCTGCATTCACGTATACAAATAACTGCATTCAGGTACCGTAAATTGTCTAGCATTTCCAATTGGTTCATCAGCATAGGGTCATCGCTGATTTCGTAGCAAATTTGTCAAATTCATAATTCACGCTGAACGTGTGATTTCACTTAAGTCGGGGTCAGGTCGCACACAATTTACTTGCTGCCAAATGAACATTCCACTGGTCCACTATTTCACGACATTATTGTTGGTATGTAAAAATACCAACTTCTCATGCATACATACATATGTGTACGGTACATTGAAAAAAAATAAATCGCAAAATAATTGAATAAAAAATGTTGTAACTTTAAAAATATTAAATTTCCATCTTGGGCGACTCTTAAGTATTGAGATCCATTTATTTACAAAAGCCGTACGCTTATCTGGTGTTGTTTTGGCTAAAATTAGAAGGGTCTTCTGAGCAGAAAAACTTTGTGAGATAAGCACCTCATTTTTTTAATTTCATTATAGGCCAGATATCTTTAGTTGGGCTACCGGTCTCAGACATATTTAAAACCATCTCACCGTAAATTTAGTGGGCCTTTTTTATAATAAAAAGTTCTATTAATATCCGCTCAAGATTTCTGAACTCCCTTTTCTTCCTTCAGCATAAATATCTCTCAATATCTGGCTTCTTGGATTTTTACCGGGATCTTTTTTATGTAGATATGTATGTATGTCGGGAATTCGAGCTAGCTGAGAGTCGATTTTTGTCTGCGCCCATATTCAGTAACAGTTACATTCAAACATTTTTTCAGTGTATAAAAACTTGAAGTATGCAACATCTTTATGGTACATATTTACATATATGTATGTATATATTCACATGTGCAGCGATGAAATTGTGTACTTACTTATAAACAAATAGCAGTGGCGTATTATATTTGAAGCTACAAACTCAAGGGCGCCACTCTGAAGGACCATTATGAGAACCAGCTCGTAGAAATTTGAAGAACTTTATCTGGAGTAGCTGCTCTGGACATTGTCAAATTAAGTGTTGAATCAACTAGGAGGAGGTGCCCATCTTAAAAACTTCGGAAAGGTCCCACTTTTTTTTAAACGGGAGATGCTGAAATACTCTTAAGATGACAACTATGACTGTCAACATGCGTAGAAATGTCGGTTGCTAGAACTATCCTCCAGAAGTCAAGCTGCCCTTACTTCAGCATAGACCTCCGCTAAAAAGACACACATTGAGTTCAGAAATCAGTCGAACTGCCTGACTTACAGCCATGCTCCAATACCCTTTTAAAATTTTACATCGCTTTTCGATACAGTTTAGTCGCCTCCTTGTCATATTATCTAATAGGTATAGTCGTATTTATCAGTAGTCCTTTTAGGGTTAAACTATGAGAGAACACGTGTGTCTCGTTCCTTTGATAGAGTCGGATCTTAATACTGCTAGTTCCGAGTCCTACTCTGCCGGCTCTATAGAAAAAAAAAATTACCTTAATATTGCTCCAAAAAGGCCTACTTGGTGTTCTAATAAATTTAAGAGCACCCAAAGGAAACATTTTTTTTACGACGCCCCTGACTCATTTTCCCTCATAAATGCACATGTTTGTACCCGCAATGCTGCAGATTTTTCATTTGCCAAATAGTGGTCCACCAACAACTTTTTATGCAGAAATTTTGCGGATTATGAATAGCTAGAGTTCGTTGAAGAGAGGTCTTATTATCAAATTGTAGTTATGTTTCACTATTCTAATGTTTATAATCACTTAAGCACCCTGTGCTGCCTGCCACTCCATTCTCGTGTGTTGCTCCACGTACCTCCCACTGTTGTCTTGTGCGGTGACCTTTTTGAGACCACTTTACCACCAGCATCGCCATTTATGTCATCACAACAACACTATGGAAGAGCAAACTTCAACCACCAATTACCAGATTTACAGTCACTCCTTAATAGGTGCTCCGTCCGACAAGACGAGCCAAACAAATCATCGCCACCACTAACAAACAAAACTGTTGCTCACTCACCTAATCGTTGGACGTGCATCTGCATTTTGCTTAGTCGGATTTTAAGCAAGTATGGATGGTGGTACATAATGTACATATGTATGTATGTATGAACAAACTGACGACACCTAGGAAAGTCTGAATATATCACATCATATATTTGTACATACATACATACATCCATAACCAAATTGTTTATTTCATTTCATTTCGTTTAATTTTTTTTATTATATTGTATTTGATTTGTTTTTTTTTTATTTTTGAATTTTATTTCATTTTTTTTTATTTTTTTTTTATTTTATTGCATTTCATTTCGTTTCATTTTATTTTATTTTATTTGATTTTATTATATTTTATTTTATTTTATTTTATTTTATTTTATTTTATTTTATTTTATTTTATTTTATTTTATTTTATTTTAAATAATTTGTGTATACTGTTGGCAAGAACAAACAAACAAAAGGGAATTGATTGAAGTGGAGATAAGTGCATTGTGACGTCACAGGGCATCATTGCTTAGTGTTGGAATTTTCTAACAGCGGCTTTGGTGCAGACACGAGTTCGAATCCGTGTCCGAAAAGGGATCTGATGATGAGCCTGGAAACTCTGAAACATGTAATCCTATCCATCGCTGTAGATTTGTTCTTTGTAATTTTTCTCCAATTATCAATTTTTCCCAAAAACTGACAATATTAATTCGTTTAGAATTATTGTTAACTGGTCTCGAGCTTGCTCATAACTTACAAATTATTTTATTTTATTTTATTTTATTTTACTTTATTTTATTTTATTTTATTTTATTTTATTTTATTTTATTTTATTTTATTTTATTTTATTTTATTTTATTTTATTTTATTTTATTTTATTTTATTTTATTTTATTTTATTTTATTTTATTTTATTTTATTTTATTTTGTTCTATTTTATTTTATTTTAGTTTTTTGTTGTTTATTTTAGCATGTTTTAACACGGTTTTTTCATATTTTATTGGACTAATTTTTTTCTGTTTGCTTGAGTAGCGGCAAACAGCATCCCCGACGATTTAGGGGAGCGTCCCGGTGTGAGCAGTCCTATGCTGAGATGGATACGGTACCCCCGAGTACTCGCACTGGGTGGTACTCACCCAGCTTCATATAAGCATATGTGACTGTTTATACCCTTGATTTACAGTTGGGCCTTGAAAGAGTCTCGACTTTTCCAGCTTACGCATAGCCGTCTTTGGTTCGGCTTGAGCAAATAAAAGTTTTATATTCTTACTCCAAAACCAAAGTTGCACCGTCAGTCTACTGCACACATACTAAGTAAATGCCTTCTTACCTATAACCTCCGTTGCATCCGCTACAATTACCGCAAAAGACAAGTCAAAATCATATTAAATCGCATTGCCATGTAAATTGCCCACAGCTTATCTGCGAAATCGCAGTATGTCACTTCCCCCCTCTCCGTTTGGACCATTTGCATTTTGTATAATTGAATTGTTTTTACTTTGTTGCTTAAACATTAATGTTGGCAATAAATTATACAACTCTGACAGTGTTAAGGCAACTGTGGCAAACCGCACGACGGCGGCGAACATAGTCAATAAGGTCTAAACGTCAACCACCGCCATCCAACGGCCGAATTCCACCAACAACAAAACGGTGCCAATGACAGTGTTCATACAGCGGGACGGTGACACTTTTGCGAAAATGACTTTGCCTCCGTCGATTGCGAACAACAAATGAAATCAATGAAACAGTCAACATGAACATTCTTGCTTTTTGTTTTGATTTTATTGTCGCATTAACAAAACAAAATAGGCTAAAACCTCTCTGCCAAATGGCCAAATACTCACAATTTAACGAGCAGTTGTCATTGCTCTAACACGACACACAGCACACCCGGATAGCTGGACTACCAAACCGCAGTCGGAGCGCCGCCTCAGCGTAGGCCACGAAAGTGCAAGGAGTATAGGTTGTTGTTTTTATTTTTTTTTTTGCTGGGACTGTCGTTGTTCTAGTTCGTTTTATTGTTTTTACTTGTGCTGTGCGAAAGTCTGCAAGTGTTTGCGCTGGCTATGGTGCAATACAACAACATTGAATTGCATCGTGAAAACGTGTGTTGGTTTGCACGCCCGTTCGTATGTTGTACAATGTGCGAAAGATGGCGCAACAACAACAACAACAACCATCAGCTGCATTTTGTGAACGGCAAAGGCCATGTGACAACACCTATTGCATCAATGTGGCAATGCTGCTTCTCTAACAACCGTTAACTTTATTGCCGTAGCCGACAATTAGCTGCGTGGGCACATGCGGCGCCGAAACACGCAAAAGCAACAAAACTTAGAGCCGCCAAAAGGGGATCGTCAAACGCTTTACATGCTAAATGTTGTTGTGAATAGATTTATATTAATTTCAACTACTTCTGGTATACTTAAAAATGACGACACCCGCTATAAATAACATTGCAAAGCGGCGGGAGTTTTCTTGGGTGGCTACATCAATTCGTTGGAAAGTTTTTGTGCCTACAATTTAATGGCAAATGTATCAATATCCTGGTAGTTTTCTACTTGACTGGATTTTTTTCACGATTTCAGTGAGATGGCAGCCCCGTATAAGCTATCTTTGTTTGTAATATTACCCCAGAAATATGTCAATAGAAATACGAACAATCCACAGTTTAAAATATGTGGCAACCTAGTAAAAATATTCTTTTGGCCTTTTTTGGTAGAACATCTTGGAATACGGGACAGCCAACATAATAATGGTCTTTTTTCGCCTTATAAGTCTCTTTGAATTTCCTTTTATTCTTCCTGAGTTTATGACCCATTGCAATAAATCAAGCATCGACTTTTTGCTGATTTTTTCTTTACTCGTAACATTCTATATCTTTCTAGCCTAATGCTTGGACTAATAGGTTAGAGTTAGAAGCCGCCAGTTTATTTAACACACAGAAAATAATCGGCTAAATCGAGCTTGACTGATCATCTAACACATACCTAAAACATTTTAGAGCTTTCGGGCCTTTCATGAATCATCGAAGTGAGCGGGATTTTCTATTTAACATCTTACTTTGAATCCTAGCTTATTTGATGTTTTTTATACTATCTTTGGGGAAGTTTTCATATAACAATGTAAGTCCCACGATTCCTTCTAGCTTCTAGTTTATTGAGTGTCAATCTATGGGGTTGCTGTTTTTTGGTTGTTTTTATCGAAAAACCAACTCCTCAAAGGCAATGGGGAGTACATGGTTGGCTGAATGGAATGATTTGGTCTTTCGAGTGTATCTAACATCCTCTTTCTTTCAGGAAGGGGAGAGGAAAGACAAAATGTCCTTAGGTCAACCATCAAGTCGCATGTCATTGGGCATTTAGTTGCTTCTTGTATATTCAATCCTTTTAACCCACAGGGTTCTACGTAGCTGCTCTTGATGAGAGGTACACACCTCGATACACTATCACAACCGTTACCATCATCTGCTCCTAGCGTCGTTTTTGTTTTTTTGGCATCCATGTGGTACGATCGACTTATTCCTCCATGATTCCAAGGTACATTATGTTGGTAGGTACAAAATTAATTCATCCAGTTCTTTTGGTTTCACTCTCAGTCCAACTTTTACTGAGGGATATCTGTATAGCTGATTAGACTGCCACTACAAGACTTCATACTCTCATAAAACCTATTTGGCAATTTAATTCCCTTGATGAGTAAGAATATGTGTTCTGTTCCTAACTTTACGAGTCCCTACAAAGCTTTGGAGCCTCCGCCAATTGGGACGTCTGAAAAAGTGCGATAAATCTTTTTTTATCAAAAAGGACTAATTTATAAATTATACAAGGGTATAGGAAGAGAATAAAGAACTCTACAGAATCAAGCGACAGTGGCAAAGACTACTCAGCTTCGCTTTTAGTAATAGAAAGTGTAAACACTTTGACTTAAAGAACTAACAAACAATCTATTTTAATATTCGTATTTTTAGACATAGCCAAATTCAAAAATGTCGTTCACTCAATCAACAATTCGATTAATGCAATGCATAATTGGGTCATTGATAAATGGAGTTATTTAAAAAATTTCGATCCATTTACCATTACCGCATAAACTACAGATACACAAACATACAAACATACATACATACATATACATACCAATCAATACAGTTATGGCACACGTGGAGCCAAACAAACCAAATTCTCACGTCAATGCAATAATTCAGAATGTGCAATGGTCAATTGGCAAACATATTTCCTATCGCATGCCATAATTAATATAAATTCGTTTAGAAATCAAAGCGAACAAAAATAGCAAACGCAAAACGGAAAACCGCGGAATGCTGCAAAAATATAAAAAATCACATTAAAATCCAACTGTGATATGCGGATTCAGCGCCACAGTAGGATATTTCCGATAATTTAAACTGGCTTATAACGAGAGTTTGCAGTGATGTCAGCTCATGGCTTTATAGACTCTTTTATATTAGGGAAGCTAATTTCGTATCAACCGCATAGTTTATAACTTGTTCAATATAGACATATAGATATATTGAATGGGGCCATAAATATCTCTTGTAAAATAAGCCGAACTTATATCACACTGTCGTCGCAGTACCGGAGAACTTACTTCCCGTAATTTTAAACATTGTACTCTCTCCTCTTCCTATCTGTATCTTTCCTTTTCTCTGGCCTTAACCTTCATCCCTTTCTCTTCCTTTCCCCTCTCGTTTTGTAAGCACCCGTCTATTTAGGTACTCGTCTTTTCCTATTTGACTTCTTAATTCCCTTTCTTGTTCCTTTCTTTATATACGAAAGTTGACCTGCATAAATTCCTCACTACCCTCTCTCACATACTTGTCACTGTATCTAACCGGCTTCCTGTCCTTTTAATCTTCCTTCTTCCCTCTGTAGCACTCTTCGATTTACTCGCCTTCTTCCTATTTCGATTCGCATTTTAGGCGTTTATAAACGAAGTTATCCTACATAATATTCAATTGATTTTAGATACCTTCTAATTTTTCTAGTACCTGAATTCCCAAAACGTACTACAGTTAGACGCCTTCTTAAGTACATCCGCCTCGGCCTTCACAAACGTCGGCGTAGACCATAAAAATAAACTATGACAGAATAAAAATTTAGAACTAAAAATGGAACAACAGCAGCGCAAGTTGGAGTGACAATGGCTTGAAAAGGCAAGGCATACGATTTAGAGGGGAAGTTAGTGAAACGCGCAACGCTTTATGTTTAGCTTAGTGCATATCTAAAGCTACATATCCAAATATATCTGTGTTTGTACAGTCAATTTATTTTTGGCGTCTGAAAACTGCAAAACACCAACGGTGAGCACATTTTGTTCTATTAATCGACTGACTGCTGGAGGTAAACAACTGGTCGACAACCAGCCGGCAAGGCTGTTTAAACGACCCAGCGTGTCACATGGCTATCCGGAAAATGCTCCAGTTTCACTTTTTTATTTCTTTTGCTTTGTCATTGGCCAATCGAATTGGACCAAATTTTACTTAAATGTTGCATTGTGACAGCACATGTAGCGGCTAATGTTGTTGCAATAAAGTTCTTTAAGCACTTAAACACATACACACGTGAATACACCAAACACCCAGTAAACAATTTTGTAAAATAAAATAAAATAAAATAAAATAAAATAAAATAAATTAAAATAAAATAAAATAAAATAAAACAAAATAAAATAAAATAAAATAAAATAAAATAAAATAAAATAAAATAAAATAAAATAAAATAAAATAAAATAAAATAAAATAAAATAAAATAAAATAAAATAAAATAAAATAAAATAAAATAAAATAAAATAAAATAAAATAAAATAAAATAAAATAAATTAAAATAAAATATAATAAAATAAAATAAAATAAAATAAAATAAAATAAAATAAAATAAAATAAAATAAAATAAAATAAAATAAAATAAAATAAAGTAAAATAAAATAAAATAAAATCAAATAAAATAAAATAAAATAAAATAAAATAAAATAAAATAAAATAAATTAAAATAAAATATAATAAAATAAAAAAAAAAAATAAAATAAAATAAAATAAAATAAAATAAAATAAAATAAAATAAAATAAAATAAAATGAAATAAAATAAAATAAAATAAAATAAAACAAAACAAAATAAAATAAATTAAATAAAATAAAATAAAATAAAATAAAATAAAATAAAATAAAATGAAATAAAGTAAAATAAAATAAAATAAAATAAAATAAAATAAAATAAAATAAAATAAAATAAAATAAAATAAAATAAAATAAAATAAAATAAAATAAAATAAAATAAAATGAAATAAACCAAAATAAAATAAAATAAAATAAAATAAAATAAAATAAAATAAAATGAAATAAAATAAAGCGAAATAAAATAAAATAAAATAAAATAAAGTAAACTAAAATAAAATAAAAAACTAACTTTTCGAATCAAAGTGTCCGAAATAAGGTTTGAATTCGATCGCTGCTGTAAGACGCAAACAGATACATATACGTATGTACATATATATACATTTGTATATGCTTACATTGTACTCGCTATTCTATATTTGCCCAGCAGCCCCAGCTTTGTGTCGGCTAACAATCGTTTTGAGTATTGATGGTTATGCGCGGAATTGTTGAATTCTTGTAAAGCATAATTGGACCAGATTTAATGACACTCAAGTGGAAATATGTACATACATACTATTGATGGCTTTCAAATATGTAGTTTATTTTATATGGCTAAAATTAATTACGTTTACAACTAAAAATGTTTGTATAAATTGTTATTTTTGTTGTTATTCAGCTTTTTTTTCTGCTTTGCATCAATTTTTTTAATTTTTTCTTGCTACTTTTTCGTTGTCGCAATTTTGTTGCTGTCATTTGCAGCTGTCGCTCACATCACTTTTCTGTTTATTGTTGCATTATGAAATACAAGCAATAATCGCTTTGGATATATGTAGGTACATACATACAATTTAAATGTGTGCATGTTACGTAGGATAAATATTCAATGACATACGAAAGACTGCAGCAACGAACTTTATGCGCGACCATGCAGCGCTAAGTGACAGGTCAGCTAGTCGACATATTCTGCTGCTGGAACTCAACTTTGTGTACACTTACTTTACAAATATTTAGAGAAAATTGAACACGTGCCTTGTACTAGCACGCTCATACAAATTTGGTTGCATACGCATATACATATGTATGTATCTATGTATGTGCATTAGGGTGTCCATACCTAATGCTAGGAAGCAGTGTCCGATTATGGAATAAAATTTGGATTTTGAGAAGGAGAAGGTCCAAATTTTTTTACGAAATTTCTCTATGAAATATTTAGAACATCTTTTATACAGAGTTACTGAAAAAGGGGCGGGGTTTGACTTTATCACACTGTATATATCTACTTGTATATATTCTTTAAATGATCTTGTAGTTGTGATAATAGTTCCAGCTTCAGCTGCCCAGCGTACACATGCACGTACATGTCAAGTGTTTGGTTGAGTAAAATAAATGCTACCTGCGTTGCTTGATTGGTATGCTGACAGTGTTTGCCTTATGGCCTAGCCACCACTCTTTACAATCTCTTTTGGCTGTTGCTGTCGTGGCAATTTCAATGAGAAATTATGATATTTTTTAGAGCTTAAACGTATACAACTTCCTTCAACGCTTGCCTCTCAACATGGCTTGTGGTAGAAAAAGTTCGAAATAATTTGAATTACGGCGAATTTGAGACAATCCTACGTAGGCTGATTCAATTACAATTCTTGAGCTGCGGCAAAGTCCGGCTGCTTTGAAATTGTACAAAATACCGACAGATTAAGTAAAAATTCAAAAGAAAAGAGCAACGAAATTGTAACAGTTTTTTGTATCAATACTTGTTAAATGAATCAAGAAAATTATTGCCAGTATAAATATTAGAGCGTATCACCAAAAAAAAGGCGGCCGTACTCCCCCTCATATGAAGTGTTTTTGAAAAACATTTAAAAAAAAATTTTTTTTTTTTTTTTCTGGCAACCCTAGACATCGCCCAACTACATTTTTATTCATATCTTTGGCGTTTGTTGTCGGATTTTAAAGTGTGACACATCAATTTTTTTGTCTCAAAGAGGAGTTTTTTCTCAAGAAAGTTCATTGAGCTCATGCGTTTCGTTGTGGTACTTACCCACCATATCTCAGTTTCTACCACCCTAATGTAACAACCTAATGTCAGCTAATTGAAGACCGTAAAAAATCATAAATCTTTTGCGAAGAAAGTATTTCGATTCAAGCAGTAGAACTCGAAATAAAACAAATTTTGTTTGCTGGGTTGAGCGCTTACGGCCCACATTGCCGCGACTCCATATAAAAGAGCAACAAAAATAGAAGGAGTGGTCAGAATTGGCTGAAACTTCACACCTCAAAGGATTATATCACACCAATATCAGAAAAAAATCCGTTTTTCAACCGCTGTTACGAATTAATAAAAAAAAATTTTTTTTTTTTTTTCAATTTTATCAAATTGTAAAATAACTCATAATCGTCATAGACATATCTTTATAAAAACCTAAATAGTCTTCAGAACTTGTTGAAACTTTACACCTACAAGTACTAAGCCATGCTGATTTCAAAAATTAAATCGATTTTTCGATTTCGGGTATCCATTAAAAAAAATGGGTTTTTTTCATATTAATATATGAAAGAAAAATCATTGCTGATTGTGGGGACTATTTGTTTTATTTGGATGGCCGTAAGCGCTCAACCCAGAAAACATAAATGTAATAAATGGCCCATTATGAATAATATAAACAAATTTTGTTTTTAGTTGAAAGCCATACATTAGATGCCTTATTTTCTTTGTACATTTTTCTTTATTAGTCCATAAAATTTTGTCGGGATTCAAGCTTGCTGTATTTCTGCCGGCTCTCGAGCTTAGCAAAAATGTGGCCCATGCGTTGTTCATCGGTGACCGCCATTGCAGATTCATGGACTGTATGAACAAATCGCTCGGTGTTTTGGGAATGACAAGGATATGCTGTGAAAAAGATCAGTGAAAATGCCGATAAAAGAGAAGCAAAGAAAAATTAATAGTTTTCGTTGTGCATACCTGGTAATTCAATAAAAACTCCCAACTTTTTACTCCGATCACTATGATCACTATGACGAAGATATAACCCGAATTTAATAATTTTTGGTTTTTTAAATCACAATGAACAAAACGCATTTTTAAAGTTTTTGCAGTTTTTAACACGCACCAAGTAAAATGACAATTGATTATGTATGAGGTAAAGAGCAAAACAGAAAAAAATAGATAAACAAGTTAATTTATAAAAAAACGGTCTTCATAAAGAAAAATGTATAAATAAAATAAGGCATTTAATGTATCGGCATGCCATACGAAAACTAGCAGTAAAAAAATTTGAAAAGAAAACTAGCACTGTGGGCCGTAAGCGCGCAACCCAGCAAACAAAATTTGTTTTATTTCGAGCTCTACTGCTTGAATCGAAATACTTTATGATTTTTTACGGTCTTCAATTAACTGACATTAGGTTGTTACATTAGGGTGGTAGAAACTGAGATATGGTGGGTAAGTACCACAACGAAACGCATGAGCTCAATGAACTTTCTTGAGAAAAACCTCCTCTTTGAGACAAAAAAATAGATGTGTCACACTTTAAAATCCGACAACAAACGCCAAAGATATGAATAAAAATGTAGTTGGGCGATGTCTAGGGTTGCCAGAAAAAAAAAAATAATTTTTTTTTTAAATGTTTTTCAAAAACGCTTCATATGAGGGGGAGTACGGCCCACTTTTTTTTTTTTGCCTGTAAGGCGAGACGCTCTAATAAATATGGGAGCATGTAATAACAGCTAAAGTCAACTTTAAACATTTTTTTCTCATGTCAGGAATTTGTGATGGGTTTGAAATTTTCATTTTTAAAGCAATGTAAATATATTTAGGGTCTTCGACGAAGGGATTAAACTGAGTGCCCAGTGATTACAAAAGATAGAACCATCTTTGACACCAATGAGTTTTTTATTTGATGACATCAAGCACTTCCAACATTTTCGAATCTTCATTCAGATCATATAAGTGAAAACTGCTTTCGTTTATATTATCAGCATACGACGGACTTTTTGTAGCTCTTTTAATAGATTGTGGATTATAAGCCCAAGTTATACTCTCCAGCATCAGTTTAAGTAAATCGTTTGATAGAGAGTTTGAATCCTCTCGATAAAGTTGTTCAACTTCAAACATATGCGTTATAGAATGTCTCCTATCAACTTAGAAAGGTGGAAGTCAGCTCCGCCACACTATTATTTTTAGAGAGTGATATTAAAATTCTCACACGTATGGTCTAACGTATTTCTCATATTCAGCGGTTAAGTTATTGGCATCCTCATCTCGCTCGGTAATTAGCTACCTTCGGAGAAGCTATGTACAGATAAAAGGGAAGAAAGAAGGTATTTTGGTGAATTGGTGATGGACCTACAAGCTTAACTAGCGAAAAAACAATACCATATCTCTAACAAATAATCTCCGCATTGATTCTCCTCAAGGTAGCTCGGTCATAGCTACGTTGCGTTCCTGCTTGTGTTCTGCTTATTTGAAGTGATAAACATTACTGAACTACACACAAAATGGTCTGAAAAGTCCCGAAATAATAGCGCACAGTTCTTTAAATGGCCAGAAAAAAGTCATAACATGATCGGAAAACAATCCCGAAAAAGTTCTAAAATAGTCCCAAGACCAATTACGTAATGGTGCCAAAGTAATATTGTAATCTTAAAAATACAGCGTGAGAAACGCTTTTACTAACAACTGCTACTTCCAACAAAGATCGAGCTGTGTAAGTCTCTCATTATATTTGTCTTATAAATGGCTGGTATCATGGATGCTATCGAATTTAGATGGCCCTTGCAGAAGCGCTACACAAACTTTATACAGATATCTAGTGATGTTCCGATACGAAAATGTAGTGGTGTATTCGGGGTTCTTACTCTGTAGTTTTAGTCAAAGTTTTCGAGAAGAACGGTAGAACGCATTCGTTGTTCGATTTCCATTGTGTTCCCTTCTATTCCTTCTTAATCTATATATTTATATAAAATTCAAATTATGTAAATAGGTATAGATCGACTTGCGTCCTAAACTTATAAACCGATCGTAACCAAATTTTACACACCCACTGTACATCTTCCAGGGATGGTCACAGGCTAAAAAATATTTTGATATATATAGGGGGTGTGGCACCTCCCATACAAATTGAATTTTCCATTGTCCGTATCTCTGGAAGTATTTATGTTAGACCATTGAAACTCGGTAAGGGGTTATATGGGATCGATCCCTACCACCTCCAAAAAAACTGGGGTTAACGACAAAGTGGGCGTGGCACCTTCCATACGAATGAAATACTTCTTAGTTGATATCTCTGGAAGTATTTAGGTTAGACCACTGAAATTTGGTGAGAGATTATATGAGATCGATCCCTACCACCTCCAAAAAAAATTGGGGTTAACGAAAATGGGGGCGTGGCACCTCCCATACTAATTTTTCAAGCTAAATATCTCTAAAAGTATTTAAGGCAGGAACCTGGAAATTGGTATAGAGCTAAATGACATCAAAACAATTTTGGCGCAAAAAGTGGGGTTATCGTAAAAGCGTTTAAAGCTAGGACCTGAAATTTGATTAATGATATCAATAGTTCCCATGTAGGAAAAATGTTTTCGCTATTTACTTACGCTCCGGGACAGAAAACTAAAAATTTTGTGTATCGTGTAGCCTTAAACGGAATACTAAAATTTTATATTTTTGAAGTTGTATGCACAATGAAGTAGTGAAAAGTTAATAAAAAAATCTATTTCGGGAAGAACGAAGTTTGCCGGGTCAGCTATATTATATAAATATGAAATCTTAAAGTATATTATTGATTTTGAAAGGCCCCCTAACTACTTACATCCCGAGCAACGCCGGGTACCCTGCTAGTTTTATATAAAAAAAAAAAACAATTTTTAATCGAGGAAATATTAGCAATTTGTAAATATAATATCTTCTAAAGCAAATTCGAATGAACTACAGAGTGCCCATGTGTTTTAGATTCGCTTTTTGTTTTCGAGTAAAACGACCTGACGAATAGAACTACAGAGCACCAAGTTTTTGTTGTAGTGCCACCACCAGCTACAGTCCGTTTTTTGGCACCATTTCCTCATGTAGACAAACTTAATTTTACGTTTATCTTCATCAATGGATTTAATGTGTTAAGCGGTCAGTAATTCTAAGCATTTTCAGCGGATTGAGTAATTTTGGTCGCTCACAAAGTAACCACGCAGCCAATAAACCAACTAACCGACTAACTAATCAATTGACCCATTGGCGTTTCGCTAGCCCACCTCTACGACCCATTACAAGCGGATACATACACACATACATAATTTTATGAAGCGATTGAAAGAATGATATCGCTCAATTATTTAATGTCTGCGAAAATGTATTACGGGCAAAACTTGAACATACTTCACTACGTACCCACGAATGTGTGTAGAAATAGTAAAATTTTAAAAATAGTCGGCCAGAAGGGTGGGCATGACAAATTACCTTTTTACATATTTATAGCCAAAAGGAAGTGAAATTTTTCAATTTTACTAGAGGAAGCTAACTTCAAAGCTTTGCATTCAAATAGAAGCAGGTTTCTTACACTCCATCTGAGTATGTATGTCTGTATGTCGTCTGGAGTTTATGAAAAGCCTTACGGCTGGTTGCTCCTATTTCATGTTTTTACTTTAACAGCTACTGCTCCTTGTGGCGATCTCCGTTGGTGGCCGCATATTCTAAAATATTCGCCCCACGCCTGATTAGAACTTATAAAGCGATGTCTTTGAGTGTGTGCGTATGGTTCTACACTAAGGCTACATAAACAAAGAATGAAGTGGTGGCCAACATAATTTTGGTGCTGACGCTAAATCTAAAGTTTGATTGGCAGCTAGTGATTCGACGTGGTTCAGCGGAGTAAATCAGTTTTTAAATTCGTGAATAATACGAGGGCAGTTTTATAAAACGAGAAACGTTCTAAGGAAAGTAAAAAATTTCTCTCAAATGTTCGTTGTAATAATTTTTCAAAAATGATATTGTTGACTTCGATTGTAAAGTGGAAAAAGTCAGCGATCAAACATCGGAAAAATAATCACAACATACCATTAATTTAGTAGATATACAAAGCTGAGAGAGCAGGCTAGACACCGTCCACAACTGTTGAGGCCAGAACTATGCAACCGGTCTCAGATATTTTTTATAAGACCAAGAAATACTTACTTATATACCCTCAAAGAGTAAGAAAGCATGAAATATGCCCGCACCAAGACAAGTGTGTAGTACCAGAGCAAGCTACGGAGCACATGAATTCATATTAAAGCGTTCCCGAAAACACTTTATTTTTTGAAATAACTAACCAAATTTTACAACACAAATATTACTCTATTCTATCTTAAAAATTTAGAGCGAGCTTCATCTGCAGCTAGTGGGTTTCGAGATTCTCTGAGTCGGAACATATATTTGTTTATTCTCATAATATGACATCGGTCACTTATCCAGTCCATCGTTAGACCTACCACGCCACTTGGCACCTCGCACACGTCACGAAGAACTTTTTCTCGAATACCCCACGGGCCGTCACATATGATGTTATCATCTTCTGCACCATACGAGTACATCAGGAAGCCTGTTATCACATCAGTAGTTAGGCCTGACTATTCGGCGTTTCCATTACCGAAAAATTGTATATATCCCTCTCAACGGAAGTCCTAAAATAGTGGGACCATAGTTAGTCTGCTGTTCGAAAAGCCTCCTCAGCTGGGAAGCTAAAACAATGAGGATGTCGTGAGGAGACACGGAATTATGGGAATTTTTTTTGGGAAGCTGAGAGTGAAGGCATCCTCCGAAGTTGAGGAAGAGTGGTGCTTTTTTATCAAATTGCCTTTTCATGGATGTTGTAGTTTAGAACAATTCTTTACGTAATGTCTCTTGACCAATTTAATTTGCTTTTGCTTTCTGATCATTTTGGTTCGAATGTTTAAATTATGTTCCAACATCATTTGAGGTCTGACTGCGATGTTCTGACATACCCACAACTTCACCCAATGTATATCTGCCATATTGTCGACGCTTAGCTTAGAACTGGTGCATTATAAGTGGCCAGAAGCTTGTCATTATCTTTTGGCATTCAATTGAGAATTTGGTGACAATTGCGGTTGAAGAACGAAGAAGAAGGTGGTCCTGCCGTTCAAACGCCACACTCAAGATTTTGTGGTAATTGTTACTCGGTAGCACAATGTCATCGACGTAGATGTCTCATATCGGCTCTATATATTGAGGATTTAGTACGCGCCAATGAGAAGTTCTGCATGGTGAAATAATAACCATTTACTTTGAAGCCTACTTTATCGGTGTTATATATCTTTTGAACAATGATATTGAAATATTCGCCTCACCGTTAAGATTACCTGCCTTGCAAAGGAATTAACCCACAGCTCTTATAGCTGAGGCATCTGAACTACTTAAATATTTCAAAGCCATGCACAATAACTCACTTCATGCCGGTAATTATTTTCTAAGTTTTGAATTGGACAAACGGCAGCGCAAACACTGTGCTAACCCTTCACCTCCAGGCATTGATTTCTTTGCTGGTAATCCCATCAGAATGGTCAATACTTTTTCTACCATTAACTTTTAAATTTATCTATGCGGGATAACGTTTTCTTTTCAACTCACCAGCTGCCAGACAGACAAATAAACGGATAAGCAAAATTTTGCCACGCTTGACGGCGATATCGCCCCCAAAGGGAAAGATTAACTTTTTAAAATCGTTTTTTATCTAATTTCGATTATTTCCACTTAATCTTTCCTTATATGTAAGTCTATTGTTTTACGTTGATGCTGTTGTTGCATTTGGATTTTGTGGCTTTGTGTTATCTTTTGTTAGCCACTTTGTTTTCTAAGCACATTTAGAGCACGTGCCACACGAACAAAATTGATTTCGCCAGTAGGTGGAAATAATATTAACTCTCGCCTTGCTTTAACCCATATTATGGCAAGCCGAACAAACACCATGAGTGTGTGTATGTATGTATTAGACTGGGCAGAAAAAATTTAAAAAATATTTGTGCATAATATTGAAATTATTTTTATGAATAGCGAATAAAAGTATTATAAAAGGACTGGTTGAAAGAAGTAAATACAGAGAGAGAGGTGCGAGGTTTGCTGATTGATCGCGTAAAATTGTCAGGGCTGATGAGTTCTATCTCATGGACATTGCCAGTGAAGGGGGGTCAAAATTTACATTTAGAATTTTTTTTTGGAATTTAATTTTTGCAGATGAAATTTCGCATACAGCTACAGTTTACCCACACAATCACAACCTCATTTATGAAAATTGCATTTTTGAAAAAGTATGGACGTGACAAAAAAAGTTACGGTAATAGGTACTTTAAGTTCTTATTACTACGAAAAGGTTCTACCTTGATCTTTATACTCTTAGAAAGGGACTGCAACCAGGTTTCGAAAAAATACACTCTAAAAACTAATTATACTAAACAAAATTTTTAATAAAAGCAAAATCTTTCACTGGAAAAACATTTCACAGGCTAAGCGTTTTAAATAAATAGAAAGGTCTACTTAAGATATATAACATATCTAAAAACTAAAAACTTTTTTAACACTTCGAACATTTTTTTGAAAAGAAATAGAAATTTTTCGAAAATGCAATTTCTAAAAATGAGGTTATGTTTGTGTAGGTAAAATTTAACTCTATACAAATTCACCAGTTTTGCAGTTTTAAACCAAAAATGATGTTCGTACTCGTACTAAGAAATCAAAATTATCACAAAGATCTTACTTTGATATGAACTTTGAACCAAAATGAAAAATAACTCTCATCAAATTTGCAATAAAAATTGTTTGCTTTGGCCTAGTCTAATATGTATCTATGCATGTACATATGTATGTATATATTTTGCGCAAAATTGTTGGTAAATTGATATATTTGTAGTTGGTTATTGCTGCGGCGACGATAACTTTGTCCATTTGTATGCTGCTTTGTACGCTACCAATTTGCCGCTGACTCGCCTCTATGGAATTTGCTGGTAGCGCGGGCGTATTCACTTTGGTCTCTATGCCGCCACCGCCACCGCCGCCACTGACGACTGATTTACATTACGGAAATATAACCGCTTTATCTCATTGCAAACAAAAATGCTTTGTTTCCAAAAATTACATTCATTAAAATTGACGCTTAATTTCGATAGTGCCGGTTATGCGCTCATTTCCATTTGGCCATTACAACTGTCCGTCAAATCAGTCAAGTCCATACCCCCTGGCTTCGTTAACAAATGTTACAATTATAGATTACTAGTACTCTTGCTTAAGTGCCTTAGTAATCGTTAAAATTGCCATTACTTTGGTCAACAAACTATAACTTTTTCAGTTTTCATTTCTTGTACCAGAATGGATTTTTATAGAATTAGTCATTAAGTTTTTTTTTATATCATTTTAATACCCGCAATTAGATCATTTCGCACCCAAGTACATAGCACGCGATTAATATGGGCATGTTTCCTAAGTAAAGTTTTTCATAGCTATGAATTTGTAACACAATTTCAGATAAGTTAATGAAGTGGACATAGTATGTGGTACTCACTAATAGCTTTTATAATGGGTTATTGTTTAATAGATAGAGTTGTGGTTAGTCTAATATAACCTCAAAAATATATGGCCAAATACACAACAACCAGAAACGCTCACTGAAGGTTACCGATGTTGGGTAGTACTTGAACGGATGTGGATGTAGGTACTCTCCATAAACACTGGCTGTTAGTTCATAATTTATATTTGACACTTATCCTTCAACAAGTGGAAATAGTGTAGAGGCATCATTAAAAATTATTTCTTATGGAATTCAGCCATCTTAACAAACGAGTTCCTTATCCTATTTATTGCCTGACAAGAACCACTTTAACGGATAGCACCTCGTAAATTTCATTATACGAAATACTAATTAATTATTTCTAGCTAAATTATTGCTTAATAAATGATAAACGAGCATGTATGTACTTGGGCATCAGGGTGCGTCTCGTTTTGCTATTTATTTAGTGGGAAAGGGACTAGCGCCAGCAGGATTCCCATGCCTTAAATTCTATATATAAGAAATACTATTCAAATCTTTATCAAACCCAAACAATTTTGGAAAGGACATACGAGCTTTATATGCAGGAATGAACTTGGTGCAAGGAATGAAGCGCCAAAACTTGTGGAGAAGTGTACAGGATGTACGGAAAGAAGGAAAGTTAAAGATTGCCTTGTTACGCCAGAGCCGAGTTCTAGAAATTTAATTGCCAGATGATGACACCCTAGTGCGCATACTCGAAGTGGATAAAGCGGTTCACTTTGTGGTTGAAGAAATTGCATCACGTACTTGAGAAAGAATAATGCAAAACTAGAGCATCACAAACCCACAAAGGCAAACGGCTCGAAATCTTATGTGCGTTTGAGTTTAAGGCGACTGAAGCAAATGAGTAAAGGAAATAGTGTGAGTGTGAGTGTGAGTGTGACCAAGTGACAGTGAGTGTGAGCAAATGATGTGAATGTAACCAATGTGATGTGTGTGCAATTATAATGAAATATTGGCTTATTTCGTATTTTTATGAGTTTGGGACCATTTCAAAATTGAAATTTATGTGGTGTTGCTGTCGTCATAAAGAGCATTTTATTGCCATTTAAATATGATAAATAAGCACTATTGTTGCTTGAAAGTATGGTTGAAAATTTTGACACATTTAAAAAAGTCGTTTGCACGTAATTTACGAGCACAACAATGCAATGCGACGGCGCAACGCAGTCAGCCCCCCATTATCACGTTCCGGCAAACCACTAATTTTCAAGAGTGTCCCTCTGTGCCAACAACCAAAGACAGCAACAAGTGCATACTATCGTATGTATGTATGTAACCGAAAACAAGCCCCATAACAACCTTTGCTACACTGAATGCGTCTTTTATGTAAGTTGGTTTTTGTGTCGTTGCAGCAAATTGCATTTTTCATTCGGCGCAGTACCAACAACATCAATAGGAGCGACCAGTAAAAATGCGTTGCATTCAGTTTTAATTGGTGAAAAATAGCAGACATTTCATAGCCGTCACCATGCTAACACTATTTAAGGTTTAAAATCTAAATGAAAACGCACACAAAATCAACGCGCATGCGCCAACGTAGCCCAAGGCATTTGATATGCCAACGCAATGGTGAATGTAGAGGTAGGCGAATAAGGCGTAAATGCGGAGGCAGTAAATGCTTAAGTGTGGCCTCGAAGGGTTTTATGCTTTAAATGGTCTAAAGCTGACAACAATAACAACAATGGAAAGAAAGTTTGGATTAAATAAGCAAGAGAGAGTCAAAGTTTGGATGCAACTATATGCACTATATACCGTATAGCGAGTTATAGTATAGTACCGCTACTTTACTCAATTGCATAGGTGTTTAAGCAACATAAGCTACGGTTATTTCGTTCGTTTATTTCATTAGCATTGCAAGCTGTTGTAATTCGCAATCAGCTTATGAAATATTTCGAAGATATAGTTTATGTTTTGTAAAGCCAAAGAGTGGTTTATCACAACGCAAATGAGGAAGCCAATCTCGCGCCATGCCTCAGAGCCAACAGTGCTCGCCACCAATAAATATATATAGGGTGTCACAGGTGTCCCCCACCTCCCGTTCTCTAAAGAACAACAATTTTTAACATTTAGGCAAACATGGTCGTCAGAACCTGAGCGAAATGAATAAATACAATTTGAGCAAAACGGTCACATAGCACCTGAGCCAAATAATAAAATAAAATAAAAAATAATAATAACTTAAAAAACCAACTCGCCTTCTCTAAAGCTTAGACAATAGGGATAATTTTTTACCCCAACGAACCTTTGGGTGGTAATGAAACTTAATGGTGAGAGATCAGTTACCGAGATGTAAACCACTACCAAGCTCACCAAGTTGTTGTAGAAGTACTTCGCCCTACGCCACGCTCCGCTTGTGGTTATATGCCGACAGTTCAGTAACTTCTGACTGAAAGGAAAGCTGTTTAGCACAAAAAAAGTTGGAGACATATTTCATGTATGGATCTATCCAGCCTACCGATTCAGAATATTTTTGAAGAATGGCTTATCTCACTTATATTTCAATCTAGACTAGCCCCAGAACTTCGTTGAGAAACACCCCATCTCAGCACTTGCTTCAAAGTGATATATCTGAGCTGCAAAAGTAGTGAATTTCCTTTCTGATAGGACGTTTTTGAATCACCCATCAACACTAACGCCGATGCGCCCCAATTCCAGTCACTCTCTTTATATGCTTACTAGACCTCGGTTTGCTATCAAAGCGACGAATATGCGCATCTCTCTTGCTACTGGGTATGAGCAAGTGATTGCTTTAGTGTGTGTAGATATATGTATGTATGTGTACGTTAAGTAAAAATTTTAAGATCGATAAGCATCACTAAAGGATTAGCGCTGCTAATAAATTCTCAAGATTATGTTGACCATTTACATTTATGTAAGTATATGGAAAGACGGCATTTGTTGTATGCTGTAAGTGCCGCTGCTACCGATTGCCCACAAATTTAAGCACTCTACCTTCGACACGACACGACCAAACGATACGCAAAAGCCGCGCTTAACCAACGTTCCAGTGGCATTTGGACGAAATCATTTTGTTATGGACATTTTTCATTTTGGTGCTACATAGTTAGTAGGGGACACTAATTTTGGTTACTTTGCATATAATATCCATTCGCTATTGTATACTTTTGCTGTGCGGGAATGTGCTAAAAACAAAAACTGCTGCAGTAAGCTGAAGTGTCACATGGTAATTACTCGAAATTCTCGCGTTGCTCATACATGGCTGTTTACACTAGAAGTTCGCAGTGTGGCTTGTGTGACTTTAACGCCATTGTGAATGGTTGCTATTTGTGCAACGAAGTGTTAAGTGTGGGTTTTGCTCGTTTATTGAAACAAAAACAAAAAATGATTTTTACAAATTTTGAGCTAAGTTTTATTTTTGTTAGCATGTATGTATGTATATATGTATATGTATGTATTTACACTTATACATTAATGTTATGAGAACGTTTTGCAACATTATGTCTTTTTAATTGGATAACCTTGATAACAACACCGCCACCACATTCACACAATTGGCGCATTCTAAAGCTACCAAGGGAATATAAACAAACACAAGAACAACAAGCAATTACATTGCAAATGGTAGATACATACGTTTGAAATGACAACAATAACAAAAATATACTATACTCATACGCCACACGATATTAAGGCCATTTCGCAGCTTTTTGGAACATAATAAATTTAGAAAATGTCATAACAAAAATGTTAGCACTCTTAAATAAACGACCTTAACTTGATATGCAAAAAAATGAAAAGATGAAAGTCCTTTATACCATATTAAGGTCGTTCAAAAAATGTTCGTGTTAAACATTTTTAATTGAATACAACTTTTTTTTAGCTAAGAGCACGTTTCGCCTTTCCCCTTTTTTCTTTGAAATATTTAAAAATTTACTCAAGTTATCGTGCGCTCGGAGGGCTAGGCGGGCTATGCTCAATCGGTTCTTCTATACATTGTAAGCACTACGATATATGGAATTCTAAGCTCAGAGTTCTACAGAAATCCAAAAAAAAATTGCAAAAAAAAAATTTAAAAATGTAGTATAATATTTTAGTTAAACCGCAATAAGTACTAAATGACTCATCGCGATAAATGAGTCATATGTAATGAACAGCTCTGTCAGCACTGTAATAGAGATGGTAACATCTGGCAGCACTACTACAAACACGATGTCAGTGCGATAGTAGTGCTGGTCAGACGATAGCCGCCTTTATGTGATTTGCGAATAAAGAGAAAAGACGTACATTAAAAAGAGGTTTTCGCCGCTTTAAAAAATGCACAGAAAAGATGTAGCTGCAGAAGGAAAACACGGAGAAATCACCAATGCGAAAAATGTTTTACGGATTACGACAAAATAAGAAAAGTAAAGCAAAACCTAAACCTAAAGTGAACATTTCGGTTGTTAAATTCCAAGCACTGGACGAATTCTTTTAGATGTATACACTTTACGTTCACTTTTTAAGTGGGATTTAATTGAAGACACACCATTAAAAAGTCCACCACATCTACCTATTATAAGGAACAAGCTCAAAAGAGGCATATAGCAACAAAAAAATGTTTTTCGGCTTTCGGTTCTCTGCAAGAAAGGGTCCCTGCTAAATTAGAAAAAGGCAATTTGTGATGTAGAGAACTACTTAAATTTTCTTAGGCTTGCCTAAAAGTCATAAGCAGATTTTTCAATGGCAAGTTCGTTTCCTAAGTCTTTCGTTGCTTGAACATTGTGATACATTTTTTTATTTATTCATACCAGAATGACAAAAACAACATAAAAAGCGAGATAATTTTAATTAAATTTTTTGCAGCCTTTGCATTTTTTCTAACTTTTTACATTATTTTCGAAAACAAACCTTCTCAGATTAACTTTAAGAAGCGTCAGCGACCACTTCATCTCGTTTAAAGAAAAACTCTTCTTATATAAAGGTGTGAGTCTCTCATGTAGGGTAGGATGTAATGAAAATATGTATACCTAAATCTGTGTCATTCTAGCCACAAGAGATAACAAACATGTCTGATTTAAACTATGCAGCATTACGAATTTCCAAGTTAACTTTCTAAAATAAAAAGAGGGGATACCACTAAATGGCAAACATTCTCATTAAATGTAAAGCAAAACAACAATAAAAAGCTATTTATAAAACACATGTTAACATAACTCGGTCTAATGATATACAATACCAGTCAAATTACTTCACCATCTAGATTCGCATGTTTGTCGAGCGTGCGATGACGGGACGGTGAAAATCTTGGGGACATACATACATAGTTATGTTACAATTAGCAAATCGCACACATTTTTTTTTTTGGTGACTTGCACTTTTTTTGACTACACTTTTCAAATCGTTACCACTCAATTGCATTCGATCAAATACAATCCAATCTAATTTAACTTAAATCAAATCAAACTGTACTAATGCAACGCCACCATCACTTCAACGCTACTACTCGTACCAATCAATGGACGCCATTGCGGGAGTTGAGCCGAATGGTGATTGTACATAGAGCACTTCACTTCCAAACGCTATCGACAATATAAATCAATCATTTTGTAGTTCATGCCACTACCATTCAAGGTGGTGAATTGTGTCCATTCCTCTGCACCCTCTAGCAATCAGTGGGTTGTGCTGCGGAGTTGCTGAAAGGCAATGTGGCGCTCACCTTCAGCTTTTGGTGCAATAGAAAGAAAATCCAAAAAAAAAAACAAAATTTATCTAGTAAACATTCAATTATGCGTTTATGTGTGCGTGCGTGTGTGAGATAGTATTCGTTAGGTTGTGTGAGTGTGTCACCTTGAAAACTGCAAGAATGAATGTCGTGGAAAAAGACATTTGCCAAGCGAAGGTAAATCGTACAGTGCGCCAACGTGTCATTTATTTTTACTCAAGTGTGAAATACAATAAAGTATTGTATTGGTCTGTTTAGGGACAACAGAAACACGAAGTTAACTACAACCTAGTTTTTAGAAGCTAGTGAAAAGTGTTGCTTGAGTTGCTATTGCGACATAAGCTATGGTTATTTCTTTCGTTTATTTCATTTGCATTGCATGCTATTGTAATTCGCAATCAGCTTATGAAATATTTTGAAGATATGGAGGAAGCCAATCACGCTAAATGCATCAAATCCAGCAGTGCTCACCACCAATTAATACATATAGGGTGTCACAGGTGCCCCGCACCCCCCGTTCTCCAAAGAACAAATCAATTGCAAACATTTTACGCAACACGGTCGTCAGAACCTGAGCCAAATAATAAAAAAAAATAATAAAATTAACTTAAAAAACTACTCGACCTCTCTAAAGCTTAGACAGTTATTGTGCGAATGGGCGAAGAAGGTAGTCTTATTGACACACGTCGGTGAAAACAGAGGAAGAGAGACACCGCCACAATGATTAAACAAGCAAGTGGAGGCCGATTTGCGGTAGGAGAGAGAAAAATGACTGGCGCTAACACCTCCTTTACGACACCCTTTGATTACTACCCCTTCATCTACCTGTTGATCTGCTGGCACTGATATGTTCGAAGCTTCGAAGATATAACAACAGTTTTTTTTTTGCAAATTTGGCTATGGCTCCTTTTATTCGTGGTATCAACGCTTCCATGCGACAATTTTTTTTTTTTGATTTTTCACGGATATTTACCAGCACATTCACATGTCAACGTTTTTTTTTATTTCTTTCACGTTATTTATTTACATAAATGTGTGGTGCTAATTAAGTTTTATAAAACAAAATATTTCAGCTTAATTATTTGCATTTGAATGGAATGTTAAAGGCTGGTCCAGCGCCAACGGTGCCAACACCAACTGCGTTTTTGATTTGCTTGTGATTTATATGCATTCTAAAATGGAATTGATTTGAATTAAACCTCAGCTAGCGACTGCCTATGGACGTGTCAAAATACATCAATCAAATCTTAGCAGTCACCGGCAACATTTGCTTTAACATGTCATTTTAAGCGAAATAAACGTGTGAGTGTGTATGTGGATAGTACATGAATTTGCATGCCCCGTGAGAATATTGATTCCAGCAGCAGTTGTCGTGCCCCTCTGCATCCATTGTGTGGTGGCAGTGTTGGTGGCTAACCACACAGAAAGTACGAACTTTAAGTTGCGGGACGACGCAAAATACTTTTTTTTATATTTAAAGAAGTCTACTCTCTCTACTTCTTATGTCCGGCGTCTTCGGCATCTGCGGTAACTTCTTATCCCATAATACCTTAATTTTGCTCTTCTTCTTTTACCTCCACTGCATTATATATAGCTGTACCCAGTGAGCCCGACCGTCAAAATTTCATAAAATTCGGTAGACACACATTTGAGCTTCCTTAACCGGCTTTGATAGGTTCGATTGGGTTAAGATAGTGTGTGCAAGAAAGCCCAGACTTTCGCTCGAAGACAACGACAACTGTTTCTCATTTATTTCCATCTGTGGGTATCGCTTAAGCTCGGCACCCTGGGGTATTCGAACAACAGACAACTGAAGGATGAGGCCAATCTTTAGCCGAATATTAAAGTCGAGCTGTGAGAACACGTTTATCACTAGACCAATATGGGAGCCATGGGACTCCAGCGAGGTCGGAAGAAGACCATTCATTAACAAAGAACAAACACTTCATTAAAAAAGAACAAAGTTTACTAGCGCTCCCCGTCGCACTTTGCAAAGCGTGTCTTTTGGCGATTGCATTTTTTTACCGCTTCAGCGGCACGTTCTCGAAGGAGTAAAACGAGCTCTTAAGACGTTTAAGCACCTCTTAAGAGAAATAAAAGTTAATACTTCATTTGAACATGAGTATTTTTCCAACCGTATTTGGTGTGCTCTTAAAATTGATTACTAAAAATTTTTCAAAATTTTCCCGCAGGGCAAACATAATAGCAACATACCAACAAACAAGTTGCAGCGACACCCACCCACAAATGTTGACAATAACTACAGGCAATTATTATTATTATTCCAATGCAAGAAAAATTGAATACATTTAAAAACAAAATGTTGTTTTAAGGCGTCATGGTGTTTTCAATGGTAGTTGTTGTTATTTCTTGGCTACAGCACTCAAGCGGAGGAACGAACGGAGGTCATTTTAAAATGCTTTTCATCATTTGTATTCATTTATGTAGGTATGTAATGAAAGAATTATCTAACAAGTAAGGAAGTCGAAGTTCGGGTGTAACTGTGAATTATGTACTGAACTGTTTATGAGACAGAATTTTGCCGACGCCGTGGAGTGGTATTAGTATTTTTGGCCTACTAAAACAAAGATCACAGGTTCAAGTAATGGGGCAGGTAATATCGGAGTATTTGGAAAAAGTTTTCCCAAGTCCCTCAAATATGTAGAACAAATTAGAATCAACAGACCATAAAATGTTAGAGAAGCTCGACCGTAATGTCCTCGCAGACGCTAATTTTTTTTTTTTTTTTTTTCAATTTAAGGATATTTCATAATTTCAGTCAATTTGTTTTCTGAAATATCCCGTTCCCAAATTTACTGTGATACTATTACCAAAACAAAACTCGATTATCAAACATTTTGCTCAAATCCCCTCGAGTTATGAGTACCCAAACGTTAGAACAGGCTCTTCTTAAGTTTATATTTTTATAAAAGAAGGCATTGTCCCTAACCGGTTCCACTTATTTGTATTCCTTTTAATAATTTTAACCTGTGTGCCGAATTTTGTTGTTTAATTCTATATGTAAAATTTACTTTTTCAAAAGGGGCGGTGCCACACCCATTTTCGGAAAATTTACCAAAAATATTATTTGGATCTACACATGTATGTGCAACAAACTTACCTACTTTTTTGCGTTTTTATTTTTCAGAATACTCTACAAACATAAGTAGGCGTGGCTATCATTCGATTTCGCATATTTTAAATAACGAACGAAGATAAGTGACTTGATGTACTCTTGATTTCAATGATATGACTCAGAGCCACTTATTAACACTAGAAAATTTAAAAAGTTTCACTCAAATGTGGGCTGCGCCACGCCTTTTTTCCATAAGTTTGCTAAAATCATGAATAGAATGAACAATTCAAAATCGATAACAATTTTTAGCTGTTAATGAATTATCTTAATTGACAAGTTTTGCGTAATTTTGCGAAATCGAAATAAAGTGGCGGACGAACAAGGCTCAATCGATTTTCATATTCATTCCAAAAACTGTTTTATAAACCCCCGCTATATGCACAAAATGATAATACCATTCATACAAATACAACTAGGTATAATAATAAAAGAATAAAAATGTCAAAATGAAAATTCTAAGTAATAAAAATTTCAACAATTCACAAAATGCAATTACCACATTGAGCAATGTGGTGGCCACAATGTTGCAAAATTGGTAATTTCATTCGCAGCATGTTGGTGTCATTTGCATTTGTTGATCGTCGCGACGAATGCAATGAACCGCAACAGTTAGCAATTGCCAGTTAGTTGGTTGGCTCTACACACAAACATGCATGGCACATACTCGGCAATTGAAAGTTTGTTGAGAAAATTGCTATTGGTACTTATCAACGAGAATAAATTGTAAATGGTGTGGTTGTCATTGTTAGTCGATGCCATGCCGCTGTTAGCATTCATACAAATATTGGTGTTGCGCTTGCGTGGTTGAGGTTATGGCAATTGGTAGTGTTGGTTGTATTCATAGAACGTAGTATTGTTGCTTTCTGTATTATTTAATATTGCTTTTAAATGTTTTTTTTTTTATTTCTTATTTTTTAAGTTTATTTTGTTTGTTTTTTTGCTTTGGACAAGCATTGAAAAATCAAAAATTAAAATGCTGCTCGCAATTTATGCTTTTAACTTAAGTGGGTGGCATATTAAATGCTGCAAAAGAAACGGAATTTTTATATACAACTAATGCCGTTGGCAATTTGCAGTGGCATTCAAATGGCAATACAAAAGTGACTGTAAAACTAACCATGGCAAGAGACATGCTGCGGGCGTAAATTAAATTTGCAAAGTAAAAAGTATAAGCTGAGAGAATTTTAAATAAAATAGTTAATCCAAAAAAATGTTTTAATGAAAAATATGCTTTTACAAGAGTACCTATATCACTAAATCAAGAGGGTGAACTCTACATCGTATAAATGGTTATGAGGCAATAGGAAGTATGATCACTTCCATGGCAGGCAAGCCGTCGTAGAAGAATAGCTAGGGCTTCCGAAGTGCTGATGCATAGCTTCCTTGGGTTTTGTTTTTTTTTTACTTACAGCACGAAGGTTAGGGTCGATGAAGCGATTGCTAGTGCTTTTAGTATGTTAGATATTGTTATTGTAAGTGCCAGTGTTGAGCACCGAAAACACCCCCGAAGGCTAGCGAAGAATTTGGTACGCTCCGGTACTAATGACTTCTAATAGTAAGACGAATGGAAAGGATTTATTGATCCATACAGTCCTCCAAGACATATTTGAAATTAATAGTGCCAGCTGCCATATAAAATAAAATATGAGAAGCCCCCTTTTATTTAAAATGACTCTGAGACATTTTACCATTTCTGATTGAGTATAATAGATATCCATAGGGGTTACCTTAAAAGATTAAGACGTAGGAGGTTTATGGGAAAAGCTCTTCCTCCATTATCTAAGTACTTCCTTGACTTGTGTCAACAGCCCTTCGTTTTCGTTCTTACAGGAGTTCACAAGCTCATCGACCAAGTTACTCATCAAGAAAGTTTGCAGCTAACCTATTACCAGAGACTGATTAAAATGTCTGCGTTTTCTCAAAGCCACTGGAAAACCCTCTTTACTTACATAGGACCTTGCTCTACCATAAAAGAGGGTCGTTTATCTATTGATTTACTTCACGAAACTTGGGACGGGAAACAAATCCAAACAAAATTCTCTTATTTTCCCCCGATCGAAAAGATCTGTAGGGCATTCAACAACAATATTCAATATTTTTGTTTAAGATTGCTAAGTTGTCCGAGGCTGACCAGCGTCTATAGGAAAAAAGTCATCTTCGTCGACATTCCAATGGGACCAATTATTGGCTTAACTGTTCGACGTCGGGCTACATCTTCCAGCATCAATTTCACTTCGGCTCAACCCTACTTAAACTGCCGTTGGAGTTTAGAAGCGATTGATGACCATTTCGGAAATGGTCTTTTGGGAAATTTTGAAACATTTTTTTTCGTTTTGGGTGTTTCGTAATCTTTTTTTGGGTAAATAATTAAACTGAAAACGGCAACATTGCTTATATCTTTGCACTAACAGTTAAACTAATTTCAAAATTGAGATGCCAATACAAATTTATGTACTCGAATTGATTTACTTCATACAGCCAAAACAAATAACTGAAAGTAGCAGTTGTTACCAGCATGATACCACTTAACTACCAACACTTCACCATCGCACCAAATAACGTCTTCATTAATTCTACAATTTGGAGTTGAAATAATAAAGTCGGCCAATTATGCGAAGTTCCATCCAATTTTAAGCACAAACCGCCATTTGTGGACGTTGAGCAAATTATTCAGCTCATAACTCCATTCACAGCAGCAACAGCAGCACAACAACACAATAACGCTCTTCCAAGATGTGATGGTGCAAAATACCAAACTTGGATTTATTACTGCCACTGCAACACAAATAAAATTCAAATGAAAAAAAGTAAAAATTGACAAAAACAACCTTTCATCGGTGGAGTCGTTAGTTGAAAGCGAAATTCCTTTTTGGCGGCGCTTAACGATTTTATCGCCATTGAAAAAAAACAAAAACAAATTGCGCAAGTGCACAAATTTGTAGCAAAATTATAAAATTAACACCTGCAAGTTAGTTCGCATCATTTAAGGTAAGCAAGTCGATTTTAAATATTAGCCAACATATTCGTACAACACGTTCAAACATACCCGAAGGCGTTAGTTCATGGATTGCAGCGTAGAGTAGTGCCACGGCGAAACAATGGGCCATCTGTGTCGATGCTTAGCACCTTTCGATTGGTAGTATCAATGGCTTTGTTCAGTGCTCGGACTTTAAACACTTTGGTGGCAGATTAAGCAAAATTAGAATAACGTGCTCGAAGCTCTTTCAGCCAACTACCGCGGAATCAGTCTATTTGAGATTCTAACACCCCTATTGCGAGTGTCGAACACGAATAGATAATCGACTACTAAGCGGTTAGCGATCATCGAGCAATTGCGAGTGTCGACCCGATCGATCAACGAGCGACTGTGAATGTTCAATCGATCATCTTTCTACCGCTTTTTTGCGGTCGTTGGCGTGTCGATTGATTTGAAAAGTGCTTATAAAATGAATAACAAGTAAATTATTGGCAAAAAATTTAAAATACATTAAAAACGTGCAATTTTTGTTCGATCAAGGTACACAATACCAAAATAAAATACGATTGCCGCAATCGAAAAATTTCTATTCTACTGCAAATCGACACTCGCAATAGGGGTGTAAATTCCTATAAGTAGCTTCTCTACGCATGCCAGCTTCGCGGACGAGTGATGAAACAATTCCGGTGTACTCGCGGGGCCAAATCATGAGGTCTAACAAAAAAATAAACAAAATTTATACAATGAAAAAGAAGGACGAGACAAGCACGCCAGACCTGAGGAAGATGGTAGACAATGCAACGACGGCAAAGACGACGGCCATCAAGACAGGATACAGATATCCCGACCTTGAAGTCACCGAGTGTGATGAAGGTGCTTTACGATTGAAAGTGTTAAGGGTAGAACCCCATATAGTACACAGATAGCACTGTTAGCTACATCGTCTTGGCGCTTTGGGTATTTTAAACAAAATCTATTCGAGAATCTCTGGTCCTCCTTATTCTAAACACTATCTAGTATTGAAAGAAGTTTATTGATGAGAAGTGGGACTTTTCACAGAGTATAGTATATTAAGTAGTTAAGTATCGGTAGGCTCCACCTATGACCTATGACTATTTGGAAGGTAAGCAAATATGGTCTGAAAAGAAATGTGCCTTCTACAATTGTGTTACAAGCACAAAAAGACGACAAGGAGAAAGGATTTGCCAAAAACGATGATATTGGAGAGCTTTCCTCTTCAAATGCTGCTTTATGAGTGGTGTCAGACTTTGCTGCTTTAATATCTAATAATTTATAGATAGCTTAAATAAATTTACAAAACGTCTGTAAAAGAATTGATGAATAGACATCTTGGAGAAAAGTGAATATCGCTGTGCCTCAGTGTGGCATTGTGTAAGACTGCCACTTCTCTATCTACAGGAAAATAGATAAATTTGTAAAAGAAGCCCAAAATCTAGCACGTTGCTCACAAATTCTCAAATCTTTCAAGTTCCAACACTGTCTGCTTGGTGTTTGTACTTTGCTTAGCCAATTTGGAGTGTTTGCATTTGAGCTGCCGTTTGGTTTATTACCAAGTTAGTCTTTCATACTTGCGCATGCGCAGCAATTGATTTTCTCACGCTCCCCATTGGACTATTGACTATGTACCAAAGTGACTGCACGCGATTTATTTACATGCAGAGGCTGGTAAATTCTTATTCGCGCCCCATATCGCCATCATCCACAACAACGAATAAATACATCCTCCCGACTGCTGCACAGTGGAGCTTTCATGCTTCGACGGCCAATTTAAGGTAACATGCAGTACAAAGTGTGCGACATAATTCGGGTGCCTGTGTGCTTATTGTTTGTGTCACCAATATGCACTGTCCCAAGTTGCTTGTTGAGGCGAAACATTAGAGGGATGAATATTTGTATTCAAAAGAAATGGTTTGCGGAGGATTTACGAACTATCAAAGAAGATTTGGTTCAATGGTATATGACGTCGTGTTTCCAAATATACCAATGACTCTATCCTTATTTTCTGCTTCCTTTCTGATTTTGTTGTAGAGTCTGAAACCTGAGGAGTTCAATTACGAAAGGAGTAGGTTTCAAAGTATCTGTGATCCCAAGGTCATCAGAATTCTGGCTCTTACCCACTATCTTATTCAGCAGCAAAGGTCGTATCGGTTTTGAAGACCTTCCTCTGATCTCAGAAGTACGTTACGTACATTTAATTTGTAATAAAATAAAATAGCCGAGAAGGTGTGAAAATAGCCTCAAGCCTCATAGTAAAGCAAACAAGCAGGACAGCAAATAAAAACAACAAGCTTAGTAATTTCGGCCAACCGGACCCGCAAATTGTACATATGTATATCCGGCACCAAATAAGCTCTACAAGTGTAAGTACTTGGAGATATGCAACGTAGTAGATCCGCCACTTGTCGCATGCCACTTGAAATGTAGCGCAAAATGCCTAAACACACATACATACGAGTACATCATATGTACCTATGAACTGGGGATGCCAATTTTTTCGGGATCTGATTTTAGAATCTCGTGATCAGTTACAGTTTTTCGCTTATCGCAAAAGTTTAGGTTGAATTGAGAAACTAAATATCTGATCCCGAAATGTAAAACAAATAATTGAACTTTAGATATGTTTTTTATTGCCTTTATATTAAGCCCGTTTTTTTTTTTGTCCGCTCAATTCCATACGAATCTTCGGAATTTTGTTGTGCTAGACACTTTCAACTTCCAAAATATGTAGTTCCAAACAATCCAATTTGGATGGATCGCGATGTTTTTAGTTTCGAGTGAAAATCCTGTAAAGTGATTGCAAAAAATACATTTCGGGATTTTCGATATCTAACAAGCACGATATCCCGGGAGAGGCATCACTAGTATATACATATGTATCTGAAGAATCTCTACACGCCAAGACATGCAAATTAATACCTGCGTATATGCGGACTTACTTGCACTTCGCATGGCCACAGTTGACAAGGATCATGATTTATAACCGAGAAACTTTTATTTCGCAAATCTCATGAGCAGCGATCTAGTCGTGTCGTGGTGGTGCATTTATTAGCTCTTTGATAAGTCAGAAGCGTAACTATGTATGTATCTATACAAATTATTTAGTTTGGGCACTGGTTCTGGAAGCCATCTCCAACAGCAGACCTGTCTAAGCAATTTTCCAATGTATTTAACACATAACGGGGTGATGGGCAGATGTGACATTATCCGAACTTAAGTCTTCTTTAACCCCATTGTGAACCATGTCCTGCATATAGGAGACCATATGTTTGGGCTTACATAGCGCAAATCATTTTATGTGATTTTTATTTCATCGACGAAGGGATACAACAATCTCGATTCTCTTATCATAGGTCTCCTCCATGATTTGCAGCTAATTTCCCTTACAAAGACAGAATTTCACATGCGATATTGAGAAGACTGATTCCGAGGTAGATTGTACGATTTGCGCTTTCGTCCGACCACATTTGGGTAGTCCAGTCCATCCCTTCTAGGCGCTTTATTATGCTTAACCTTGACATCGTCCTTATCACTACATAAGCGATACGATACCCCGTTAGTCACCTCCCTCAGATCAGATATGCAATGCCATCAATGGCTTCAAGGTCCATCAAAGGCTCATTTACCTGTAAGACTCATACTGTGCTTCGACATTGGCCTGCAGTCGCTACTATACAGATCAATGAAATACTCCAGGGTTTTCAAAAGAAACTACTACAGACTACGAGTATATTGTATGAAATCCCAGCGAGATAGATGAGAACACTTTGGAATGGTGGTCTTAAAACGGTGATCTTATAATTCAATGTAATATGTTTAATCCGACATGAGTTTTGGGATAAGCCTGATCAGCGCGAAGAAGTGATTAGCAGCATTGCATTGGAGTGTCGAAATGTCTTCAGGACGAATCGAAGTTGTAAGGAAAGGGAGTTTTCTATTATAAGTTTGACGTAAACCGAAAGTTCAGCGTCTTCTTAGCAGATAATAAAGCAACTAAGGATGAAGTGAATGGAATTTCGGAAGTCGTTATTTACTGGTATTGCCACGTGGCTATAAAGGGTCTAAGAGGTCCTAAGCTGTACTCATTGCTTTTCAAGCTTTTTCAAAATAAACATCATTTAGTTCCCCGGGGAAAGCAGTATCCCAGTTAACTTAGCCCACGCAGCCCAGAAGGTATTCTTATCAGCACCCGCCGGTGGAAGCAGAGGAAGACCACCACCCCCAATTGGCGCGGTGTCTCCAGTTGTTGCAACGAAGAAATTACCGGCGAGCTATGTTGAACGGTCAAAGGCGCTTAGGCATTTCAAGAAGAAGTTTAGTTATGTCATTTTCTGATAAACCAATGACTTATTCCGTTTGCCCAACCCTGAAGTTACTTGCATGAGAAAATTGAAACATGCTAAAAATATCAATTAATTGCACTCGTTATGCTTTTCCGACTGGTGTAAGGTGTCAACTCAACTGCGAGCGCGTATGCAAAGCTCTCACGCACACGTTTTACACACCTCTCATCCACCAGCTGGTTCGATTCTTGTAACAGATAATCGCTTTAGATGTCGTTTCCATAGTGGCAGCGATGTCGGCTGATATAAATCTACATTTCAACTACATATCGATGGACAAATTTCTGATAAAACTTTTATCGATTTACTTAACTGAATATTTACCCAACAGTGAATTAGATTAGTTTACTGCTATTGCTCGTTGGTCTCGTTATGGGGACTGTTTTAGTTCTTGTGATATCTCGGGGCTATGCATGCTTAAACATTAAACCTGCTGTGGCACATACTTGAAGCAATGGTTCGCCGTTCGTGAAATTTCAATTTAATGATGAGTTGTATGAGCTTTACGCAGACGTCGAATGAACGAAGACGCTCCAGCCCAGAAGGTATACTTATCGGCACCCGCCTGTGGAAGCAAAAGAAGAGTAAGACCACCACTCCGATGGAAGGACCAAGTGGAGACCGATCTGCCATCTTGCGGGGTCCCCAATTGGCGCCAGTTGGCGCAACGAAGAAATGACTGGCGAGCTATGTTGGACGGTCAAAATAGCTCAGGCGGTTAGATGGCCACATAAAGAAGAAGAAAATCTCCGAATTGCCTTTTGAACCTCTGTGGTGGAGACGGCCATCGGCGCATCGCTATTTTTGGGTTTGTGCGCTTTCCTGGTGGCTCGGCGAATTTCCCTGTCCAATGGAGGATGTAGTACAAATTGTCGCAGGAGGCGCTCGCTCTTCTTTTTGGTTTCCTTTTCCCCTTCTCGTACGTCAGACGGTAATAAGAATACTGTCCCAGTCGGCTTACTGAAATTGGTAAATGTGCGGTTCTCGGCGGTGACAAAGTCGGTGGGGCGATCGGTAGAGACCACTATGGGTAGGTGATCTGAAGCTAGCGTTAGCATCGGTCGCCAGTCAACGCAGTTTATAAGACCAGTGCTGACTATGGTGATATCTGGCGAGCTAAGGTCGAATCGTATATTTGATCAGCCAGCTCCTGTCCCCTACCATCGGCCTGTGGACTAGAGTGCCACAGGTCATGGTGTGCGTTGAAGTCGCCAAGGATAACACGATTCTCACCCCTGAGTAACGCACGAGCGTCGGGGTGATAATAACTGGGAAATCAATTGATTTCTAATTTCTAATCAAATTTAACAGGTCTGCGAAGAGGTAGGGAGTAGGGGTATATTGAATTAGAATGTTCAACGCGGAGCTGTCAAAAGCATAAAAGAATCCATAGACCATTTAGATTTAGTTCAATCTCTCCCATTCATCGCTTTTACCCTTGCAGCTAATTGATTTCTTCATATTTTTCATTATCTATTGCTGATCAGTGAACTTCATGTACAACCTTTAAAAATTGATTAATTTTAAAATAAACTTAAATTCAAATAATCCATATTTCACTTTATTTAATTTCTAAGTAAAAACTAATCGCTTTAGCTCATAAGAAGAAAATCAAAAATTCACAATTCAAATAAGTTAAATTATAAATTAAATTTCTTAATTCATATATGTAAGTAGTGCGAGTATATTTATGTAGAAAATAATCCATATCTATATTCAATATAGAAATTACTGATTCTCTCTAGCTTCTACGTTGCCTGCTCCTCCATCAATTTCTCCTTCATCAACTTCCCCTTCATCAGCTTTCCTTTCATTAAATTTTAATTCAACAGCTTCTTTTGCACCAAACTCTGCTTCGTCGACTTCTACTGCGTCGTTCTCTCCCTCATCAACTTTTGCTTTGCCAACTGTTCTTTCATCAACTCCTTCTGCTCCTATCTCTGCTTCATCTAATTTTAATTCATCACATTCCTCTTCCTTTTCATCTACTTTTAATTCATCGCATTCCTCTTCCTTTTCATCTACTTTTAATTCATCACATTCTTCTTCCTTACGTTTTGCCAAGTCACAAGTCATTTTAACATAGTCTTTTATTTGTTTTACTTGTGTCCAATAAATCTCCATCCATTGCGCATGTGCAGCGCTATGGTCACTATCATACATATTATATTTAAAGGAATGGGGAAAATTTTGAGCTCCTGTAGATTTTGGTGTATGCGATTTATTCGCACGTTTAGTGAAATGTGGTTCTCTCTTTTTAGCATGTGTTTTATGGATATTGCAATCTTCATTTTCTTGTGCTTTTATTGATTCTGCAGTTCCGGATTTTGCCATTTTTCGCACCACGACATCTTTTAGTGTATCACCTCCATTTACATGTGTATTCTCATTTGCACTTTGTTCGTCATAAGTCTTCTCTTCATCGTCATCGGCTTCGTTACCATCATTTTCCTTATTATTTCTACCATGGCCACTATTCTCATCCTCATCACTTTTATCATTTTTCTTGTCATTATCATCTTTGTCATCTTCTTCTATTGCAGCATCATAATCTTCTCCATCGTCTTCGTCTTCTATATCTTCCTCTTCCTCCTCATCCTCATCCTCAGTATAATCGCTCCCAATAGTTCTGCGTCTACGTTTTTTCATAGGAACTAACATGGACGGGTCAATTTGATAACTTGACCCTGAACCAGTTTCCTCTGAATATGAATAGTTTTCTTCCGAAGATGTATAGTATCCGTTTTCTACATAGTCCTCCGGCTCGGTATCAGACGTGACTATACCTGAAGAAGCGCTAGTAGTATTGCGTTCATTAAAGCCACTGCTACCACCGTGGTCGGAATGAGAATTTAAAGAAGCGGGGGCACTAATAGTTGCTGATTGATCTTCATCAGGGGAGTGTATAACGGAATCACTCATGGCCGGTGAGTTTGGGGAATGCAATTGTTGGTGTGGTTGCTGTGGTGGTATTTCGATTTGAGCACCTACATTAACTGTTAAGTTATGATATTGTTGTGCATTATATGGCATGCTCAAAAGCCTTTGACTAGGGGGCACGACGTCCGGTATCATATTGTTTGGTTGATTAAGATGAGCTGGTGAAGTGAAGTGCTTTATTTCTGAAACATCATCCTGGCTATCGGTTTTAGATTGTAAATTTTTGATATCACTAGCTGTCGTAGTGTTGGTGTATTCTTCAATAGAATCCTGCATTTTTGAGGGAGTTGCAACCGACAAAATAAATGTAGCTCTATCAATTTCGTTTGAGCAAGTGTCTTGACTCAAGCTACTGGAATTTTCATCAGCATTGAAGTTGGCATAATCCGAGTATATGTCGTGCTTATTTCCTACGGGGTTCTTATTATCAGGTTGGTCAATAAGCATAGATTTATAAGCTGCTATTGTTCTGGATGTAGGTGGCATCTCAACTTCCTTTGATTCTGACTGTAATAGAGAGCAAACATGTCGAATGTATATAAGTCAAAGTTTAAATGTAACCCTTTCCATTTTGCAACCGTAGGGGTCTTTCTTGCTTGTCTCCAGAAAAGGAATACATATGTATATTAAAAAAAATTATCGTTTCATTTACATTAGGGAGTTTCCACGAAATCAGACCCCATTGAGCCTAGATATAAATTGCATTGCTTCCAGTCCGAAGGCTGATATTTGTGTTCACGCATGTCTATTCTATTGTTATATACCATTTTTTTTATATTTTGATATCGTGATGAAGGTGTGAACGCCTGGCAAAGTTCACAACACTATAAAATCGTGATCATAGTTGCATAGTATTTTTTTCAAAGTTTTCGATTTTTGACGGATATTTATTTCAGCTGCGTGAAATTTTACATATTTTTTCTTCACTTGGGCTTGACTTTCAAGATTCTGGGAACTAAGTACAAATCACAGTAAATTTTAAAATTTAAGCAAAATTGGTGTCGCGCCCGTTACAAAAAAAAAAGGATTTAGTTTTGTGGTAAAAGGATTAATAACTTTTCATGTATAAGTCTTTGCATACGTAACAAGTAACTGCTAAGGATTATATTGCGAAAATTTCAAACAAATTTGCTAACCCGTTTTCCCTGTATTAATTTTTTAGTACGTGTCGCGCCCGTTACATTTTTAATAACATTTTTTATTTTTTGCCTTGCAACCAAGTTTTGTCCGTCCAATAAGAGAAACTCCACAAAATGTATGCGTATGCGTTATAGAGTGTTTTAAGTTTCTTCAAGAGAAAACTTAAAAAAAATTCTCTACCATTCGATGGAAGACATCGCGGCTAAGAAAGTATTTTTAGATCAGATATGGGCCCAGATTGCTCCTATAAAAAATTTGCAAGAGAAGCACTTCGTCATTAAGGATGAAGAATCTGACGGCTGTCCGTTTGCTGTTAAGACAGCAAAATCTACGCTTAAGAAATTTTGCCTAAGAAAATAATTTTATAGAAATTGTTCTTTAGTTATTAATTTTTTATAATTTTTTTTTATAAACAATAGAATTAATTATTTGATCATGCATAATGCTATCAGCATAAATATTGAATTAGAATTATGGTTTATATTTGGCTACTTCAACCAAACCTTAAAGCTGGCTTCAGGAAAGATCGTTTATAAATAACATACCCATGTACTTACTTTTAACGTGTTAACTTGTTCAAACATATGTAGATATATTTTCCTGTTTTGGCTTGAAATTGAACTATCGTAATGAAAAAATATAATAAATAGTTGAAATATGTAAAAAAAAAAATAGACATGTCGCACCCGTTACGAGGTGTCGCGCCCGTTACACTTTAAAATGTTAATAAATCTAAATGGATTAAAAAGTGTTTTTTCTTCGAATGCGGAAATAATAGGAAACATTCTAAATTTAAATATGCCAAGGCATTTTTAGTCAATTTAATACAAACATTTTACACTGCTTCGTGTGAAAGTGGATTACACGCAATTTATACATTTTATAACGTCGCGCCCGTTACGCTCTTCTTTGGCATTTTGTGGTTGGTACTGATTTATTTCTAAAATGTAGTTCATATAAGTTAATTCCTTACTTCTAAAAGCATTTTAAGCGTATACTATTTCAATGATTACTTTAATAGTTTTCTTCAAAATTAAAGAACTATGCATAAAACAATGGAAACTCCCATTAGGAACTGAATCCTAATAATTTAAATACAATTTCGAGCTTTATCGAAATTCCAAAATGTTAAATTCTGTATAACTGAGATAGCAGATATCTGCAAAAAAAAATTGGAAATGAAATTACCAAAAACGGAATAGTGACTGGACGGGGTGTCTCTCCATCACTACGTGGATGAAGCTAAATCAAACCAAATATGTTTTCGTATCGTTTTAATAAACGAACTTTAAGAAATAGGAAGAGATTAAATAATTTACATATCTTGAAAGAAGCATGTGTATAGTTTAAAAAAAAAAGTTTTCGACAAGCATGAACTCCTAAAAAAATGAATGTAACCTGGCTTATACAAGACAATAACCTGACCTGTGAAAACCATTGAAGGGTTTATAAAATGAAAATAACGTAGGTATTTGTACAGGGAAAAGGCCTAATTTACCAATACCAAAACTTGACAAATAAAACCGCGAAAAAGCCGTATCTGAGATTACGCATATTGTTTTTTTATACCCTGGTTGTGTGGGCGAGCTGCCCGGACCACAAACTAAAATCCCAAAAAAGATAATACATACTTGGCCAGATATGCGTCCGTGAGAAACACATTGGAATTAGATGGAATTTACATTCAATCTCTGATAAAAAAAAATAAAATTTTAGTTGAGGATCAGACTTACATCTTTAGATGAACTATCCGAATTAGTGAGCACTGTTTTCTTATAATCATCAAACAAATCGATTTTAGGCTTCTTTTTTGTTTCGCCCTCCTTGGCATTTTCTTTGCTATCGCTACTATTCGGATCGACGAGGAACTCAAATAATGTAGGTATAGCAGCTTTTTGCATTAAAACGGATTGGTAACGAGATATATCTTGCTGGCTACTACGTAGGCTATCAGCGGCAATGCTACTGGCGTCATCAATTGTATTTGAAGAAGGAAGCTGTTGTGATGATCCTTGACGTGAGTCTATGGTGAGTTTATGCGACGGTGATAGCAAATGTTGTTGGAATTCAGGACGTTCTAGAAGATTATCTTGAATATTTAAGGCGCTATCTTTGGAGTCAACACGAAAAGTATTTGTATCAATAGAAGATGTTGAATTGAAAATGTTATCACTCTGATTTTCTTTATTTTCTTGCGTATCAGACAATGAACTATGATCTTGCGATGCCAAAGGTGCCAAAGCTTCACAACCGAAAAGACCAAAATACTTTGTATCTTTATCGATATTGGAGAAATCCCAAAAGTCACACTCAGTTTCTTCCGCCTGCGATACATCTTTTGGTGGAAACTTTAGAACATTCATACCACTACCTATTTTTGATATAAGACGCGTTAATGTACAACGATCCTTCTCTGATGCAACAAAATTTATGGCGATTCCATGTGAACCAAAACGACCTGCGCGTCCGATACGATGTAAATAAGTAACCATATCTGTTGGAAGTTCCAAATTGATAACTAAATTAACATGTTCTGAATCTACGCCACGCGACATAAGATCAGTTGTAATTATTATTCTTGATTTGAATTCACGAAACTTATGGAACATTTCGAGACGTGTCTTCTGATCTTGTGCACCAGAAATAAGTTCACAAGGCCACCCTTCCTTTTCCAAATAGTTGCAATAAGAGTTAGCGCGTGATTGAGAACCCGCGAATATTAAACATTGTTTAAAGGCTATGCGCCCAAATATATAACGTAGCGCATCCAACTTGGACTGCATTTCTAGAATGCTAGTTTTTTGTTCGGGCATTTCATAGGCAAATTGTTTTATACCAATTAATAATGTAGCACGTTCTTCTGTTGAAATTAATAGTGGATTGCGCATTATTTTTGCCAATTCCTCATCTAAACCATCACAAAACGTAGCACTGCAAGCTATGGTCTGCCTCTTTTCTGGCAAAGCATTTTGGATGCGCCGCAAATCTTGGCGGAATGATTGAGTATACATTTTATCAGCTTCGTCTAACACCAACAAACGCATCTTAGAAGTGTTAAGTACATTATTTTGAATTAAGTGCAGCAAACGCCCAGGTGTACCCACAACAGCCTTGGCACCTTGCAGACGTTTTCTGTCATCGGCTACATCTAGGCCACCGATAACACTCACGGCGCGAAAAGCGTTACAGCAACTGCCAATTTGATTCAATACCATTTCAATTTGTACTGCAATTTCCCGTGTTGGAGCTACAATCAACGATTGTGGTTCCGCTAGATCCGCGCGGTATGCTTCGAGAATTATAACGCAAAATATGAGTGTTTTTCCTGTTCCTGATTTTGATTGAACAAGTAAGTCTAAGTACAAAAATAAATTATAAGTTATTCATATACACATATGTATGTAAATGGAATTTCATTAGTTACCTAATCCTGATTTTCCAAGCGGTACTGAAGTTGCTTGAATTGCTGTTGGATATACAAATCCCGTTTTTTGCAATCCTTTGCGAACAGCATCGGAAAGTAACATTTTGTTGAACGGTGCTAACTCTTTAAGCTTTATATCATCCGTGCGCTCCTTGCCTTCCAGGCTATGAGCAACACATGCTGATGCCATTTTCTACTGGAGATACAATAGACTATTTGATTTCTAAAGGGATTCGCCGGTAAAAAATGTAACACAAAACTTTTAGCTAAAATTTTTTTTTTTTGCTACTTTTTGCAAGTTCCAACCTGTTAAATGTGTCTAACGCTGCGCGGTTTCACGCAATTGCGCTGATACCGGTGTTGGCGTTACTGAGGACTGTAATCTGTTAAAAGTGGCATACCATAGCCATAATAGCCACCCAATTGAATTTTGGTTTTTCTGCCCTTTCCCCCTGAAACCACGCATGAAAATGGAAATGCTTGCTATCAGTGTGAAAATACCTTTCCTATGTCCCATTTTCCACCAGGAAATTCTTGAATTCAACTCTGCTGGCGTTCTCTTTTGTGTTTTCTATTCGTGTCTACACTTGTCAATTTTTCTTGAAAGCAATTATGAAACAAAATATAGGCGCACAAAGAGGAGCGAAAGAGATAGCAAGAAAAAAAATATTAAACGAGTTGACGGTACGCTTTCAAGTGTACTCTACCCTTCTCTTAACACCTCCCTCGCCTATGTAGCGTTAGACTTGAATTCAAGAATTGCCTAGTTTAGAAAGGCACTATTATTTCAAGCGATTCTTAACCCTTCTGCTATGTTTAAGTAACTTTTACCCAATTTTAAGAAAAACTTGACGAAACTCATAGGTTTATTCCATAGAATCGTGTTGATTCTTCTTGCACGTGTTTACTGCATTAAATAGAGGGGCTAGCATACAAATTAAAACGAAAAGGGATTTGAAGACTATTAGGAAGATCTTAAACACTAATTGAACCAGTGTGTTAAAACTGCAAGTAAAACCTTTAATGAATTATTTTAAATAAAACAAGAATGGGGTTAAAAAATTGTAAGTAGCGCTAAGTTTTTATGAGTGGGTCAAATTGCCCCCTTGATTTCTTTCTAACGAAGCAGAAGGGTTAAACAAGAATAATTCCTAAGTGTCAACATTCCGAATTCATAATTACTTCCCGAATTAAGTAATCTGAGGTATAAATAAGAAACGAATTGCGTTCAATTTCAAATACTGTTGTGCCCTCTTAACCCCTGAGCGCGTTATTAATGGCTGTGCTGCAGTCGCAGCTGTGGACATGATGTTAGTGGATCCTGGGTTAATTTGGCATTCATTACAAATTGTGCGAACGCTCATATAAATATTTTCATAGTCTGGTAGCCTTGTCATAGTTTGCAACTAGAATTTTTGGCAAAATAGAAATTTGTAAAACCAAAATACTACTTTTTCTAATTTATTGAATACATAATAACAAAATAAATAGCTAACATAATTATGGGTGACGTCCAAACTCTAGTTGACATGGGATTTGCGAAGGAAAAGGTGTAAGTATGGAATAATAACTATCCGGCATTTCGAACCTATTTTTTCCTTCGTCATGCCAACTTGTACCTTTTGACATACACACAAATGTACAGGTGCATAATAACAAATCTCTTGTTCCAGGGAATATGCCATGAAAGTAACTAATAACAAGGGTGTAGAGCCGGCTATGGAATGGTTACTGGCACATGCGGATGAAGATATACCAACTGAATCAGCAACAGTACCGGCGGCATCTGTCGGTGATAGCAGTGCAGCAGTAGCTCAGACCGCAGATAACACTACAGATCCAACTACATCGACAGGCGTCGAAGCAAAATCTCTAAAGTGCGATGATTGTGGAAAATTGTGCAAAGATCAAACTGAAGTCGAATTTCATGCAGCAAAAACTGGTCATAGCAACTTCTCAGAATCTACGGAAGAAAAGAAACCACTTACTGAAGAAGAGAAAAAGGCACAGCTCGCTTTGATTGAAGAAAAGTTGAAACAAAAGCGACGTGAACGTGAAGAGCGTGAAAAGGCGGATGCATTAGAGCGTGAAAAAAATCGTATAAAATCTGGAAAGGATATGACTGAGGCGCGTAAACGCATGGAAGAGCTGGAAATGAAAAAGATTGTTGATCAACGCAAGCGCGAAAAGGCAGAAGAAAAAGCTGCAAGAGATCGTGTACGTGCACAAATTGAGGCCGATAAAGCGGCACGTAAAGCCAGGTAATAATAAATTTAATATTTTAGAAGGTAAGTCTCTTTACTTTTACATACTAAAAATACATTTTTAAACACAGGGAACAAAATCTAGTTGAATCACCTTCACCAGTGACTTCGCCCACACTGCCACCAGCCACAGCGTCCACATCTAGTGTTCGAGCAGCTCCTAAGGACTACACACAAACACGCATACAAGTTCGTTTACGTGACGGTTCCACCCTCTCTGAAACATTCAACGTTAAGGAGCAATTGTCGGCTGTGCGCGTTTTTATACAACTGAAAACTGGTGATGAAGACCCCTTTAATTTAATGACAACATTTCCTCGCAAAGTTTTTACAGATGAAGATTTTGAAAAACCACTAGATATTCTTGGTTTGGTGCCGTCTGCCGTGCTTATCATGACCAAATAAAACAAATTATTTTCTTAGTATGGAATATTTATAAATATTACTATTTTGTTTGTGATTCGACATTTTCATTTACTACTATATTTCAATGTAGCGTTTTATATTCAACTATTTTATAGCTTACGTATTTCGGATCGTATGCTCAAATAAAAAGAGGGTCAGTATGATTGAAAAACGAGTTTTCTGTGTATTCTTTATGCCCTTCATATCTCTAAAATTTAGAATTTCTGTAACTGACTTAAAAGATCTGTTAACATTAATAAATTTAACAGTAAACTTCTTGATTCTAGAGCTTGCATAGTGTAAACGGGTCGAGAAAGCAATTGCATGTAACTATGTTGGTAGAACTTTGTATCAACTTCTCGTTTAATTGAATTTGATTTTAAAGCTAATTAATGTCAATGGCTATTAACTCTCAAACCTAGATTAAGGTCAACCTGTAAAAAATCTACATAGAAATAGGTTCAATTGGAAGGATTGAATAGATAAGCTTGGGTAGGAGTTATAGAGTAAGAAATAAACATTGCAAAGCACAGGGTTTTCGGCAAGCAAAATTTGTAATCCAATTATTATAAATTCATTTGCTTAGTGGTGTTGTAAGTGATGGTCATTTGTCTGATATGAATCCGATAAGCTCCGGTACTCCCTTGCGGTACAGGCCCGACTCTCGAAAGACAGATTTGGTATGACAAATGGTACCTTCTAGGTCATATGATTCGCTCCTTTCAGAAGTGAAGAGAATATGAGTTGTATTTTAGTTGCTTCGACAGGGGTGGACCAGAAGGATATACATAGGTGTTAGAAGAGTAGGCTCGGCTGAGCAGACAAAAAGGTGGTTAGTATTATGGGGGGACAAGCCGCATGCCGGACAAACATTAGGCAAGTCGGGGTTCAATCCCGCGACTATGCCAAGTGATAATCAAATTGAAAAAAATCGGAATGAATCCGGTAATGATCAGGAACTAATATTTTTTTTGTGTTTATTAGATTTATTAAACATAATTGATTTCTACATTATAGGCGAACATATTAAAAAACATCATAAGTTAATTATCTACAAGTAAATTATCATAATTTTCCAACTGCATTCATTGACAACTTAAGCGTACATATGTAATTCGTAATAACAGTTTTTTGTGTGTTTAATGTAAAGATTGCTAATGTTAATAATATGTGCTAAGCGTAATTAACGCATATACATACCTCTCAATTATTTTGTTTTTGTAAGCATCATAGAAATTGGTTTCATAATAATGTACTCGTATAAAAACTTTTCGTCATCTCAATTAATTTTTGTATGCTCTCATTTCTCATTCAAAGTTCTACTAGTTGCGTTATTAAAAATATACATACATATGATAATTTCTCTCATCTACCTATAAATAGTCGTGTGTATAAATTCTTCACATAATTTTCTCTCTCATTTTCAATTACAATAATTATTTCATTTATGAAAATTGTACAGTGGCTTATTTTGAATTAGTGCTTCTCAAAAATTAAGCGTAACCGATTTGCAACCGTTTGACTGGTGAGCGTGTGAATTGGAGCAAAAGTACTAAATGTTAAACAGCGTATAAAATTCGTTAGGCTAGTTTAAGCTGAACGAAATGAGAACTGACAGTTGTGATAAAATGGTTGACTTTTGTTTGTTTGACTTTTGCATGAATAGCACCAGCTCTCTTCGTTAAAAGCAATATACTGTTTTTACACATCTTTCAAAATAGACCACTGTACACCCCACAAAGCTGTCTATTTCGATACATACATACATACATAAGCTCCACAGCGCGAAACCGTTTCAGTTTTACAATGTAAACCACATAATGAATTGTAACAACTTATAAGTGTTTACTACTGGGAATTTCCACTTTTCCTCCTGTTCCCGTAACAATGGCGGCACATTACTCGGATAATGTATTGGCTTCGATATATGGCAATTGGTAATGACAGTTCCGCCTGGATAATTGATTGATACAGCATCACCAGGCAGCACACCATCACAATCTGTCAACTCGAATTGTTTGTCGAAACAAATGCGTATCTCCTCCAAATAGCTCACATCACGCTTATTATCATATAAACAATGTATGGATGGATTTTTGCCCAAAGTTTTTACCAAAGCTGTTTGTAAAGCCACAACCGTATTATTCGAATCTGGATGTATACCGGCACTACCCAATATATTCGACATTAAGTATTGATCGCGCCAATCTAAACCTTTTTGAAAATATTTCAATTCACTGTCCAACTCCTCTAGGGCTGCAGCGCATGTACCATGTTTCAGCCATTCGTGCTGCCAGAAATGTCCTAACTTTTGTTGTCCATCAATTGTGGGCCAATATGTTTCAAGATTATCTAGTATTTGTTGTAGTTGGTTCAAATCAAAGCTGGCTGATTTGTTACAAAAACTTGGTCCCATATGTCCCAATTTCGTTGGCCAAACACCGTGTATAGTCCAGAATTCTTTTTTGTTTGGTAAAATGCAAGCGTGGGTGCTATCCTCCTCTCGCCAATGATAACATGTTGTAACAGGCCATTGTTGTGTAAATATGAGTAGATCGAAGTCATGATTGCCGTCGTCATTCTCAGCGCTTAAATCTTCATCAGAGAAGTCATCAAGGAAAGGTGATAGCTCGTTGCTCGTAAGATCGCTGTCATTGTATTGATCGATGTTTGCTGTTTGTGTATGGCCCTCGAAAACATCTTCTGCGCTCTGGTCGATTGTGAAGCTTAAATGAGACAGAGAATGGAAATAAATTAGCCTTTTCGGTTTAAATTATGTTTTTAGTTTGTAATATTGAAATTGTGTAGCTCATTGTTATATATCTGGGGTGGGGTGAGAGCGAAGATGGAGATGACAAGTGTAGCGGGAGGTTAAGCACTGCCCGCTAGATGTTCAAAATATGTTCTCCAATGGAATGTAAATCACAGACTGTGTCAATAGATTAGAGGGTAGGTCCTTCTTCCCGTTGTAGGCGGACTGTTAACAGTAGGTGCTAGTACCAGATAAATGCCTGCAGGCTGTCCATATATTCGCGGAGATTTTAGAAAAACAAAAATGGGTCCTACTAAGGTGAGAAAAAACAGATGCCGGTTGGCTTGGAGTTATACTCGTATACTAAGTTCTAAGTCAAAAGTTAGGTTCTAAGTCAAAAGAAAGTTTGTTGCTTAAGTCTTTTGTTTGACTCAACTTTTAGGTGGCCTGTAATCTGTACTACTGTGGCGACTAGACTAAACATAACAAACTGTTTAAAACATTTATTAAATATAATTAAATTTGTGGTAAAACTGCAAAGCTATGTAAAAGTCATAGTCAAATTCCAAAAAGTGTATTCGCTTTGAATTTTTTTCCTGCTTTAGGAACTTATTGCTCTCAATCGTACAAATTCGTATTAATAACAGCAAACTAAACAATTTGGAACATGTAAAGCGCGCTTAATGTTCGCTCAAACCCAACTTGTGACGAGCGACTCATCATTTTTATTTGAGCTGGCTACGTTGGTTGATAATGCAAAACCGACCAGTTAGACAGCTCAAACGTATGAATGTATGTACGTGCGTGTATATCTGACTAAGCCGGATTTTCCCAATGTGAGCACAATAAGCTTTGATTGTGATTTACTTTACTTATAAACAACATTTGAGTTCGAGTGCTTGTCATTTGTGAGTTTTTGCGTTAAAAGGTTGTGCTATCAATGATAAGTTTAAGGTTTTATATTTTGGCATTTTGCCTACAATTTTGCATATTTCTTAATATTTTTGGAGAAAATGGCACAACAATGGCAGATACACCACTTGGCGGCACACCAGGAGCAGGAGCAGCAGGAACAGCTGATATTGTAGCCGCAAGTGTGTTGAATTTTGCACAAGATGTCGGTTTGTTATTGAACGAGAATTTACATTTGGGTAAAACTACAATCTTTTCACCTGTAAGCATTATGTCCTCAATGGCTGTATTGTTGTTGGGATCGCGTGGTAAAAACTATGAAGATTTAAGGCATATCTTTGGTTTGGATGTGCCACCACTGCGAGATGCCTTCAATGCCTTTCATACAGAATTTGGTGCTATGATGCAGGAAATGCAAGACAACTCAGCTGCGTTACAGTCCAGGAATCGTGATAATTGGCGCAATACAAATGTGCAATTTAATATACGTGCCACGGCGGCGAAAGTGAATGATGAGGCTGCACAAGCTATGACTAACGTGATAAAGATTGTAAATGGACTTTTTGTTAAGAATGGTTATCAGTTGAATCCAAATTATAGGTATGTATGTATAGAGTGTATTGTTTACAATGATATGCAGCTGTTTGTGTGCATGTACTATACCCGGTAGTGAAAAACGACCTAATTTGTAAAAAGAAAAAGTCTAAGTTTCGTAGAATGTGGGGTTGCCCTGAGTTGAAAAAAACACAGCTCAAATTCTAGGTTGAATGGTGTGAAGTGAAGACGCAATCGACACAATCGTGGATCACGTAAATTTTAGAGCTCTACCATGAACCGTGGAAAAGTGAGGGCTAGGCAATTAGGACTTCGACGTCCAACTGAACGTACCCTACAGTTTCTTTTCAACAATAAAAAGTTTGCTACTGGGCGAGTTTTAAGGAACTAAGAAAGGTTCAAACACTTGAGTTAGATGTTTGGGATCTGTCAGAAGTGTTTACGGAGATGGCTCAGTATCAAGTTGTCTTACAGCGTGCCGCAGTTTGAAACTGTTGAGCATCTTGTTAAGCTCTTTAAATCTGAAAAATTGGGAAGACATAACCGGCTACCTGCTAACCTTTTATGTTGCCATAAGCTCTCTCCGTAACTTGATCAGTGAACGTGAGCACAAAGTCGTTTCCAGATTTTGAAGGCCTTTTTTTTAACTTTAATTAACCTTCCTGAACTTTGAGTAAACTTTGAAATTTTATCTAAATTATTACATATTTGCCTTCAATTATTAAAATTAGTAACATTTGTAAAGTTTGTTGAGCTCAAGGCCTCTTTTGTATTTCTAAATTTATTTGTCGATATTTCGATCTCAATCTGAGATCATCAACAGGAGTTCTGAAATTTCTTTTTATGTGGATTCTGTTCAGAACTCGCTATATTTTAACATTCACTACTAATATATTGCACACAACTGCATATATTGACATATCTAGATATTTAAATTGTATAAGCACTTTTTATAATACTATTTTTAAAATTTCAGGGACATCATCAATACCATATACAAATGCGATGTCACGTCATTGGATTTCAATACACCAAAATCGCGTGATTTGATTAACGATTGGGTTAACAAGAGTACCTTTGGCAAAATTACAGGCATCATAACCGATAATATCTCAGCGGATACGAATGCTATAATAGCAAGCGCTCTATACTTCAAAGGTTACTGGGACAATCCCTTCATACGTGGTGTCACCGTATTAGACAATTTCTATCCAGACGGTCTACAAAATCCACCAATAAAAGTTGAAATGATGGCTACAGCAGGTGCATATCCTTATTATTATGCCAATGAATATGATTGCCGCATAATCGGTTTACCTTATGTAAACAATTTCACAACAATGTATGTGATACAACCGAACAATTCGAATCGTGAATTATTACGAAATTTACAAAAAACTTTAGATGCAACAAAAATTGAAGGCATGATCGCCAAAATGACTTATCAAAATGCAATATTTGCATTTCCAAAAATGCATTTAACACAAAATATTAATATGAAAAATATATTTCGTTCACTCGGTGTTAACGGTATATTTGTACAGCCAGCTTTAGATTTAACCACCAAAGTGTTGCGTCGTGCTCAGCATGGCGTTGTATTTCCATCAGAGAAATCAACGAGTGCACCGCAGGGTGGTATATTAGATTCGTTGGAGCGTTGGAATTTGGAGCGTAATACGAGTAGTAATTTATTATCCGATCTTTTTGTGGGCGACATTGTACACAAAGTGGATTTTGTAGTGGACGAAAATGGCACGGAAGGTGCCGCTGCTACGGTCACGTATTTGAAACGTTCTGGCGGTAATGTGTTGTTTCGCGCCGATACACCGTTTTTGTTATTGGTACGGCATGATCCTACGAAATTGCCGCTATTTTATGGCATCGTAAATTATCCTTTACCACATTTCGTTTAAAGTGTATTGAAAGGTGAAAAAGTAAACCCAACAAGCATTTAGGTTAATGTTTCCAAAAATGATTTATATATATACATACCTAAGTGTAAACGTTTTTAGTATTTCTAAGTTTGAAGTATTTCTTTTATAAACATGTAGAAATAAGTTTTGTAAATTTAACTTCCAATGAAGATGTTTACGAAAAAAACTGTTTCGTCAAATTCTTTTATAAAACGTCAACCTTTTAAAAACCTCGAGAAAGGTATACATAAATTATTTAAATTTGTTTACGAAGAATTGAAAAACCAAAACATTTTTATTTTAATTAATAATGTGTTATAACAGTTTTTATATAAGATTGACAACGAAAAGAAGAAGTCAGATCTCAATTCGATAGCAATTTGTTAAAATTTTAATAACATAAAATAATTGTTTATTTCAAAAAGATTTTTAAAATTTTAATTTCCGTTTGCTTTGCTTGCTGGGTAAGAATTTGAGATTTACTAATTTTCGCAGCCAAAACAAATATTGCAATTACAACAAAAATATACTAACTACCTACTATCTACCTCTAAGTAAGCAATAAAATATTGCTACAAACAAGAATCATTTTATTTTTTGCCTGAGACCAAATAATAACTACAAAATGTCATTTAAATATTGCTTCAATTAAACTTTTATTTTTCCTAAGCCACAAGTATTTTATTTAATGATCACTGACCCCCGCTGACGACATTACAGCGTTCGAGTGAGCGCAACTGGGTCGATGGGCAATGCCGATCCGCCTCGGAGAAGAACGACAGGCCACAGTCCAGCAGTTGGTGAGAGTCAGGACAGTATTTTTAGTAAAAAGCCACTACAGAACTAAATGAGGGAGCGTGAAGAGCTTAAGATGCTAGCTGATTAGAATAATGCCCAAACATTTAGTTGAAGACGCATGATTTCAGGACCAGGTCGTTAAATGACTAAATAGTGGATAACCTCCAATAAAGTGTTAACACAAAGCGACCAAGAACTTAAAGCGCATTTTCCCATGTACCTAGCATTGAAATACGCATTATATGACTTAAAAATTCCAAGTGTTTCAATAAGCTCAGTGTAGATCTATATGGGTGTGAGATATGTTAATTGAAATGCCGGTTAAACCTATATTTATGAACATAGAATATTTTACAATTAGCAGTTGTTTGTTAGTTTTTTATAACAATGTTTTTTTTGGCTATTCGTCATGCTTGTAAATAACTAAGTGCTTCCTGAATTTGGGGAATATACATTGACTATTTTGAGTAGTCTCCCTGCAGGAAATTCGACAAGTCAGAGATAGCCTAGAATTAAATAACTTGACGACATTATTTTCTTTTACCTATGTATATGGCGATGCCAGTTGGTGACCATTGCCCTTCGGAAATTTCTAACCTGACTTCGTTTAACTATTTAGATCTCAATAGGTTCTCTTTCGGGTGGTTATGTTTAACCGGTACAGAACGAAATGTTAAGGGTCTATCCTTAAAATTGTCTATTTTCCAGTCTCGCCACTCCATATAAAACATATACTTAGGCCAATGAAATCGTTGTGTTGATTACTTATATAAAATATCTCAAACATTGGCGAATGATAAGAGCGTGCTGTTGAAGATGTTTGCTGGGTTGCTGTAATTTTTTAAGCTTCCTTCTGTTTATTTGGCCATGTCTGTATATTTGTTATTTTTTCAGCGGCTTCTCTTTGTAACAATACGCTTAATAGTGCCATTACTGATAATTCAATATAGGGATGTTACGAATGTTATACATTTAATAATCGCTCAAGTGAATCCAAATTTTAAACGGGTCTCTTTGAAAAGTCTATTCTAAATTAAACTTTCGGATGATTACTGATAACTTATTTACTTATAGAAAATAATTTTTTATAACTTAGGTGGGCTGCATGCTTGCTTTTTATACCTTTCATATAGTATATTATATATTTAAAAACATTTATTGGGCTCTTTTTTTTCATTAAGTACTCACAAATATTCGCCTAATTTGTTGCAAATGTAAAAGTCGAAACTGTGCAAATCATTCGCATATGATAATGCGGTTATTTGCAACATCCCTATTTTGAAACTAAGTTATCGCTGATTAATGTATTGAATTTGTTGTTTTGAATTTTTTTCATTTGATGAAACTATTTTTTATTTATGTGGTTTCGAATTCCAATGAACGCAGATAATTTCCTTCTAAACAGTAGCGTTTCACTTTGTCTGTTTATTGTTAGTAATAGGAGCATTATATGGGTTAGTAATGAATCATAAAAAATAAATAGTTTAAATGCAATTGAAGCAGGAACAGTAAGGTGGAAATTTGAAGGCAGTTCAATGGCATGCCGATCATCGTAAAGAGTAAATGTGAACATAGTATTTATTGTTCGAACGTGTTTTATTATAAATATAGGAACGAACCATCTTTTTTTTATCTATTCCATAAATGAATCATGGAGCATCTGTCGTGGTAATTCGAATAAAGTTGTGCCTTCTGTTTGCTTCAGCAAAGGACTATCCACGTAGAAATGCCACTATAGCGACTATAATAACTTTTCGGGTGGACATCTTCATTCATTGTCATACCCTGGCTTAGCCGTTGTTGCAGGACTATATCGACAGCCACACTGCAAAACCCTGTATGTTCAAAACCAAAAAGTTTTCAGGAGAGGGAAAAAACTGTGATAATTATAATATACATATGTATATGAGAGACGGTTATTACATTTCACCACAGGAAAGAAACGGGAAGTGGTAACCCGATTTTGACTGCATTTTAATGTGCAAAATATCGCGATCTATGGCAAAGGCTCAGAACCTTTATTTTGAAAAAATAGTGACTTACGGGGTTTTGCAGTGTGGCTGTCTATATTTAATTGTCTGAACTTCATCTAGGCCGTGTAAAAATTATTTTCGTTTTTTTGTTTCTCAATCCCCTACTCAGCCCAAACTTGCAGATATGGCAAAAGACTTTTTCAGTGAGCTTTCTAGACCATTTTTTTTTTTTAGAGATTTCTTGCTTTTTTGCACCATTACAGATTTTCCCAAAAAGCAATTGCTGTCTTTACTCAGGTCTCACTGTACCAAAACTGAGTGTATTACAAAAAATACTCGAAAAAATTTCGCTCAATTTATATTGCGTTGTTCCAGGCAGGATCACCTCCGCGTCAAATTGTACGTGTTTTGTAAATATTATTTTTCGGAACAGAAAATACCAGAAATGTTGAACACATACTAGTTCATTAGAATCAATAAACAATATAAAGCACTTCTTTACACGAAGTTTCGAACGCGTTGAATTGCATTGCCAACCGTTACGATCTTCTGTTACCTGGCAACCTTTAGAATTGACACGCAAGAGCGGCTTAGCGTTGACTTCGTCTATAGATCGTTTATATTTTTTAATTTCCCATCTTCATTACAACTGATCGCTCTGAGCATTAGATCAAAGCTTTGATTCTAGCTTTTTAAACTCAGATTTTATAGTGAGCGATCTAGCGAACTTTGGTTAGTACCCACATAAATATGTAGTATATATGTATGTATGTGTGTGTGTGCTTAGCTTGAGTTGACATTTTATGCAGCTTCTGCACATTTGCCGTACACTTCTACCACTTTCGTGTCTGCACTAACCCTTTTGTTTACCGCATTGATTTTGCAAATTTTCACATTTTTGTAATAAATACGACTTAAGTAGCACATATTTATTCACTTTACTTTTTATCTCATATTGGCGAGTGTTTTTCCTTTGTGCTTGTTTATTTATTTTCATTATCGATTGCTAGGTTATTACTTTTATCACTTACCTAATCGCATTCAACCATTGCGAGATAAACACCAACAAGCCAAAAGTGGTTACAAATATGCAATTTCGTTCCATTTCTAATACAACTAGAGTGGGTAGGAAATTAATTTTGATTTTGGTTTTTGCTTAATATTGCTCAGTCATGAATCACTTTATAGTTTGTATGCAATTCTTTATTTCAATAACAAATTTTATGAAACTGTCAAGGTGCGTAATATCGAGTTTTGTTGTTTTCGTTTTGCCTCGCTAACCCTCTCGGCGTTCTCTACATACTTAGTAGGTACGCTCTAATATTTGTAGTGTTGTTCAATTAAGAATTTCTTTTTCTGTTTTGTTCGTTTTAATATTTTTTTTTTATTTCTGTACACAAAAGCGTTTGCAGTCTTTATTTATTAAGAGACTTTTATCATTTGTTATTTAGTCAGCTTTTCATTTGTTGTTATACTAATAAAATTATTACGCTTGTGCTCTCTGTATTACAAAATTTTCTTCACCGTTTTCGGCATTACGACAAGTTTCTTTTGACGTTTTCTAGCATTTTCTTTTTTATCGCTTATTTTCACTACACTTTTACTGTCATTTGATTAAAATTTTTGTTTTTTTTTTTGGATTTGCTCTATGCAAATAATTGTGAAAAAATGTTGTTTAATGTGGCACGTTTTGTTACAAAACCATCGAAACAGCAATAAAATATTTGTATGAACAAAATCTGACTACCTACTATAATTATTATGCGAACGTCGTTGTCATTTGTGTTTCTCTCATTTCATTTTAGTGGCGCTCTAATAACATGCTGAGCGTTTAAATGAGTTTCACTCGAATGTTGTGTTGTTGGCATCTTGCAGAAAGACAACAGCAGCTAACAAACAAAAACACTCGCTCAAAGAGCAAACACCACCACCAAAGCACGGATAGCTAACTATAGGCGGAGCTAAGAGAATTGTTTAGTTAGTGATGATGCGAATGTTCACATAAGCGAAACCCGGATATTTTTCTTTGATTCGAACATCCACATTTATGCTTCGGTTGGAAGTGTTAACCTTTGCTGGAAGGTATCCTATAGTATGATGTTAGGACTTTTGAAACTAACTCCAAGCCAACTGACACCTACTAACAATAAAGGGCGCCAGTTATCCTTTCTTACAAACAGTAATTACAAGTTTAAAGCAGTTGAAAAGCGGAAGAATCAACGACTATTTCCTATTGTTTAAGTCACTGTTCAAGCGAGATAAAACAATTTAAATAACTTTTTGCTCAAGACGGTAGTGTAGGCCTGAGCCAAGCCAAATAAAACATTACAAGAAATAACTTAAATGAGCTATTATTCGCCCTCCATAACGCTTAAATAGTTCACCAGCACGATTTCCATGTCATGACCGGAGTAGAGGTGGTTTCTATTTTCTTGCAATCATAGAAAAGATATCCTCTCTTATAAGAAAACACACATTTTAGGCAAATGTGCCAAAGCCTTTATAACGTTATCCACCATCGCCATCAGGTAAAATGGGTTTCTGATGAAACTTTGGCTTTTCTTCTTGAATGTGAATCTCCTTTCAAGCGTTAAACTGCTGAAACACACCACTAGTTATTCAAAATTTTTGAATGAATTGCATAACAACCAAAGTAAACCTTAGATTCACAAAAAAATTACTTTGCTCAAATGACGTATTTCTTATTAACATTTTCTATAAACATATTTGCAAATTTTAGTGAGCTCAAGACCGTTTATAATAATTCTTAGTCAATTATTATTGTTTTTGAGTTTAGGAAAAATTGGTAAGTAGATAAAAATTACAAAGATATGTACAGCGATGGACGGGATGAAACATGTCAAAACAATAATAATTGACTAAGAATTATTATAAACGGTCTTGAGCTCACTAAAATTTGCAAATATGTAAAAATTAAGCAGACCATTAAAACCAATAACAATTTTCTATAAACATTTTGCACATGATAATATTTAACTACACATTTATTAGTTTGCCGCTTAAGTCTTTTGTTTTATCTTTACTAAGCATTTGATTTAAAGAAAATTAAAAAATATTCAACAATCAACGGCGACATCTATACTTCAGCTCCTGGCAACATTTGGCTGTCTGCAATGATAAATTATTGTGATTCTTGCTTTGCAGTGCGTATGGCGCCATCTACATTTCAGAAAATTTAATGCATTGTAATAGCCAAAACAAAGAGCAAATTAATAACAAGTACAAAGAACATAGAATAATAAGAGGGAGCAGTTTGCCACACAATTTTTGTCTGGAACGTTTTGGTGTTCCTCTAGAAGATCCACGACAGGGCTCTTACCACACTTTTTAAAGCCTGTCCGCAATCAATTTCTTGCTTTTTCCTCTTTAACCAGCTAGACGGCGAATTTTTCTGTTTTGTTTTGATTTTCATTATCATAACAATGGCCAACAAAAAGTGTTGATCACATTTCTTCTCCAGGATTTCATGTATCGTGAAGATTTGATCGAAGGCGCATAATGTTAAATCCGCTTGTCGGCCATGAGCTTTAATCTTTTGCACAATATGGTTCCTAGAACTTTATATACGATATTGACCAATATTGATCAATCTTGAGTTCCAATGTGATGTCATAACATTCGGAAGATGTAATGCTTCTTCGCATAGTCCGAGATTGGGGTATGGGATTTATCATCTAGCTCGCTATTTTGCTATGAGGACAAGTTTTCCCTATAAAACTTAAGTACGCTGTATTAATCTATGCTCTTTGGCTGTACTTTGTTTAATTTTTTTACCCTCAACGTATACATCCGGTTATAAATTTTTTTTCAAATGCGGATAGCGAAGGAAGCACAGTTAACGGAAAAAATTGGAAAATCTCTTAGGCGAACTTTTAAAATGGATTAAGCTCATTGTTCTTTTGCTGAGGGCAAACGTCTTCATGTTACTTACCATTTGCTTTTTCTTTAAAAATAAATAAACCATCAAATATTTAAATATTGTATAATTTATTTTACACATTTAATATAATTTGTTAGTTTAATTTTATTTCTGTATTTATTTTGTGCTAGTTAAATTATTATTTTTTTCCTATTTATATATTACATTTCACATCAGTTAGCAATTATCATTACACTAAATAAGATTACCTTGGATTTTGATTGTGGTCATTCAAGTTTTTTTTGTATTTTACGCAACATATCTCACACCATTTATTAAAACTATTATTATTTTAAAAATTGTTTGTTTGTTTTGTTTTGTTTTTTTTCTTTCAGACTACTTTTGTGCAAACACACATACATATGTACAATACATGTAAGCATGTTTGCATGTATTTAGGTGTATAACAATATGAGGATAACTTGAAATATTTGTTGATATAGATTATTAATAATCTACGATTGTTAAACATGTTCAGTACAAATTGGTTTTGTTTGCTATTTTGTTGTTTTGGTTTATTAAATTCGTACAATTCGATGTGTTTAATTATCAAATAAAACTTTCATAATTATGTATATATTTTATAATTATACAAAATGAACTATAAATAATGTATATACTATTTTTGGACACACAGTTTCGTAATACAACAAGTGTGTAATATGTATTTCGGGTTTCAGTTTGGCACCTATCGTAAATAGTCAAAATTTGAATCTAAATATTATTTTGATTTATTTTTTAATTTCACGTTGAATTAAGTATTTGAAGAGGCTAAAAATTTGTGACATTTTTTTCGAAGAAATTTGTTAATAACGATTAAGCAAAAATACGTACTTCACAATTTTTCGAAATTCGAGTTATTTTCTTAGTTATACTGTAAATATACACATTTTCGTATTCCCAAAATTTTGGCTTAATACTTCGCGATTGAACAGAGCGATTTTGGTCATTTTTGAAACATATGTATGTATATACAAGATGGTGCCTTCTAGGGACTTCAAAAATAGATTTGTAGCTATACATATCGTTGAAAATAACTCAAATTTCGAAAAACTAATTCAAAAGGAAACTTTTATTGTTGTGAACTATGCAAACAAGTTTCAGAAAGAAAGTCGAGCTTTGGAAAAAAAAGGGTCGATTTCCCAAATGTTTACACAAGAAGATTATTGAAAAGTTCTAAATCTAACCAAACGCAAAATGTAAAAGCAGCTCAATAAACTCAGAAAAATTATTTTCTAAAACGAACAAAATTTTCCTATTTTAGAAAGAAAAAAAGTAGATTGACATGTATTTTGAGTCAACGCTGCTTAGTGCTAATTGAAGTTATTTAGAAGCAAACAAAGAATTGCAAACTATCTTCCTTTGTCATTTCCAAACTCAAAGGGACTCTCACTTGCTCTGCCGCAAATGTTGGGTGCACATACGAACACTAACTTTACTTCGTTGGCACCACGAGAAGGACCATAAATAGTTCGGTCATGATACCGGCCTTTTAATTTTTTTTCGGTTGTATGTTGTGTTTAACTTCTGGTTCACTGTGGCTCGTATGTGGTCTCTTCCACCATGGCAACCGCCTGCGCGATTAAGCCGAAACTAAGATAAAATGCTTGACAACGGATAGTAGCTGCACACACTCTTTTGATATTGAATAATTCCAAATTTAATTATCGTTAACTTTTTTACATATTAGGTATTTTCTAATTCAGTGGCACCATCGCGGTGTCTAAAAAGTTAAACTAACGAACTGGACAGGGTTTCATTGCTGAATTATTGAAATTACACACAAAGTCCGGCTACAATTTTAATTTTGATTTCATTTCTTATTCCTTACTTGTTAATAGTAATAGTTTATTATGTATTTTGATTAAAATTTTTTTTTTGTTTTTTTCTTCTTACGCTTAAAGTATCTAACTATTTACTACATATTTCTGTTTCCATAATTTAGCATTTTTTTTTTATATTTTTTGGCATAAATGTTTTACTACCTACAAGTTGTTTTAAAAAAATGCTTATATTATAATTTTTTTACAATTTCTTAAATTTGTATTTTGTTTCATAAATTTTGAATTTGGCACATGGTTTCCGAAATTTTTTATTTTTTAATTTCAATTTTTATTTTTTGAATAAAATACTTATAAAAAATTTGCTCGAAGACAATTTTTCATTTAAATGTTTGTAGTTTGTTATCTTCTACTTGTGATCTTATATTTATTGATGATATTAATTTTTATTGATGCGCGTTGTTTTGTTGTTTTGTTGATCCTATAGGTTGGAAAGTTCATCTACATATATTGCAAAGATTTTCAGCCAGTCCTTTGTCAAATGCTTAATTTCGTTCTGTAGTTTGTGAGGAAACCACATTTGATAGGACGTGATGGAAAATCGTGCCAATATATACCAATTTACTTTCATCCCAAGATTTTCTTTTGCAACAATAACGCTCAATGCAGTCTACAATGCATATCTTAGATATATTAGTTTCATTATTAGTATTTATCAAAAATCTAAATATCTATAATCATATATTTGCTGAAGTTCTTTTATGAGTAAATAAATGCGAAACTTTTAATTATCGTTTTTTTTCAAAAGCCGAATTTAGTTGGAAGTGATTCTCATAGTTTTTTGTATTCTTGTTTCTTGTTTCATTCTAAAAATTATATATACACTTATAATATAATTACCTGAATATTATATGTATATACATTTTTTTATAAATTATGAATACAAAATATAAATAATGGAGCATTTTATAATAGTAAATGCAAAATTATAAATATATTTACCTTGATATTCTGTAGTAGTAGGTAGTCGTTATAGTACATTTATTGCAAAAAATGGCATTTATTGATTTATAAGTAACATTTATTGAATACATTTATAGTAATAATCTACATATGTAAAAATGATTCAAAAATAATATTAATTTCTTTTGTAAAAGTTTTCTCTTGAATGCCTCTCATTAAGTGGGTCTCACGGTCACACATAAATTAGCCAAAAAATACATAAAAATTTCAAAAAAAAAAAACATGCATTCTAAACAAAATCATGAATAGTTGGTTTTAGATATAAACGAAGAGAGGTGAGAGAGCTGCCCTCAATTAAAAAAATTCAGAAAGAACATACTTTGAATAATTTCTCTTAGCTATGTATCTTGTATACTCCTATAATTTTAAGTTGGCATATAATCAATCTCTTATTAATTAAATATATTTTATTTAAATACGATCTGAGCCCTCGTTGCTTTCCTGAGTCTTAAAAACTCTACCTTTTAACGTTAGAATTTCCAAAACCAACTTTTCTACGAAACCACTTACAATCATGGCAGAAAAAGGGAGGTAGTTCCATTGTAAAATATTTGTCGCCGTGTTAGCTATTAAAAAATGTTGTTTTATTTGTTAAGAAACAAAAAACATTCTGTGAAAGAATATTAAAAAAATGTTGGTAGGCTTCAATGAAAGGGAAGAATAATAAAATTTTCATATATAGGGTGTTTTTTTTACAGGTTTGTTTTTCGAATAGAGATAAAACTGGCATTTTGTGGTCAAATCTGGCAACTCTAATGTCACTTATGTTCATTTTGGTTTGCCATTTCATCATGAACAGGTTGACAAAAGAACAACTCTTGCAAATCATGCAAATTTATTTCGAAAATAATGGTTAAAATTTTTTTATATATTATATATACTAAGGCTTACACCCACAAACAAAATTTTGAAATGAATACATATAAATTTTTGTTAAACCTAGAAATCAAATTCTACTATTCTTACTCTCTCTTACCATGTGACCGATCAGGCAACACCGTGCTAAATTTTGACACCAAATAAATGTCAAATAAATTTCTCTTTCAATCAAAATTTAGGTAAGATTGACAAGCTATTCATGACAATGGAATTACCTTCTTTTTATGCCATGTTTACAATCATACTAAATTATTTAAAGTAAACTTAAGTTTAATAGTTGATTTACAGTTATTTACAAGTATCTACACTTCCTTAAATAGTTTTGATTAGTTTGTAATACATAGTCTTTGTGTTTGCTTTTTCTTTTGAACAATTATTTATAATTACTACTTCAAAAAAATGACATACATATACAACCTTAGGTCGAATTTTGTTCATTTACTTATTACCTAGCTAGTAATTAAACATTAAAATACAACTACATACATACATAAGTTTCGGGTAGGTGGTGGGAGAGGAGTGGTTAAAAGTTGAATAATGCATTATTGGGTTTGGGAATGAGTTTTAGATGCGAGAGAAAAATTAGTTTTACTTCTAATGCATATGTGGAAGAATGTGGATTTCATAGTTTTCATACAATAAATACATAATTTGGAAATGGTTTATCTTGGTGTGTGGTGCGTATGTGTGTGTGTGGTTTTTAGGTGTTTCTTTTAAGTCTTGTAAAAATTTTGATTGATTGTCCGAAAGTTTAAATTCATCTGTATTGCATTGTTTGCATGTACCAAATACTTGTTACCAAGGGGGAGAGTGGGGAGATCAGAAGTAGTTATTGGAGGTCAAAGGTTATTCCTATTGAGGTTATTTGCTACATACACCCTAAAATAAGTAGAACTTTGGGATTTAGGTTCATATAGATAAAAGTTTGCAATATAAAACAACAACATCAACATTCAAATATACATACTACATATGTACATACTTGTATGGTCGTACAACATGAAAGTTTCGCGCCAAAATAAATTCACTAAACTTCAATCAATTACACACACATTTTCACTAAGTTCGATCGCTTATCGTTAACAATGCAGCAAACACCTGCCACATATGTATGTATGTATGTATGTATGTACATGGATGTACATACATACATATCTACATATACATACATACATATGTACATTTGTACTATGTATGTATGTATGCTTAAAATTGCTGCTGCAGCTTCGTATCTCACACAGATATTGAATAATCAGATTTTTCACTCAACAATTTTTGTTGTGGCGGTGCAGGTGAATGTTGTTGTCGTGACGGTGGCAATTGGGCTGGTTGTTGTTGCGGTTGTATGGCTACTTGCCCTTTTTGTGATTGTTGTTGCTGCTGCTGTTGTTGTTGTTGTTGCTGTTGCAGCTGTGATGTGGTTGATGATGGCCTTGACCATAATGTCGATCGCATACCCAATTTTAATTTCTTTAAAGTTTCCACATCACATTCAACTTCCGACAATTCAATTCGTTCTGTTTCTATGGGTAATTGATGAAAACCACCACCGCTAGGCATTACGGTACATTCAGCCTGTAACTGCAACGGATGCAGGGTGCGTATGCCTCCAGTTCTATTGACATCAATTTTATCGACGTTGTTGTTGTTGTTATGATAGTTGTTGTTGTTGTTTGTTGTTGATTAGTGCATGTAGGTTAAAGGAGGAAAATATTTAGGGGGTTTACAAATTACGGTCGGTCTCATGCAACAAGCAAAAATAACAAATGTGTTCCTATGCGAATGACCCTTCGAATCTGTGTGTATGTGTGTGTGTGTGCAAATGTATGAAGTTGGTTTTAGTGTTGGTATGTTTGCCTTTTTCCAAATTCTCATTCAATCTCTCACATATGTACCTACCTCTCTGTGGTTTTGTAAACATTAGGATGTCGTCGTTGTTGTTGTTTTATGTTTGTACTAATCTTTGGGTATAAAATCAAAACTAATTCGACCAATTAAGTAACTCAACTCTTTTTAAATGTCAGCTACTTACAGTACACGTACAAGCGTTTGGAAACAAGCAAAAACACTCCCTTAAAGCTGAGCTAATGCATCAAAACTTGAAAGATATTTTCTTGGTCAGTATTTAACAAAAAATCTGATGAAATGATATCCCAGTAGGAAAATTAGTGAATTGATTGATGAACTTCATTATGCAAAAATTAATGCACAGTTCATGACGTGCCCTAAAATATGAAAAGCGGATGCATACTCGTAAAGAGCGGATACTTAAAACATACTCTATGTTCTCAAATGCCATTTTTAAATGATAATAATATGGATATAATATTTTATTTGAATTTTTAATAAAAAATTCAAATTATGTGCATTTTATTTAACGACATAGAAAACAACTGCAATTTGTGTGTCGTCTACTTTGCGAAACAGCTGATTGCGAATACGCGAAAATCGAGAAAAAATAGTTAGTGAATACCAAATATCGTGATAAATATCGGTATGACAAAATGTCGATTGCGAATGTCGTAATCGAAGTTAGTGAATTCCACTACTGGCCACCCACCGTAAGAAGTTGTAGTAATTTTTCTCGAAATTAATTTTTGATTATTCCTGTATTTACTCCACACAGTCGAGTGATCGAGCTAAATACGAAACGGATTGCAGACTGAAATCTCGCAGTAATCGTGGATTTGCTATTCGGTTTGTTGTGAGAACTCAGAAACTGATAATATTTATTGGAATAATTTATTTGGTCTAGCTTATTTTCACATTCATATATGTTTGTACATCTAATCTAACATCGATAAATCTATTATGCTGGATAGCTTGACTGTTCTGTTTGTTCCGCTATAGGTAATGTATGTATGTATGTATGTACGTGTTTATGAAATGGAAATACGTGTGCTTCCTAAGAGCTAATCGCGAATATTACTTAAGACTAGTCCATTTTTATTTCACACCCCTCCAACCCCTCGGTCCACTAGTCTCATGTTTGATCTATAGGATCCATATATGTACATGATATTTCACTATCATAGCCGAAACTACTCATTAGGCTACCCCCGTCGAGATCTAGACCACCCCGATTGGCCGTATCCTATTTGGGTAATGTTGTCGCCGAAAAGAATTTCGACGATAGCGGTGCAGTTGATGGATTAATTAGGGTGCCCATATTTTCACCACCTATATTTGTATTCGCCACTGAAGTGGGTACCGTTTTGTGGGGTATGGGACGGAATTGTGATGATGGCATGCAAGTGACAGGGCCAACAGATGCGATTGGATTATTACAACTACTATCTAAAAGTTCTGTGGTTGAATCGGTTTGACTTAGTTGAGTTGTGGGATGTGGAGCGCTTAATAAATGATGTTGTGTATGATGATGAGCTAATTTTGGGGTTATCAATAAGGGTTGCTGTTGTGATAGTTTATTTTTATTGGAGGTGGTGATGCTATTACTACAACTACTATTGTTAGTATTATTAAAATTATTATTTGTGGTTGTATTGGTGGTAACATTCGTTTTTTGTAATTGTAATTGATGTTTTTGTAATTGTTGCTGATGTTGTTGTTGTGTTACAGATGGTGACTTAACCAACGTTGGTATGTGACATTGTATGGAGTCTTGTGATTTGAATGTGCTTGAAATTGATTTTAGATTACCACCACCACCACTACCACTACCACCCATACTTCCAACATTAACACCACCACCACCACCACCACTACCACCACACACACCACGTGGTGATAGTATTTTTGTTGTTGAATTATTTGCAGATGTGGTGTTCATGTTGTTGTTTTTACTACTGTTATGATGGCGCGGTGTTGTATTTGTGGAAAATTGATATTGTTGATGATGGTACCTTGAACGACCGCGTCGTGGCAATGATTTTTGTTCGGACATTGGTGAGAGATCTGAGGATGTGCTTGATTGTGCTCCATGGTAGATGATACCTGTGGGTGGGTAGGAAGATTTTTATACATACAATTAACTTTTGTAGGTTAGGAATAAAAAAAAAAATACAAACATACATATTTTGGGTATTTGAAATGAATAATGAAGCTTGAAACCGATAAATGTACCAAGTGCTTAACATACATACATATTTATTTATATACCACTGGGATTTATTGACGGGCTTTGGATATGCTTAGTTTTTTTGTTAATAATTGCTTTCTATTTTTTTCCTAATTATTTACATTGTCAATATTTCTTTAAATTAAACTCTACCAAAACTAGTTTTTTTCGCTTAAATCGCTTTTGCAATAGTTAGTTGTAAGAGATAGAAATTCATTAATAAATGATTCGTCAGCTCAAAACTTAACGATCCTAGCATTTGCTTCCAAGCTAGATAGGACGTATATAGCCCAAGCGCGTAAGTACCCGTATACATACAAACATAGACTTACATCTTAGAACTCCAATCGAGTACACTACAGATCTCAAGCTTAACCCGTTATAGTCCATTGTGGCCTTCGGTGGACCTTAAATCCATCTATAAAGGAACATATGGTGGTGTTATACACAATACAGCTCGGTCTATATTGAAGGGCGCTGCGATATTGGGTTGCTTAGAATGGATGTTGGCTTAGTCGCATTGACTGGTCCAAAACCGGCTGCCGTTCACTACGCTTTTGTTGAGTCCAATGCTTGGAAACTTCACTTTTCTGAATGGTATGTGAAGATTAGAAAGGGTTTAGGAAAAGCTGGAAGTCAATTATTCTCACAAACCCGCCCCACTCTGAGTGCCACATTACAGAAGAGTACATGGAAATGCGCTAACGGATGACTTGGGCTTCGAGTTTCATGACTACTGGTTTGTTTGGAATTTTGGTGCGGCGATATGCCACATACATATTAATGAAAACGCGGTTGATGATGGCATACTGTTTACTGAGACATCATTCGGGTTTTTAGTTCAATCACAAGCCAGTCGTCAGAATAGGTTGTATTTTGAATATTAATCTCATATTTTTTGAACCACTACTTGTAGAGTAAATGTTTGTGATATCGCACCTGAATAGTTTAATTTAATTTCGAATTTTCCAAACTATCGAAAAATTCAACAAATCCCTGTCGTATAATTATGTTAAGCACTGTTTATATTTCTAAATATTTCTGTTTAGTTCATTTATTTGTTTCATTCGTATTTGTTTAAGCTTGTAAAGCTCACAAATGATTGTTGACTGACATTGATTGGTTCGTTGATTTCCATATGAACTAATTTGTATGTAAAAATGTTTGTTTATTTATTTGTGCATCTTATGTATGTATGTATGTATGTATGAATGTATGAATGTATTAGAACTACTTTTAATATTGGAACTTTGGTAAACATATGCCATTCTGATTGCAATTCAACTAACTAGAATTTGTTGTTGTTGTTGTTGACTATGTATCTTTGTTTATATGTATGCATGTATATATATTTTTTTTAAAGCAAATCTATGTAAGTTTTTTATAGAGCTACATAAGTAGATATAATGAAGATATGTAGTTTTTTTGTTATCTCTTTGATGTCCGACTTTTATGCTTCATTTTCTACGTAGTTGTACATATTTCGCTATAAGGCCATTTGCCTGCATTTGTTAGGTACTACAGATATGTTTTCGATATGTTGTGATTTAGAAAATGTTGAATTTTTTTAGAGTCTGTGAATAGAATGCAAAAAAAAAAATATAAAAAATATTTGTATTTTGTCCCGTGTTAAACATTAAAGTTTTTAATTTCTGTTTTTTTTTTTGGTGCACTAAAGCGAAAATTTGAATTTTCGAAATAACAACACATTTAATTGTTTGAGATGCGGTATGGGTTAAACAGTGGCTTGGAGAGGTACAACTACGAGATGAAGTCAGTATTGGAATGCACTACAAAGAAAATTTGTGTAAGTAAATTGTTTGTTATTATTTTAATTTGTTTGGTTGGTGTACATTGCGTGCTGAAATTGTGAAATGAAAGGTGGGACCTTAACCCCTAAATACCCAGCATAACTGTATAACATAACGGGTCACTATTATCAAGTGTATGCAATTCATTAAATTCTAAATAAATTATGAAAAGCATTTTATTTAATATTCATTCATTTAAGTATCTTCAGTTTATATATTACTATTTTTGAATTTATTACAACACTTATTAAACGCTGTTAAAAAAATTAATTTTACAGACAAAGAAAGTTGGTAATGTGTTCTTTGAAATACTTTATTATTTCGGTTTATTTGTTATGAAGAAACAAAAATGAATCATAAAATGAAAAATATAAACATTTATTTTACTTTAATGCAAAACCCAAAACTTTTTTTTCTCCAGAAATGTGGAATCGAGGTTTTAAAGCCAAATGAAAAGTTTGTCCGAGAAATACTTTTAGGCTGTTAAAGACTAAATATGTTGAAAATGTAATGAAGTCATTGAAATAACATTAAAAACTTTGTTCCTAAAAAAGGTTTAAGTACTTTTTTAAAAATTCATACGTGGGCCACTACCATGCATTCATAAACTGCGTATAAAACATGGCCGCTTGGACTAGCTAATAATGAATCCAACATTATCACCCGCCTAAGGAATTATATGCCATGATTTTTAGCATGAGCGTTTTGTCACATTTTTGATGAGCTACGTTCAATTTGTTCCTAGATTGAAGTATTCATAGCAGAATATGACTTGCCGACTGTTGCGCAATGGCCACCCTGTTTTAAAATAAGTTTTCTGATTCGGCACTGGACGGGGCTTAACACTTATTCAGATCATGTGAGATTTTTCGTAAAATTTAAAGTCAATCCATCTATTAATAGTTTTTAGGGTGGTTTATTTAAGAAAAAGCTTATTAACAAAATTTAATGCTCAAGGTATCTTAGCCGTACCTAAAGTATACTCAGCTGCTACTTATTACATTTTCTATTCCACAAATTTTAACGTATAAATATCTAAAATGTTATAATTATGCAGGTGGGCCGAAAACTCAGTTCTTATTATGAATTACTATGATTGTTTTATGGACTTATTCGTGGTCATCATGTTACTAGTTTTAGCATCTTCAACATAAATTTAAGCAAAAAAAAAATCCATGAAACAGTTTTTTTGTCCCAGGCTGATGTATATACTAAATATACATATATAATATATATATGTATTGAGTTTAATAGTATATAGTGTGAAATATCATGCCAACAATTTGGTTTCTTTGTGCCAGCGAGGTTAATTAAAAGTAGTATGCAACAAAAACAACAACACTTACTATGTTTAATTTTGCCCTCGTGCTGATTGGATGATTCCGTGCGACTTGAGGTTAATTGATCCTGATCCGATTCAGATTCTTCACTTTCTGGTTCTGTTTTACGCGAATGTCGGCGGCGATTTTTCGATGACTAATTGCCCAACAACACAACAGCAAGGATTCGAATTGGTTAAAGTACGTGAAAAATCGCATGAAATGGAAATATAGGGAAAAGCACAAAAGTCAATTAAAATGTGTTCGGCAATATTTTTTTTTCATATGAGACAGAAGCGAGCGTGGATAAAGGATTAGCATTTTACAAAAGGAAAAAAAAAGAAAAAATAGTATTGAATATAGCTATAGAATATACAAAATAAATATTTAAAAAATTGAAAACTTAAAGAAATATACATACAATAAGAAATATACAATACAGAAAGTTAATGAAAAGAAAATCGTTAACGCAAAGCGGTGAGCTGAGGAATATTTGTAGTGATTTTTTTGTAATCGATTGATATTATTTCAGTGCTGAAATAAATTTCTAAAAAAGTGTTGAAACAGCAACAAACAGTTATGGTTGGATTGGGGTATTTTTGAAACTCATTTTGAGATAGAGCGTTCTAACGACGAGTTTTGAAATAGGGGATTATTAAAAAAATCTGAATGAGAATTTTCTCACTCATAGATGAGCCTAGTAGACTAGGTGGAAATAAACAAAAAATTTAATTTATGATGCGTATTTGCTTCGAAACTTATTTCAAATTGATCCAACAAAAATGTATGGGAAATGTTCTCTATTCAAAACTATTGGTTCACAATGTTTCAAGCTTACACAGGCCTAAATTAGACTAATATCTCAATCAATCAATACATTCTGCATTTTACCCTTGAACAACATATTGCTCGACTTAAACATTTAATTATCATACTATTCTAGACACTTGATAACTCCTTGCGTTTACTTTTCGATATTGACACACGGTTTTTAAATTTGTCAAGATTATATAAGATTAATCTGTAACGACTAATAAATGCATCCCTGCAATATACATATGTAATATCCATCACTGTTGCAACTATGGTTCAGAAACACAACCCTGCTACGATCAGCGTCAGTACTTACATAGATACGAAGAGATACGAGCGAATAACTAACAGACAAATTTTTTATGAAAAATTCAATGACAACTTTCAGAAATAAAGTTTTTTTTTTTAAATCCCTATTAAACAGTTTGGTTTACTCTAGAAATCATTTTAAGGTTTACGATTTTTTATTCAGTTAGGTTTTGCCTACTTGGAAGGAGTTTTAAACTAGCATTGATTTCAAATTTAAAGCCACAGAATCATGCCCCGAAATAGCAATTTAATAGGCACAGCGGCGTTCGACAACCGTATTCCCGAAAAAATGGCTGTAAAATATAACAAACATTCACTGAAAGTGATTGTGTACATTTTTAAGTTTCTTTAGGGGCACTCCAATGATTGTAACGAAAAAATACTGTTAATTACTTAAATCTTTTCCCACCTAGCAATCTACATATATAAGACAAAATACACAACGAACAACAACTAAAGTTACGAACTAAAGTTCTAAACAAAACCAAACACATAAGAAAATAAACGCACGATATTATGAAATGGCGAGGTCTGATAATGATTATAATTTGTCTTTGTTGGACGTTGATTGTGATTGTAATTATAGTTCAGGTGATGGTGGTGATTATGGTGTTGGGTTGGTTTTAATACCGCTGCTGGTGGTGGCGACGAGCAACCCTCGGTCAATGCACGCTCGTGATACATGAAGGAATGCAAAAGCGTATTAGCTGGACCGGCATGATGTGGTTGTGCCATGTTTGCCGTCTCGGATAATTGAAATGTTGCATACGGTGATATATCCTCGGATGTTTCTATTTGCAATAAAGACAATAAAAAGCAAAGAAAAAAGCAAATTTACAAACAGGTATGAAGGAAATTAAGTCAATAATATGTATATGCAAGTATAAGAACGTGGTAATGGATTTGCATAATGTGCATGTGTGTGTGTAAATATTGGCACAACTACAAATGTACATTAACATCTAAATACATATGTATGTATGTACTTATAAGAGCACGTACAACAAATAGAAAACGACCCTAATTAGTGAGTAATTGATATAAAATGACTTTGACATTGCTTTGCTCACATTGTAAAGCTGCAAACCAAAAGAGAAGAGAAGGTATGATGAAGAGGACTCGTATGGGGTCGTATGATTTATTTAAATCGCAAAGTCACTCCACCCGAGCATAGGGCGTGCATACCAATACAAATGCGAATAGTAAATAAGAAAACACAACAGCTTCCCCACCTGGAGTCAAGCAGTGTACCTATGCACATTTTTACATAAAAGGGCAGGCACACTTGCTTTCTGTGCTGATTAAACATATTCCAATTAGCCATTTCACTTGATACTCTTTTTGAGGAACGCTAGTTTTGTTGAAATTGCAAGTCCACGTATTTTTCATATTGAAAACAGCATAAAAAACGGTGGTAAAAATTGCACATGCCGTTTTCCTAAAAAGTGGTTGTTAAAAAAAAATTATATGTATGTATTAAAATTAAACCAGTTCCTTGAATAACAAATTGTTCAGAAACACAAGTTCATGGTACCGCCGAAATAAAATAATTGTAAGTGGGCTTTCAGAAAACTAGATTGACGTGGTACCAAAAAGTAACAAAAATACTTTTTAAAGAGACAAATTCTGTAAAACTCTCTGTAAATTTCAAATTTCAAAGCACTTCTTCGTTTATTTGTTTTCAGTTTTTGTCGTTGCTTCGGTACGCAACTATCAACTTTTTTTTACTTGCAAATCTTATTGAGTAAAATTTTCCCAGCAAACTGGCAAAATCTAAACAAATTAGATGCCAAAATCCAATCCTTCTAAGAATGTCTTGTGCTGGAAAACCTTACATTTAAAAATTTTTCAAAACTGTATAATCGTCAAACAATATTATTACTTAAATACATTTGAGTGAATATTACTTAAAAGTGTCCCTCTCCTTAATAGTTCGAGCGTAAATTTTTACTTCCAACAAAATACAATCCATGAAATGTGCAATTCAAAAGCGCAAAATATTTCCTTTTCAAGTTTGGTAATCATTCGGTTCACAAAGCCACATGGAACGTGAACGGGAACAAAAAAAAAATAATTACAATATCTGATAGTTATAACTTACCCGGTATTTTGTCGTTATTCTGCATCGACACTTTGTGAATTGTGGCATAATAGCGTTCTCGTTGCGCTGCTTCTGAATTCTGACGATTTTCCAACGATTCCTTTTGTATACGATTTCCTTGTTCTAGAGGAAAATACAAATACAATAAAAACAACAAATACGAATATAAAGTAACTGCGCACAAAAATTGTAGAAGAAAAAGAAATACAATAAAAGGGAGTAAACTGAATTGGAATGCCCGAACTGTGTGGAAGTTTAAGGTTCGTGTGAAAACATGTTTCTCAGAAAAACTAATGAAATAAGTAAAATTTTTGTTTTTTTTAATACATGAACTCCACAACAATTTCCACAGATAGCTTAACAATTTAGCAAGGTTAACTGGCTTCTCTTTGAAATTAATTTTATTATTAGAAATTTGTACTATAACGGCCTAACCTAAATTAGAGTGCATTTACGTAGCGTTTTTCACGCCGATGTCGGTTGTGTTCTTCGCCTCCCACGTTTGCCTAGTCCAGCCAAATTTAAGGCGAAATAGTTTGTTAAAATTGTAAATTCCAAATGCTCAGCGATTTTATTTTTAGTAAGTGTTCAAACAAGTTTTTTATTTATTATTACATCTAAAAAAATGTTTCAACTACTTACCTATTTACCCTTTACTTAAAAAATTACAAAAAAAAAAAAAAAAAAAAAAATTGTGCAGTAAATAGTTTAAAAATATGGTGTAATTCGCTTTCTACTGGTACATAGGCCTCTGAAATCGGTTTAGCCGTCATTATCAAAAAAGATGAGGTTGTGTTTCTGTAAGTAAAATGTACCTCTATCCGAAATTACATGAAAAACTGAGAGGTCCGTCTTCAAAATGTGCTTTTTTTTATAGGTTTTGATATGAAATTCATCATATAAATATTAAATTAAACGCCATGTAAGAAATTTGAAGATCACTTTTGAGGCCAAGGCAAACTATTTTATAAAAGAAGGCTTCCTTTTCCAAAATTTCCGCACTGTAATTGCAAAGCAAACCTAACTGAAGCATAGTACATGTATCGTACATTGTAAAGACTGCAATTGAATGCAACAACAAAAATGTATTTGAAAGCTCTGCGTTATTTACTACACACAGCATTCAGCGTCATGCCAATTAAAATTCAATTTGTTGTAACAACGTATAATTTATTTGCTCGACGTTGAAATGCTGCGTTTTATACCACGATGTCTCTACGTACACCCCAACAAACAGACATTAATACATGCTGTTTTATGTTGTTCATTCGGCATCCTACAGGATGTAGGTACGTTGGTTCATACGAGTATGGTTGCCTTTTCGTCTGTTTATACGTTCATTGATTTGTTTGGTTATACAGTTAGTTAGTCGTTATGTTCAATCGAAGTTGTAGAACCTACGCCCTCTTTTGTGTTGCCTTGCACACTTTACAGAAACAAGCATACAGGTACATAAGTACATAATATACAGTGAAGTGTGAAATCTAACAGAGTTGCTACATACAATGCTAGCCATATGCCGTTGAACGGTGACTCTTTTCTCCCTTGCGGAGATTTCACCAATCACTGGAGCATATGATAGATATTCAAATCGAGTCCCGGACCCCCCTACTTTGTAGTTCTATACAAAAGAAAATTTGCTCGCTTTCGAGTGATCGCTACTCTGTTAGAAATTGCACCTGTTTTTGAAGATCCATTCGGTTTACTACGGATTTGATTTATTTATCTTCCGTTCAACTGCAAAAGTTTTGAAAACAAAATCTTTGGAAGCTAAAAAATTCGACTCAACAATTATTAAGCAAATAGAGAAATATCTCAGGCTTGTTTATCCAACTATTCTTTAGTTTTTTGAATTCTATGATTATCTATTAATTTCGATATGTACGATTCTAATACATTTATTTAGCATCAAATTTAGACTTGAAGAATTGCTGAATATTGAAATCTTATTTGAGTTTATCATGACCAGCGTTGTCTCGCGCTGTTAAAACCTACATACATACTATGGTCCTCAGTTTTGTAAAAAAAGAGTAATGAAAACTTGTACCCACCAAGCGTTGTAACCTTCATTAACAATTCTCGGTGCCATTATATTTCGCAACACTGTAGCTAAACACAGTTCATTCACACTTTTGCCTAGATATTTGTCTGTTAATTTGTTGCTTTGTTTTGCTTTTACGTTTATTATGCGCCACTCGGTCAATTCATATTTACAACGTGATATAAACGCGCGTGTTTCATCCCCCCCACCCTTCTGTAGGCAATTTTTATGACTACCAATACTTACTATGTCGATAGCACATGACCACCAGTGCAATTGTGCAAATCATGCCTGACAATGTGGCTATGCTTGGTATCAATAGATTCACATTTCCATAGAAAACATTTGTGCCACGTTGACCACGTTGCACAATCTCTGGCGGTGGTTGTTCTCCATCCTTGGTGAGAGTGACGAATGTGAATTCGGCCTGTGATACGCCGGCAACATTGTGCGCCTCCATGCGCAATTGATAGAGAGTCGATGGCTGTAGACCGGAAATGGTGAAGCGTCGTTGTGGTTTTAGAGCGTTGGATACTGTTGGAGAAATAGAGCACATTGATAATGATTAAAGATGGATATTTGTATGGATATTTGTATGTAGGTACATATATAGGTACATAGTTAAAAATAGGTGGATTCTGCAATTTTTTTTATCTGAAAGGTTTTGACAGAAACCATGAATTACACCTCCCTAGCTCTTGGTTATTTTATAACAAGATTTTTTAAAAGTTATTAAACTGCCCAATTTTGTTTCTTGAAATAAAAAAAAATATTTAAAAAGAATACAGTGGTGGCCATAGTATTAGCACAGTCGTCTGTATCCGGTTTTTCACAAATTTCCGCCTTAAAATATTTAAGCAACCGAAACTTAGTGCTTGATATTAAGCAATTTTCGTAGTTACAGTGGTGGCCATAGTATTAGCACAGTCGTCTGTATCCGGTTTTTCACATATTTCCGCCTTATAATATTTAAGCAACCGAAACATAGTGCTCGATATTAAGCAATTTTTATAGTTCCAAAATTATATTTTCAAAACCACATCCTACTCTTATTTGACACCAAAAAAGTAGCATAAATTTATCTACAAATATGTAAATGGCAGTAATTTTCAGTTTCCTTATAATCATTTTCACTCTTATCACTTACCTAATATCCAATCACGTTCAGGTTCATCTGTCACCGGACGATATTGCAGCACAAAATAAAGCAACGGACAACCATTATCTGGCCATGTGTGCAAACGTACCAAAACGGATGTGGAGTTGGGCGCAATTAAGCTGGATGTTGATGGCATTCCGGGTGACTGACCTTGCGTGCGTACATGCAATGTAATGCTGGCCGGTGATGTGCCCACTTTATTGTGTGCCGTCAAATGGATTTGATAAGTGCTACCACATACTAAACCCTTCAACTCGTGACTAGATGCATGACGTGACAAAAGCATCTCTTCCATATTCGTATTGGCACGACGATAGAAGAGCGTATAGCTGGTAATGGGCGCATTACCGGTGAAGCCACATTTCCAATGCATAAGAATACTACTTGATGTGGCGCTGGTCACATACAGAACCGGCGCCGACGGTGGCACTTGTACAAGCAATACGTGTGTTAGACGATCCGTACCAATACCATTATCAACCTGACAACTGTAGTTGCCGCTATCTGAAATCTGCAAACTTGAAATAATCAAATCGCCTGAATCGAGTAACTGCGAATTATGTAGACCGCCTTGTCGTAGTGGTGAATCAGCTTTATACCATTCACGCTTCGGTTTGCCGACTGCCGTACACGGTAGTGTAACAGTTGAACGCCATGGCCGTACTATCGGTCCACCGAATGAGACAATGCGTGCTGGCACACGATTGGTTGTAATTTGTGAGGCAACACGTGAGCTTTTGCCTTCACCAACACGCGTAGAAGCGGTTACCCAAAATTGATACTCAATGTGCGGATGTAGATTTTTAGCTTCGTAATGTGCTTGTTGTGATGGTAGACTACGTTTTTCATTGTTCAATTCCTCTCGTCCGTTAACTACGCGCGTGTAAAGGTTGTATTTTGTAATGACCCCATTCGGTTCGGTAGGTGCCAGCCAGGACACATATAAAGATTGTGGTGAGCTAACAACGACTTTGATATCTGCTGGTGCTTCGGGCGCATCCTCTTCGGTGTGACAATAGAGTGGATTGGATAGCGCGCCATCGCCCATGCGTGTGTGTGCCAACACTTGGATGCTGTAGTTGGTGTATTTACGTAAACCGGTTAGCACTGTGGTCAGTGCGGTCGTCTTGCGTGATTCAACCTCGTCCTTGTTGAGTGCGAAGTCATCGAGTATGGGCTCGAAAATGAGTTTATAACCCTGCAGCAGGCCGTTTGTGTGATATATTGGCGGTGGTTGCCATGAAACTTGCAGAGATTGCGAGGTCAACGCTGCGCAGCGTATGTCCTCTGGCGGTCGGCTTGGCACTGTCACGCGAAACAAAAAGTTTAAAATAAATAAATGATTCAATTTAAATTAAATTAAGTATTTATTTCTTTCAGTTATTTTAATTTTAATATCAGCGCTGTCAATTCAACTTACCATCCTCCATAGTTTGTGCTGATACCGGCTCTGAAAGTGGCCCTGGTCCCACCTGATTGAAAGCTTGCACAACCACATTGTAGCGCGCGAATTTTTGTAAGCCACTTAGCAAGAGTTCACCGGTACCACCATCACCATCGCCGGACACTGAGGTAAAGTTGTATGCAGAATTACCCGAACTGGCTAGCTTGTAACCAACATTATAGCCTTGTATGTCGCCATGTCGCAGTTCGACAAGTGGCGCCAACCAACTAACGAGCAATTCGGTGGAAGATAGTGGTCGTACTGAGAGATTGAGCGGCGGTCCGGCTGGTCGTTGGGGCTCTGTACGCACAACTAGCTCCTGACTGGGCGCACTGCGTCCCGCAGTACCCTCGGCTATAACGCGAAAGGAGTAACGTGTTGCTGGCTTTAGATTTTCAATTAACGCTGTGTAGGTCGGTGGGTCTTTCACTTCAATGTTGTGCCATTGTTCGATGAAAAGAGCTGAAGGGAGGAAAAAATTAATAACTAAATGATTATCCATCGAAAAAGCGTCCTACTACAACTCGGGCAAATATTATTTAGGCACTCGAACAAAATTATTTTCCAAGATAACTTCAATATTGAGAGAAGCTTAGCTACAAGCCTAGATAGAAGGAAGGTAAGCTTCCTATCCAATAACTTTACTCTTAGTTTTGTCACAGAGTGATCCAATATAATTCTCCTATTGAGTGGAGTTATCATGTTCATAAAAACAGAATTATGGCGAAACGTCGTATTACTAAAGGTGATCTAAGCAGCAATATTAAGACGAAGCGTAACTGTAAGACCAACCGGTAGTGAAGGGTTGTTTCACCTACCCCCAGACAAATAATTCTATGATACAGCTGACTTCTTAATATAAGAATCGATATCTTTACTTAATTTACATAAATTTCTTGTTTGGAAAATAAAAGTTGGGGAAGGGAAGTTTTTAGGGAATATTACCGAGCTCCACAACCATGGATTCTATATACTCCAGTACTAACACCTTCTGATACTGAGATTACTGCAGCGGGAGCCGTTTTCTTAACCCCGCCGAACCTTAGATCGTGATAGCCATCTCTTAAGCCGAGATACCTCCCCACGGAAATTTTCTAGGCCCCTAAGTTATTATTTTTAAGTAATAAATAATTTTAAATATAATAATATAAACCATTAAATAACTAAATTATCGATAGTATAAAATTGAGCTTGGCCATTTTAAAAAATATATAAAAAAAAACAATTTTTAATTAAAAGTTAAATATCTAATTTAAATTATTAATATTTTAATTAAAAAACCTGCCCCATTATTGAATTTATAAATAAAAAATAGTTCATTTCACATAATATTTTTTAATATCATATTTTGTGCAACTCTGCTGCAGTGCTGCCAACTTTATTTGCTACTTCACGAACAACCCTGGCGACTGTACTATTATAATTATTTTATATAAATTTTTTGTTAGATTGCGGCGCAATGTTTAACGAAGGCGTTGCATTTACGAACCTGTCCTATATTTAATTTTCCCACATTTTAATTTTTTTTTCATATCTATTTAGTGTTATTTCCTAAAACAAAACTCTACTTACGGTCCATTTCCTTATATTCGACAATATATTTCGAAATATCTGCTGTATTCACTGTCTTCGGTTGCCACTTCAAATTCACGGAACGACTGGAAATCATGGCTGCCTCTAAAACGGTAGGTGGTTGCGGTGGTTCTTGTACCTGCAGTTGCACCAATTGCTGATCATTGCCATATAAATTGCTGGCACGACAAAAATATGGCCCACTATCGGTAGCATCCACCATACGTATTTGCAGTTCGGCAGAAACACCATCAGGTGTGGCTTCTTGCTTCACCGAAATTCTGCAATGACACAAATGGCAAATGTAGCGAGGAAAATTTCAAATCATCAACAAAATAAAAATGTTCCCAAAGGAGTAGATGCGAGATACTAAGCTCATGGATTAAGTACATAGATGCATATAAAATTAATGATGACAAAATGAGGATGAGATTAATGAGCATCAAAGCAGGTAGCTACAAAAAAAAAAAGAAAAGTGTGTATATATGTAAGTGAGCAGGAGAATCGCTTGTGCGGGAATTTGGTGTGGTGTATGATGGTTGACGGTTCCCTCTCGACCTACTTGTAATTTGTTGATGGATTCAGCGTATTTTTCCCAGAACGCATCCAAACGATATTAATCGGTTTGTCACCGCTGACAGAGCATTGCAAAAGTGCCGTATCACCTTTTTTCACCATTACCGAACGTGAAGTGGATGAAAAGTATGGCGATGCTGTAATAGTAGACATTTATAGAAATATTTTAATGAACTGAGGTACATAGGTAAATAAAATTCTTGGGTTTTTTTGTCTTAAAATCAGAAATACGAAATCAATAATTATACTTCTTAACCTGCAGACTGTTCATTTATCAAACTTGCTATTACTAAACTAATAAAAGAAATCTACTTGTGCCTACTTTGATCTTACAGTTAAGGGTTGTATCTGCTTCCAAAAAAATTCCGTCTTTATTTTCGGTGACTGTTTTGAATTTCATGATCTTTTTACAGAATTCTTTCATCGCGTTTTAATTTAATAATTAAAAAAAAATTTCCTAGATATTTGACTTAAAAATAAGGAACTTTTTTTCTTTTGTTCTGCAGAATCACTGTTACCAACAAGTGGTGCTTTGGACAGAGTTAGAAACTGAAAAGGAAATTCATCTTCCGACTCACAAAGATGATGCTTTAGTCATGTAAGACCCTTGGACTTATGTGATAAATATATTAAAAGTTGTTCAGAAGAATTCAAAGGTCATTATTGAATTAAAGCCAAAAAGCGAATGAGCAAAGATACTCCCAACAACAGAATTTGAAAGCAGTTGAAGGGAAGTACCTCGACTTACATATATAGGAAAAACAGGTGAATGATGTTTTGAACTAATTGGCTGTTTCCAAATCTCTTCAGTTATCACGAAAAACTATTGAAACACGAATAAATTTAAATTTTTATTTTTTTTTATTTTTTTCAACAATTCACCAATTTTTATCACTTCTAAGTGTTGTTTTATTACGCACTCAACAAATGTATTTCAAAAAGTTAGCCACTTCAAAATTTGAATAAAATTAATGTATGTTTTCAAACGTTTGCAGGTCATATTTATTCGCTATCTCGCTCGCACCTAGCGTTTGGGTCCCACGTACAGCAATAACACAACAAAAAGTTTCTGGCAAACGAATTTAATTAATGCCATAAGCTGGGTTTATGCTTTTTAAATTGCCGCAGCTTATCGCCATTCTGGCACATTAATAACTTTTACTAATAAGAATCCAAATGCACACATAAATGTAAATAATATTCGTTATCAGTGAGATAAATAAATATGTATTGTTGTACTTACAATTAACTTTTAACTGTATAACTTTTCCGATGCCAGTACCAATACCATTGTTTGCTTGACATAAATAAAAACCCTCGCGATCTTCTTTGACATGTTGCATAAGCAGTGAGCCATTACTCAGTAGCTTGGTGAATGGTCGTTCACGCACCTCTTCATATTCTCCACTTTTGCTGCCTGCGAATTAAATATAAAATAATGTATTTAATGTGAATTTCAATATAGTACAAAACAACAACAAAGTTTCCCATTAAAATAATGATTTCACAAAATTCGCTTGCATAAAGTTGCCGGTATACAGCGAGTAATAAAGATATTTACTGAGCGGATTTTTTGTCCTTTCTCGAAGTGATACCCGCTACTGACTCTTAGCTTTGTTGGCAGCTGATACTGCTGAACAAAGTACTTTTCCAACATTAAATGAAAATGATAAAGTCTATAAATTTTTGTCTATGCCAATACGGCAGAAACAAAAACAATAATTCAATGAAATCGTGCTTCTAGAGTGGCGAATTCGGGGGATTTCCATGAGTTTAGCCTTACGCTAAAGGAAAAGGAGAAATGTCTGCAAATTTCGGCTTGAAAGACGCTTTTTAAATTTTACTCACCAAAAAACGGAAAATTATTTAAAATTTCCAAAATTGGAATTTCGAAACTGTTTTGAAAATTTTCAGCTTTTGTGGCCATTTAGTTTTGAAATTGGCGTTTTTAGACATTTTTGAAGTTTTCAGTTTTTGGGTCAATTTAAAAAAAACATTTTTAGGTAAAATTTTGCAATACTTTTTATTCTTTTCAGGTATTCTAAAATTTTTTGAATGGCAACCAGAACAATTTTTGATTTTGTTTTTGCCCACCTTTGTCGGCTTCACAGACAGCAGAGCCCAAATTACTTCTACTAGAAAGCCATACTTAAAGCGAAAAGGCTAACTTTTATTTATTTTTTTTTGACAGTTTTTGCTCAGTGTAGCCGTGTAGTTGTTTTAAGCATATCAAAGGGTTTCTGATAAATCTGAAAAAGTGTTACACAGAAAAATTCATGGCATCACAATTCATATCGATATGAAACTGGCATGACTCGAGGTCTTGCCGAATGCTAAATAAATGACACAGATTTTTCAGCATACTGATAAAATAAAATAATAGCTGGTAAATGAAAATGTCTATGAAAAAGAATTGTGTGAATCGAATGAGGTTCGGCCATTCACTCATACATACATACATTAAACCATTTAAATGATGGCATACAAATGTTATCTACAATATTTATAGTCGCATTTTCCACACACTTCTACTCCTCCGATATTTCAACGCTTTCAACGACTTACCTGTAGCCTTTTTCCAAACAATGCTGGGCGTTGGCACTCCTTGCGCCTGACAATGCAACATGATATGGCGATTACGTTCCACATTTGCATCGGTCGGCTCAACAATCCAACGTGGTGGCACTGCAGCACAAAACGTCCATTACCAGTTAACAAAACCGCGTGTGTGCATGTGTGTGTGTGTGGTCAGTATAGGCAGAGTTCAAAAGGCGCAGACGAGTTAAAAGCATGGCCGCATACAAACATATCAGCGATGAGATGAAAAATACACAAAAAAACATATTTGTTGGCAATTAAATGAAATGCTTGTACCATTCGAATCGATAATACAATAAATCAGAATTAAAATGAACAAAACGATATGAAACGGCTATTGTTGTCATATACACAATACATATACATAGTACAAATACAAATAATAAAATAGGTATAAAAACATAAAAGTAGAATAAAGTTTTTTTTTAACGTTTTTAATGCTTCATATCAAATCATATATGTATTTAACTATTGAATTTTTATTTGCATTTCGTAAACATTTCAATGAAAATATTTTAATAACTAAAAACGTAATAAGGTGGTTAAGAGACAGTAAGAAAATTATTTAGGTAGCAAGTAATAGTAAGAAGAGAGTTTAAAAAGTTAATCCAATAACGGACTGCAGATATTTTTTATGGAACATGGTATAAAAGTGTAAAAGTAAACAAAACACTACTTAATTTAAGGCATTTCTTTATTTATTTTTTGTTAATTCTAGCATTTGAACTTGAAAAGGTATTAGTTGTAATTTTTAAACTGAAATATGCATTTAAATAAAGTGGGTAGTTTAAATAAAATCAAATGGAATTATTTATGCAACATAAATTCACAAACGAACTAAAACTTAAATAATCAAATATTATTAATATTTTTTAAATAATTTGTTTTATCTTTTCGTTCTTATTTTGTTGCCAATATACGCACAGGTTTGACAGAAGTTTACTAAACTGTGTGTGCAAAGATTTTTAAGGTAGACGCCTTCAATAACTCAGTCAGATATTATTTTTTATATGTACTCAATTTGCAATTCTCACCAATTTTGCTTTCAGCACATTTATTTTTACTTGTCTGTAAAAAAGTTTGTCACTATCTAACACAAATACTATAAATTATATTTTAAAAACGTATGAAAAATTCGCAAAAAATCTAAATTTCATGAAAATGTTTTGATTTTTTTATCAGAATTTTTTGGAATATGCAGATCATAATGCATAAGGTTAAGTCCGTAAGATAATTTTTCTGTTTTTTGAAGCGCTTAATTGTTTTTTTCTATAAAAAAAAAATTACGTTCATAAATTTATATGGAGGAAAATCCTTAAGTCTCCAGGAAAAATATGTTCTTGGTTTGAAGATTGCTTGAAAAACCATAAATGTATTCGCTTCGCCATTCATAACTACACCGCTAATGACAATTTTAATTATGATTTCATGCGCATCTTATTATTTCTTACCCACATCTGTATTACATGTTAGTCAACTGCCCGAATAGTACCATCAATTCTTACTCTTTATGAATAGCATAGACCCATATACTAAATCCCAAAATATAACAAACAGCTCATTGCTGCCAAACGACTAGTTTCGGAAACAGTCTCTTCTAATGTTTTCAATAAGTTTAACACAACTGAGAAAGCGGTGACTTTACTCATGCATGTAAGCAGAAGAAAGAGAAATAGCACGAGTGTAGAGAGTGAAGAGGGAATAACCTGGACACTCCTAGATGAGTTTGGTAAGCACCCCGTCAGACTATAAAGGCGGTAACCAAACAATGCATTATAATCAGTTTATTTTAAAGTATTGAACAGTGAGCTTACTTTGGAGTTACCTAACTCGTGAATTTATATTGCGCTTCTACTAATAAATAAATCTAGCTTTTTGTAAACAGTATTAGCGAGTTTCTTTGCTTGACTTTATAGTGATGGAACCCATATCCATTGATTTTGTTTCATTTTATTTTTCTATAAAAGTTATAACATCTCTTCACTTACATTTTAGCTCAGCCGTTCACCCTACCCAAACTCTCTTTTAAAAATTTATGTTTTGTTAGTTTTTGTTTTTGTTTGGATGGATAAGCGGGGAATTAAAAATATGCATGCAATAAATAACCTTTTTTTTTCGAAATTTATAGTCAATTTGCAATACTTAAGCGGTTTTGATGAAATAAAAATATTACTCGAAAAGAATAAAATTTGATCACCATCGTAACGCTGCAAATAAAAATACAAAAATTGCCAGCTTAAAATTGTAAAAACAAATGCTTCAAATACCAAACTAGAAAAAATGTTTGTATTTGAACATTAATTGACAATAAATGTAGAATTTTAAATATTCGATTTTGATATTGCAGCGCTGCGCCTTCCGTTGTTCACAGAGCAGCGCACGAAAGCAACAAAAGTAAGAGTGGAATTTGGCTTTTAGCTGATATATTATACATACATACATATTTAATTTTTAACTAAGCTATAAAATAGGTTTTTTTGAAGCATTTATTTGTTATGTACGAGCAGCTTTGCGTGGCTACAAAAGCGTTCAATTGCACAACAAAATAGAAATATTAATTAATTATTAGCAAAAAAAAACAAAAAAAATTATAATTAAAATAATATTACAACAACTTGTTAGTAAACAGTGAAACTTAAATTTTGCCAAAAAATTAATTAATTTTGTAATAAACAAAAAACTATGCAAGATGATTATGATATTAAAATAGCCTTATGTTGGTAGGTTGGGTAGAGTAAAGCTTTTAGTAAATTTTTTTTCTATGATCAAAGCTTTAGTAGCGCGTAGGTTAGGCAAACAAAAAAATCATTGCACACAGCAGCCTTAAAAACAGAAATCGACTATCATTTGATATTCACTTTATATTTTGTCAAGGGATTTTTATTTAAATAAAAAATGTAAATTAACTAAATTTTAATACAAAAGCATTTAAAGCAAAGCACGCAAATCTGCTGCATATAATTGTTTATTTATTTTTTTGATAAAGCAAACAAAAATGTATAAGAAGCAATTTAGTTCATCACAAAGCATACATGCAAGCAATAAATATTCATAATAACATACACGTAATATAGAACATGCTAGGATCTGAATTCTACATAGTTTCTAGTGATTTTCGAAAATGGTAAGCCAACAAGCTGGTATTAGGATTACTCTATCTATATCTTTCATGTGTCTCCAACAGAAACCGTTAATTGTAATTCAGTAGCTGTAAAAAGTACTTCAGAATAATAAGTTTTATTTAAGAGATCATCAAATCTGAAGTAAAATGTGCTGTTTTTGAAAATAACTTAATGTTTTCTGAAGTTTAATTCACTATTCTAAAATACATTTTACATTTTCTGAAGTTGAATTGACTACACCTGGAAAGGGATAGATTTAAGGGGAGTGAGGTCTAGTTTATTTGAAATTCTTTCTCACTCGATGAATACTCTGCATAAAGGCCAAATAAATAAAAATAGGGTCCTACTGTTTTCAAATTGTGATGTGTTTTAAAATTACAAAAACCCAATCCTATATTTCTAGTGAATTTCACAAGTCTATATCTAAGTGGTTTTATTATGTTTTTTTCCTTTAATTTCAGTTAGTGAGTTATTAGTTTCTCCAAGAAATTTGGCAAGAGAGTACTAAAAATACCGTTTAAGCATCTGTTTAGCTTTTTTTATCCTTTAAAAAAATCAAAAAATAAAAACGAAAACCCATGCCAATGTTTAAATGTCTGCAACAGCTTATCTGGGCAATATTTTAATTCAAACTAAAAAGAAAGGATTTGGTCTTTCCACTTCTTTGGTTTGGAAGACTTCAAAGAAAATCAAACCATTCCGAAACTATCTAAACTAGCAATTCTGAGCCATTAAAAATTAAAATTAAAGTCTAAAACTTTTACCTTATGTTTTTGCTATTCAATTTTGAAAACCTGATAACTGTTTGCTCACTCTGTCTTTACCTCGATTATTTTTTCTATACAATAAGTAAAGTAATATTTAAAATTTTATAAATTTTGTTAATGAGGGAATTCATTATCTATGTATGTACATATTTCACATGCATGGAAAACAGCTGCTAACAAAATAAATAAATAAATTGCATTTTAATGGAACAAAGATGACATAGCAAAGTTCATGGGTGAGCGGGGCATACATAATTTCAAAACCATAAAATATTAATGCTTAAATTTATACAGACATATATATGCACATAAGTTCATACTTTTGCAAGTATAATAACACTAAAAATACTGCGAAGCTTTAAATAATAAAAATAAAAACACAGCAACAAATGTCGGTTAGTGAGCGCGAAATTTAAGCAGAATATAATGCCGAAGTTGTTAGTAAGCTATGCTCTTTTATTATCTCCTTTTTGAAGGTATTCTCTCAACACAGCGCTAAAGACAATACGAGTAAAAAGTTTAAAAGTCTAAATGAGCCGCTATTTTTGAAAATGGTGTAAGTATACTTTTAGAAAATTTTGCTGGATCACACTCAAATGAGAAAAATGAGAAAAAACAAATAACTTTTCTATATTTTTAAAAATATTTTTTGTAAAATTTATCTGCAAAATAAGCACAACATTTTTTCACAAGCATTGTTTAGTTTTGAACTTCGGCAGACAATATACAAAAAAAATTTTTTATTTGTTTTTTTCCAAAACAACGGCTCAGCATTAGGAATGGGACTATTCGAATAAAAATTATTCGAAAAAATAAAACTTTTATTAGGCTGGTACAAAAAATTCGAATAGTATTTATTCGAATTTTTTATTCGTTTATTAGTATACTACTATTCGAATAGCACTATTCGAATAAACGAATAATACTATTCGAATAAACGAATAAAAAAATTCGAATAAATACTATTCGAATTTTTTGCAACGAATATTTTTATTCGTTTATTCGAATATTATTCGAAAAAAATCCCACTCCTACTCAGCATACACAGCACAGTTTGAGCGCGACTAGCAGATGACTTTTTAACAGCACAACTACAATTATAAGCAGGATTAAAAATATATGTATTTTAGTAGTTGTTTTTTGGGGGTAGATTAAAGCATAAGCAGATAGTGTTTTGTTTTTTGGTAGCAGCAGCAACAGCAGAACGAGTATAGATCACAATAAAGGAGCAGATAGCGGGCTATACATAGTTTTTATTACAGCAGCAACGCAGCCGAAGCACAGACAAAAGCTACACGAAGTTGTCGTCCATGATGATTTTTTTGGCTTTTAGCTTTTGCTCAACTAAATTGTAAAAAAAAAAATATTTATTTACGCAATTGCGATTGAAAGAACAAAAAACAAATAAATTTACTGGCAAATATGTTTTTAATTTAGTGTAAAATAATTTATTAGTTTTTTGTTTGTTTTAATCGCAATTACAATTGGAGACAGCATCAAATATACATACATTATTGAAATCAAAAAAAATATTTATTGATAGTATTACAATGTTAATAAGAAAATAATAAATCTAAGAAGCATATGAAGCAGTGCAACAAATAGGTTACCTGGTGATCGGCCGTACAAAAACCCACAGCGTGCCAAAGCGACTTGAGGATGGATATTGTTTAAGGGGATATAGCAGGGATATTTAGAGTTTCGTTTTATTTGCTTTTATGAAGATTTTTTTTTTTTTTCTTTGTTTGTTTTTTTTTTACTCTTATTCGCCTAACAAACTTTTTAAACTTATTCACTGTTTTGTCAGTATTTTTTTTTAAATTTCATTAGCTTTTACTAAACAAATGAAAAAGCACTTAATATATATACATATATATATATTTTATATTAAAGTAAACAAATTATATATGTAAGAAGCCATTTTTGTACACAACTAAAAAGATGTTCAGGATTTTTTAAAAATCAATAAATATTAAAGCTTTTATGTTCAATTATGTTTTTATTTATTTAATATCGATTAAAATATAATGTGAAAGTTATAAGTTTGTGTGTTTTGTTTGTTCTAAAAATGTGCGTGTGTTGCTCTAAAAGTGTTTCGTCTTTTGTGTATGTATGTATATGTGCTCTAAATTCTTGCAATATGTTTTATGTTTATATAATTTTGATTGATATGGCATATGGTGTGCTATGGGTTGTATGCAAATTTTGTGTTTTGCAGCAATATTTCATCAAATAAGATAGTTCAGACAGTGGCGCATATAAATTTATATACAGTTTTTTTCTGTGACTTTCAGAAATTTTGGCTTCAATAAAATTATTTTAAGAAAGTCTATACAAAATCAGATGTCAAAGTTAGTAAATTGTGTTAAAAGTTCACTAAAAATTCGAGAAAGTTGAAAGAAGTTTTATTAAATTAAAAAAATATTTTTATCAGAGCTACTTAAGTCAAAATTTGAAGCACACAATTTGTTGTTTATTGAGTTTCAATATAATAATATGTTAATATTCAGTTCGTGATACATCTTGCTGCTTTCTTAACAATTTAGCAACATCAAGCATCTTTCTTACTCTGTGAAATTTAGTTTCGACATAAACTCCTTCTGAGATAAATGGTCTCCATTCAATCATTGCTTTTCACGTTCTTATATATTTTCTATGACTGAGCCAGCCAATTTCTTGTTTGATGAGATTGCATTGCTTGCTTGAATAGTTTAGTAGTTTGTATGTGTTTTAAAATTTTTGTATTTTTGTTGGTGTAGGGTTGTTTAAAACAAAATTTGTTTACTCATAACTAAACAATAGCAATTTCGATTTTCTCTTAGAAAGTGTTAAATAAAATATATTTTTTTAATACGCCCGCTAACAATTTTGCATGTACGAACTTCAAATTTAAATACAAGCAAAAGGCACCTTCATACTATACCTTTGACCTGTAAGACGGCTGTATATTTAATTTCGGCAGCTGGATTCTTTGCAACGCAAGTATATTCGCCTGTGTGCGAGGCCGACAATGAGGGTATACTTAACAACGATGAGTATTGATCGAGCATTGTGACATTGGCACCTAGTAAATCGGGCAATGGTTCACCATCTTTGAGCCAGATCAATTTGAGTGGTGCATCACCGCGCGATACACCACAAACCGTGCGCGTGCGCATACCTTCGGCTAGACCATCTTGAAACACGAACGGTTCTATTATGGGTGGGACTGTAATAATATATAAGAATATTTGATATGAAATTTAAATGTGCATTAATGTTATTAATATGATATAAAATGTTTGGTAAGTTTTGACAAAGAGCAAAGGGGCCATTGTAGACTTTAGTCGAACGAAGTAGAAATAACCCACGTTGAGTTGGGGAATAATGTTGTCGACGTTGATGATTTTCGCAGTAGTTTCGTAGTATTTTTGTGCAAATTTAGCTGAAAATTTTAAATATTTTGTTCATATTTCTAAATAAAAAAAAAAATTAAATTAAACCTTCGCAGTTTTTAAATCTGGTTCTACAATTAGTAACACTACAAGCATTCCAAAAGAGAAAATAATATTTTCAATTTCAAAAGTTTTGCATACTCAAAAATATTTAAAAAATAAACGCTAGATCTTTCTTAGCTTAAAAGTAAACAAAACGCATTCTATAAACAAACAGAAAAATATACCATTATTAAAAGTTATTGTTTTTTGTTTATTGTATTTTACACAAAATGCATTCCCTAAAATGTTTCAAATTAACATACAAAACAGGCAAAATGAAAAAAATACTTTTTCAAAAATTCTAAATGCTTTTATGTACATACATACTATATCTATATATTATATGTATTTCGTTTATATATTCTGTACATTTATAAAAAAGGTTGTATAAAATTTTATTTAAAACGTTTGCAAAAAACAAAATTTTCGAAAAACAAAAAAGTGAAAAACTATAAAAAAAAACATAACCTCCAACGCGCGTTCATCTGTTTACCGTTAACCAGCAACGCTTGCGAATTCTCCACTTCAGCTGCGGAATTCCGTACAACACACGAATAGTTGCCTGTATGATCGGAGCCCAAGTTTTCAATTACCAATATGCTATTGTATTGGTCCACCTGCTTGACGGACATATGCTGCGTCTGATCGATGGGTCTGTTGTCCTTGCGCCATGCAATAGTTAGGGGTAAGTCACCTTTCACTACAGAACAGGTGAGCGATGCCCGATCACCCATATTCAGCTGAAGAATGGATGTCTGAAAAGGACTCAACTTGGGTGGCACTATTGTGGTAGGAAAGGAATTGGGTTAGAGAGAGGTATGAAAAATTGGATATGTGGTAATTAAGACTCGAAATATAAAATTTTTTTTTTTTTGTTTTTTTTTTAATATCATATTATCATCCATTATAGATGCTGTTTTACCTCACTCCGAGCTTAACTGACTTGATTAATATGTGTCACCTAGGTACTTAAATAAAGTTTTTGGTTTTAGTTATCCTTCGTGGTAGAGCTTTAAGCTTTAAGCAAAATTAAAATTAAGAACCAATTTCAAATATTTTTATTTAAATAAAATAAGAATTGTTTTCAAAAAATAGCGCATACACAATAACCTTTTCAATGTGTACAGATATTTAATAAAATTGTTATGCCCTGTACGAGTACATTGTTTTTGAGAAAAAAGCTTGAGAGCTTTTAGTCTGGGGTTATGGTTACAGTGAAAGATTAAGTATACGTTTGAGACCCCAGTCGTTAGTTTTAAGTGAGAGTCCACCCAGAGTCCACTTTACGTTGAGCTCTTCATGCAGTGAATTAAAGCCAAAAGCTCCGCTGATTATTTTTTTTTTGAAGTCATTGAACTTTCTTCTCAAATTGTTTTTTTGCATCCAACATAAATAGTCTGAGTTTGCAGTCTGGGTATTTTAATCCTATTTACTTCCATATCAATTTTGTCTGAAGCGTGTAGAGATCTTAATCAACTGCGAAATTACTCTAATTTGTAATCAAATATTGTGATTTCATTCAGCGTTTAAGCGTTTCAAAAATTGGGTAGATATGTATGTATTTGGCCTTTCCTTTAATTAATACTTCTGAGCACATTGAATTAAGCCGATGTGCTTGCCAAGCAAATCATACAAAAAAAACACATTCATATCTACAATGCAGCATCTCTGAAGCTTTGAGCTTTTTAGGTCATCTCGTTAGTGTTAATTAATGAACAAATTATATATTATGAGAATGAAAAGAAAATATTTCCTTTGAGAATTAGTTGGTGGAATTATAAAATTATAAGCTGGCGGAATGTGCTTTTGGTCAAGTAAACTTTTCGTGCTCATTTATGCGACTTGGTAATTATTTTGTGGAAGTGAATAATGTGTGAGGAAAGTGATGCTTTTAAGCTTCGAATTGTTTAATTGTTACCAATAGTATGTAAACTTTTAAATAGCTTCTTATTCTCATGACACAAAGTGTTTCTTCCAGCACCTTACAGTGTTCTCTACCGCCCATCAATTTATTTCCCGGTTATAGAAAAAAATTGCCCATTAAACTATGTTGTCGAGCCACATCTGGATGAAATGAATCACTCCACTTTAATGCAACATTACATAAAACGTTGTCACTTAAGTTACCACTAATTCATAAACACGACAACAACAAGTCGCAGCTGTAAGCATTAGCTTTTATGATGAAAACGACAAAGAAAAATGTAGTTATGATACGAAGTCGATGTGATGTGAAAATTGAAAACCTCAAAAATTCAAAGTTTAATTTGCTAAAAATCCGCAAAGACATTTATTTACTCCCTAAAGTACCGGCAGCACCAGAAAATATATGTGCTTGTAAATATGAGAAATTTCACTTGAGTTGTGGATATAAAATAATGTCAGTTAAATGACAAAAATTAAGCTTCACATTCTTATAAGCATAAGTACGACGCTCAGGGACAAACATAAATAATAAGCGCACATTTGCAAATGAATTTATACAATGACAGAGTACCCCGAAGGAAATGCGATTAGTCTAGCTTGCGTCAGGGACGAGTTGTAAGACTGATTGCATTTGTTTAAACAAGTTCTATGGAGAGACTAATTGTACTCATTTGAACTCCTATAAGTATGCTACAGAAACTATAATTTAGTTATGTATGTATGTATATTTAATTATAGCCAATTCCCTGCCAACCATGATCGGATAAAAATCTGGATAAAAAACTGGGTAATTTTGTTCAGAGAGGTTCACTTTTTACCCATGTTGAAAAGATTTTTGCGTGTAAGTGTGAGAGCATACTTTTAGGCACTTGCCGTTTTCCATACAAATTCTAAAAATATGCGTTGGTGTTAGTAAAAATTTGTGAATTTTTGGAATCAGAGTTTCACCATGGTTAGCCATGGTTGGTAGAGTTGTAGATCCAAGGGACTAATCGTGTATGGCTCTCTTTAGTGATTAGCCACATGATTTTTTGCAGGGTATGTACACGCGTTTATATATGGGTAAGTCCTGTGTAACGGACGCGACATTGGTACGCATTTAACCCTGGATAAAATGAATCATAAGCAGCAGAATTAGGGGATATCATAATGTTTTCAAGGCACAACCACAATGCTTCATTCCATAAACATTTTTTGGACCTTTAACATTTAACAACTTATTTATATCCATATATAATGCTGTTCGGACGCGACAAGAAATGGAAGTAATTTTTTAATGCTTGTGAAAGTACGTAAAACTTAGCGAAGTTTAGAGGAACATTTTTATTCCTTAAATGAGAGATTAAGGGTCAAAGAAGACCCTTTCTTCGAAGATTTACGAAATCTGAAATATGTTTTCAGAACATCGGATAATAAGCGAAAGTCCTGTAACGGACGCGACGTAACGGACGCGACAAATTTTTCCACCACTTTTGTAATAAAGATTGCATATAGTAATTCCAACACAAGAACATTTTAACTGTCAAAATCATCTAATATAATATTTATTGCTTCGTTTGGAAGCATTTTGTTTGCAACTTATGTTTCAGGCTTCCAGTATTACTGCTTTCAAGAACTAATCAGTTGCACATCAGCTTTTTCGTATTTTTATCATTTTTCTCCTTATCTCTCAGCATGCCGTCACCAGCTTCATAAAAACCACATAATCTAGCTGTAATTACTATAGACTATATTATTGTGTTCGTTTTTCTAAATAATTTTAGTAAAAAGCTCTTATTTGTAACCATTTAAATTTTTGTTGTAGGGGGACCTTATCTGAGACTTGCCCATATGCATTCATATGTAATTCACTTTTTTCTAAAAGCACACAGAAGTAACCACAAGGGCCTAATTTGTTCAGAGCTGTAAAATCTGGGAAATGAGTAATGTAAGTGAAGTTTTTGTTTGCGACCACGTACTCGATTCTGTTTGTACATATATACATATTCGCAATGTTCATATTAGAGTGTATGGGAAACATTTTCTAGTACGCCTCCAATCAACAATTTTTTTGCAAGTCAGCTTCGAATATACTGCTTCTGCTGTGGCTAGGTTTCCTTTTCGTATTTGTGCTAAGGATTCCCTGTGGTCATTAAAAGTACAGCTACTCCCTCTCTCGCTTTGGTGTTGAATACTACTTGGAATTTGAAAGTGCTCTGCAGACTACTCAGAAGCAAAGTAAAGCGTACTCCGAGAAGGTTTAGCTAAGCCAATCAGCGGACAACGTCAGGTAAATTTGACCAACTTTTTTATATGAATGAGGATGAATACTCTGATACTCCTCAAGGAGTATTTTTTGGATCACGGAATGGAGTATTTTAGTTTATTTTTACTGCAACACTCAGCGAAACCCCATGGACATACTATGAACAATTTCAGGAAGATCGGTGATAGTCTTCCAATGTCAATAAAGAACAAAACACACACAAAAATATGTGGGACCACTTTTGCAAAATTAGAAATGTTGTTTAATTGCTGATGATATTCCCCAGATGACTTATACAGACTAAAGATATTAACACTGTAGTCAGTAGGAGATTGCACCTTTCCACATGAGCTCCACTTATCCAAGTTTATGGGAGACCAAATATCTTCAATTTCCATGGGAAGGTCACATTCACATAATTAGCTGAAGCCAAAAAAATGCGCTTCTACCTTGATCTAGGTAGCATCACGCAAACTTTCAGAAAGTCTGCGCGTGTCATTCACTTCTCCTCTGCTGTTTTGTCTGCTTGTAGCAACCAGCCACTTCGCTTTAGCTCATTGAAATATGTCTGCGATCAGCACATGTGTAAACGAATTCCCACTCATGCACGGTTTACTGCTTCCCATTCACTTGGCTATAAAGTTGCTTCAAAGGCATTTGATTAAAAGTGGTAGAAAAAGAAATATTCGCTTGCATTACAGTGAATTGGTTCGTGCTTGGGAGGAAACCAAAAAAAAAAAAATTCTTTCAGCCATTACCCAGCACGCTAACACCACCGTTTAACCAGCAAGATACATACATACATATACCAGAGGTGTGTGTCTACAAGTCCACATGCAGCTGAATGATAAGAAACCACAAAAACGTAGGATGGTAGGAAAGTGGGCCGAGGTGTATGTCAAGTGTTGTCAAAGTGCTCATTTGTGGCAGTGCTACCATTGATTGTGTGGCAAATAAAAATCAAATTTCGTAAGTGTTCATTTTTTTGGCACACACACACACACACATATAAACATGCACAGACACCACTCGCACAATTGCAATCAGAGTGTAATTCAAAGGTATTCGCTGCATAAAGCTGACAAAAGCTTATCAAATGAAAACTAAAAGCGACTCAATTTAGACTCTTACTTCATACAAGTCTAAGAAAGTTTTTGCTGACAGGAATTTACTTGGAAATATAAATTGTGATTGAAGATTTAAGATAATCACTTAAATTAATATCTGAATTTATCTTCCCAAGGGCCAATACAAGGGTGTGGGTTTGTATGTGTGTATGTGTGGGTAAGCAAGCTCAGTGGTGCGTACTCGTACATGCTTCATCAGACTACCAATACATTTATTTTTAGAAACGGGAGAAATATACGTATAACAGTAAACGAAAATATATTTAAAAAATCCAAAGTCTTTTGTGAGCTTGGTTGGGGTTGCTTAAAAAACTTGTCTCAAGGAAAATACAAATAAATTCATCCAGTGAGTGCCTCTCAAAATGCACCAGGTGGTTCTTCTAATATACGAAACTTCTTCAACTACAATTAATTGGAAAATTAAAGAAAAATTTGTATTGAAAAAAATATTAAAAATCATATCGGAAAAAGTTGCCAAAAATCAATTCGAAATTTTAAGAGCTTTGAGACTTGAACTTTGTGAGAATAGAATTTAATAATATTCAAAACTGCATACATACTCAGCAATCATTATCAGTTAATCTATACAAGGTATAACAGGTGCTCCGCACCGCTGTTCTCTAAACAACAACAATTTTTCAATTTGCAACACGGTCGTCAGAACCTGAGCCAAATACATATTAAAATAAAATATTAAAAATAACTTAAAAACTACTCGCCCTCTCTAAAGCTTAGACAGTATTTATCGTTAACCCTCCTTGTAAGACAGAAAACTTGAAAGTCCCTCATATTTTGCAGGGAAAAAAACAATAAACAAACCTCAACTTCATCTTAGTGACATCTGAAGGTTGTGCCGGGGGAAACTGGCTTTATTGTTATCATCAAAGTTACCAAAAAAAGTTAGATGTATCAAATATCTTGATTATGATCCTAAAAGCAGAGCTTTAAAAAAAGAGAAAACGTTCTTATGTAGCGATCGAAGATGGGCTAATAAGCAGCAACAAAAAATGTAATAAAAAATTGTCTTGCAGGTCTTTTGGAGTCGGTTGTAATCATTAAACACTAGTTTTAATTACTCCATCACATTCGAGTGTTCAAATAAAGTTATGGAAATATTAGTCACGTCTCACATCCTACAACTTCTTATTCGATAATTGACTATCCGGACTACAACATAAATTCCAATACTTTCCCTGCAGAAAACAAGCATTCAATTTTACTCATCCTCTCCTTAATAGTTATTTTTATTTGTACGAAGTTTTGCACAACTTTATTATGACTTTAATTCTGATTTTAATATGAAAACTGATAGGCACTTATCAGTTTGAAGTTTGCCGCCGCTTGAGTTTTGTACTAATGCTGGTAGTAGCTTCAAGGCATAAATCGCCAAAACAGCACAACTACAGAGAAGTGGAGAAAATCATAAAGTTTTGCGGCTGTTTATATTCGTAACTGTACTCCACTACACCAATAACAATGACAGTGGCAAATGTGAGTATGTAGATGTGAGACGAGATGAGCATTCAAGCTGAGGCCGACTATATGATGTCTGCCTTCTTTTATTGTTTCTGATGCAATATACAAAAAACAAAAAATTTGTTGTTGTTAAATTTTCATTGTTTCAGTTTGGGAAAAGTTTTTGTTTTTGTCAGTAAAATAAGTAATAATTGGAATCACTTTTAGTTTTATTAGCAAAGTTTAAAATATTTTGTGCATTGCTGCTGGCGAAATTGTTGTGTAATTTCTTACGGACATTTAACATTTATTTACATTTTCATAGAAACCACACAGTGAATCACCAAACTTGTCACAGAACATACAAGAATACAAATATAATTTTCGGGCTCGGATCAAACTAGGCCGAAAAGTGCTACACTTGACTCAGTAAATTTTTTTTTTAATCTTGTGAAGATACCCATTTCCATCTTTAAATACTTCTTTCCACGAGTTAAGGTAGAATTCTCAAACTTTATCTGAATTATGAAGAAATTAGAAGTAAGAAATTTGAGAGTACACATTTTTGACCAAAAATTCAACAAAGCTCAGGATAAGTGATGGCATGACTAAAAATATAAAAAAGTAATCATTATTGCGTTCCGTGAATAGGGCGAGTAGCTGCCTAGTTGGGATTGGTCTACATGGTATGTACTTCTGATGTAGTCTCCAACTGGTTGGGTTGAATCCAGAGTAGTTAAGCACTTTTTTGTGTATACAGTGAGTCAGAATCAAAATGGGATATATTTCATTTTATAATGCTTAACGGTTTCATGATAGAAACATGCTTGATTCCTTCATAGGCCTTACCTTTTTATTGAAGCTTCGAATATGCCGCAATCAACTGTCTGTTGGCGCTTTAATTTTGAGAAACTTCAGCAAGCATCTCCTGTTTAACCTCTGCCTTTTTAACTGCTCTTGAACGCTAGGTATTCGGATACAAATGTCTCTAGTATAGTTTATCTATTTCGTGTTGCCATAGTTGTGATAGTTAGCCACTACTCTCATAGCCCCTTTGCCTAAACATCAGTGTGTTATTACTGTAGCGACCTAAAGTCTTCAAGCTCGTGGTATGCTTGATTGCTTTCTCATAGATATTTTTTGATGAAAAGTTTAGTCGAGTTCTTTTCTTGTGCTAGTAGCTTTCATATATCTATTTCGATTCGTTCAACTAACTTTGTACCACTTATTCTAGCTGGACAATTCGCGTTGTGACTCACTGTATTCGTGCAAACTTAAATCACTTTATACTTATGCACATAAGGAAGTGAATGCGGTAGTCAGCTTGAAGTCTGACTCTGATGTTGGTTTCATATTTATTTGACAATATTTTTATTACTTTCGCAGACGCGTTCATTGATGCTTCACATTGATGCTGTGCATTATAAGAGCATTGCGTGAAGCGTTTGCCAGTTGGTGGCATCTGGAGGCATCTTAATTCATTTTTTAACAACCCCCTCAAGTTCAGTTGTTTAGTAGCCATTTCGTTGGCCTTAATTGTTATTGTGTTTCGTTAGTGTGGACTTTAAGTGGGGGAAAGTGTTTTTCATCAACACTCCACGAGGAAGTCGTATAAAAGCTTTTCGGTATGTAGTAGTCGGACGAATAGAAATCAAATAGGAAATCATAAGAAAAACGCAAAATATTGCTCATCAAGATTATTTTTTAACCAACAAAGAAACATAAATAATAGCATTTAAAGTCTATGATATTATAAAGTGGAACGATTTCTTCTAAATTTCTTGACATCATTTTGAGTTATACTAGGTTTTTGCTAAAGCTTTAAGCTCTACCATAGGCACTTTAAAAAAAAGAAGTTAATTAAAAAGCTTGGACAAGCAATAAAATTCTGCCTGCTTCTTTCCATGTTCCTGAAGCTTAACTCCTTGGTGTTTTGAACAGCTTCCTCTGACTAACTCAAATACAAACACCGCATTCAAATGAACCACTTAATACTTAAAAATTTTGATCACTTTACATTTATAAGTTCTCCCGCTGTCTTTAGATCTTTTATTAAAAGTTGTTTCAGAGTCCCAAACCCCTTTCAAGTAGCTTTCTAACCCCACTTCTTTTCAAATATACTGACCTATAACACTGACTTCGCCACTACGACGCGCACTATGACCTTGCTTGTTACGTGCCCAGCATGTGTATACGCCCGAATCGGTATTCTTCTGCACTGGACTTATTGTCAACGAGCCATCCGGTTGAACACGCTGCCGTATATCATCAGGTAATTCACGGCCACCACGCTCCCAATGTATCTCTTCTATTGGATAGCCAGCAACGGGGCACTTCAAATTCAACGTTTCCCCTGATACGGCTGTTACTTTCGGTATGAGACGTATATAAGGAAGACCTAGAAAGAAAGAAGAGCAGAAAATCGTTTACTGTAATTGTGTAAATGTGTATTATAGAGAGGATATGAGATATAAGCAGTAAGGCTTAAAAAATATCGTTACTATAAATCGGTTCTTTGATCATTTCGCCGGTATTTCTCTATATTGTTAAGCGAAATTTTTTATTTTCAAGCATGATCTTCAACTTTTTAACTAGCTCTCAACCACCTTATCTTATCCAAAACTAAGACAGTCTACGTCATTATTTAATTAAATCAACAAGGGTCTAACTTGAAAGTCCATAAAAAGTGATTCCTCGTATTTGAATGGACGCCGACTAGGATGCAGTCTATATGGATGATTGGTAATATTCGATTCTCTTCAGTTAAATGATTTAATTTATTTCCACATCAGAGATGAGCACTAAGTAGCTTCAATATCTTAAAAGCATAAATAAGTATCGTCTCGAAAAATGTCTCATGCATAAAGAAAAACTGTAAATTACATGCGGTAGAGTCTATTACTGTCTAGAAGAGATTCCACCATTCACGCACCATAAATAAACAGCCAGCTCATACACTTAATCGCAGTTAGTAGAGTCGAATCTCAATGAACACATCGACAGATAGGGACACGAATTTCGATACGATACGATACCATATCGATACTTTTGCCCTTCGATACCGATATTTTGTACTCGATGCATTCATAACGATACTTTTCGGCATCAAGTATCTAGAGCCCGGTATCGTATCGAGTTTTCGAAATAAAAGTGGAACTAATAGAGCAAAAAAACCGCTCTGCTGGTTGTCTCCCTCTAACTTGTGACGCGAATCGAAGGAAAATCAGATCCAAATATTTACAGTTAATTTTGTTTGGAGTATGCAGTTTTTTAAATTGCCTAGTACACAAAGGTGTTAGTCTTAAGGCCGTAATAGATTTTGCAATTTTTTTTGGGACTGTGCATTTTCTTTCTTACAAAACCGCTAGAAATCAGAAAAATGTATCACGGAATTTTGCATATATTTTAAAAATATAGTTTACATTTTTCGTATTTAATTTTGGCCTATGCATATATTTGACAAAGTTATGTGAAATAATTTCACGGAGCCGCCTAATACAAAAAACTATATGTGCCTAGTGTTTTAAGATTGCAAACTAAAACTTAGTGTACATATTCATTTGTATAAACTTATTCATCATAAATAAAAATTACAAGTTATAAATAAATATTTATGTACATATAAATAATTATTTTCATGGTTAGGATATCGTTATTGCGAGATAGAGCCCCAACTTCCAATTGGAAATTAAGATGCCAATATTAAGGTACAACTTCTCCATTGGGTTATTGAACTGCTAGTTTGTCATGTAAACTAAGCATCGATATTTTGACCATCTAGTTTTTTTGTTTCGATACTATCGGATACCCGACACATTTACAGCGATACTTCAAATGAGTACAGAATCGATACTTTGCACTCGATATCGTCTCCCTATCGACAGATGTCCACTAGCGTTAAAAACCTATATCTACATGTCTCTTTCTATTGTAGTAAATGAATTTTTGAGAGTGTCAAAAGCTGAAATGGAGCAACAGGAATGATTCGCTTTATCTTTGTGAGTCAACGCGATATGTATGTAAGTATGTTACGTGGTTGTGTCACTACGCTGGTAATATGTGATGCACTTCGAACGCATTTTTGAGATTTACAAATGACTCTGCACTCAGTTGAGCTTAACAGAGAAGGTATTAAGAATCCGTTACAATGATGTTGACGAGTTGTATTTATAAATTTGACATGACCGACTTTATTGTGACGGATAAGTATTTAGTTCATAGCTGTCATATCCGACTAGCCCGCAATCGCAGCCTTTCCCTAGGGTGTTAGGCCCCATAAATATTAAAATTTAAAAAGAAAATTTTAGAGATACGTTACGTCACTGAATTCCATATCCTTAAAGTATTTTCCCATCATATTTCTCAAAGCAAAATTTAAAAATCGACTCTATAGTAACAATGTGAAAAGCCACTAACACCTAGTACTTGTGATCTATTCTATTCAGACGGGTTTTGAAAACAATTATACTTTGTTTTAATCGACTAGAGATTTTTTATGTTTTAAAAATCTGTCTAAGTTTAAGCTTTTTTTTTACCAAAGCATTGAAATTAAAATGGACTAAAAATTACTTGCTGTTGTTGTTCATACTGGTGCTCACTAAGATCTGATCTTCGACCAATATTTTAAGAGTTTAGTTTTACTAAGTTTAGCTCACTGAAAAATTATTGTTTTCAACGAATCATACTGTCATGGTGCCCTGGCCTATGTACTAAGCCCCAAGTCCCAACGTCACCAAAAAATCATGTACAAATGGGTTGCAAGATTCCTATTTTGAAACGCATAGCTATCATCGGGTTCTGAAGCATTTATATAGTTTCAAGTCTGTACCACATCGTGAAGTTACTCAAATACGATAGCAAGATTCTTTTAATTTGTCAGCGATTTTTAGTTATCGCGAGAAGTGCGCCACCTGGTGCAATTATGATTTCTCAAAATTAGCTGCTAAGGACTATGATCTAAGTTTGAAGTTTGTGGGCCGTCAGACAGTTAGATAAAAATCCATTGCAAGATTCAAAATTTCCAACGAATTATGAAAAGATGATTGATCAGATGTTGCATTGTCGCCGGGTTCTGAACTATATGAAATGTTTTGAGTCTATGGCATACTGGAAAGTTACTCAAAAGTCGAACACATGAACGCGTTCTATATGTCCATATCAGCGTCATCTGGCGGATTTTATTTACAAGGTATTGCATGGCCTATTTTGTTGTTGGCCTATGTGCCAAGTTTCGGCGCTTTAGCTTACCAGAAAGTTACTTAAAAATCTATAAAACGAATTTAAATAATTTTTGGTTTATCTCTATCCGTGCGCCACCTCGCGGATATTATTTTCTTTAGATGTATGTATAGCTCAACCCGAAGTTACTTAAAAGGGTATTGCAAGATTCCGAAAATTTTTATGAAAACGATGGCAGCAAGCGAATGATTTAATATAAAGGAAGTAATAATAAAATATACAACCAATTTTCGAAATCGGCAAAGGGCCTTCCTTTAGTATAATCCGAAAGTTGTGTCTTCGGAGACCAGGCAGACTTTCTTCTCTCACACAACTCGAACATTGGAGGTTACTGATGAATGCATTCGAGCTGGTGATATCTTCGTAGACCGCCTTGTTTGGTGCTCTAATTGCATCTTATGATCCACCAATTTTTTGCTGATTTAGCAAACAAAAAAGCTCGACTTTTACCTGCTGCCAATAGTCATCACTGGATTGACTGTCTAGGATAAAGGTGAGAGATATTTTCGATAGTTCCACCTTATCAACTACAACTCTTAATCTACGGAAAGCCATGTGACATTGAAAAAAATTGATGTGCAAATGCTGATGCACACTTCAGCGTTGATAGAAAGCATAATGGATTAAGCAAGAAATTTAAAAATGTTCGCTAGGCATAGATACGAGACTGCATTTGCAGACAAACGGAATTCATTTTTCCATTTTCGCTGTGAATGACCTGCACTGACAGATGGGTAGATACACAAATAGCCGAAAGCGCGAATAAAAATCTCTGCAAATGGTCGGTTCTGCTGCACAAATGTGTGAGTGAGTGTGTGTGCGCCTGAGTTTGTGAGTGTTTGTTTATTTGCACAGCGAAATGATAATATTTGGCGTTGGGGCGTTGTGCAAAATGAAAAAACAAACATTTGCATACATACATACATATTTATATTTGTGCATAGGCATTTTAAATTTTAAAAAACTATATGTATATGTATGGATTTTTTAGCTCTTTGTTTACATATGCACATACATTTATATTTACTATACATACCATAAATATTTAAGCGCGCCGCATGCTGCACTCTCCCCGCACGATTCTCTGCAATGCACGAATATTCACCACCATCCTCCACCATGACATGGCTAATGTTGACGTGACTAATTACATCGCCATGGACAGTGATGTATTGCCCAATCATAAATCTGTAATGAAAAGAAAAATAGAATAACATGAGGAGAGAAGAGCAGAAAAGTTGAGAGGATATATGTAAGTGGGATGGAATGGCAAAGCATATCATCTAGATATCAAATTATAAAGCATTTATATTACTTAATTTATTTTGGGTTTTTATGCATATTTCCTTACATTACTTAATTAATAAGAATAATTGATAGTTTTCTGGGCATGAGGACATTTTTTCTTGACTACTACTCATGTAGGCCATGGCGTATGAGCAACATTTTATAATACTTCGAACTAGACATGGGACTATTCGAATAAAAATTATTCGAATAAATACAATTTTTATTCGACGGGTACAAAAAAGAAAACAGTGAATATCGTCTTCTAAATCTGTTAATCCAAATATTCGAATAGTACTATTTGATTAATACTATTCGAATAAACGAATAAATAATTCGAATAAATACTATTCGATTTTTTTTGCAACGAATATTCTTATTCCTTTATTCGAATATTATTCAAAAAAACCCCACTCCTACTTAGAACCGCATACTCAACATATTACAATAGACCTTATAGGGTAGAATAGGCTACATTCACATCCCTATTTTTGCTTTCGAACTTTATTAATCGATAGATTGTTCTTCAGTTCCCAGCCTCTTGTTAAAATTACCTCGACACTTTACAAGTGTACGAAAACAGTCGCATCTATTCTCTTTTCTGCTGAAGTTAGTGTGAAGTTTTTTGAACGAATGAAGGAAATATTGTAATAACTTAATTATTTTGATAATACTAAAGATAATATTTCTTATAATAAAATTTAAAATTAACTTTGCAAAGGTGCTGTTGTGAGCTATTGGCTACTTCACACACATTTTTAGACATGGCGTTTTGAACAATGTTATTAAATATTCCAATCAGGCGTTGATATATATTATTTATAGAAAAATAAATGTTTTGGTTTCAATTAAAAAGTTTTTACTTTACTAATTTGTTAATTCATGGATGGACCAGTTTCGCTACTTAGGGTAATTGCAAATAGATCTTGAGAAATAGATTTACTTAGGGAGAGACAGTAAAGTTTGACTTCCACAGCACTACAAATGAGTGGCAAATGTATCTCCTTCCACCTTTCATACCATTAGTATTGCTCAATTAGAAAAGCAAATCCAAAAATATGTGATTAAGCTTCTAGGCTTTCGATTTATTTTATGTGGACCTTACAACATAATTATGATGAAACTGATGATGCAAGCGTGATTGTAAGAAAATGGTACCAGATTTGGGAACAAACAGAAAAGTCTAGAATAAGTTTAGTTCAACATTTCCTTCCTAATTAAAGCTTCCCCAAGCCGACAGTTATTTGTGGCGTGCTTTAATGCTTCCGAGCATACTATAGCTGTAATTACTCCTCCTAGATTCTCTCCTTTTTCCGTATTTGGCGTTATTACGCTTTGCTTAGCTATTTATTAAAGGGTCTCATATTCAATATATATATTTGTATGTTATGTACATAATGTACGTAATGTAAATAAATATATTAGTGTATATAACATTCAGTATGCTCTCGTAATTGGCTATTAATTATGTTGGAAAAGTAACGATGCAAACTTTTCCAACAACTCTCTGCGAATATCGAACATCAACTATAAGCACTTGTAAAGAGAAGTTGAAAAATCATGTAATGTGAGTGGGTATTGTAATGATATGAATTTGTGCATGTTGCCGAAAGAAGCTTTGATGGCTAATTAATTAGCTAAATTATCAAAAAATAACCACGAACAATAAGTTCATGCGAAAAGGTAATGGAATATATATATTTTTGTAAGCAAATGTTAAACAGATTATCGTAACAACTTTCGCTTAACGGATAAAATCTAATTAATATTTTACAACTTTAATAATTATTGTTGATAAGCAAATGAAAGCAAAATTTCCTGCTGGGCATTTGTTTTATGTAAAAAAAAAAAAAAATGAAGTATGAGCCTTTGAAAAAATTGTTATTTGAGATTTAATTAGCGGAAATTTCATTGCAACTTCTTCAGCCAACTATTCATTTGTACGGATATTCAATGGGTATGTAAAGGGAGCATGGAAATGAAAAGAGTTTCATAGATATGAAAGCATAGGCGAGTTTTGCTTGAATTATCGTTCTGGCATAATAAATCTTTAAGTGCAACAAAATGTGAAAAAAATATATATTTTTACTTACAGCATAAATAGTATATCCTCGATGAAGACACAAAACCGCGTAAGAAATATTTTAAAGCTCTCTGTTATCAAAATGTATTAATTTATTCGAATTAAAACTACACGCTCTTTTAGACAAGTATTCAAGGATACGATCATGATTAAAATATATACCATAAATTTGCTATTCGTTTTTGAGTTTGAGCAATGTGTTGCTGCAACTGGAAAAGTTCTATGAGCGGTTTTGCCCTTTTATTCTTGATATGAATTTGGTTCGCCATAATAACTCTAAAGCTAAAAGATATCTATGGGTAGATATTGCGGATTCAGTCACTTATCAGTAGCTTAGCACAACTGACGTAGAGTTTTGCTGTTTTATTGGCTTTAAGACGGGAACAGCATTTAAAACTTCAATTCACCGATTTTTCTGCCCACTATTTTTTGTTAGGTACATATATACAGTGGCCGACAAAACTATGCATACCCCCTTTTTTGTATGTTTTCACCAACTTCGGCTTCAGAAAATTAATTTTAACTATTTTCCTGTACGAGAACTTATCAAGATCTAATACAAAAACTATAAATTATATTTTAAATATGTATGGGAAATTCGCAAAAATTAGACAAATTTTCATAAAAATTTTCAACTTTTTTCTCAGAACTTTAAGAATTTTTTTGAAAATGCAGATTTGTAGCGCATTCAATTTTAGTCTGATAAAGTGTTTGTTTCAAGTCTGTAAGAAATTTTCCTGATTTTTGGCGATTTTTTTGTTTGAAGAGCTTTTATGTTTTCTTCAAATTTGTTTAATTTTTCTGAAGCCGAAGTTGGTGAAAACATACAAAAAAAGGGGGTATGCATAGTTTTGTCGGCCACTGTATATAGCGCATGAATATTTTTCTGTTCTCAGGTAAAACTATGTTCGCCCACTGAAGTATATATGTATAACAATCTCCGTTATTGACGTCTCTCGTGTGGGAAATGAAAGTTTCAAACTTGTACAACTTAAAGCTTCACAAACATATAGATACGTAAGAAAGTTTTATAGACGCACTCCTACTATTGATCCCTGCGGACAATTTGAAGCATTTTAAGTGACGTGTTAGTGGTGAACAAATCCTACTGGTATTAGCGCGAGTGTTTATTTATTTTCTACATAATTCGAACGCTGCGCAAATTTTCAAACAGTTGAAGTATAGGGCAATAGAGGAATAAACTCATTTTCCCCTATATCGTGAATCATAAGGATAATATAGCCTGAAAGACTCAATCAATTGCGATAAAATCTCATACACTTCCCACTATTCATCGAAGGTTGCAAGAAAGAGGTTGCCATTTGAGGATCTTGAAAGGACTAAAAAATTCGAAGAGGTTGACCTTTCGTTATTTCAGCATTGGAAATATAGGCTTTACAAAAGTAACCTTAATGGTGAGAAAACATCCGTCATAATCAAAACTACGAATATCTCCAAATGTTAGAGCTAGATAGAGATATTAATTAACTGGCTATGAGTTTTGACATTACCTCACATTTCCTCCAAATGAGCTTGTAAGAGTAATTAACAACTTAAAAACCAATATGAGGGTTGATATTTCCACTACTGAGGTACAAATCTACTGCATACCCACTCAGAAATGATTTTGAAATTTTTAAGAAATTTTAAAAATATTTTTATATGAAAAGTAACTAGTTATAAGAAAATAAGTGCTTATTCCATTGACTTTCTAAAACCCTCAACACTTAAACAGATAAACAAAAATACTCTTTAGAAAAAAACCTTGTTCATCAAAAATTTATTTTTTTTTTTTCTCAATAACAAAATTCCAGCAAAGGTAATCAAGAGATGCTTAAATTAAAAATTTGACAATACTAACAAAATTTTTAAAACTGAAAACAGAGAACCCAAAAAGCAAACAAGATCAAAATTATATTTTGAGTTGCGGAACTCGAACAAAGTTCTTTCGTGTTATATGAAATAGGAAAATTCATAATTTATGAAAATGTCTTGTGTTTCGAACATAGCAAAAAAGAAATTAAAATTTGTCTTAGTGTAAACGAAATCTTCTCCCGCAAACCATTAGAGATTTAACTACTTTCACCAGAGTTTTGGATTTTTTGTCTTCAATACAATGTGACACAAAATTTTGCTAGAGCAAGTAGACAAATCTGCTTTCAAATTGCAGACATTTTACAAAACATTTATGCCAACTCACACATACTCACTCGAATAGATCCTCCTGCTGCCTTAATTCTTATGATGCTTTGCATAGATATATGTGAGAAATATGACTAAGTATACATGTATGCACATATGTAATTATGTATGTATACAAGCACATGTTATTATGCATCATGTAACTGTCCTATTGTACAATGACATGAGAGGTAGAAATAAAACTTTTGCTGCTGGTGCTGGCTCATTGTAATGTGTCGTGCTAATACGAGTAAGTAGTTGTCATCCAAAAGATTGTTGCACATTGCACTTAACGTTGGACACATAAGCAAAGATAGTTTGTATGGATGCGGGATGAATATTATTTGGGCTTATAACAACTCAGGGATTTACCATCCAATAAAATAGTACGGGACTTGGGTGTGCCTAATTCTCCAAAAGTATGGATGAAATAAAAGTAACAACAGTTCATTTTATTTTTTTTTTTATGTTTTGTTAAATTGAAAAACTATTTTACTGATAGGAAAACAAAATCAAATAGGTGCCTAATTTTTTGGAAAAATTTCTTGTGCAATTTTTAACTCTTTATAAACACCAAAAAACTGTGTTTACATTTTTGAAAAAGTTATTGCTATCAGGCCAATAAATTTAGATCTTAATTGAGAGAGTAGTATTTGTATTTTATGTATGTTTTAAAATCTCAATTTTTAGTTAGAAAATCTAATATAGGCTTATATTTGTTTAAAGAAATCAGATATATAAAATTTTTTTTTTTTAATTTCGATAGTGGTTTAAGTTTTTTTAAGCTGCTGGAAAAACTTACACTAACAAACACAATCCAAAAAGTATTTTACTTTCAGCTAAAATAAATAAATAAATCGCTCATATTTAGTTATGGTAACATATTACCAATCCCAAAAACTTGCTCTGGAAACATTTAAAAACAAGTAAGGAAAGGGCTGTGTCCGATGTTCACTTAAAATTGGTACAAACTCTTCAAAACTGTTAATTTAAAGATACATAGCCCAAACTAAACTTATGGGAACAATCGACTGTATGGGAACTTTATGTTATGTTCGTCCGATCTGGCTGACTTTCCCTACATACGTTACATATATAATACATATGTAGCAAACCTGCAAAGTTTTACGTTGCTTGCTTTTTAATTGCAAGATTTATAGACCAAAACCCGTTTATCGGAACAATCGATTATATGGGAGCTATGCGATGTATTGGTCCGATTTTGCTGGTTCCGACAAATGATTAATCCTATGCCAAATGACGCCTGCTTGCATTTCATCGAGATATCTCTAAAACTGAGGGACTAGTTTGCCTTCAAACAGATGGACGGACAGACAGACATGGCTAAATCAACTCGGCTCATCGCCCTGATCATTTCGGTATGCTTCGAGCATCGAACCAAAGTTATAATACCATTTCATGTTCATGAAAGGTATAAAAAAGAATTAATGACCGGTCTAATATCTAACTAGCTATGTTGCTGAAAAATACTAGTAGTTTTTCTCTTGTGTAGGGAACTGTTTCATGTGAAGTGCTTGCCTAGCTTATTTGTGGCTTTTAACAAAACAACTGCGCCATGCAATGAGAATGCTGCGCTCATAAAAATAGTAGCAATTTGAAAAACCAGTACTTGACTTGGACTTAAACTTCTGCCGTATACCATGTAGTCAAATAAATTAGTTCTATTTGTCTCATAAGCAGTGCAACGAGTCAACCGAACTTTACTTTATTAGAGGAACTGTTGGCAGACTTCCTCCACCGTGTTGGAACGGCAGTGTTACTGGCCTACCACAGAAAGTCCAAAGTTAGAGTCATCAAACAGGAGCATCTGCTTTGATTTTTTAACAAAAATTCATTCGCTTTGCAAATGTCGTTCGGAGTATGCAAATAACTTTAGCTCCCTTAAATTTGTGGGAAAAATTAGTGGCAGCACACCTGAAAATGGTTAAGAAACTCGGTAGATCGCGCCACATGTTCTTTATTTTTTATTTTTTGAAATATGATAATACTAGCTGACCCGGCACACTTCGTTCTGCCCAAAATAGACTTTACTATTAAGTTCATTTAAAAAAAAGATGTCCAACTGAATGATAAACTATGTATCTATTCCAATCTAAGTTAATATTCGCCGACACACTAAATCATTTGCACCAAATCACTCAGATATTGATAATCTACACATTCGCAACTGTTCATTTCGTAAATGTAAACTATTTACCACGAAAAGCTACCGCTACCACTTCAATCACTAAATTAGAAATAATATTGTAAGCTGTCAAATGAAATGACCGCCTTCTACCCACAAATTTATTTTCACTGAGTATGAAAGGCCAAAATCGCCTAGGCGGTTAGATGGCTATTTTAAGAAAGTAAGTGAGAGATTGGTCTAGTATATAGGCGAAATGGTACCAAAAGCGACAGCGTAGTACTTCGGTACTTTCTTGAGCCAAATTGTATCGAAAAAGTACAATTGTATGGAAAAACCCAACCGTAAACTTGCATTATGTTAAATCCTATACACTGGTATTCTGCTATGCTTACTTCAGTTTCGTAGCATAACTGCCTTTATCTTCTAGTCAGCCATGTGATTTTTATAATTTCATAAAATTAAAAAGTGAAATAGTGAGAATTTAACATTTTTTGAAATAATGTCACATATGTCATATACGGTTCTGCCTTTAGAGCCGTTTTACATAGAACACTCATCAATACCTTTCATTTGAAACCCATATCGTAATAACACTTTCTGGGGGCACCCTGGTCCACATTCGGACCAATATCTCGGAAACAGGACCTCCTAGGTGAAAGAAAACCACTCCATGTTTCAACACTCATCAGTACCTTTCATTTGATACCCATATCGTATAAACACGATCAAGGGTAACCCCGGTCCACATTTTGCCGGATATCTCGAAAACCCGGAAAATTTTAGAATGTTTTTTTAGCCTATAACCATGTCGAGCACACAGAGATCTTCCGTTCAAAATTTCATCAAAATCGGTTCGGCCGTTCTTGAGTTTTGCGAACAGAAAAAAAACGGCTTTCAAAATATAAATAGTATAGTTATTAGTGTTGGGCAGTATCGAGTACTTTTGTGTATTTACTACTTTGGTATCGATACTTTTAAGCATCGGGTACTTTGTGTATTTACTACTTTTGTATCGCTACTTTGTATCAACTCTATATATTACTACAAAATTTGTTATCTCGGCATTGCTAATAGAAGAAGTATCGCAAAAAGCAAATTATTGAATAATGAAGCCTAAATCTTCTGTCTGGGAATATTTTAGAAAAAACGGAGCCTTGGCTCAGTGTTATATATGCAAAAAAGACTTCAAGCATAATGGAAATACCACCAATTTAAGGAAGCATTTGCAGTGCAGCTACTGGAAATGCAAAAAAAAATTCTTCAGAAGAGGAAATAATTGTTATTGGAGATACTCCAGCTCCAGGTAAGTTGGATCAATAGTTCAAAGGGTAATCGTTTACGTGGGGTACCGAGCGCTAATACGTCTCCAAAAATGTCGGGAGGGGTATCAAAAGACAGTTTTCCGTCCCAGGAGCATGAATATAACTCCGCTCAATCAATATTTTCATTATTTTGGAAAATATTTGCGAAAAACCGAAAAATAACCAGGTCAAATCCTGATTTAGGGGCCCGATCCATGTTTTTTATGTTCAATGCTTCAAAAAATTACCCTGGGCTACGCCATTCCAACTCCGGGTGATTGCCTGTTCCGGGTTCCCACACTTTTGTTTTTGTATGTATATATTTTTTTGTTACCTTTATTGTATGCATTTACCTAGATAACTTAATACCACCTCATTACGTCAGACGTTTTTAATAAAAATATGTTTTTATAATTATTTGGTATTTGTATTCCTTTAACCCCTTTATATAAAATTGAGAATTATTCGTCACCACATAAAACTCGTGGAATTTGTATCTAGTACATTTTCTGTATCGAGTACATTTTCAGTATTGAGTACTTCGTATTACTTAGTAGTAATTACTACTTAGTAGTTGTTAGACACTGAGTACATTTCGGGTATTTAGTCGTAATAGTAGTAGTAGTAGTAGTCCTCAGTATCGATACTTTTAAGCATCGAGTACTGTCGATACTTTTCAGCATCGAGTACTGAGTACTTTTGGAATCGATACTGCCCAACACTAATAGATATACATACATACATATATATGTACATATACTTTTGAGACTATCGCAAAAAAGGTATGCAAATTAAAATTAGTGTCCATATGGCAAGCAACTTTTTCTTAAATCCAGACACACAACTAGAACAAGCAACTACCGCGCCAACTGTTATACATAAAAACCTAACAGATTCCTCTAATCCAACACACGTTTATATTTATCACTTTGTTCCACTTAAACAACCATTTTGCGTACTTATAGTTTTGGCACTTTTTTTGACAATTTTTAGTAGAACATTCCCTTCATGCGTCACACTTTAACCGAAAATATATAGCACGCTGCAACAAGTGTCTGAATATTAAGCTACTCACACACAAAAACATTCTCTCATCTGCTTGTTTGCCCCTCTTTCGTTTTTCGTTTTTCGCCTTTCTCTACGTCTGCTGTTATTCTCTGTTGATGCTCGGTAATTTTTGTTCTATTTAGAGATTTTGTATGAAAAGCCCAACGGGGCGTATGAGTTACATAGCCAAGTATGAAGAAGCAAGCAAGCAAGCATTGTCGGGCTTGTTGCGCTTTGAAATTTATGTAAATGCAAAAATAATACGTTTTTGTTTACATGGAATTTTTGCTTGTTGTGTGATGTAGAATATCATTAAACGATGGTGCTTTACAGGAGAGATTTCAGTTTTGGGTTGTATGAATTCAGCTTGCATAGCAGGAGCAAATTTCAATGCTCAGCAGCAGTTAGAGACAGACAATAAGTTGGTTGTTTTTTCTTTTACTGATTTTTTTTGTCGATTTGTTTACTTTTCCGACTTTTTGTTTGCATATCACATTTAAGATGGCTCGCCAATGGATAAGCACTTATGCAGGTATTAAGTCATAAAATATTCATATCGTCGAGTAAGGTGCTAAGCTTGAATGTTGTTGTTGTTTTAACAACAAAATCACTCAAAGCTTGAATTGTGTGGTTTGTTTATTCGATTTAATGATCGCATTTATGCAGGACCACAAGCAAAAATTTTCGATTTAAAGTCTATTAAATGGAGTGAATTCAAAGGTTACATGTTTTGCAAAATTATAAGGCAATTATATCGATTTGAGAACAATTTTCGTAACACGAAATGGTAAGAGAAATTTGGACTGATATTTGTATGAGTACAATAAACTGAGTAGAGTAAGCTGTGTTTGTCTGTTTGCTCTCTCACCTTTCCGATCATCTTACAAATTAAGCTCTTCGTTTTTCAAAATATGTTACTGACTTTTCCTAAAATATTAACCAATGGTCGGAATCAACAAAATCGGATCAATCTAAGACACATCCAGATATCTGTAGAAAAATTTTCCGCCGCTACTTTCAAATTATTTAAAAGGTAAAGACCCAAAAGAAATGAAGATGAGCTAAGACCTAGTTTCGAACCAATTGTCTTTCAAAAGTTCAAAATATTTTCAAGTCGGTTTTAACCAATTTTTTGTATTGTTTCTTCTAAAGAGTCTAAAAATCAAAGTCATTATTCTTCAAGAAAATGTCGACCACCTCACACTAAGTACACTACGGGACACTGCTGCCTACGTTCTCATCTAAAACTAGTTGCAATTATTAAGTCTAATGAGGTACTTAAATACAAAGAAGTCTAATACATACACAAAGCTGAAAGAACAAACAAGAAAGGTTAAACAAAGGTCGAATAAAAATAATATAAGTACGATTTATGTATATCTAAATCTTAGCTTTCATAAATCTTCCTTAAAGGTGACTTCGTAGCGCACGCCTTCTCAATTTTTATGCGAAGTAATCGACGATGTTGATAAGATCGATGGTATTTGTTTAAGCGACATAAGCTTAAGCTACGGTTATTCCTTTCGTTTGTTTCATTTGCTTTGCAAGCTATTGGAATTCGCAATCAGCTTATGAAATATTCTGTAGATATAGTTTATGTTTTGGAAAGCCAAAGTGTGGTTTTTCATACCGAAAATGTGGAAGCCAATCGCGCCATGCCTCAAAGCCAACAGTGCTCGCCACCAATAATACATACATACCCCTTCGTTCTCCAAAGAACAATTTTGAACATTTAGGCAAACATGGTTGTCAGAACCTGAGCCAAATGAATAAATACAATTTGAGCAAAACGGTCACATATCACCCGAGCCAAATAATAAAATAAAATAAAAAATAGTAATAACTTCAAAAACAACTCGCCTTCTCTAAAGCTTAGATAGTATTGATTAAAAATCAAATATATGTACAAGTGACATGCTTTGTACTTTTCATTTCACTTTAAAACAGTACTATTCCAAAGAGGTAAAACTTTGTATGCTAGAATCAAAATGTAAGCACTTACATCTCACATCATCCAAGTTCACTTCAAAACAAAATATTCCTTTACAAGTAGAATCTAACTCGTGTTATTTGTGTTGGCTGGTGCTTGTAGTAGAGTCGACAACAACATCTACCCATAACATTCACGTATGTAGTACTTTTTTCACATTGATGTAGTTGGTTGGCTTCATAATGTCATTTAGGTAGGTCACCTGAATATGAAATAACCCTTTGGAAATTATGCCTGTCCTCTCTCTTTGCATGTGTACATACGAATAATAAAGTTTGTTTATCAAAAGATGGGAACGGGCAAGACCAGCTGCAACACATATTTAGGACACTCGCTTGTTGTTGAATGCATAGAAATTTATTGATGTCATACAAAATTCTATGATACGTAATACAAATCCAAGCAGATAGTAGAGATTTGACCCATAAACTACAAATTTAAAAGATAAAATATCACAGACAAAATTCTTAAAATTTTGCTGAACATTCCAGAATGCTTACTTATTTTGATTTGCTTAAGTTTTTTCCAGGTTATCAGAGCTGTTTTTTTTTTATAAATTTAACATTTTCGAGAAATTGAGTTTACAGTGTAGACTGCTCTGTAAAGTTTGTTATCTGGACTATTAAAAATCGAAGACTAAGTACTATAAAACAAGGTCGCTTTCTCTAACTTGATAAAATGAATTTATTATAGAACACTTTTCTGAGTAAGTTGTTTTTTTTAAATATCTAAGTAGAACTTTATATGCGCAAGGTGGAAAAGTTCCGTGATTGGTTTGACCAAATATATAGGGCATAAACAATTACACATGTTACGATAGGGCTGTCTGAACCACTGGCTGAAACCATATGAGTATACGGATAAATGCTTAGTCAGCAATAACAAACATTTGCTCAAGCACGTACAATGTATTGATGATACATACATTGCTTACAAAGCTAAGAAACGTGATGAATCACATTTGAACAAAGGAGTTAGTTTTGTTTTTTACCCTTCGTGGTTAGATTTATGTTCAAAGAAATAAATAATGAAATAATAAAATGTAATATAATTAAAAGAAAAGCAAAAAATTAAAAAAATTTAAATAAAACAAAATAAAATAAAATAAAATAAAATAAAATAAATTAAAATAAAATAAAATAAAATAAAATAAAATAAAATAAAATAAAATTAAATTAAATTAAATTAAATTAAATTAAATAAAATTAAATTAAATAAAATTAAATAAAATAAAATTAAATAAAATAAAATAAAATAAAATAAAATAAAATAAAATAAAATAAAATTAAATAAAATTAAATAAAATAAAATAAAATAAAATAAAATAAAATAAAATAAAATAAAATAATATCTATCTGTTCTCGTTGAAAATTTTGCATGCTTGTTGGCATTTGAATAATGGAATTTATTTATTTATTCATTTATTTATTATTGAAATTTAAACACAACAACCATAAGTTATATTTGAAGTGTTTGACTAAAAAAACTGAATACGCTTAATAATTAATACAATTTTCAGATAGAAATATAGTGAAATAGAGGAGGAAGGAAATTAAAGGGATTGTCGAAACGAAGATAAAGTAAGAGACAGCAGCAGACTACAGACTAAGTTTGAACAAGTGACAGATATCAAAAACTAGTTTGTGAAATGGCGCAAGAGTTGTTTTTTGAAATGCAATATGTTTCTAATGTTTCTGATTTCTAAAGGTAAAACATACCAGAGACGCACAGTAGCTTTAATATCAGATTGAATTTTTCCGTAACTTATTAAATTTGATGTATGACACATAAAGTAGGTGCTCCACACTTTATTTCACCGCATGGCACTTGCGTTGGGTTAAATATATTTTCTATACGATTTATTAAATTTGAATATCCATTATAGAGCTTTCCAGCTTTCTTTCTTTCTTTCATTAAATTGAGCCTATACTACGCAAAATACGCCTCGTTAAACCAACTAAATCACCTGTACACTAAAACCTAACTTTCCATTGAAAACATTTTACATTTGCCTTTACTAGTGAATTTTTATTTTTTACTTAGAATTTACAATACGTTTGTTCACAAAGTTAATTTCCCAAATTTGTAAACTGAAAATGTTTTTACTTTCGAAGATTACATGTATGACTGTAATCGACAGAAAATGCAAGCAAGTGAGGAGGTCTAAGTTACCGAATATTTTATACTCAGTTGCAAGCTTTAGCAATATGTTTGTTGTTATTCTTTTCCATATAACATTTGCTAGTAATAACTTTTCTAACTTCGATATCTAATTTGATTGAGCTTATATGGTTTTAGGACATTATTACTATAAACATCTTTTGTTGGTGTCTCCAAATGGTATAGCTCAAGGATGATTCTGAGCTAGTCCAATGCAAACCTTCTATTGAGAGACATAGCTTTTATACATTTTCTGAAGAACTTTTTCAACACAATCATTAAGAGTGGGCATAGCTATCAACCGATTTCGCCACTTTCGTCACTCTACCTCTGGAGTATATGCACGTAATTGATATGATACGTCAACTCCTCATCGAGATAGAATAGTCTTGGTAAATAAATTGTAGGTAGCTAATCAATTTCGCTTTGCCCCGGAACACTTCGATCATTATCTCCATGTTGATCTCGCTTCGTTTGTGCAGTTACGAAATACCATTCAGCGAACGGTATTAATTTGCTGTGTTCAGTTAGGTATAAAAATTGAAAGAAAAAAACGACTAGCTTACGAAACTTTGGACTAACCATTACTTTGTGGACTCCACGGCGTATACGCAACATTTCTTGAACTGAAGAAGCGATTAAAATTCTTAACAAACTATTCTCATTTTTGCCACCCGACATTTATAAAGTTTGTATTTTTTTTTATTTGCTTACTTTGTTTGCAAAATTTGTAAACATTTGTTTCGGATTACATAGCATATATACTCATATATACTTATTTACATACCAAACAAAGGCATTACTAAGGCTATTTGTTAAATGAAAATGGGACAGAGGAAAATTTTGAAAATAATTTGGTTACAAATGCAATTGGAAAAGTTTGATTGCATTGCTTTATAAACTTAAGTTGTATTTTGTTTTTTACGATTGAAATGGCGTGTACAAAGCACAGTAAGTAAAGTTTGAACAGTGAAAAAAAAAAGAATTTAATTTTGTTTATTTATTATCTACATATAGAGGTATAAATATCTACTCAAAACAATTTCAATAAAAATCAGTTGTCCAAGACTTTATTTTAGGTAAGTAATGCTTATTCATTTCGGTATTTTTCAGCCAAATTATTTGAGATTAATTTTTGTAAATGATTTACTCCCACCTTTTTGTTATTTATGTGTCTTAGAATCTAGATACATATTTGAGATTTAAAATGTTTAATTTAGCTTTGCTTTGGTGGCTACTGAAACTGCAAAGTTCTGTTGATCCCATTCTAATATTACTGTATCACATAAACAATGACTTCTCGCAAGGTAAGTGGAGCCTGGATATTGGCATTCTCACTTCGTCTTACTTGGTGGTTTGGGTATCGATTTCATCATTGTCTTCACTATACAGCTATGAAGCGCCCTGTTTTCAAGATGCATAAATCGGCATAGGCAAATCTTAGTATAAAGTATTTCTAAACCAACTTGTCGTGTCCTTGAAGCTGGGCTCTTCGATATGAAATTTTAAAAGGAAGGAAATCGAGAGTGGAGGTAACAGGAATCGGCAAATCAGTTTTTAGAAAAGACAAAGACTCTAGGCCCTTTTAGAAGAAATAATAAGACAATACATGAGAGCTCACGAATACTTTACTCAGCTTGCAGAATGTGGTTGCAATAAATTTTTCAAGTTTGAGTTAATTCCTCTTATACCAAATTCTCGTACTCGTAATAGTTAAACAATGCTCCTGCATGGCATGAAGAGAAATGTTTTAAAATTTAATGCGTATTTGTAATTCTGCTTTGCAAGCATGCCCCTTGCTTCTTAGGGAAGCTCTCGCCAACAGAGATGACAGCATGAACATCAAAATCAAACTCAATGCACACAAGAGCACAAGCACAAGCACGAGAACTTATGCATGAACAAGTCGGTAAGTTGTTGCGGTATTCAACAAATCCTCTTTAACGTTAGAGGAAATCTTTTGTAGTCGAGTTGCAAAACAGTACACGAAAGAAAACTGAATGTGATGGAAAAATATAACACCAACTCGTACAAATAAATTTTATTTGGCCATCTTCTGCTAAAACTTCTCAAATAAATAAACTGAGGAGAAGTTTTGTATTTCCCAATGAAGTAAATGTGACCGGTCCAAGTTGATTGTGTGACTGCAGATTATTAGACCTATTTCGGTTGTCAGCTATGGTTTATCAACTAGTATATATAACGATCTCTGCTTAAAGAATATGTATTGAAGATACAAACAGTAGCACTGAATTTTTGCAACTCTCCTTCGTCAAGAATGTGCCTAATTTATGATTTTGTATATAAATACATCCAAGCATCAGTGCACATGCGAGTTAAACATAAGCTATATGTACGTTTAAAGTTACAAACAGCAACAGCAACAAAAACAAAGCAGACATATGTAGGTAAAGTTATAGCATCAAAGTGCGTATGCCATGTCATGGAATGAGCTCTGCTAAAAGTTTGCCATTCATTGTTTAAAAATTCTAACTCTCATATTAGCCGACAACCGACAACTGTCATATGCGACTTAGCATGCATGAATGTGATTAATGTGCCGTCAGTGTAATTAGGCTTAAAATTGTAATAATAAAATGGTATTACCGGCAAATGCTGTCACACCACAGTGCACAAAACACAATGACAGCGCGCCACAGCACGTTCATATTTAAATTTTAATCAAAGCCAATTTAAAAGAAAGTTTAATTGCGACGAAAATATTCACATTTACATAAATGTTTGAGTACTAACATATATGTATGTATGTATGTAAAAACTTGTGTTGTAGATACAAACTGGAGACGAAGATACAGATATTTTCTTTCAAAGTCACAAAAAAAAAAAGATATGAGCAGAGTACTATTTTCCTAAGATGTTGCAGTGTGTCCTTAGATATTAAAGCAAAAAAAATTGTATTTTATTTTATTTCATTTCATTTCATTTCACTTTATTTTATTTTATTTTATTTTATTTTATTTTATTTTATTTTATTTTATTTTATTTTATTTTATTTTATTTTATTTTATTTTATTTTATTTTATTTTATTTTATTTTATTTTATTTTATTTTATTTTATTTTATTTTATTTTATTTTATTTTATTTTATTTTATTTTATTTTATTTTATTTTATTTTATTTTATTTTATTTTATTTTATTTTATTTTATTTTATTTTATTTTATTTTATTTTATTTTATTTTATTTTATTTTATTTTATTTTATTTTATTTTATTTTATTTAATTAAATTTTATTTTATTTTATTTTATTTTATTTTATTTTATTTTATTTTATTTTATTTTTATTTATTTTATTTTATTTTATTTTATTTTATTTTATTTTATTTTATTTTATTTGATTTTATTTTATTTTATTTTATTTTATTTTATTTTATTTTATTTTATTTTAAGAATACGTGGTTTGCTATTATTAAGCCTGGTATACCACACTCTATATATTTGTGCGACAGAGTTTTGCAAGCACGTGGTGTAAAGGAAAAATTTATTTAGCCATGTAAATTTGTTAAACGAAAATTGCCAGTAAATTGAAAATTACATCCTGTCACGAGTTGCTCGCTCTGAGCGAGCAAAAACCTAACATCAAATTATTTCACACCGAGTTTAGGTTGCGTTCACACATACAAAGAAGCACACAGATTAAACAAGCTTTATTACTTAAAAGAGATTTGTGCCTCATAGGGTTAATTGAAATATTTTCTATGAGAAACTATACCACACACTAGTTTCAATTCACAACGATTTTTAAAGGCAAATAAGGAAGTTCACGAAGTTTACAGACTTTTCATCACATAGAAAGAAATCGTTCTCGCAAATTGGACCAGAAACACCTTGTACCGAAGCGTACCTTTGAGTGTAGCGAATCAAAGTCACTGAGAAGGGAATAAACGTAGTACCCCGAAACTAGTTCAAAACTAAACTTTACTAACAAACCAGAACATTCCGCCTACTAGTACACACAAAGCCATCATCTTCTAAACATTCAGCAGCATGTGATGAGGATTATATGGAAAATCTTATGCATACATACGTACAAACTTTCTTAGGTCAATTGGCATTACGTAAAGTCGTTGTGCGAGTAACATTTCGCCTGCTGCCATGAATATAAAATTTAGCAAAATTATGTTCAATTCTCTGTTGCAATTTGCTTTCCTTCCGGCTGCCATCCAGCCAGAAAGTTGCATTAGTTTGCAGCAATGATGCACCAGCGACACCATCCATATCTATCCCTTCGCTTCAAATATTTGCAGATATGCAATTGCTGTCATAGGCAACCGCAAGAAGTTATTTTAAAACACCTACAAGTACAGTGGTGGATCCATTACAAGTTACGATGTGGGGCCAAGGATAGTTGGTCTAGTTATGAAAGCAAAGGTATTGTTATATCGATATATCGAAGGCATCTCTGCTAATACAGAAGATTCATAGAGCTTTTAAGTGATATTTTGGGTGTAGAAATTTAAATGAAATCAACACCGGTGATCGACGCTCTGTGATGAAACAGCAAATGTAGGTGAATTTAAACCGAGGAATCCTTAATGATTTAACAACTCTTGCTTTACTTTATATTTTGAATAGATTTTCAATACTTTATACCTTCGAGGTCTTGATTTACCATAGTGGCTCTCCTTAAACCTTTTTGTGGTAAGTGGCCATAGTATTATCGTTCGAAATCAGACTTCCCAGGCCCCAAAGTCTACAGAATAGTTTCTATAAGTTTATTTTTACCGTAAAATTTCTTCAATAAAATTTCGCCTGCCTTGTATGTTCCTAAAATTCTTAGGAATACCTCTCGTCTGTAATTTCCTCGGACACCTTTGCTGCAACAGATTTTTTTGAATAGTACAATAATAGTTGGAGATGTGCCTCCTTATGGGACACAAGTCTCTAATTGTCTTTTTTACTTTCTTACTGTATTGAGTATTGGATTAGGGTTAGTTGAGAGGCAACCACCTCCATTTAAGAGTAATTAGGGTCTGTTGTGATATCATATGAAAGTAAAGTAGCAAATTAGCTTAGGAATCATTACGTTTGAGCTTAATAAAACTGGAGAGAATTTAACAGAAGTCAACTCAATGATTCACTAAATGATCTCCAGGCTCTATTCTTCCGACTAGGAATCCGAATGACGGATTTAAAACTAGCATGGGTCAATCGAAGCCAACAAAAAATGACTAAGCAACTGCTTGTAACTCATATCATTACTCCAGATCATCTCCCGAGCCTCACAAGGGACAAATTTTACCAGATGTACATATATTCAGCATAAAGGTCATTTAAAGCCAAGATGGGCTAAGACAGCAGCCCACTTTTCAGGTACTCACTTATTAACAGTGCTTTCCCACTACAATGCTTTTAACCAGACTAAAACTCCATATAAGAGATTTTGCCTGGCCGCCGTCTTATCCAGCCACGCAGATGGCCTCTCTGTAGAGACCGACACCACGCAAAAGCTTTTCGTATGGGAGTAAGTTTTTGGTTTTTGAACGAGTGATAATGAAGATACAAAGACATGTTAGAAAGACTTTACTCGTGCGAACCGAACATCATCGTCCTCATATCTACTTCCAATTTATACTTAGTGTCTCCAGTATACTGACCACGACTGTACACATCGCAGACCTAACTGTCTTAAGTAAAAGTACAACAAAACTTTTCACATTTCCTTACACATTTTGTCCACCAATAGTTATGTCACAACCACAGCTTAAGCCAACTAACTGGTAAGACAGGCACAACCAGAACTGCTCATGCACTGACATACGCCCACTTCACACCCACGTCGGCAATCATACGCTCGAGTAACGCCCGTTTGCATCACTTGGTTGCAGATTGCCACAATTGTGTTACACCACGACCAACCAGCTACTAGCTGTATTAAGGAGTAAAACTTAAATTCAGCAGATTATTACTTCCGGATTTGATGCCATGCTTTAAGTTCTCAACTTTTGTTCGCATTGTGTATTTGCTTACATGTATTGTTGTTGTTGTTCGCTATATGAATTTGATAGTTGGAGGTGGTATCTTTGCGTTGTAAGTTTTGTGTCTCGCACACCGTTTGAACGTGCTTTCGCTTGTATCTGCCACAATTGGGAGCTGTCTTGTCTTAGAAAGTTATTACTTGCAGGAAAAAGTTTAAAGAACGGGTTGAAGATTGTGGCACTTTTGACACACCTCAGAAATATCGCAAAAGTGCATATTTTACATTTGTGTATGTGGCCTGAATGCTAACGAAAAAGGCGCAACGGTGGGAGTTTAAAAAATAATAATTAAGCTGGGGTTTAGTTTTAATCTGTTTGATGGTTCAATCTTAACTTAAAAAACTCTCATTTAAAAGCGTTGCTCTTTCCTTTTCAGCAATAATTCAGAAGGCCATGCCTTTCTGTGGGTATCTTGTTTTATTTGAGTCTATGCCCCGCCTCCTTTTGGTGCCCTAAACTATCGTCTAATATTATTTTTGTGGTGTTTATCGTTAATTTACGATAAAGCTTTAACCATCAAAGCTTCATGGCTGAAATCAAATTTTGTCTTTGATTACTTCAACCATGCCAAGGAAAGACATGCCAAATTTTGCTCTTGGAGGTAAATTATCCACTTCAAAACCAGTTTAAAGAAATCTTATGACAAGAATTCTCCATTCCTTTTCAGTCAAGATGGATCGATACGTTGAGTAAAAATTGTATCTTTATTCCTCATGCCAACGATGCCCCACTTCAATCTTTCAACAAAGATTCCCAGATATTTTGTAATCGGTTGAATGGGCTCTCCTCCTTACTTAGATAATGTCCATTTAGAAATATCATTCTTCCTATAACTCTTTTCATCTCTACAAAGCCACGCTAGCATTTAGCTGGTTTTGCAAATTGTTAAGCTCTCTTCTTGTGCTCAATCCTTTATCATATCGACTGAATTGCAGTGCCATCTAAAATCACTCTTTAACCATGAGTGGATACACAAAAACACCCACAAGCCAACAATGTATTTAAGTGAGTGGCATGTGTGACCCGCACTCTTCACTCGTTCAAACTTTTACCACTTTGGTTGATAGCTCAATTATGTGTTCACAGCAAAGTGAATTAGTTTGGTGAATGACTGTCGTTTTCCAACTTATGCCACACCTATACACATGCAAGTAAATATACTCACACACACTCAACTATACAAATATAAATATGTTACGCGCATTTAAACTCAAACGAATGTTCATCGGTATTTAAATATGTATGCATGTATGAGTGGCAGTGCACTTGTCTACCACAAAAAGTGCGTATGTTTATATATACACACATACATATGTATATATATAATAAACGTTCCCATGCATGTTCATATGCAAAATTTGGTAATCCACGCCCTGGGCATGTCGGTCACTAAAAACGTTGATTCAATTGCACACAAAACTTTACTCCAACGATTTTATGAAATTTAATAGTTTCTCAAGTTTTCATGGTTAAAAGTTTTTGCTAAATTTGTCGTATAACATATGTATGTCGTATTAATTAAATTGCATGCAATATAAATTATCTAAATACATACAGACATAGTTCTGTTAACTGAAGGGCACACACATAAATATATACCTATATACATTCATACATTCACGGAGGAAGAAGTTTAAAACAATTTACAAAAAGTTAATACTAATACATGACGTAATTTGGTTTTGTGAATAAAATCATAGAACGCTCAGCTCACATTTTAAAAAAATAAAAAGACCACCCTCCCTCTTCCGTACACCTTAAAGAATTTGATATTGTCTAAGAAGCCCCTTTTTGGGTTTTATTGAGCACATTATACAAATCGGGCAAAGTTGTTGAGGATTACGTTAGTAGACATGAAATCAAGAGCCGATACTTGAGTTAGCACCCTTTCCAGCTGGGGATCCAATAACTGTCTCAGTTTTTCTAAATAGAGCCAGACATAGAAATAATGCAGCATTCTGTGAGCCGTCATATGCATGACGGCCTTCTAAGAGCTTGAAACACCCAAGAGATGCATATAACTCTTAAGTGTCCCTAGAGTTCTTCTTTGAGCCTGGTGGTCAAAGACTATTTCGGCGATGATGGTTTGACTTCAAAACATCGATCCGTACAGGTAAGGCCTTGGCTATGTGCCACAGCCTTGCCTTTTGTACATTAAATAAACTTTGGTTGGATTCGCATCTTAGAAATCCTAACCCATTTTACTTGGTCCGCACCATATCCTTATTATTAATATTCCTAGCAGTTTAGTAATTTTATCTGACTTTTATTTTCCTCTCTTAGACTAACTAATATAACGGAAACATATAAATCTTTGGCGATAAATAAAAATGGAAAACTAAATCCCGTTGAGGTAGCTAACTCCAACACATGCTTTCATATAACAGAAAAAGATTATTGGCCAACACCCGCTTGTGGGACCAAACTTTATATTCACGAGCACCTCTAGCTGCTGCGCAGTTACATATATCTAAATATCTTCCAATATATTCCATCAGATAAAACCTCGTTGGAGCTCCCTGCCTTAATTTAAAGCTTTGGTTATTTCATTATTTAGTTTTAGCAGCGCAGTTATGCCCAAGAAACAACGTCCTTGGACTTATGAAAACGAAACAAGTGAGGAAGTCTAAGTTCGGGTGAACCGAACATTAAATACCCAGCGTTAGTTTTCAGAACGAGATACAAATACCATGACTTGGCAATGCTATAGGCCCTAGAATCTTATTTGAAATTTTCTATAGCAAAAGAGGGGGCGTGGTTATCATCCGATTTTGCCCATTTTAAACACCAACCTGCCTTGGCCAGAAAGTAACCTGTGTACCAAATTTCATACGAATATCTCAAGTTTTACTCAACTTATGTTAATTTATGTGATTTTCGATATCGAAAAAGTGGGCGTGGTTATCATCCGATTTCGAAAATTTTTACAGCAGCTCACCTTGGCCAGAAAGTAACCTGCATTCCATTCAAATATCTCAGTTTTTACGCAAGTTATGTCAATTTATGTGATTTTCGAAGTTTTCGATATCGAAAAAGGGGGCGTGGTTATAAGCCGATTTCGCCCATTTTCAATAGCAACCTACCTTGACCAGAAAGTAACCTCTATGCAAAATTTCATGCAAATATCTCAATTTTTACTCAAGTTAACGTGTACACGGGCGGACAGACTGACGGACATGCCTTAATCAATTCCTCTTTTCAACCTAAGAACTTTCATACCTGGAACTCTATATCTAACTCGATTATTTTGCGCCGTTACATAGTACCGTTATGGGGACAAAATTATAATACCCTTGTACTAGTACTAGTATGCTGGGTATAATAAGGCCATTGAGTGCCATTCTATTGTTGTCAACTCTAAGATTTTTGAAAATATTTAAAAAAGAAAACTATTTATGAATATCACACCAAAAGATATGGATGGACTTGGTATGAAAGTTAAAACAGAGGTGGCCAAAAGTTATCAAACCGGTTTCAAGAAAAGGAGAACATATCGTTGCGAACCTGAATCTTTTAAATCTTGAAAGCCAACAGCTGTAGCGATGCAAACAATTTAAATAATACATATAAACAAAACAATGCAATCACAAATATGTATAACTTCAATATTTTTTCAGATCATAACAAAGTGAAATGGGAATTTCAATTTATAACAAGGGTAAAAACGACTACAAAGTATATCTACAGAAATTGTATGGCTAGAAAGAAAACTTTTTTACGGGCTTAACAGAAAATAAAAATTAAAAGTCGCAAAAAAGAAAACATTAAATTTTCTCTTTACGTTTTTATGTGAAAATACAGTTAGCTACGCCAGTTTGCGAGCAAGAATAGCGTTAACGAGCAGTGTGCAGTGAATGGTGTAAAGCAGGAAAACATCAAGAATTGACGTAACTCAACCAGGGACCGTAACTGTTATAAGTTTAATTATAGAACTCGACATTTGATCATTATTTTCTGATTTTTTTCAATAAAAATCAACAATAATCGTTACGCTCAAGTTTTATTTTTTTGATTAAGCGTAATTATCACTTCTCGAGTTTTATTATTTTGAGAGGAAATAAAACTTACCCTTGAGTTTTATATTTTTGCTCGACAGTAAACGTTATTCTTTGAGTGATATTTTATCGTTCAAGGATAAAAGTTAAGTTCCGAGTTTTAAGTTTCTTGGCCGTTAAAAAAACTCAAAAGGCCGCGTCGCCTTTATGGCAAGTATATGTATGTGGCTAAAACTATGTTTAGATATTTGAGTACATATGTCGACGAGATTATACCAACTAATATTTATGACCAAATACTTTCCAAAAAGGCGCAGCGACCTTTTGAGTTTTTTGATCCGCGAAAAAAACTTAAAACTCGGAACTTAATTTTTATCCTTGAACGATAAAATATCACTCGAAGAATAACGCTTACTGTCGAGCAAAAATATAAAACTCAAGGGTAAGTTTTATTTCATCTCAAAATAATAAAACTCAGGGAGTAAGTTTTATGTTTGACTAAAAAAATTAAACTCAAAAGTAATGATTAAGTTGTAATTTATATAGGATTTGCTCAAACTTTTTTCAATCATTGTAGATTTCGGTTGAGCATGAAGAGACATGCTCATTCATGTACTTGAAACTGTTCTACGATAGGAGGAAGCCTTTGAGTTTTGACATTAAAAATACAAAATTAATCGTTATTGGGGGTCCCTGAACTCAACGAATGCAACTACTTCATTTCATCGGCAACATTATAAAGGAGCAATGAATGAAATAGAGCGGTAGAAGTTTTTGTATATGAACGCATACAAACAAACAAACATACCCAATAAGGAAAATGTCTCACGATAAAGAGCACACGAAGCAAACAAATTTACAACGCGTTGCTTACTTATGTATGTTAAGATGTCTCTAAAATGCAGATATTCAAGAATAATTGTTAGGAGGCTTCATTATTGAACCAGTAGAATCCAAATAACGAAGTTCTAGAAGTTACTGTTGAGCGTATGCCTGAAAATGAATGCTGGTACGTTCCGGTACTAAGTCGACTGCTGTGTCTCTCTAGAGAAAAGAACGACAGCTATATGGTCAAAGGTGTTTAGAATATGCCCGAAGTAGCTATGTATAACACAACTGTAATGATGTGCAACTCGATGGTTGATTTACGGATATAATGCATCTCACCTCTTATTACCCATCTTATCCTTCTTGACGGAAGGTGAGATGATATTACCTGAAGGTTTCACTGCTAATAAATCGGTACCAAGACAGCGGGCAATAACGCAAGGGAGCACCAGACCGTTTTGGGCTTATATCCGGGCAAGAACTGTTAATTCGACAACACTCCCCAAAACCTTCCTTAAGTACGTTTAACCTTACTACAACAATAACAACAACAAAAACAATGTAAAATTTGGCAATGTGTAATTTGCATAAAAAGCTCCACCATTTTCTTCACAGCGATATCCTACATTTATACGCATTCGTTTGCTTTTGGTTTACGCCTTTCTTGTAATTGTCTTCCTGTGTATTTTCTTATAAGAAAAACTTGATACATTCCCACTGGGTGCCCATAAATGTATATACAGTACAACAAAAGGTGTAAAGAAACGCGTTAATCGAGACTGGACTATAGACGGGGCCAAACAAAAGTTACAGTTATATTATTTTGCAGAATATTGTAAAAATATGTACTGCTAAAATTTCACGCTTTAAAATTTATTTTAAAAGTTTTCTCAATGAGGTCTCATTTCTGCTTTAAATCAGGAAAACAACTGTCTCAAAACTTTAGTCAGGTGGGCCAATGTTCTTTTCTCATTTTGATTCTGGCAAGTTAACATTTCATTTGAAATTATAAGATATATATACATATTTGCAAGTTTTAATGAGCTCAAGTTCAATACCAGTAACAAATAAATTATGAGATAAAATTTAATTTTGCCGTTTTATTCACAAGTCGCTAAGTGCTTACGAAAAAAATATGCTATTAATACCAAGTGAATTGATTGCTAAATATTTTACTGTACATATTTTATTTTTCAGACATTTTTTTGGCTCAGTCTACTGGACTAGTATATAACGGTAGGCATACAGTACGTAGCAACGAAGTTGAGTTAGTTTCGATTGAGCGAGTAGAGAAAAGCTTGAGATGCGAAAGAAAAACAATTACGAAACGATAACGCTGCAGTAACGATATTGTAACGAAATGGTAACAAAGCTGTAAAGAAAAAATACCGCCACAATTATGGATTGAAAACGATACGAAAAAGGACAGAAAATGTATCGTAATGATAACGGGAAGGTAACGAAACTACTCGTATAACGAAGATATAAGTAACGATATCGAAAATAAATATAGATAGATAAAGAGGCAATAACGAAAGGATGTTGAAACCAAAAGCCACAAGATATCGAATAGTTATGAAAACCAATAAATATTTGTGAATCATTTTTGCTGGCAGTAACTGTATACAATCACCAAACGCGAAGTTGTGATGTATGTAAGCAACCTCCAAGAGTTAAAACAAAATATCAGAAGTTTCTATTGGAAAAAATGAAGTGCTAAAGAGTTGTATGGGGGAAAGGAAAAACAAAATGAGAAAAAATTGGGCGCATATAAAGCTGAAGCAGCAAAAACAATCTGAAATTTAATGATTCCTTTGAGTACTCAAACCTAAAGCGAGCATATACGGGCGATAATCAGAGGTTCTACGAGTTGGTGAAGGGCTCGCAGCGAGTCAGAAGATGTGTAATTTAAAGAATGCGAAAACCTCAAAATAGCAAAATGAAATAAAATTCTGTGAATCAGCAACAAAACGCAAGCGGAAACCGAACGAAAAAATATATTTACTAACGACGAGAGGTGGTGCGCGGCCCAGCTAGGAGCAATCAAGCGAAGCTCAAGTGGTGAGTTGTTGCTCAACATTATGATGCTATTAAGCGAATTGATGAGACTGCAGTGGGAGGCGCTCTGTTGTTGCTTTTGTTGGTGTTGCAGAAGTTCGTGTTGATGACGGCTTCATTCGGAAAGCGACAGCAAAAAGATTTGCACAATTAATTGTGGTTCCACAAACGACCAGCTAATGCAAACCTTTCACGTATCAACGCACAAATTTATACTCGTAGTCAGGCATATTTATGAACTAGAGATGCCAACTGCGGGATCTCGATAACCAAGCTCAGCAGTGTGAACATAATGAATGCCCTAATCTGAGGATTGTGAAATTGAATCCCGAAAATCTGAGGATTATAAAACTTGGAAACTTTGTTCTCCGAAAGATGTCTGCAGTTAAAGTTGATGAGCGATTTGAATATAAGTAAGAAAAGCTAAGTAGAAAGGTGCGTAGATCAGGAACAGGAACAGGGGACAGTTTGAATCAAAATCAAGCCTTTCCTAGTGGTCCGTCGGAGGTATTTTCGCTGTGTTTGTGGAAAATAAGATTAGAGCCCCGAAAACGAATAGTGACACGAGTAAGTACGAACAGTTAAAAAAAATCTTCAACCTGGCTACTAAGTGCTTTATAAATTTTATTTGTGTTAGAATGCTTTCAGAACCAATCAAGAGGAAGCACATCCTAAACCATGTTTGAATTACAAATAACGAGCAAATGATTACACACGAATGCATTTACAATATATACTCTTAAGTAATTATTTATTGCTTTAACGGCTGCTTAAACTTTAAAGCACACATTATTAGCTCGGATTACATGCCTAAGCTGTCTACCTACATTCATTTACCTATGTGCCTTAGTAAACACAGGCGTATCTATGTTACTCATATTTCAATTTAATTATTTTGACCACACCATGACGGTTATTGCTTTCTCCTACGCTTATTCACTCAGCTCACATATTTCTATTCATTAATGCATCCTTTCTTTGCACTTTATATGCGGCAGACATACATAAACCCAACTCCACCGTCGCCACCGCTGCACAGTGGGGCAATTTTGAGGCAAACTTTTTTTATGAAATGAAACGGTGAATGGTCGAAAGCCATTTTAAGCCCTGCGAACTTAAAACTAAACGTTGCGAGTCAATATTGAAGGGAAGTTTTGTATTAGCAGCTAAGTGTAGACCTCAAGCTCAGGCTGCATGATTACTTAAGTACATTCAGCGGAGATGGGGAACGTCTGTCCTTGCGATCTCTTCACTCAATTCGGTACTTGTGCACGAAAGGCAGAGAATTCAGTGTGAAATTCTACATTGAACGGCGCTTGAATATATTGGCTTAAAAACCCCTTCCTGAAGCTTGAACTAGAAGCTTTAATCTGGCTAATGGTGGGAGACCTGCAAATGATAATGACATCTGCTTGTTTTTATTAAATGCTTGTGGACGTTGTATAATGTAATAAGCTAGCCTCCTATTTGTTGTTACTAAAACTTGAGCATATTTCATATCGGGAAATAAGCTTCGTTTTACGGTGCTGGCTTTACCTTTTGCCTAGATATTCCATCAAAACTCACTCAAAATACTTTATTGTAGGGTGCAGCGCTTATTCTCATTAAGTGCGATAGACGCAAAATAAACGAATGCCTAGCCCAATGCTAACAAATCCATTCATACATATGTACAGCTGTGTTCAATATAATAGTAGTGAAATATAGACAATTTTGAAATAGCAAAGAAATGTTTGAACAGCTTATACAATACAAATTTTTTATATTCCTGGAAAATTTTTAACGAGTTCTGACTTGCAAAACTGCATACTTAAATATTTTCTTTAAATTTTTCCAAAATATTTGCAAATTTTAACGAATATTTTTTTAAGTTTCATTAACTTTCATAAACTTTTTGTAAAATTTGAAGTTTTTTTTTATGTAAATTCTATTACAATTTGCAATATTTTAAATAAAAGTTATTAATAATACAACTTTTTGTTTCATGCGCCGATATCCAATTTAATTTCACTACTATTATATTGAACACAAGTGTATGTATATGTGCGTATACATGCAAGCCAATCTATGTGAGTAATCAAAGGAGCAGAAATGCATAAAAACATGGCGATAAACTGGATCTGTAAGCACATAATTAACGGTATTTTCAGCAAAATGGGGTAGGTGGGCGCAGATAAGAGATCAAAAAACCAGCTGGCTGCTTATTAAATATTTCAGACGTCGGTAGGTAAATAGAAATATAGGCTTAGCTGAATAAAAACAATTCATAATGCAACGATTTTTGAGACCATCAGTGCTTTTTATGGCTTTTAGGTAAATTAATCACACAACTTTGAAGGATTGATTTGAAAAAAAAAAATAATACAAATTCACAGAGAAGTAATTACGCTCACTACTGTGAATAGTGAGACGCACTTCTCTATCGGCTTTAAGTGAACACCTTTAATTAATTTTAATATAACTACTTTCCAATTATTGTAACTTAAAATGGTCAAGAATGACTTAAAAGCAATTAAATACAATAATATTGTATTATATATAACTAATTCTAAACTAACTCCCAAAATCATCGCTATGATAAATTTGCAAGTGGAATATAAAAGAGGTTAAAGACTTTCGAATATACCAGGAGTGCACCAGCGCACAACTAGAGATTTTTCCTTCAGGATTTCGATGAAATTTTCCATGAACTAAACACATATGTAATAGATGCATATGTATGTATGTTCTGAAGGTAAGTTCCTTAGTTTTCAAGCTGAGTTTCAGAACTCCATCATTGCTCACTCTTTGGAATTAAGTTTATCTCCAACCTTATTCTCCAACTTCTGCGGTGTGGCATTGAGAACTGTCGCTCGTTTCTTTTATGAAGCCACGAGATGGTTGTCAAGTGCAATGATATTGCGACGAACTCGGTGATTCTTCCAGGGTGAACTGTTTTCTTTTACTTCCGAGAAGCGATATAAAGTCCTCCGATAGTTCTATCTAAATACCGGGGCAACTCAGCTTCATATTCAGCCAATGGCGATCGCTATTCTTGTTCAGTTAAAAAAAAAAAAAGAATAACATCGAGTTCAAAAAGCAAAGAGAAACTCCCTACTATGCTCTGCCGAAACTATTCGTATACAACGAGTCTCATAGCGTGCTTACGGATTTTTAATTAACCGTTTTTAATGCCACTCACACTTCTTGCTTATTTGTGCTGTTGCTAGCGCATAACTTTTAATTAAAATTATTTCTCGTTTTTTTTCTCTTCTCGGTCTACAGCCATTGCGCAACACATTGTTTTTGCTTTACTGTTTACGCTCCCACCATCAACGTTACTTTCATGACCATCAACAATTCAACTTCGCCAATGCACCGCAGCAGCTGATGCCACTTTCCTTGCTTCGTACTTTTATTTGCCGTTTCGTATGTTTGTGTGTGTGTACGAGTTTTGAGTGTAAAGTTAGTCAAAGAGCTGAAGTAACCGCCTTAGTCCGCCAAAAGCGCTTGCTGTAGTTTGTTGTCATCGACATCGAGCCTCCCTTTGGTCACGATTCCAACATTTCCTACCGCAACTGGTTGGTTGTTATTTAAGCCTTCAGGATTTGTGTAGGTCGTTGCCATTGGTTAACTGCTTTGTTTCCTCGGTATTTTATTTGTGTTTTACTACTTTTCCAACGTAAGATACGCGAGCCGATAAGTTCCCGAAACCTTGAGGAGATTAAGTTACTACACGCAAAGTAAGATAGCGTAGAAAATATTTGTGATTACTGATGGACTCATCTTCGTTATTATTTTCACCTATCTTTAGTTCGCTCAATATCGGGTGGGTCCTATTTCTGCCGAATATTCATTATATTCGAATGCCGATAAGTTTCATTCTTGGAGGGCTATACGATCTCCTTTCTCTCAAAATGACCTAACCTTTGAATATGGTTTAGGCTGTGCTTAGACCCGCATCTAGATCCTATAGTTCAATGTTCGATACACAGACAAGGTCATCAAATGTTTGAAAAGTGGTTTAAAAATCGTGATCGTTTTGAATGTAGAAAGAACTTTACTTCTTCCCCGTAATCTCTCAGCTGCCACCGAAGATTGAGTATTGCTCGCAAGCACAGCTCAACGTTAAATCTTCCTTCCTGGAATGTTAAAGTTGGAACAAAGCCACGCGATATAAGTCAAGGTCATTAATTACGGGTGTCAGTTCTGGTTCCAAAAGAGTCATGTGGGTAACATTGTCGTCTTCGGTATCGTTTGTGAGTTTGATTTCGGTAAAATATTTTTTCTTTTCCTTTTACTTTCTTTTCTTTTATTTTCTTCTTTTTCTTTTCTGTCCTTTTTTTCTTTCCTTTTCCTCTCTTTTCTTTTCTTTTCTCTTCTTTTCTTTTCATTTCTATTTTCTTTTTTTATTATCTTTTCTTTTCTTTTTTTCCTCTTCTTTCCGTTTCTTGTCTTTTATTATACCCATAACGGTACTACGTAAAGGCGAAAAATAATCGAGTTATACATAGAGTTCCATATATGAAAGTTCTTAGGTTGAAAAGAGGAATTGATTAAGGCATGTCCGTCAGTCTGTCCGTCCGTGTACAGGATAACTTGAGTAAAAATGTAGATCTTTGCATGACATTTGTTATGCAGGCTACTTTTTGGCCAAGGTAAGCTGCTGTTGAAAATTGTCGAAATCGGATGATAACCACGCCCCCTTTTTCGATATCGAAAATTTCGAAAATCACATAAATTAACATAAGTTGAGTAAAACTGGCATGAAATTTGGCACACAGGTTACTTTATGGCCAGGACAGGTTGGTGTTTAAAATGGGCGAAATCGGATGTAACCACGCCCCCTTTTTTGGTATAGAAAATTTTTTTATAAATAGAATTGAACATTTCTTCAGTTAGCAAAAAATATTATTCACATCTTAGTTTACGGTTAAGTTTAGCTGCCGTATGTCCGACACAGCACAGAGGCCAATACAAAAGCGCTGACTCCCTACTTGCTTCCTTTTGTTGTTGTATTTTTATTTTTTTTTGCTGTTTACTACTTTTCTATTTAGAGTCTGCATATTCCCTGTTTTCCACGGTTTGTTTTGAAACAAGTTTTTTTGTAACGTACAAATGTTTCTAGAAAATTTCATTTTGTATATGTGTATGTATGTATGTATTTATTTACTTGTTAGTATATAAAAAGAGTTTTGTATGGATTTTCCGAGCTATGTTTACAAAAAACTGCTTCATAACTTTTTTCACAACACTTTTTAATGATTAAGTATTTTTTCATTATTTTTCTTTTTTCCTTTTGTTTCAGCTTTGGAGTGGCTTTTCCAACTTCCACTATTAAGCACATTGTTGTTTATATTTTGCTTTAGCACTTTTTGCTTCGTATGACGTTGCACAGCATGTAATGACATTGCACATTGCAAATCGTTGCGACTGCAACTGCAGACAATGAATTCTGGCACCAATACATATCTACCCACAAACCCACACATATACTCATACGCCAATGCATCGTGATATATAACTATTTAGATATAAAACTAATCGAGAAAGCATAAACAGTGCGGAACGAGTCAACAGGCAACAATCAACAACAGCATTTCAGGCAGGATGATAAGCAGCGGCAGCAGCAGCATCAGCAACATAGACGACATAGCAACAAGCAAAGTTTTCAGCAACAAATACTAGCAGATAAACAGCAAGCACGCTCCTTACATCGCATGCGTTTTGCTGGTACTTTTTTATTTATTTTTTTTTTTCGATTTGCTGTTTTGTGTAGATAGTCTGCTGAGCACGCCATATCAATGTCGAAATCACGTTGTGATGCATGATGAAGGATAGACTTGTAAGTAGTTAGATATGTATGTAGGCTTGTGTTCTTGTATTTAAACAATAATAATATTCTGGATACTTTCACCGAAATGGGTTAGGGTCATAGTATTGAGATTGTCTCCCTATTTACAGTGGCAAGAAGATGTACGTACGAGTACTAGCAAATATATAAATACAACAATAATGCAGTCTGAAGAGTTAATGAACTCGCAAAGTTCTTTGATTGCGCAATGTGGTGGGTGATTTTGGCGGAGCTCAGCGATTTATAGTGCTTGCTTTCAGTTCACCAATGCAGCGAGTACGTGCGGCGCCATACATTAACTAATAGTGTTCCCAGCAGAGCGAGTGTGACAGTGAGACATGACGTAAGTTTCATAACCGTTGGACTCACAAAATTTTACCTTTCAAGAGCCTGTGCGATGTTTCGAATAGTTGGATGACCCTTAATGTGAAATCATGATTCTCATTTTTTGTAAAATCATAAAACCCATAAAACAATTCTAGAAACATTAATAATTTAGGTGGCTTAACTTTATGACCCTCACTGCAAAGCTCTTGTGATTATGCTCATGAATCACCTTCTAGCATGGCAGCCTTGGTGGGCTGCAATAAAGACATAGGGCCTTACTTCTCAACATGTATTAATCAATATGAAATTATTTCCACAATGAACTTGGCATTATTTCGCTTTTGGTAATATCACGTGTGATTTGATGTATCACATGACATCTCAATGACATCACATAAACCAAACAGTATTTTTCTGAGGCGTGGCAGCTGTATACCTAATAATTTGACATTTATTTAAAAAAAACTTCCTACGGCTTCATTGCACCCCACCGTCGGTCAGACGAACTAGATCTAAGCTGTAAAATATTTTACTAAGTTCAGAAGCATAATAACAAACTCATCGATTTACGAACCAGCTGGGGTTGCGAGTGAACTAGATGCAAAAAAATTCACAGCTAGATGTTTTTCCTACAGGGCATCTATACGTTTGATAAGTAGTGAAGCTCATGTGTATGTATGTATATGCATTTAAATAAAAATGTACACACATACATATTCATACACAGGTACATACATATACATATACATATACATAGCTTTCAACAAGTTCAATTACCTTCCGTTCGATGGAAGTGGAAATCCATCCAATGTCCATGAAATTTGCGGTGTTGGATTTCCGGCTGCTGAACATTTCAAGCTCACAGCCGGTCCTGGCTGCAGTGTTTGTTCGATGAAGCTATATAGCAATACTGGCGGTGCATCTGCAATGAAAATGAGCAAATAAAAATAAAGGTAAAGCATCCAAACAAATATTATTTGTTTGAAAAATTGTGAAAAATATAGAAAAAAGTAGCACAGGAAAAAGAGCGAGCCGCAGACATAAGTGAATCGCTCACCCACCCAACTGAGAGCCTGCAAATGAATGCAAGCAGGGAATTATATTGCAGAGCTTTGCATACAAAAATTAATGCGAAAACATAATAAAGTAATAAAGAAGAAATGTTGAGTATGTGGAGTGAAAAAAGAATCAGAATTTAAATATGTTAGACTTTTTTGCAATCTGTTTACTTTTAATGCGTCATGTGCATATTTATAATAGTATTTTTTCAAAGTAAAATATATATTCAGATGTTATATCTATTTTAATTAAATGGCTTTAATTTTTAAAGGAAATGAAAAAAATTTGCTTTTTAGCAGCCTATAGTTAAACAGAAAGGTATTAAGCCTAAATCTTCTGAAAAAAATTTGCTTTACCGTAATTATTCAATGAAACAATTTTGAAATCAATAAGCCTTTCCAGTGTTTACGTCATATTTTAACTCTTGGTCTCTGATTTTAAACGACTCGGAAAAGAAAAAAGTCCCCAAATTATGCTGATGGGTTGTTGTTGTTGGAGTGTTGTCGAAATAACAGTCCTTGGCAGGATACGAATCCGGTACGCTCCGGCACTCCCTTGCGGTACTGCCCGACTGTCGTGGTAGCGATTTGGTATGACCAGTGCAACCTTCTAGGTCATGTCATCCCTCCTTCCGAAAGGAAAGAGAAGATGGGTAATGAGAGGTGAGAGGCATCACATCCGTAGATCAACCATCGAGTTGCACATCCATCATTACCTTTGTGCATATTAGTCGCCTCTTACGACCGGTATGCCTCCGTGGGCATATTCTAAAACCCCTACCCGCAGGGGTTTGATGGGTCTTTCGTGTCGGTTGAATGATGGCATCGGCAAACCAAAAACTAAACGAATTTGTCTGACGAGAAATCGTGGTTGTTTTTAAAATAGTACTCGAACTATAGCCTGTATACATACATATGTTTGTTGCTTTAAATTTTTCTTTTACAAATTAAAAATAATAATTTAATAATACAATTTTTTTTTTTTTTTTTGATTTTCCGTGATGATGAAGAGTTTATTGAAATGATTTTCCGCCTTATACTGTCAAATGTGGTTTTTTTGACAGTGTTTAATTTCCTACATAATATGTATGTATAATGAACAGACCGTAAAAACCAATAACAAAATAATTTGTAATATTTCAAACGCGATACATTTTGTGGAAACAAGCGGGATGCCGTCTTTCTCTTAGTTGCCTATAATTAAAATTAGAAAATTTCTTACGAAAGCTCTCCTCGCAAGCTATTATTATTATTTTTAACTTAATCTGAAATTACTCAAATATGAGGCATCACTATTTACCCGGATTCTATTGACATGAGTTTTTAGAATTTAAGTCTATCTGTATGTTGGCGCGCATCACTGAAAGATTGCTGTTTTTACAAATACACAACCCATCTAATGTTGCATTGTTAACAGCAATTGCTTCATTAGTGTGAGATAATCAATATATTTTATTATTGTTTAAAAAACTAATACATTCAAATAGCTTTTTTTATTTTGCCGATCACTGCTTTAATCCCTCCTCACTTGACAATGCCATTCATCACTTCTGAATTTTTTCTATATATGTACGTACATATTTTGTTTCTCATGAAATATTTAAATATAAAACTTTCGAGTTTCGCCACTTCAGTCAGATTTGCATATTCCATGAACAATTTACTTTTGTGTTGTTGATTGCCAATCGACCAGGTCAACCTACGGCATTTCGTTTGTGTTTGACAGCTATTTAATTAAAACTAAAAACCTCGTGAAGTTTAACAAAAATTGAAGAAAGTGAATTTCATGACCAAGCATTACCTTTTGGGACAAAGAAAGCGTTGGCTAAACCAAGTAATGATTTGGTGAAAAATAATGTAAGCTCTGCTGTATCAGTTTCAATGGCTAAAAAATGTGTTACTGCGCTCAGTTGTTGTCGCAAAAAGGACTCTTCACTCCAGAAATCGATGGTAAAATCCACTTAAAGATATGGGGCGATTGGAGAATATTTAAAAGTTGGTTGATCTGGGGTGTGTTGAAAATAGTATTTTATATATATTACTTTAAAAACAAATAACAAAACTCATATTATTTTTTATACAAAGTTTCACTAAACCTTCGAACATCCCTCACATTTACGAAACAGCTTTTATTCATTCGCTATTATTGGTTTAAAAGCCCGTTGTATGTGAAATGTATGTATCTATCAACAACACTGAGCTGTCGCACATAAGCAGTCTAAATCAGTAACGGTTTCGAAACACATCGAAATTTTTGAATTCCAATTGTATAGAGTACAAGAGTTATTGAGTTAGTTCATTTAAAGTTTACTAAGTTATTTTGCAAATTATTCAAATATTTTAAAATTGCGAATCGTATAGTACAATCTCAAAGCAAACATAATTTTTTTCATGCTAATTGAATCCATATTTAACCCCCAAACTCTCGCTATCATCACGTATTATTTCAATAAAATTCTGTATCCAAACATTTCCCATCCGACAAACTAACTTATGTATGTATGTTAGACTGTCCCAGAAATTAAAAGTGGTTTTATTTAAACGCATGCCCCCGAATTTTAATCATTATGCATCAAAAACTATCCTGACAAAGTGTTATGCAATTCGGTCAGCGGCAACCCGTGTCAGATTGCTTTTGAAGTTTTACTCAAATTTCTGTATCCTTGCCGTTTAAGGACTTCATAATAGGTGAACCGGAATTTTTTTTTCTGTAACAGATGCTCAGGATGTCCTTTAAAGGACGAAACGTTGAAGCGTATCCCGAAAAATTTCAACAAAATGTGGAATGTGATTACTAATTTAAAGGATAGTTGGAATGTAGGCTAAATATAACTATTCTTTTAATTATCCTTTAAGGACATGCAAGTAATGCCCTTTAAAATTACTATCCTTCAACTTTTTAAGAACTCCTTGTGTTTTAAAAAAATGTATTGTAATAAAAGTTCCGAAAATGTATATACAAATTTTTAAGGATGCAAAATGTGACAGAAGATATCCTTGAAATTAATTTGGCAATATGGATATCAAATGAATGCTGCTCAAACGGGTTTGTATATTTTTATTTCGATATCTCAATCAGTTTCGGAGATATCAACGGAAACATGGGCCAGGAATAACTCAAGAACCTGTGCTAGTCTTTATTATTTAAGTAGGGAAGCTGAAAACGTTTGGCGTCTAAACCGGAATCGAAACTGGAACCGAAACCCAAACCGGAAATAAAACAGGAGTAGAAAATGAAACCGAAACTAATACCGCAACTGAAACTGGAACCTAAACCGGAACCGGTTAAGAAACCAAAAAAGAAAGGTCTGTCAAATTAATTCAGGATTTTAATGGATTAATGACAGCGAAGGGGAACAAAAACAATACCTATTGCGTTGCGTACAAGAACATAGAAACATATATCCCGATTGCAATATCAAAACATTACAGAGAGTTAGGCACCGGAAGTTATTACCTGTAGTATAATATCTTACAATAAGTACTAATTGACTCATAGCAATAAATGAGTCGTATGTAATAAACAGATCTGTTAGCACTGTAATATAAATAGTAACATCTGGCAGCACTACTACAAGAACGATGTCAGTAGTAGTGCTGGCCAGACAACGGCCATTATTATGTGATTTGCAATAAAAGTGAGAAGACGTACTGCATACCCTTTTTTTAAATATTTATTTACATGCAACTATTGGTAAATTTAAATTAAATTCCACATATCAAAACCTTTGATTTTCTTTATTTACGACCCATGAAAGTCATCTAAACCTACTGAGTATGAATAGGAAGTATGCTACAAGCAGTCAAATTTGGAATCTTCATATATGTAAGTCCTTCAGATCTTCTAAAAAGGGCTGCCAAAGGATCTTGGTTAGGAGCAGTCTGGCATTTATGCAGAAAGGGATCCACGGTCTCTTTGGTAGCTATGATGAATAAAATTTGCCTGAACTTGTCTTACTTGAATAACCTATATATATAAATGTTACTCATACGCCGTGTATGACCCATAAAAAATGCACCATATTTGCAAAATTTCAAGATATACACAATTATTTTTGCTAGAAAACATATTGTTACGCAATATACTAAAGGACTTTTGAAATTCCAACGATGTTTTCTGGTGAATACGTTTTTGTAATATCCTTGCAAAGAGTCCTTTTGTCCTTTTAAAAATTCAAAGGTTGAGATTTGTTACACAGTCCTTTATATATGAGCAACATTTTAAAAGTTTGTAGTTTTCGAAGCCTTAATGGACTTTTTAGCGGACTTAGTGTAAGCTACTAGCTAAAACTTCAACTAAAAAGTGGCACGGGTTATCGTTATCCTAGAACAATAAAACTTAGCACATATGTTATTAAGACCATAACGCACCAATATAGAGGGTATGCATATCAAATTTCGAAAAAAAAATTTTTTCATACATTTTTGGGACGCTCTGATGTATGTATATCAAAATCAATTGAATCACACTCATTAAAAAATATTCAATAAACATTTGATTACCATCATATTTAGTATATTTATATACGAAGCTTTTAGGCTAAACGGAAATAAGAATAATTTCCATAGTCATTACTCTATAGAAAATTAAATAATTTCCGTTTGGTTGCATATTTACGTTAGTATGAGTTTGTGGACAAAGAGTGGCAGAGCAAAACAAGCCGGAAATTGAACGAAAATCCATTATTATTGAACGTCCATTGACCGACACTGCAACAAATGAAATTATTTCAAAGCAAACTATTTTGTTAGGCGCTGCAAGGAGATGTTTTATAAAAAAAAATTTTTAAAAGAAACACAGGACATTTCCAACCGATACTCTTTAATCAAATAGTCTGGATCCGTAGCCTCAATAGCGAAAAAATTGTTGTGAGGTGAAACAGTTTTTGGTCTTTTGGCGTATTTCTTCTCTACGAACACATTAAGTGCTTCAAAACTTGTGCTCCAGAAAAAAAGTGGATACGCTCCGTAAAGCGAAATACTCTTTTATAAGAGCAAAATGTCGACTCTTTCAGTTAAAGTTTATAGCAGCCTGTTTTTCGATAGGGCTTATGTGTAATTGAAGTACCTAACTAAAATTAGGCATCAATAGAAGCTATTGGGACTGTTTTATATGTTGCTGCGACGAATCCTTACGTTTCTAATATGCTATTCCTTTCGGTCTGTTTTGCTTGTAATGAGTCTGCAATATTACTGGCTCAGTGCAGTTCCATTCATTCTTGACTGAAATCAAGCTTAATAATTCGTTGAAAACCTACAATTATGCCGTGTTGGATGTAATAATTCCTATGCATATAAGAGTATAGCCTGATGTTGTGAATATGACTTTTGACCTTTACTTTTAGCACCATAGGGTCCGCTAATTGATATGAAAGGCATCATGTTCTTAAATATTTTTCGCTTGAAAAATAAATGGCTCTACAATGAGTTTTCAACTGATTACCAGAGGAAGTTCTTAGCAGTTGTTATTGATATATATTCTTGAATGATTGGGAGTATAATCGACTGTACTCGAATCCATTACTGTTGATGGGCAGAACAAGATATCACATCGTAGTGAGAAGGTTCGGCTAGGTAGGGATTGGTTGGACCTTCTCTGTTCTCATAGCAACAACGACCATAGAAGGTTCCATTGGTGATACCTAACCCCAAGGGCGTACTAGCGCGTACCGTGTTCATATCCAGTCAAGAACTGTCAATTTGTAATCAGCTTCAAAACCTTCGGGGAGTGTTTGTATTGTTGAAAAAACAACAACAATAACTAGGCTTTATCGGGACCGCAGTCCATCTATTCCCATGAAATCGTTATAACAAATAACAAAAACTGTATTACGCTATTTATGAGTTGACCAAGAAACATTAAAAACCAAACTAATGAAAATAAAATTAAATTTTGCAAATGTGTAAATGGCAATTAATCTTAAATTGAATGATAATTATATCACATATGTATTTGTATATATGTTTGCAGGTACTTACCTCCCAACTGCAATTCTGCTGTTGCCTGAAATGTGTCGCCCTCAGGTCGTCGCACCACACACTGGTACATACCACGATTCTCGCGACTCACACGCGTCACCATCAATGTATCCTCAATGCGGCCCGACGATGGCAATTGTCGTCCATCTTTGTACCACAAAATATTTTGCATGCCCACTGGACTCCCATTACTCGTTACAATACAACGAAATTCTGCATTACCGCCCATATGTACGCTCAATATATTTGGTGAAATTTCTACTTGTATGGGTGTGGCAACAGAGAGTCGTAACTCAGCGCTCGCTTCGCCGCCCACATTACTAGCGGTACATTTGTAGACACCGGAATCTTCGCTCGTTACCGCTTCTATAGCTAATATGGGACCTAGTAGGCGTACACGTGGACCGCTGAGTACGGGTAGTGGGCCTGGACCATTATGAGTGTACCAGCTGCAAAAGAAAATAAAAATATTTGTGCAATAAATATAGACATCAATGTTTAGCAATTAAAATTTATTTTATAGCAATGAACGGGACTTTTTTGATAAAGTATTTGCATTAGGGTGGGTCGAGTAGAATCACTGGCAGGTGTACCTACGCCACAGCATGAAATAAACTTAAATGTTGACTTGTTGCACTTGAGAAACATTGTGTTTAAGTTAATCGAGATTAGTGGAAACTCGATCTAAAAAGTAAAATAAGTAATTTTCAACCCTGTACCCACTAAATGATGCAATTTTAATACCTTTTAACATTTAAAAATATCAATTTTGAAAGTGAATTTATTTTTAATGGTTTGATTAAGGAAAGAAATCAAAACTGATTGATAATATTTCAAAAACGCCATATTTTATAATTTCTTCAAACAACGCTCACTTGAAAATTTTTTCAATAAAGCCTTATTTCATAATTTGGTCTGAAAACAAGTTTCGATATAGGGCGTTTTTGAAAAATATTTTGAAATAACGCAATCTTCCACTTAGCCGCTTATTAATTATTTAGTCAGCTACACAAACAATTTTCACAAAATTTTATGTATTTGAGACCCTCCCTAATATGTGCATTACTGTTACATATAAGCGAAGTTATATTATCAATTTAATGATCGTAGAATGCAATGATTAATTTTTTATATGCTGATACAAATTCAACAATTTTCCACTGCATATATGTATGTATATGTAAATGTATGTGTTTGTATTTGTTTTCACTGGTCGTACGCAGTTCCATCGAGTGCTCGCGGATTTGCATACGCTCACCACTCCATTTTTAATTGAAAATCTTGCGTTTACATAAGTACATGCGATTGCATTTAAATATTTACAGTCGTGCACATAATTATTGGCACAACGAGACAGTTTGGCATACAAATCTTTGAATGTGTTGCAGGACCGTTGATCAGGGACTTTCCTCCCGAAGTGGAGTCATGGCTGAAGTGGTCTCATGGAGAATTTGATTTCCACCTGACGAAAATATTAACTGGGCCTGGTAACTGTCATTAATGACTTAACCGAAGAATTTAATGAACCTTTTTTCAAAAGTGGGACCTCACCTTGATGGATTTGGTTTTGTTAAGAATTTAATGTATGGCTCTAACAAGTTTATGAAATATGAAGGTGAATTTAATTCTTTCGACCCACCTGCCTTTTTTACTTCACTGTTTGGACAATATTAATTCAAAGCCGAAAATAATAGTTAATCAAATTTTTGTTGGCCCCATATAATATTTAAAACGGTTGAAGTATGAATGAAGCTTGTTTTCATTAACTAGCGGGAGATTTATGAAAATAAAATTTATTAAAAACATTTAAGTCATTTCGAGCAAGTAAAGGGTTAATACAACCGAAACCTATAAGATGGGAGTCTTTTGGGCTTTCTCGTGCTATCTTTATTCAAATTAATTTTTTACTATAAGCTGTTTTAACCTTAATACTTTGCTACACTGCTTTCGGTCCGGCATGATATATTGTTGCAATTGTCACTGACAAATTGAAATGCACTTCATTTCCATCAAGATATTTCCACAATATTCTATGTGTATAAAATGATTATCATACTTGTACACTTATATACAAAGCTTAAGAATGTAAAATGCATAGGTATGTATACATATAATAAGGGCTTAAAGGCAAGAACAGAGTTGTTATTTGTATTATATTGAAAAAAAGTATTTTCAAGCCGATATGCACGAGAGTTCAACAATAGAACTTTGCGAAATTTGAAGAGAGTACGAACAGTAAACCTTATATTTGCTATAAGAACGCATCAAAGATGAGAATTATGTGCATACTTTTTTTAATTTTATTTAATTTTTTTATTTTATTTTATTTTATTTTATTTTACTTTATTTCATTTTATTTTATTTAATGTTATTTTTTTTAATTTTATTTTATTTTGTTTTATTTCATTTTATTTTATTTTATTTTATTTTATTTTATTTTATTTTATTTTATTTTTTTTTATTTTATTTTATTTTATTTAATTTTATTTAATTTAATTTAATTTAATTTTATTTTATTTTATTTTATTTTATTTTATTTTATTTTATTTTATTTTATTTTATTTTATTTTATTTTATTTTATTTTATTTTATTTTATTTTATTTTATTTTATTTTATTTTATTTTATTTTATTTTATTTTATTTTATTTTATTTTATTTTGTTTTGTTTTATTTTGTTTTGTTTTATTTATTTTATTTTATTTTATTTTATTTTATTTTGTTTTATTTTATTTTATTTTATTTTATTTTATTTTATTTTATTTTATTTTATTTAACTTTGTATCTTAACTGAAGTTGTTATTTTTGTCACGTGTTATACATATTGCCTGCTCTATGTTTCCAAGAAATGAACTCTTGGGGCTCTCAGGAGAGCCGCTTTTAATTAATTTAATTAATTTAATTTAATTTTATTTTATTTTATTTTATTTTATTTTATTTTATTTTATTTCATTTTATTTTATTTTATTTTATTTTATTTTATTTTATTTTTTTTAATTTTATTTTATTTTGTTTTATTTTATTTTATTTTATTTTATTTTATTTTATTTTATTTTTTTTTATTTTATTTTATTTAATTTAATTTTATTTTATTTTATTTTATTTTATTTTATTTTATTTTATTTTATTTTATTTTATTTTATTTTATTTTATTTTATTTTATTTTATTTTATTTTATTTTATTTTATTTTATTTTATTTTATTTTATTTTATTTTATTTTATTTTATTTTATTTTATTTTATTTTATTTTATTTTATTTTATTTTATTTTATTTTATTTTATTTTATTTTATTTTATTTTATTTTATTTTATTTTATTTTATTTTATTTTATTTTATTTTATTTTATTTTATTTTATTTTATTTTATTTTATTTTGTTTTGTTTTATTTATTTTATTTTATTTTATTTTGTTTTATTTTATTTTATTTTATTTTATTTTATTTTATTTTATTTTATTTTATTTTATTTTATTTTATTTTATTTTATTTTATTTTATTTTATTTTATTTTATTTAACTTTGTATCTTAACTGAAGTTGTTATTTTTGTCACGTGTTATATTGCTTGCTCTATGTTTCCAAGAAATGAACTCTTGGGGCTCTCAGGAGAGCCGCTGCCAATAGGCACCGTAGCCAGCTATCAGTAGAATAAAAACAACTAAAGCAAAAATTCACGTCACGACTACTCACAGAACAACAGCTTTGTAGTGTGAATACGTGTTTGGCGTTGGTAGTGGTGACATCTTCAAACTAGATTATCTAACGGTATAAGCACTTTTTTCAAAGGTTTTTTTTTCGATTGACGGCACTGCTGCTGGGGCAGACCTATCGACACATATGTATATACCTTAGATGTGTAATTTACCTTTCTTGATTTAAAATTATTAGTTCACAGTGTCTTTTCATTCGACCTCTTGGTGTTGAAAGATAAATAAAAATAAATTTCCCCAAAAAGGAGCCCCAAAAAACGTTTACTTGCATCGCAGTCCAATATTTGTATATGAAGCAAACACATTCCTTTGGGTACGATTAGTCACATTTTTCTCTCGCAGATCAACTCCAGAAATTGTTGGTGACGACAGTTTTGACACAAATTGATTATTTTCATAGCTAAACATATGCAAACATTCCAACTTAAGCAAACAGACAAAAAGCAGTACTGCGAAGTGCTCACACCAAAATGCAAACAACAAATAACAAATAGTGCAATCACAATTTGAAAACAACATGAACAGGCAAAATGTTCTGTTCACGTTGAACAGGCAAAAGGATGAGCATTGCTTTTAGCCAACAACAGAAAGCATGACGAGAAACCTAAAGATGGTAGCATACACCTACAACAATACGGCCATTCCGGCTGTGAATGACTGCCAAAATAGCAAGCGACAATACATCCAGAAGGACATTTCTAAACATATGTACCCAGTAGGAAGATGCTTTTAACTATTCTATTACAAATATTATGCATCAGTTGCTTATTGTGTTGTTGTTGCTAGCCTTAAAAAACCTTCGTCTTAAAATATTTCCTAAGCAACGAACTTTTATTCAAACAAACTCTCCTAAATTCAAATGGAAAGTGGAGTGCTGCCCTTAAGAGGATTGGTACAGTGCTGGTTAAAACTGTTTTTTGGCCCACAATCATTGCACCACTGCATCCCACTAGCTGCGTATTAAATAGGATTGGGCTGGTTGCCTATTATCCCATTGCCTGCTGGGCATTGACATCGAAAATTGCAAACGAATTGGTGAAAAGGACTATCTACAAGATACATCAAATCGAAGGCAATCAAAATTACTAAGCGGCACAATTGCTGTCGTGTGCAGTTTAAATGGTGTGAACGTGTATTAAAGTTCCACCGAACATATGTCAATATGGACTCGAGCTTAGATATAAGTGTGTTAAGCTAGAGACTACAAAAATTTCTGATTTCTTCTAAGAAGCACCTAATAAACGCTTCTACCTTATGGGAACGTTGTATAAAAAAGAGTAGTCTTACTCTTTCGAAAGCTTCTCTATCCAAATTAAAATATTTTTCACATATTTACGGAAAACAACAATGAGTTCACTATGTAATTAAGATGAGAAACATCACAAATGTACTTATTTAATAGCTCACAGTGCCGAAATTCATATAACATATTTACAAATTTTAAATATTTGTGTAAATAACGAAAACAGCTTACTAAATTGCTGACTTTAATTTAATCACATTACATTTCGTAAAATATGAAATTTATTCTGCATCACGTATACGCCCTGGAGTACCATATAAAATAGCATACATACACTCAGTCAGCGCTGAAGCAAATTCCCAAACAAGCAAGCAAGTAAACACTTTGCCATCGCTACGACAACAACAACAACAGCACTTGGGTAAATAAACAACATTCCGCATTGACGAGCTGCGTATGAATGTATCTTTGTGTGTGTGTGTAGTATATTACGAAGGAGGGCCAAACTATTTATAAAATTTTGAGGTACGTAAAATTATGCCGATTAAGGGAAAATATGTGGGGATACACTGAAAAGGAAGATGTGTACGTGGGCTAAAATAGATAAAGGTATTTACTCTAATACCAGTCAGGTAAATTTTCTGTAAGAACTTATGAGACAATAAAGGGACTAGAAGGTTCTCAAATTCGTACATTTATTTTAAAATAGCAAACGAGGTGCCTAATATTAGGTTAGTTCACAATTGCTTTGAAAATGTGAAAGAAATCCAAAAATTGCTCAGAATCAAAAAATATTATCTCTAACTCAAAGAGCCTTTTTTGGCAATATTTTCTAAGACCAGCTCCACAGCACACTTTGCCCACGGAGCCCACCGCCAACTAAGCGGAATTATTGCATTTACAGCTCCAAGCTCATGGCATACAAAAATTGGGCACCCTTGTAAATCTTTACGAACATGTACGACGCTGTATACTTGAAGGTTGTTTATGTGAATAATTTGCCCGTCGGTGTTCTGTCAGCATTACAGACGAAGCAGACACGCTTGTCACCTTGCATATTAGCAGTTTCATTCATTTCGTTGCGAGCAAAAGAAACAAACTGAGTTAAAGAAAAGAAGTCAATAGACATAAAAATATACAAACATACAAATGTATGTGCGAGTGGGTATAAGTATGTACGTGACATAAAGCAACAACAACATAAAAACCACTTAAACCTAGTAAGAGATAATGCGACCTCCACCCACTTTCCGCAACAAAGAGTTCAACGTGGATTATAAAAATAGTAGAAGAACATAACATAAATTTATTTGAAAATGTAAAAGCTTTCAACTCTGACATGTGAACTTTAAAATGTGTCGTAAAATATAGTAGGAAATTTTGGATTTCAATACAAGTTGCGTTTTGTACAGGAATTTTTATGATTTATAGACATTGAGCTAACTTTGAACGACACCACTGTAAGTAAAATGAATCTTCTAAAATTGATCACAAAGTTTAAGCTGGACACCTAGTAACACAAAGGCAAAGATTTCATTCATTTTTGTGAATTGGGTTTTAATTGATTTGCGTACATACATATATACAGACAGACAATTAATTCAACACACCTAAAATAAACAAGACTTAAATCTAAGCCAAGGGATCTGTTGAACCACATGAGTAGTATCTTATTCATATTTTCAACAAATCACACCCACTGAAGGATATTAAAGTATAACAATAACAATAGTGATAAATAATATTTGTTTCATCACCATTCAAAACTAAGCGACCGCAAATGTGTTACCACAGAACTGTACATAATTACCTTTTTCTTGGAATATGTAAATGTGTGCATAATCCCATATCTTGAGGCATCTAAAATTAATTATTTAAAAAGAAAAGGACGTAACACAAGACATAATGCCACCAACACTTGCACCCAAAAAAAACTACTTACATACATAGTTTATGTATATGCTTTTACGTATACACATATATACATATGTACATATGTATGTATGTTTTGTGGAAAATTAATGACAAAACAGTGAAGTTGCTAAACTTGATATGCCCGCAATGCTGTTATAGTTTAATTGATGGCTGAGAAGATGGCTAGAAGCAAGTAAGTACAAAAAGTGAAAAAGTAAAATAAATTAAAGAATATGAGAAGCAATGCCGTTGCAATAAATATCCGATGCCTTTGGTAATTTAGTCCCTGCAATGTTTCTGTAGATATAAAAGTATATATAAGTAGATTGTATATACATGAGCATCATTGCCCTGCAGTTAAACATACTGCATACTGGATCAATGCTAGTTTGTCTTAAAGTCCAACTAGTTCGAATCCTGTCTTAGTTCTATATTAGACAGTCTCTATTTCAGGATCATACTAATCAATATATATACATATATATGCATGCAGCACAACTTGGGTAAAAAATACTCTCACATTAATAAAAAAAAACTAGTTATTTCGACTTTTTTTTTCAAATATTCAGTTAAGGAATGAAACAGGCGTTCTTCTTTCAAAACCTCAAAAAGAAAATACATGGTATCCATTTTTGTGATAATTTGGTTTGAGTCTTAGGTATGTTAAATGGCAATGCTCTGCCCCCATCATTACTTAAAGCTATCCTTACAAGTGATGCAGTTGATAATATTTTATAGTTAACAGCAAAATTATCTGTAAGATACGTCATTATAGAGATATTGACAAAGTTTAACGAGAAGCTAGAATGCATGTCTATTCCACCTTACTAAGCTTATTTGAGCAATGAGTAGAGTTATGTGGTTTTCAGTTGAGTTTGTTTCATTAGCCATGTGCAGATCTGGTTCACATTGGACGTGGACAATTGGTAACACATTAGGTATATCTTAAAAAGGTCAAAGTTAAACCACTAATATCATTATAACTCGAGTCTATGTACTTAAGAAGAAGTATACCAAAAAAATTACAGTCTTACCTAAGTCTAGTTGGAGGCCTACAAGTGCACTTTCGGCACAGATGGTTGTTGTATGTTATAACAGATCCTCACTGAGTACTGGCTTATTTCATATTTCATATTGTAAGTAGGATGTCAATACAAAAAGCTGATGAGAAACGAGTTTGGGAGTTTTTCTGCATTTGAGCTTACGACGTTGACATTCTTAGCAAGCGTATGTATTTTAGCAATGATATATCTCATTCTATTGTTGTTATGCTTTTGCCACTTTTAAATATATCTGACTTTCGATTTATTAGGTGTTTGGTCTATTTTCGAAAGTTTGATTTTTCAATCCAAAAATCGAATTAACGTTTCGAATTTCATGAATTAATTATGAATGTGAACGGGTACACGAAATTTGGTCCCATGTTCTTAAGTATGAGAAGAAGAAGAGATAGACTCTTCAAAAAGTGTACCATAATAATCAGGACCATGAGCAGAACCCATTTAGTTATATCCGTTTGTGCGCCTATCTCTCTGCAGACAGCGGACTCCTTACATATTCATTTAATTTTTGTGTAAAATTAAGTACTTTTTAGTATAAATCTATTCTAGGGGAAGGGAAACAAATCGCTCTATACTGAAGCTGAAAATTTCAATTTATAGAAGCTTATATTTGTATCGAGTCAGCCATTCCTCTGCAAGCGCCCGTTACGCTGACAAAATTAATATATAAATTTAGTTGTAGCTTCGAAGTTCATATCATAAAACGCAAAAAAGTCCATAACATGCTTTTTATGGGATATTTGTGTTTGAATATTTCACTGGAATTTACAAAATTCTGCAATAAAAACAATTTAGAAGAAAAAAAACAGCGAAAGTTTTATGTTTGAGTGGCAAGTTTTGCATAAAGTTCGGTTATAGGTTTGAAAGTTGTGGCATTATTGGCTTCAAATAACACGCTAGGGACAGAGATGAAAAATATTAGTAGGAGATTCTTAGTCTTTTATAACAAATTTGAAGTATTCACTCAATAACAGAAGAGGTCATTCTTTGGAAGCTGCAGTCGTCACTTCAACAGAAACGAAAACGAATAACGAAGCCAAGGCGCCTCTGTGTATAATTTGAAGTTGTTAAATTGCTTCTTGTAATACCACCTAAACGACAAAGAAAAACAGTTGGTCACAGCAGTTACACTTGAGGTTCCTTATAGCCTTTGTAGTTTCAGTAATATCCTAATAATTCTCAGGCACAGGATTGGCGCTGATGAAAAATATGTGTGTAGGTACTTACTACACCACATAAAAACATTAAAAACACTCTCGGCTACTTCCACTAGAATGAAAAACTATAAAATGCTTGCTTGTTAAATCCGTAATCCTGTTGGAAAAGTCACAACACAGCAGTGTCGCATTACGTTTGGAAAGGCTATCCTATTTGCATATTTTCCAACAATAGATTATATCATAATTTTGCAAATGAGTGATTATATGGAAGCTTAGGACCTGATTATATAATTCAAGGTGACACTTCATCTTCAGCACTACCATCTACATATAAAAGTTATGTGACCTTTACTGGGTTCAATTCACAAAGTGTGACCAATTTCAAATAAGTTCTGAAAGAGTAATCTAGCACGTGTGAAGTTCGAGTCATGAAATTTAATTTTAATTTTTATTTAAATAAATCTCTGAAATATATTTTCAAAAGAGTTATGAAACTGTTTATCATATTTACATGTATGTACACGACTAAAAATTTGTCAACTTCCAAATCCATGCTGCAATTAATTGAGATTTGGTATAGGTAATTGGAAGGTTCGCTTTTAGCCATATTTTTTGCTCGAAGTACATACTATGTCGACTGCTGAGTGGAAGACCACCCTATTTCAAAATATTTTTAAAAAACGCCCAATCACAGATTTTTATTTTTAATAGCAACCTATTTCGAAAATCGTTTGAAAAACACCCTATCTCAAGATGGATTTCGAAAACGCCCTATCTGAAAGAAATTTCCAGCTAAAATAGAGCGTTTCTGAATAGAATTTTGAAATAGGGCGTTTATTGAAAAAATTCTAAAATAGGGCGTTGTTTTATTCAGGAGTGTTTATTTTTTTTTTTTAAAGGTGCGACCTCTTCAAAAGGAACGTTTCTTGTATAGTTACATATTTTGATATTTTAATTATTTACATATACACAAAGTTACAAATTTTTCAAGAAAAATATTAATTTTATTCTTAATGGTATGTATGTACAAATGGCGTTTTGAAATACTATATAAGGATTTGTGTATTTGGACCATTGGTCGGCAAACCTAGCCCGTTCGGGCATTATGCTCTTTACACATATTCTTACACTCTTCTGATGAGAGCGAAAAAGCACTTGCGGCACAGTGGTACGTACTGTCGCTTTGTTTATTGTTTTATGTGATAGTAAATTATTCGCGATTTAAAATGAATGAAATATTAAAAAAACGCCGACCACTGCTTCGGACTGAGTAGCTTATTAAAGATGTTATCAGTTGTATAACACAAATTATGGGCAGTCCTTTTTCAGCAATAATTTACAACAAATGGAGCAATCTCGGGAGATCAAGTTCCTGAGTATGTGGCATGAAAACTATCAACATATTAATTACTAGCTAATTCAATTAAATTTAGTTTACAACATTTAGTTTAAAAATTGTCTTCTATCTTTCCAGCACGGCCTAACTACTCGGCAAACAATCAATTTTCTGCAATATCGCATAGTCAGCATTAAAAATAATAACAACAATAACAATGCAAGCAAAAAAGATAACAGAAAAGCCCCGACCCTTGTAAACACTCAATCGACTTTTGAAAAGTTTCCCCTCCCCCCCGCTCATATTTAACATGCCACACTCTTACTTACTCTATAAAAACTCATGGATACACACGACCCCCCTTCGTCATTATTCGTTTGACTAAACACATTAAGGCTAATGTATCATCACATTCTCCGTACAAATATTAAATTGAATATTTTTATCAATGACCACATCACAGTGGTAGATAACAAGAGCAGGCAAGTAAAAAAAAATAGCAAAGCACAGCTGTGTACATACGTAATAGGCACTCGGACACAATGTAAACAGCGATGGATATGTTACCAACAACAAAGAAAGGCAAAGAAATGAAGACAAAGTAAATGAAAAAAGCAAAGCAGCTGAGTCTTGGGTTGTGCTTGAAGAACCTTAAAAATGTTGCCAAAAGCTACTGCGGCATTCGTCTCAATGTAGCCACCGTCGCCAATGCCACTCAAAGTTCGAGTATATCTTCAACTTTATATACACTTCAATATAAATTTTTTTTTTGGCAGCTGAAACTATTTATTCAAAGGATGTACGTAGCTCTTTGTTTGTTTTCTATTCAAGCGATTTTTATTTCCTTTTTTGTTACATCATTTTCCCTTCTTTTTTTTTGGTTTCTGAAGTGTTGGGCAAACTTTTGGGTTTTTCTTGCGGTTTGCTAGAAGTTGTAAGCTCTCTCTTTGTTATGAGCTGAGCATCGAACTTTTTTTGTGTTAAATGCTCTCATAAGATGTATTGAAAAAGTTTAAAATTATAGTTGGCAAAAGAATTAACGAAAATAAACGTATTGAAGGTTTTTGATTTGAATAAAAAAGAATGAAAAATAAAAGAGTAGCATAGGATTTCTATTAGAACGTTAGTGATATTTGGCCATACAATTTTGTTTCTAAATCTAAGGGGAGAAACTGCTATCACTGATAGAAAATAAAAAAGTGAACGCAACTGTACTAGTATAAAATATTTATAATTTGATGTATAGGGCGTGTTTGGATTGATTAGGAAGATAAAAAGCGAAAGAGAGGAAAATAATACAGGAAGGATATGATACTTTCTTATTATTAGTACCGGAAACACATGTTTATATTTGTCATATTCGCCTTAAATAAATTACAGAAAACTAAAGCGAACAATCGGTATACAGGTTGTGTGATCAGTCAAATATCCCATTGTTGTCTAGTGGGGTGCATGGTCTCAGTAATTTCTTGCGTTAGCTATCCCTACCTTACGAGGTGTACCTAAAGGATTTCTTTTTATTACTTATGTATATGTGACACCTTCCGCTTTCTACAGCCTATCTGGCTACATATAACCATAATCATTTTCTGTTCTGTTAGAAAATTTCATCCTTACCAACATTCCAGTTGCTCAAATTACTTTAATATAAAAGGATTTTTACGGTTTCAATCAATCATTAAAATTCTCACCAATAACAGAGTGCAGACAATTTAAGCACAACAATTTTAACAACTACAATAAATTCATTGAATTAAGTAAAAGCAACATCGCTATCATACATTAATGGGTGATACGAAAAAATATTTTTCTGCAAGGGTAAGGTGTTTTTTTGCGTCAAAAACTGCTTTGTTTGTGAAAACCAAATTTTTGTAATATCAAAATTGTTAAATCTAAAAAAATGTTTTTCTGTTATCTTGGTTCGGTACGAGCTCGAGGCCACTAATAATTTTTCTGCAGCGAAAATTTTTGTTGTTTTTTGTTTTTTTTTTAAATAATTTTTTATTAATTATTTAAAGTTTTTTGTTGAATTGAACAGGAAAAGTTTAGAGACAACCGCCATATCTTCCATTTCCATCCATTTCGAGAGGTGCTAACGCCACTGATCACAGAAATTCTGGCACGAATTGCTAACCATTGAGCTAACAACACGCTTGGTATTTTTGTCTTCTAAACACCCTGTTCAATTAACCATATTCATGACCAACACCGCCATCTGGCGGTAAGTTCTGATCATGATAGATTTTTTGCAAATCTGTTTTAGCATCACAGTTTGCCAAACATTTTTATGTAAAAATTTCAACAGGATTTTTAAAATTCGTTATGTTTTTGAATTCTGGTTGCAAAAAAGTGCAACTTGTTTTATTGAGACACCCTAATAAAAATATTTATGTTCAGCACATAAAATACATTTGTCAACGTCAATACGAATTTTCTTGCAAGCAGATACCGAAGCACACCCGAATTTTTACTTAAAATAAAGTTGCCGAAGCGATTGTAATTTCAACGTCATATTTCATAATAGTATGCTCGAATGGGACACGGTTGGCTAAGGGATTTTAAAGCACGAAATGCTCATAATTTGCCGGGATATACAAGTACCTACGAGGAGATTAAGACGGATCTTCCCTCCCAATTCGTTGTGTACTTCCTACAAATTGCTCTTTAATAGCAGAAATACATACAAAGGGCTGCCAACCATGACCGCCACTGGAACCGACACTTGACGGGTGCTTTCCTTATAACTGTAACACAATGACATTTAAAGTAATATTTCCAAGCAAAGCCAGACTTCAAGGCGGCGAGAAGGTACTGAAATTTTATCTACGAAAAATGTGTCAGGAAAGGGAGAATGATTCACCATAAACTACAATCAGAGACAAAAATATTCGAAAATAAATCAAACTGACTATATCAGCTTAACCCCACTGTGCCTTTGTAAAACCTTACCCATTAACATTAATGGTCAGGAGTCAAATTCATTATGCAGCTTTAATTTAAGTACCTCAGCTTTCAACAACTTATTCCTCACCGGTAATTTCAAACATTTAAACCTAAGTTTCAGCTCGCTAATTTGGCCAAAAGCTTACGAATAATAAAACTATCCGCACAAAAGAAAAATACTTTCGTCTATTCCTCCGATTGGTGTGTAAGGCTATTATGCGTATTCCAAGCTTTTCCAAACTAAAGGGGTATAGTGCAAATAAACACTTTTACTTCACCTTACATCCCGAACTTTTCTTCCTTTAGAAATGCACATAGAAAAGTCTTGAGAACTGTGTATCTTCTGTCGATCGAAAACTTTGCAAAAAAAATGTAAGCGGAAAATTTTTCCAAACATTTTCCACTACCAAATTCCTTATTTCTTTTTATGATTACTAGAAATGGCCTCCGATAAACGATGAAAAAACGTCCGATAAGCTTCCTTTGTCTATCTCGACTAGAATCCCAATGTTTCGTTACCGGGCCAGAATATACACATAGTAAATGTAAAAGCACATATATTAACCCTCTACTGAAAATGTACACTTACGTGTTTAATTACACCACATGTTTCAAGCTGACATGCTACATCAATGTTTAATCTTGAGTCAGCGGGATATACATATGTATGTATGTATCAACTTTGTTATATAAACGCGAACATACGAATGCATACATACATACATACATACAAGTAAATGTTTTTACAAAATCGCAAAATCTAATTTCATTCAGAGGTGCCAGCGCATACAAACACACATCACTTTTTTTACAAACTGTCACCACCAGCTTTATGGCAGTACGAAAAAGAGCTAAAACGTAGACATGAGAGCTACCAAGAGAAATGTGAGGTTTTTCAGAATTCGCAGGTTAAGATCCAGTCACACGTACTTCTAAAAGACCATACATACAATTTTGAGCAGCCGGAATGCCATCGACCGCTGAAGTGTCACTGCGTACGCAACCTCTCGTAAGATTACTTTCGTATTCGCGTTGATTAAAAGGAAGCATCCACATACATACATATATATGTACAACTTCACAAGTGGGTAGACCTACCCAACAAGCAAAGTAAACAAGTTCATTTTTAAAAAGTTGTTTGAAATAAAAACTAACCTTACAAGATTTTTGAAGTTATAATTCAATGCGTTTCTAACAAATTCACGACAACAAACTTCATTTTCAAATATGTTTGTAATTAAACTGCAATTTTAGGCAATTCTTGGCAAATAAGGCTATGAGTACTGCTTTCCCGTTGCAATTTTCAATTATAAATTCGAATGGAAATAATTCAAAAATTTGGAGTTGTAAAAATTTACAAATACACCTTTTTTTAGCGACATTTTGTGAACATTTGCATTTCAGTTTCAAAGATAAATGATTTATAAAAATTCGTTCTTAAAGTTTATAAAAAGTTTACTTTAGAAACCTTAAGACAAATGCATACGGAAAACGCGTGTGTATCGCTAATTACGGAAAGATTGCAAGATATTATATTATATATGTATGGTTTAAAAAAAAAAATCTGATATAAGAATTAACTAATTATTATCTATTGTTGACTGGTTTTGAAATAAATGTTTTGAAAAAATCTTTACAGAAATGCTCATTGGGTACATTTACAACTGTATAAATATATGTACATATGTGTACAGGACCACTAGTATCCCTGCAGGGAATTCACTAAGTAATGAGATAAATTCTTGCGCTATACCATAATTCTAAGCGCCGAATAAGACCTATGTAAGTAGTTCAAGAACTACTTTGGAATGGAGAGAGAGCTCCTAGAATGTCTATTTGTATTCTAGTTTTTCTTTGATTACGAGCCAAAAAACGACTGGGGTAACTCCACTGTTAAGCGCCATTTATGAAAATTAACCCGGTCACAGAGTTATGTTCAAAATTCTGGGAAAAGTAGATACTAGAAAAAGTTATCAGAACTTTGGTTACGTTCGGAACTAATTCGGTTATGTGCGGAAATTTAGAAGAGGCAGTGACAATTTCCACTGCCTATACCATCGCTATAATAATTTTGCATGCAAAAGAAAATCTTATCAGTTCAGAAATAAAGATTTTCGCCACAGGGATGTACTGCGAGTATGTGGTCGTAAGAATTAATAGGGGACAAACTCAGACGTTATAAAATATGGACTCATATTACGGCATAAGTTTAAACCGCATCGCTTTAGATGAAATGTATGTATATGTATGGCATTTTCGCTTTATTTACCCTATAGGAAATTAGAAGTGCTTAACATTTTTCTTAAACGAAAAGATGAATGGAAACAATAAGGGAGTTCAAGTCAACTTTTTTTCAATACCTGCCGAGACCTTCCAATTTCTATACTGGCGACTTTAGCAGCAAATTTGTAGGCTGTCAAATGAATTAGAAAAAAATTTGTTCTCCCGAGTTGCTTTAAATTGGGCTCTCTTTTCGATAAATAAGTTTGACTGGCATGTTTTATTTTACAAAACCCAAAATTCCTTAGGCGATGAAGGGTCAAGATGCATTGAGCTACAGCTGCTGAACAAAATTAATATATTCCGCGAATCGTTCCTCATTTGTAGGTTCCCGACAGCTATTGCATTGCCACCTTGTCTTTGGAAAAATATTTTTTCTTAAGTATTTTATACAATTTGTTTATTGTTTGATGTTTGCTCACCGCTGGGTATATAAATAATTATTTACATACGAGTATATACGCGTATTTAAATATATACTTGCAAGGTGTAAATGTTTACCTATGAATAAAAACGGAATGCCTTAATATTTCTTAATTAAACGTTGCTTGTATTTTGGGTCTTTAGACATTTTATGAGTTTTACCATAAATGAGTTTCATCACAAATAACGTACAATATTCACTGCGGCCTTGCCATGAATACTTATGTAGATAAGCGCCTACAAGTATACCCCTTGTGGTGCAAGCAAAGTGAGAAAAGGCACAAAGTTATAACTTATCTACATAAATATCTAAACACATATGAACCACAATTTTACCAAGAAATATCGCGTAAATTACAACACGTGCTTAATGCCAAGTTTATACATACTTGCACACATACATATGTATGTATTTGTTTGTTTGTATATATTTGCGGCACAGGTAGCGCTCGTTGTGGTTTCGTATTAGTGTTCGTAATTTACGCCGCACAGTGTGCGCAATAAATTAAGAATACGAATTGTATGTGTCCTAATGGGCAAATGGCCTAAATGACTCTAATCTTGCAAGAACATACATTGTCCTTTATGCGCCATTCGACTTAAAACACGTTCGAATGGCTGAATTATGTGGCGTGAAATAGAAGCAATTAGAACTGCAGCCCACACTTATGTGGAGAAAGGCTTAACTCACCCCGATGGGTGGTGATATATATGTATGTATGTATGTAAATGTCCAGGGGTAGCATCTACATACGAACCCTGGTATTTAAAATGAGAATAGACGTCTTCCTGTTTAGGATCAATATGCAGTCCTTAGAACAAAATAAGAGTGTACACCAAATTATATTAAACTCATTCGGCTAACGGTAGTATATAACTGCATAAAGAAATCGAATTTTCAGAATGAAAAGAGAAATTGATTAACCCATGTCCGTCCGTCTGTCTGTGAACACGACAACTTGAGCAAATTTTGAGATATCTTAATGAAATTTGGTATGCATGTTCCGTGGCACTTACATAGTAACTCCGAGATCGATTTAAAATGGGCCAAATCGGATGATAGGCACTTCCACTTTTTATATATGTATATGGAATATTTTTAAAAATACAGAAAAAATATTAAGCATATATGTAAGAATAAAATTTGGGCTGTACAGTTTACACTAACAATAAGGAAGAAAAATATAAATTTTTGGAAACGGGCATGGCACCTCCCACTTTGACGGAGTAAAATTTTGAAATATTATTTTTTAATACATAGGAAATCGTAATTGAGCACACAGATTTTTATGAATACCTAGAATGTTCCGGTCAAAATGGAAAAATGGGCGTCAAATAGCTTTATATCATTTATATTTTAATTTCACCTTAAACGAAGAAATCCGAGAATAATAAATTTCGAAAATGGGCGTGGCCTCACCCCTTTTATAGTGAAAATGGGCGTGGCCTCACCCCTTTTATAGTGGTTATTCCACAAAACTTCCATAACTCGTGAAAAAATTTAAACGAAATTTGCGAAAGTGGTATCTATATAAGGTTAACAGTTTATTGTAACATAAATCGGTTAAGGGCCATGGCCTGTTTTTTAGTATAACTCCTAAAATTTTCTAAAATTTGAGACGCTACACATCTAAAACTGTATATTTATAAGATCTTGCACAGAAACAAAACTTTTTAAGCAAAACTTGAGTGCAAAAAAATTTTGGAAAAGTAGGCGTGGCGTTAGGTGAAGCAAATGATATTTATTTGAGAAGTTCTACAATTTCTAGTAGGGCTGTGCGATTAATTAATTAATCAAAATTTTGATTATTCATAATTTCGATTACTCAATTAATCGATTAATTGTGTTTTTTGATTAACCAAAAAGGGTGTTTACTCGATTAATCAAGATTTTGATTAATCAAAATGAAATTTAATTGATTAATCGCCTTTTTGATTAATCGTTTTTTGAATAAAATGATTAATCATTGTATATTAAAACGGCTCAAATTTAGAAGTTCCTTAATACTTCAACCATTTGTTGCATCTTCGACATTTCGCCCATTCGCAATCGGACAACATCTCAAAATTTTCTAAAATTTTTATATTTTTTTATATTTTGAAGTATGTTTGGTTTTTAATCTTTTTTATTTTCAACTATTTCAAGGCAAATTTTCACATAAAAAAATGAGTAAATTAATCAGTTTTTGATTAACCATTTTTGAAAATACTCGAGTAACACTCGTTTTGATTACTCAGAATTTTGATTAATCAAGTAATCGATTAATTGAAAATTTGATTAATCAACTTACTCGATTAATCGAATAAAGGCACAGCCCTAATCTCTAGTATATAATACTGATCTAATTTTTGGTTGACGCGAGAAAAAAATTGCATTCAATATAGTTTTGTGGGAAATTAAATAAACTTCAACAAATGCCAGATATTTTTCGGGTACAAAAGAATTGAACAGCAATCTGTTTTTTTAACTTTATATTTTTACTTTGCACTTTTGTTAATAATAAATTAATCATATCGTAAGCATTTTTGATTAAACAAAAAAAATATTTCTTGATTAATACGGTTTTTATCGGTCAGAGAATAATAAATTTTATTAATCGGAAAAATTATTCCTTCTCAATTGTTTAATAACGAACTTTGCATTGCATTGGATTTTATTTAAAAAGTGAATAAAATTATTATGTTTATTTTTATTTCAACGCAAATAAACATCGAAGTAGAATTTTGCCATGAGAATGTCTAATTCTTCTCAAAAATCCTATCTATGGCCCCCATGAGCTGCTTTAAGCTAACCTAAAAGCGTCGACTTGTTTGAGAAGCACGTGCTATGAATGTTGCTCCTGACTTGTTTTTATTTTTTTATTTTTTTCTTTTTTCAAACAATAAAGCTGCTTGAGCAAGGTGCAGCAGTGGCAGCTTTATCAGCAATTCTTTCAAGCTATCTCAATTAGTTACGCAGAAGTTTAGCTACCAATACCAATGGCCATTGTTGTTTAATTTGAACCAAATACGATTGGCTGTGCAATATGGCGAAACAGTGAAAGGTTGCTGCATCAGTTATTCCATATTACACTTGTAAACAATTCTCCTCTTATTTGTTTCATTAATTTAGCGCTTAGCAAGTGGAGCATATGAATGTTGTAATTGAACTGCGGTTGCGTGCTATACCCTCAGCTAATGGCAATTTCTGCAGCAAAATTGGCATGTTGAAATATAAACTGAGACATACATACACACGTGCAGGTTGTTGTGCCATGCTTTGGCTTAAACAGCTAGATATATTACTTAAGAGGCAACACATGGTGCAGTGAAATAAGAAGAAGTGGGGTTATATTTTCTACAGCAACTCAAGATTTATATACCAACTCACATTCGTACCCACAAGTCCAAGCACTGCTGCCACTCGTCTTGTGCAATTGCCTTGGTTCCCGCCACTTGAAATTACATTTCAAAGTATTGATTGTGCTTTTGTCTTTGTACAAAAATGCGTGTAATTGCTGTTTTTTCTTTTTAACATTTTTTCATATACCAGGCTGCTGTACAAAATATTCACATACATGTGTAGGTCTTAAAAAAGCTCGAAGTAAAACAAGCCATCAACTGAAAAGTCGGTTTAACACTAGAGTACACGCTCCTTTTTTTTTACACTAACGCACGCGTGGCCTACTATGGTAGACCATTTTAAAATAGCAATAAAAATTTTTTTCATTACATATTACTGAAACTAATGATTGAAAGCGTATTTATATTTATTTAAAAGAATAATTTAAGCTTTAATTTATCCATAGAAAACAACATTTTAAAATTAAAGCCAATTTTGTTCTATAATAGCAAAAATACCAAAACTTGTACTTTTGAGACCAATGATTCAAATTTTTTTCTTACATTATTAAAGTTTATCAAAAACCTATTTTTGTGACATTTATTACACATCACAGACGGTTGATTAGGACAAATCCATTTGTTGCACGTTTTGCACCACTTTTTTGATGATTGATTTCTTGCTGCTTTGGTAGTCCCGAGACTTTTTCGCTAATCTTCAGAAATATGTGTACGAGCAGAAAGCTCTCACGGTAGTGACTTGACGACAAATTTAATGCATAGGGCTTTCCTGGAACTACTCCGGTCTAACATACAGAATTGTTAAGTTATCAACAAAAATATACCAATGGTCTACTATAGTAGGCCGCGCGTGCACTCCAGTGTTAAGATCGATCAAAAATTCTAGAACTGTTAAGATTTCAAAAAAAAAAAAAAAAAAAAAAAATTGTGAAAAACTCTGTGCATCAGTTCCTAAACGTTTTTTGTCACAGTAATACTGTTTTTTCTTTGTTAATTTAATTTTATATATATAAACAAATATTTTCGGCCTTTTCTAAAATCTTTCAGTAAATAGTACCTTTAAGTTTCTACTACCTTTACATCAAATCTATATTTCTATCCGCCAAAAATGTGTTCACTTTCGAGTGATTCCTACTCTGTAAGAAATTTTCGAGTGGAACGATTTCGTTGTTTGAGTTCCATTATGTTGCTCTAGATCTGATCTGTACTGCATTTGATTGTAGGTGCATTTGGCACTCCTCACTATTTCGAAAACATTATGATTATAACAAAGCAATTGAGTCTTTTCATCTAAAAATCATTTTTATCGCAGAAAGAGTTAAGCAATCGATGTTGACAGAAAATAATTGAAAAATGTTAAAAAACTTAAACATTTAAAAAAAAAAAATAAAATAATAAATATTACAAGTATTTGTTAAAAAAAAAATGTGTTTAATTAAAATACAAAAAAAAAAACAAATAAGGAAAGGGTTGTCTTCAGCTGTGCCGAAGGCTTTATACCTTTCATGAATACGCATATATTTTTTAAGTGTCCTACATGGCCAAACCACATTTATCGGAGCAATCGGTTATATGGAAGCTATATGTTATGTTACTCCGATCTGTATGATTTTCATTTTCAACTTCGCAAAATTTTACGTTCCTAGCTTCTTAACTGCAAAATTTATAGCCCAAAACCCATTTATCGAAACTATCGATTATATGGGAGCTATATGTGTTGTTGGTCCGATCTGGTTGATTTTCACTACATAGGTTACAAATATAATATGTACTAAACCTGCCCAATTTCGCTCTCCTAGCTTTTTGATTGCAAGAGTTATAGGCCAAAACCCATTTATCGGAACAATCGATTGTATGGGAGCTATGCGTTGTATTTGTCCGATCTTACTGGTTCCGACAAATGATTAATATAATACAAAATGGCGGCTCCATACAAAATTTCATCGAGATATCTTTAAAATTGAGGGACTAGTTTGCGTTCAAACAGACAGACGGACGGACAGACGGACATGCTCGTCGCCCTGACCATTTCGGTATACTTAATGGTGGGTCTATCTCTTCTTCTTCTCATACTTACAAACATCGGACCAAAGTTATAATTACATTTCATGTTCATGAAAGGTATAAAAATATTTTCGGCCTTTTCTAAAATCTTTCAGTAAATAGTACCTTTAAGTTTCTACTACCTTTATATCAAATCTTTGGCCCTTACTCTATATTTCTATTCGCTAAGTGTTCACTTTCGAGTGATTCCTACTCTGTAAGAAATTTTCGAGTGGAACGATTTCGTTGTTTGAGTTCCATTATGTTGCTCTAGATCTGATCTGTACTCCTTTCGATTATAGAAAATTTGGTACTCCTCACTATTTCGAAAACACATGCATTTTGTTATTATTATAACAAAGCAATTAAGTCTTTTCATCTAAAAATCATTTTTATCGCAGAAAATAATTGAAAAACGTTAAAAAATTTGAACAGAAAAAAATATAAAATAATAAAGCTTACAAGTACAGTAGAATCGCGCAAAAGTTAACTCGCGAGAAAGTTAAACCTTCGGCTAAGTTGACCGATTTTGAGCGTCCACGTACCGCTCTAAAAAGTTAACTTTTCGTTAACTTTTTCGAGCTTATCTATTTTTTCAAACCCAACCGTTTGTTTGGCAAGAAAAACAAGCTCGGGTATTCCCCTTATTGCTATGTATTCCCCGAATTTGTATGTAAAAAATTATTGTCGGTGTCGGTTGGTACATACGTAGTTTGTCATGAACGTTTGAGCTTGTGAGTTGTTTATAGTTAGTGTGTTAAAAAATGTCAACTAAGCAGAAAAAATCATTGCAAATCAGATTAAATTTGCATCAAAAAGCTGAGATTTTAAGAAAAATCGATGAAGGTATTCGTGGAAATCGATTGGCAAATCGATGCAAATCAGATATCAGATCTTATTAATATGCGCACGAAAATTGTCAGGAGATATTACACAAACCAGCCCTTACAAATTAATATGTACATATATGTATGTAAAATGTGAAAAAGTACAAACTAAATCTAAGTTTCTGTTTTGTTACGAGTAAAAGTGAGTCATGCAAATAAATTGAACGTATTATATTCCTAAAATTATGTTTATTTCCGTGTTTTTTTTTCAAATTCGAGAACCCTTTGCAAAAGTTAATATTTCGGAAAAGTAAAACACCCTTGGAACGGTTTGGTTAACTTTTTCGCGATTCTACTCTATTTGTTAAAAAAAAATGTATTTAATTAAAATACAAAAATAAAATAAAAATGTACTGTTCGAGAACCTATGTTCGAACCTGCAAAACTTTTTTCAGAAACCAAAAATTCAGAAACACATTCAGAAACGCATTAACCCACTCGTTATCTACATTTTTATTTTTATAACGATATTATGAAAGATTTTTTGGTTAGGTTTGAATGGGTTGTGCTGCACTTAATTGGTAAATATTTAAAATTATAAGCCATGAGCGGCCATACGTTAACCCATTGATGACCTTAATTTTCTTTTAACTCTGAAATCAAATTTTTTCACATCAAAATTGTTTTACATAGGCTTAAGTAGTTGATTTTAAGCGTTTTAACCATTTAAACGCCATGCCTTAACCTATTCGTGACCTAATTTATTATTTTTATAATTTTTAAATAAATTTTTTTTGCCGGTATATTTAGCGTTATAACACAAGTAATTGTGCATTAACCCTTTGTTGACCAATTTTTTTTCCTTAAATAGGAGTTGCTATAAATATTTGTAAGGTTCTTTGGCAAAGTAGCCTATTTAAATATCCAGAAAGTAAAAATTCAGAAAGTGAAATTCACATCTAAAAATTCAGAAAGTAATGAGACGGCAGAAAAAAATCAAATTTTGAATTTTTCTTTTCTGAATTTATGGGGGGAACAACTACTGCACATAAGATTTTGCAATGTGTTTTAGTATTTTGCTTTGCGTTTGAAATTTGTGAAACAGTGTTGTCTACTATATCTTTTAAAGTAAATTCGAACGAACTACAGAGTATCTATGGGTTGTCGAATCGGCGTTTGCTTTCGAATAGAACTACAGATTAAGGGCCCATTTCTTGTTTCTCCGTTCATTTTAAACTTTATTTGGTTTACAAATTTTTTCGTTCGTGGTTTGCTTTATAACATTTGTGGTTCGTTCGTGTATGCGATTTAGGATGCGCTTTAATAAACACAATGCAAGTTATGTTAAGCTCTCTTGAGCGTTGATTGCTTTCGTTGTTACTAATCCAGCAATTCCACGCTTGCCAATAATGTTCTTCATTACTACTTTCTTTTCTCAGGCTGTGAAGTCCATTTGATGTCCAATTGCAGCTCTTCGTAAGTCTTAAGTATTTGTCGGTATGTCTATGCTATGCTTGAGAGCGTACGAGTATGTGTTGTATGGTCCAGCGATTCGCTTTTAGTGGAACGTTGCTCGAATACATATCTGCTACTTAAGAAGCTTTCAAGTAATAACACTTCGTCTTGTCGCACGCACTACAAATCTATAAGTTATACGTTTCGTATAAATGTATTTATTTATGTGCACGTATGTGTGTGTATATGTGTGTACATAATATTTTTTACTTGCGATATAAGATTATGTGTATGTGAGTAATACAAATCATTGCTTTGTTGTCGTTAGGTGTTTAACATTTCTTTCAACCTTTCGCTAACAGTTTCTCACCAAATTTAATGCTAGTGCTTGAGTACTTATGTATGTATGTATGTATGTATGTTGCATATATGTATGTATATGTTCAATATGTATGCACATAAGAGACTTATTTTGTCCCATTCTGCATTATATTACTATTGCTGCCCTTTTCTCTGTTATCCAAGAAGAAAGCATTTTCCTTTATCGCACTTTGTTGTATGATTACTGCTCGAATTGAATACTTTTTGTACATCTCGCACTACAACAACAACTATTACAAGTTTACTAAAATACTTCTAATGTACTGTATTACGTTTATATTTCCTTTGGGTCCACCATAGTTCACCTTCACGTCGCAAGAAGTAATGAAACTATAGAAACTACAGCGCATTCGATTTTGTAATTCAACTGACGGTGCTTTATTGTTGGTAGCGTTGGCGTTGGATTGTGGTAAGCACCGAAGGCAAATGGAGCCTTAATTCTAAAGGTAGCTCAGAAGTAAAGTATAGTTACCAACGAACCTACTGTTCCTTATTAGTGTGGCTTCAAACCTCTCAAGTATTCCAAAAAATACCCATTCCAAAATTCTCTACCACTATTCCCTTGCTTTTCCTTTTTACTATGAAAAGGTAGTCTTTGTAACACTATTTTTTTTATTTCTAGTTTATTTTTAATTCTGGAGGGCTGCAAGCGAATTTTTTTGCCAATATATTTCATCGTTAATGGTTTTAAATTTTGGAATTCCAAACTTTTGATCAAGGTGAAGTTCCTTAAATTAGGTTTTCAAAATCCTACCGTTTTATTCGAGTTTTCTATTTATTTATTTTGATCCGATTCCTCGTATTCTTTCTTTCGTTGCACTCAAGGGTACTAACAATTTTTCAAACTTAATGGAAAGAGTAGATCTTCTATCTAAATTTATATAGAAAAAGGTCATACAAGAAAGTGGCCTAATATAGAGGTAGTTAAAATATGGTCTCGCCGCTAAATGAGGTTGTTTAAATATATATTTTTTAAAACTCGATTTGAAATAATCAATCCCTTATTTTAAGAGACAATTTTCTTGAAACGAGAGAACTATGCTATAGATAGTATCTATTTACAAATAAAAACTGACATCTAATAAAAGATACTAGCTCACATCGCACCAAAAGTTAAAGTTTCATTAATACCCACAACAATGATATCTCAATAGCATCTTATGATGTTGTCTTTTATAACTTACTCTCACACTGACCATATCTATCTTCAGACACAAATTTGGTTTGTAGATGTGTTCGCATAGATAATATCGGCTTGTGAAGGCACTTGTTCTGCTGGCCTGTGCAAAGTTTTTAATAAAACGCAAATGGTTTTTATGACTTTATGTGCGTCAATTTCATAATTTTATTACAGTGAAATGAAAGTGACAAATATTTCATTTTAGCAAAGCACTTTCGACACGACTATGATACACACAAAATATTTTAATAAACAGAAAAAAAAACAAATGTTGGTCGTTTGCTTTCGCTCAAAACACTTTATATATTAAGGTGCCTTACTTTACTAACAAAATAATTGTAGTCCTTCTTTTCCAAGAGAATTAGAGAATTTGTTGGATTTTCATACATCTGTAAAAATGTGCCGAAGGAATTATAAGCGTCAAAACAATCCTAATTACAGGTACCATATGCACTCATACTAACATTACCTGGTACAAACATCAGAACGAAAATGTGCACTGAAGATGGCGGATCGCCGAAACCGGTTTGTAACAAAACAAAAATTGACAAGGAACGACGAAAAATCTTTCCAATATAAATCTAGCATTCACTATACTACTATTTAATTTGCTTGAAAATAGTGCACACAATTTTTTTTAAGACACCCACCCTAATGTACACATTTTTACACTCTGGTTATTCAGCTTCGTCCTTCCATTGACATTTTCATTTCTTGTCACTTGCTTATTATTTATATATGTGTGCGAAATGGCACTGTTGTGGTTTTCTTGGCGTTATTTGATTAAAATGCATGTTGTGCTCTGTCTTTGTTATCTTAATATTAAAGACGATGAAGAAGAGCTGCGCAGCCTACACAATTAATTTTCATTGGGTGAAAAGTTAATTACATTTAACATGCGCAGTTGGGGAGATCGTTGCTTCTGTATTATGTTCAAACAATAGTGACATGCTACCTATTTATGGGCAATTAATTATATCTTTTTACTAGGATTTTGTTCGCTGCTGGGCTTTTTATAAATATTAAATGAAGTATACTTTTTTGCATAATGGAAATAATAATATTTGTATATACATAGTTAATGGGATGTAACAGCAAAATTTGTTTGCATGTACGTACAAGCCTTCGGGGTGCCCACATAGAAATATTGAGGGCAACGGGAAGGCGATCGTACCGGCAAGAGCCCGGGTAGTTGTGAATGCTTCTGAAACGCTCGAGATGCATCAGCAAATCAAATTCATTAAAAAAAAGAACATACTCAGAAAATGGCAAACAGAGAACAGACGACCTGTTTAGCAGGTCAAGAAAAGAAATCTTAAGGATAACTTCCACGATCATGCCAGTTCTGTTTTTTTGGGTCTGTATAAAAAAATGCAGAAAGTGTGTTTAAACGTGAACAAGGATAGTTTTTAGCTTACTCCGAATGGCATCTTCAAAGCAAAATAATTTTGGCTGAGAAGCCTTCTACGCCAAAAAATAGGCTTGGAGAGTTTACCAAAATACTGCCGAGAGCGAAAAAAAAATACATTTTCAAATAACTTTTAATAATACCTGTCCGTGGACTCTAACCTTGGACCTTCGGTGTGGTAAGCCAACAACACTACCGCCACACCACGGAAGACGGTTTTACATATAGTTTTCGGAGTGGACTATGTCACATCTCTATAAAATAATAAATGTCAATTCATTGAACCGAATCTTTCAGAGGAAGCGAGATGTAAGGGAAATCGCTTAGGGCTTCCTAGCTATATTTAACACTTAACTACCTAGTGTACTAGATAAACATAAAGATAAGTGTATTCAATGGCCACTTGTTGGTTAAGAAGTTAGTATTTGAGTGTATTCGATGAATCAAGCTAACCATAACTCTTATAAATGATAAACTTTTGCAATTGAAACAGAGAAAGCAAAAATTACAAATTTTAGTTTAACTGACATAATAAAATGAAATCGGGTCAAGAATACATATGGGCTGAGTTAAACGTAGGATCCGTCGGAGTACTACATTCATCTACATACCTACGAGTATTCTACTTCAAAATTCAGATATATGATAGAAAATATTTAATGATGAGATTGTATTATTCAAAGATAATTTTTTAATAACTTCTCACTTACTTGTATTCTGGTGATGGGCAACCCTGTGCCACGCATAACAGCACAGCACCTTCATCCTGTGAAACTTGTACATGTGATGTGTGCTCCACAACGCTTGGTGAAATAATACCGCGATGAGCTAGAAACATAAAAAAATTTTGAGGTTGGCAGAAGTTTGCAAATTAAAGATTTTTTTACTTTTAAGTTTTTAATCTATTAATAAATAGTTTCCAAATGTTTTATACAAAGTTGCGAATGGCCTAATGAATATATGGAACTTCGAGTAGAAATCAAAAGATTAAAAAAAAATATTTGGTGCCCATTACTAAAACCACTAACTTGTTATCTTACATATATATTTGTATTTTTTTTCCTGTTTAAATTCTAGTTGAATCGATTGTGTTCTTTTATCTATAAAAATCTTTGACAAGGGATTTCACTAGAGCTGTTCTACATCTAATCCAAGTGATGCATATGTATGTAAAATTATAAATGTTTAGTGTTACTTTGAAATTATTCTGCAGCAAACCGGGCTAGCACAGAACTATCCCTGAGCTTAATCGTTTGACGACACCACTAGTCCCAGCTCAGTGCCTCAGCAATGCTTTCAACTGTCCACTTTTACAAGGCGATCTCATTGGCGGTGACAATTGTTGCGTTCGCGTTCTTAACCGATTCCCAGTCCGACAGTTCTAGGATAATTTGGATTTGGCTAGTTTTCAACCGTTTCCATTTTGGAAAGTTTGAATTAGTTCTCCTTGTGAATGAATGATTATCGATATCCGATATTTCATACTGTCTTTCTACAATCACTTTTGTGACCTGTGTAGGATAATGCACAAAGAGTCTAGCTCAAGACTGTCTCTTTTGGCTACTGGTTCGCAATTTTACTGCCGGGTAATGCACTGATAAATTTGTTACATAACGCCAAAAATAAAAGTATAAATTAATTTCAAATTATGCAAAACAAATATTTCTATTGAAATGAATTCACATGTATTTACGCATTTTAATTACTAATTTATTCGATTAATTTATGCAATTCCACGTGATCGCCATTTTAATATAAAGCGCTAATTAAAGAATCATAAACTATATCAAAACCTTATATACTTGCATGAATTTTTACATATGTAGGTAGGATGTAGATTTTTGAGAATTTCGAGTTTTCCTCCTCTTGTAGGCAAAGCTGTTAAGTAATGATTACTAATCATAATAATTAGTAATCCATTTTTTTTTTGTGAATGGTGAAGTATCTAATGATTATATAACGATTATTTTCAGATTCGCACGATTACTAATTGATTACGATTACAGGTAATCGAAAAATAATCAAGATTAATAAAAATTACGAAAAAGTAATCAAAAATAATAAAAAGTAATCGAAAAATAGTTTGACTACTTTCGAAGACTACTTTTAATTGTTTTTTGATTATTTTCTTGTAATCCTAACTAATCTTACTTGTTGAATATTTGCAATTATAATTGTTAAAAAGAGAATTATGTAATCAATACCATTCCTTTTCAAATTTAATCTAATTGATTGCTAAGCGTAATCAAAATTTAACAGCTCTGCTTGTAGGCTAATATAGCATTTTGATAAAATTGAACACACCAAGAGAGCCCAACATTTTGATAAAATTTTTCTTAATACAGTGGGTACCCACTAGGGATATTCGCTACTCTCCACTAGTTTTTGTCGACATAAGTTAAGCTCGATTACAAATACCATCCTGACATTCGTGCGCTACTCAGAGGTGAGAATCGACTTATCCTTGGTGACTTACAGAGTCTTCTCTTCTAACACATACATATTTCAATCTGGTTCACCCCAATTGATGTCGCTAGGCTACAACAACAACAGTACTATAATACTCAATGATCTCTTAGGCCGAACTTGGGGTTAGTTTAGTAAATCAACTTAATTAAATATGAACTATACTAATATAAACATATAACATTGTGAAATGGTTAGCATATTTATGTTACTTACAATTAATCCTGAGTCGAGTTGGCGAACTGACAACCACTTGACGTGTCAAACGATGCATGCTACGGCAACGAAACGATTGTGATTCATCGGTCTCCTGTAGATTGTGAATGAGTAGTTCACCGGTGGGCAGTAAATGGAATTTGCCATCTGTTGCAAGTCAAAAAAAATTAAATTTCATAATGAATATTTTAATACAAAAATGAACTCGTACTATTTTGCATTTATTTAATCAGAGCACGAAATTCCATTAAATTCATTTACATGCCATCCTAAGCTCAAAAACAAACAAAACTAGTTTAAGTCAATTTTAATCAAGAACACGATATAAAAAAAACGTCCAACGCGTAATGGATGACAAGCTCCAAACGCTTCCAGCTCCAGAAATCCGCCTGTTAATTATGCAAGCAACAGCGAGACGAGCAACAACAAACACTCGCAAGTTCATACATACACATTACCAGCGTCCCATTCATGGCAACGCAAAACTAACAAAACCACTACATGCACTACCACCAACAACAACAGCAACGCGCCGCCTAAAAGGATAATGCACGCACAAGTGTTAGTTGCATGCCTTTGGCTGTCGCTTTTTTTGCCGTTCTTGCAAATAATCACATTTCACCTTTAATACCAAGTCGGGGTGCATCCTCACTGTCAGGTTTTTATGCAAAAACAACTACATAGACTTAACTCTGTCATGTTTTTTGTAAGCTATGCGCATGATTCATCTCGTTCTTTGTAAAAACAGCAAAAGAGGCAAAAGCAAAACGAAGAAGTAAGGGAGTCAAAGTATGGGCTTAACTGAACCTTATATACTCAGTTTTGAGCTTCGACTTTAGTAACATGAATATGTACGTGGAATGTATGTACATACATATGTGTGATTATCAACCGACTGACTGAGTGTTTAGCTAAAAGTTCTGGAAAGGCATCAGCCAATTTGATTTGAAGTAGGAACAAAGAGGAACTGTGCTCATATTTTTTGTTTTTTTCTTTGCATGATTAATACGGTGGAACTAGATTATTCTTTTTGAAACAGAGAGCTTAGAAAAACCAGCAGGGTAAAACTTTTCCACAAAAAAATGGTATTCATTTCAATAAGACATCTCCAATTTGCTTACGGACGAACATATAGGCGAAATGCATGATTAATCTTATTTCGTACTGAACACTATGAAAATCCCATATTTATCGCGTTTTGTTTTTAATGTCCTCCACCCATAGGCGAAATGCAATTTTTAGTGAACCTTGCTCAGCTGAGTATACAAACAAAAAAGCAAAGCGAAAGAACTACAAAATAGCAAACTCTTTTAACTTACCTCCTTGCAGCGATGGATAGATGTAGATAGCAGGTTCATGAACCCACGATACCACTCTCACCAATTCCTTAACAAAAGTCGGCACTACACAACGCAATATGGCTGTGCATCCGCGGGCTGCAGTCAGCACTTCGACATCCACTTTGTAAGCTTGTGCAACAACTGCAACAATAAAAAAAAAACGTTGATGTTGTGAAAAAAAGTAAAAAAGTTGCAAAATATATTTTTGACATTTATTAACTGTTATAAACTAAACAATGACAGCGAATCTCTACAGCAGCCACTATCTAAGTGGGCACTTCCACTTGCTAAAGTACAAACTTTGAACAATTCTACCTCCTTGGCTGCAAGCATTTTCGTTTTTTGCTGATTTGTTGCACAAGGTTTAAAAAAATTCAATTTTAATATTTTTGCAACTGTTATGCAAACTGTATTACAAAAATTGCAACTAAAGTTTCTTATTTACTAAAAAATAGTCAGGGCCAGCTGCTTCTAAACATTTGGGTAGCAAAATGAAGAGACATTTTTAAGCGTTTTAGAAAAATTCATATTTTCAATTGAGTTATCCTTGAATTTAATTCATATTATACCTAAGTAAGAGTTTAAGATAAATCTTGAAAAAAGTCGTAAATATCACCAGCTACCAGATATAAAGTTTTTATGATATACTACGTGAAACACACATTGGTTCTATCAGAGCTTTAAGCTTTTGAGGCGTAGTAGTATTTTTCATTAAATTTTTGTGTGTTATCTTATTATTTAATGAAAGTTGAACTCTGCCTAGAAATGATCTAGTTTTTAAATGCTCTTTTCTAAATTTGGTTTGAAGACGTCTGTCTCGTTTGTTTGACTAGCCAGTGCTGGTGAATTGGCAGTCATTTGGGGCAGGTTAGTCCGCTACGCTCAATGAACGATTTGATATACGAGTATCTTTGTCAAACCTGGACTAACCACCCCAAACAAAAATCGTGCTAGGTGCACGACAATGATTTCAAACAGAAGCTCGCTTGCAGCCGTACCTCGTACTCAAACGTTGCTAATGGAATGGAGCCAACCTGAGTACATTTTGTGTGCTTACAGCTACATTCTAACCCTGCTACATGTCCAATGTGTGAATTGCTTCCATTTTTCTATTTATTCTATTTACCCTTCTTAATAAATTATTTCATATTTCACTTGACAATGAACTTCTACGTGTGCAATCACGACTTCATCTGACTTCATATAAATTTTCTTACTACATATACTCACTTCATGCACTCTAAATAAAATTCAATATTATTTACGAAGCTAAAGGAAGTTATAGCCACATTTACTTACCGGCTCGCACTTGCACATCTCGCGACACAATTCGCCCCACACTGTTGCTAGCTATGCAACGATAAATTGTATTATGCACGTCCTGATGATAAGCCGCCGCCGGAAATGGCAATAGTACCAAAGTGCCGTTGCGCAAAACACGTCGCACACCATGAATCTCTGAAACCGCAGTGCCATCCGCATGTACCCAATCGATGGTTGGTTGCGGACTACCGGACGCCGAACAGTCGAGCCAACCGCCAGAAGAATTTGAAAACTCAACACGACCGGGTGGCTCCATTACGAAGCCTGGACCGCGTAGATGTGCATCGAAAACCTCGGCGAATGAGGCATCTGTAAAGAGAAAATAAAGACGAAAATATGAATATGTGGAGAATGCATATGTATGTACATATATTTAGAGAAGTGTATGAAAATCATTTGTCTTCTTTTATATGTGTGTATGTATGTAGTTATTAGACTGGGCAAAAAAAAAAATTTGTTTCTGTTTGTTTTGAAAACTGTAATGTTGTAATGTTGTAGAATGACAAAAAATACTGCAAAGAATCGAGATTTAAAAATTATATTTTTATAAGTAAATCTGCCTTTGAGAGCTTAGATTTTTCAGGACCGATCTCATTTTTGCTTTTAAAACTGATAGAGCATTAAATAGCAAAGTTGTTATCAAGTAACAAGGCTCCCAAAATTGGTAAGGTTTTTTGTTTGCACGTGGTTATTTCGGAAATTACTTTTTTGTGGAGAATATAATTTTTTACAAAACCGTATGCAGTTAGTGCTTCAAACTTTAATAGATTTCTAGCAATTAATTTAAAGTATTTTTGTAAAATATAATAACTTTATAATCATCAACAAAAAAAAAAAAAACAAATTGTTGCCAAGAGTCTTATATTTAATTTTTTGCAAAGAGTTGTGAATACAAACAGAAAAAAAAGTTTTGCATCAAAATGAAATATGAATAAATAAGCAACTTGACATAAAAGCACCAAACACTTGAGACATTGGCTCGTTGGTTCGCTTGGCTCTTTGGTATGGCATTCGCTGCGCCAAACGGAAATAAAATTTCAAATTTGCAACAATGATATCCAGCAAAGTAACCATAAAATTGTAAACATTAAATTGGCAAATACAAAATGTTTAAAATCTTAGAATAATAGCTTGAAACATTTTGACGCTCAGCATGAAGCACGGAAATCGCCTTGAAATATGCAAGGAAGTGGCTTTGAGAAAATAATGTGCAAAACGAAATAGAAGCTAAAAAGCAAATTAAAAAAAAAAAAGTCTGTTGAAATCAGAGTAACAAGTTATAGTTCAAACCACCAAGCATAACAATGAATACAATAACGATTTGTAAAGCCAAGCCATCCAAGCCACATTTGATTGCACCGCATGTGAGCTAATCAGATATGTTGGTTTGTACAAGTGTAGACCCATAGAATTGAAACAAAAACCGTTCGCCTTGGTTTAAGTAGCAATAAGTTCATAAGTTCATATTCAAAAGTCAGTGCCAACATCGCCTGCTGTTCTAAATATTAGCATAAAGCCGAACCCAGCCCCTTGCATACACTACATACTCTACCGGGAATCTGAATGAGTTGAAAGGTTCTCATGCTTTAACATAGAACACAAAAAATAGGAAGAAGAGAATATAATGAATATGTTCCCCATTATTATTTCACCTATGATTACAGTAATCGTAATTATGTGTGTGTTAGATTACGATTACACTAATCGCAATAATTTAATTTTTATGATTACAATTACAGTAACCGCAATTCAAATTTTCATGATTAGATTACTGTAATTGTAATCCTATAAACTTTTAGATTGCGATTACTGTAATTGTAATCCTATAAACTTTTCGATAAGTATTACTGTAATTGTAATCCTATAAACTTTTAGACTTCGATTACTGTAATTGTAATCCTAACATTTTTAGAATTAAGATTACAGTAATCGTAATAGTAAATTGTATGATTACGATTACAGTGATGTAATCATAAAATTGATGTAACTACTATTAAAATCATTGTAATTTATAATAATTTTGGATTATTGTTACAGCGATCATAATTGTAAATTTATATTTACAACTGTAATCATAACTAATCAAAATATAATCGTAATCCTTAGTTCCACAGCTCTGGTAAATCTCTTAATTCTTCGACAGAACAGCAAAAAATATTTTAGGTTAAACCTTGCAACTTTAAACAAACCACACTATCTCGATGATGACTTGGCCATTTTGTGTGAAATTTCGTATCCATATAGCGTACTACATTCTAAGAATTTTCACCAAGGCGGTAGCACTCAGGTTGTTTTTAGGGTGTTGCCACTTATTTCATTTTTTTTACGAAATATACGAATAGAAAAAGGTATTTTAATAAAAATGTTTCTAACTCGGATTACTACTTGGGGATGTGCTCAGGTTTTCCAGTTATTTGAAATTTGTAAACCTTTGTAATTTTATATTTTGGCATACTCGTATTATGTGTCTCCAAAACATCTTGTTCAGTTTAATTGAACCTTTAAACATAAATTAAATGCTACATTTCAAGCTCTCCTACTTAGGTGCTACTATAAAGAGATTTTTACAAGGTTGCCATCTATTTGAAATTTAAAAAAAATCGCCACTTTGAGATTTTCAAAGACAAAGGACCCAAGACCTTCATGGCTTCTTTCTGTCGCTTCTCAGACAAATTAAAAAAAGAAAGAGAGAAGCGCCTGTTTCTGGAGAGACGTCCTTCAAAAAGGCTAAAACTCTTCAAATGAGTGGCTGATGATTTTATTATGTTGCTCTTACTCTTAACTCTTTTTGGATCGGCAGTATTGTGAATACTCGTCTAATTCGTTATATTTCCTTTAGAAAAACCTTACGTGTGGCAATCATATTTTGCAATTTATTTCTATTCAAAGTATTTCACAATGGAATTTAAAAATATACAGAAATCACTTTAAGCCCCATTTCTTTCTCTTGACGGCTTAACTTACAATGCATATATGAATCTACGTCGCTAGATGCATTACGGTGGATCAGAAACAGAAAGCGTTAATTTTGCAGTTTTTTAATTTTATAACGATTGGTCGACAGAGATTGACATATAATTTAGTTTGTTATAGATACTCAACACAACTATATTCTCTGTCGTGTTTAGTGGTGGCTGTGGTGCTATCCAAATGTGGGGAGGGTTCAAACATTTTGAGTTATGGCCATTTTTCGACTTTCTATTTATTAGATACCTCATGCTATGAATACATCAGTGAATACATATGAGCGATGCAAATAATTGAGAATGGAGCAACAATTTTAAATTAACAATTGTAAAGCTTACACTGGGCCAATTTACATTTAATCAACGATATGAAAAATAATTAATTAAAACAGAGACTCGGAACTTGGGCCCTCACTCTGTAGTTCTATTCGAAAGGCTGTTCTACTCGAAAGCAAAAATCGATTCTAAAACACATCAGCACTCGGTAGTTCGTTAGAATTCACTTTAGAAAATATTCGATAAGGGTGAGCAACACTGTTTCACAAATGTCAAACTCAAAGAAAAATACGAAAAGAAAACAAAAGCAAAACAAACCAAACTGAAAACATTGCGATTTAAGAAGTTTTAATTTTAGAAAATAAAAGGTAATTAGAATATATGTGAAATGGATTCGGTAGCGCTATGGTTGGATGCAGATGAAAATACAGTGACGCAGCGAGTTCAGTTGCGCGTTATTAGGGATAATTCCAATATACTCAATATCAATGACAAATGGTAAATATATTGATTAATTTGTAGACCGACTATGCCTAATTTATTTCGAATTATTCCTTTACAGCTTTGTACAAAACTTTAGGTTGAATAAGGACGCATTTCAGTATGTACTAAATGAAATTATCCCCGAGCTAAGTATTCCTCAAAAATCAACAGCGATTCCCCCAATTATTAAGCTCGTCGCTGCACTCAAATTATTAATACTGCACCATAATCTTAAACTGTCGAGGTTTCGTATTTGGTTGCTTAAATCTTTCTGCCCTGTAAACGATTTTTTGATGAGAAAAAGAGAAATATTTGATTTTATTCATAGGAACTTACATTTTTGTTGATTTTCGTTTGCTAAATTATTGTAGAATAGAATTTTCTAACATTCGACTATTTTGACATTTGTTTTCAACGAACAACGGATGTATTCTAATCGAAAACTCTTTACAGAGTACGGATCGCTCGAAAGCGAACGAAATTTCTTTAGAATAGAACTACAGAGTAAGGACCTTGGTCGGAGCAGCTCCAAGTGGAGTTCCTTTCTACCGAGTGCAAGACCAAAATGACGAACACCGCTCTGCTGCCAAGAATAAGTTCAACATAAATCACACACAAAATTATTTATGCTCTGGCTTCCATGATTTGCTTCTCAGTTTGTTTAAAGAGCAGGGCTCCGAAAACATTACTTAATGTAAGAAAATATTTTGGCATATCACAAATATTTAAAAAAAAAAATTTTAAAATTGACCGTAATTGGAAAATTGGTTATTTTGCACAATTTTGAAAATTTATTTACATTAACCCTAATGCGCCAAACACATTTTACACACCACGAAATATTGTATGGTTCCTCATCTTTTAAACCTGAGAAAAACTCTTTTCACCACGAACCAGGAAAGCAATATCTTCATTTATTACCACCTCACTTTATTCATTTTGTTACATAATATTTATAGTAGGAGTAATTGATTTATACATTAAAAAAGGTGGCAACCATGAAAAAACTTGCTAGTTTGAAATGTACCATATTAGCTATGCCCAATAGTTCATCCAAATGGGTCAAGTCGTCGGTCAATGAGTGAAATTGAGACCAAAGCTTGACATCTCGGACAAGGGAACAGCGTTATTAGGGAAGTGGAGCTCACATATGAAAGTAGTCTGAAGTCAATAATTGATGGAAACTTTTGAAAATATTTTTTAATATTTTTTAATAGAAATTTTGCTGAAATAACGTATAAATTCCTTTCTCCAGTATGTTACGTTCTATTATCATTTGTGATATGGAAGACAACCAGAATTTTTATTTTCGCCCACTATCGTCGTCGGAACACCTTGTGTGTTTATATGTAATTTTTAACTTTCTTTTGATATTTGTTATTTACAAGTTAAACATCTATAGAGTCGAGATTATCCTAAAGTTAAAACAGTTTTTAGTGTGCGAGTGTAAGAAATGTGTGTCATAAACCCGCATCAAATTGAATGGATGCTTAAGTGCTATCAGACTTTAGTACAATGGAAAGTAATTACTTGCATGATATCACTTACATTCATTCTCTTCAGCAAAAAAAAAAACACAAAAAAATTACAAAAGAAAAACGTCATTCATGTATGGATAAAAAGTTAGTAATCAAAAAATATACACACAATAGATGGAAGAGAGTTACCCTGTAGGGCATAACTGTTTGTTCTGAACTGGTGTGCTTACCATAGCTTTTTCCTAGTCGGCTTAGCTGACGAACCAGACCAAATTACTACATAATCATTCTAGCAGGGTTTCACCCACATTGCGATACGCCTAAATCATTTCAGAAAGAGAATAAATCAACGCTGAGTAAAAAATGTTTTTCCTTAAAGGCCCAGTCTCATTTTTTCAAAGATGGATCGAACTTAATGGCTGCTCAACTATTATTTCACACATTAGATTTGCTTTTGTACAAGAAATATGTCTCAAAATTTATTGAGTTCCCTGCAGGGTTGTGTGTTTATGCGGGAGAGTGTTGGTGTGGATATGCTCAGATGGGACACAATTTAAAACATTAAAAAATATATACGAGTATTTACGCTTTCATGAGCAACCCCAAAAGACTAACGTTCATATATGTATGCACTTGTAGGTATGTAGTATGTAGCTGCCAGTAGTACCCCTTTTCGGATATGAAGTGAGTGCAAAAGCGAGTTTGTGTGAAACGCTTGGGACAACAGCTTTTGTTTGCCATCAGTGATGCAAAAGTGATGGCGACTAGCTAGACAGTACCACTCGGCACAGCACAGCACATAAACAATATTAAAATACTCAAACTTGCAAGATATTTATTTTTATACTTCTATGTTCATTAGAAAGGGGTCCACAAAAAGGTATTGAATTCGTTCAACTGTCTCTTTTGGAGTTCTCTCTACCGACCAAACCGCACTTTCGTTTTCAGAGTCATAATGTGCTCATTATTCCAGAGATGAAGTTATTACTATTTATTGGAACTTGGACCCCCCTAACTGAATATTACAATATACTGGTACTACTTTTTGCCTTTCAAGAGAGGAAACTTGTAAGTCCTTCACCATGGAGCTGCCATGCTTACTGTTTCCTAGCTCTACTTTGAATCTCATTGCCTCGAATTTTAATTCCAACTCAATAGTTTTGAACCGTCTCCATGTTCATGCCAACACGCAGCACTACTAAACAGTTACAACGTATATAAAAATTTTGCGATTGCTTAGAGAGTATGAAAGTTGCAGAAAATTTCAGATAAGTGAAAAAGCGAATAATATTTTTATGGCTAAAATAAAAATGTTTGTCGTACAGCACACAACATTGCCGTCAGTTTCGCACGAGTACGTAGATACTTAAGGGAACAATAATTTAAAAGAGTTGTGAGACTAAGCACACGAGGAAGTGGAAGCAACGCATACTCGTATCAACACAAAAGGCGGCACATAAAAGAAGAGGGAGTAAATTACGCTGATTCTTTCTTTTTCTTTTATTCGGGCAAATAAGTAACGGACAGTTAAAGCCACAGAACGGAAATATCAGCACAGTCCACTCTTTACCCTAACCACTCTGCATATAAGATTGCTATAAAGCAATTGTGGCAAATGAGCATTTACTAGTTGGGAAAGCAGTCACCATTCGCTGGCTTAGTATTTCAGTGCTTTAAGCTCTAGGGAATTCTAGTACATATATCAACTATATATTTATAAGACTTGTCTACATGTGCATATTTATGTTTATACTCACACTAATCTCATGGACTTACAATTATGTACATAAAAAGAATTACAAAAATGGTCGATATGGACGTGGGGGGATAGGAAGCGGAAGGGAAGAGAGCGTGAAAAATGTGCTTCATAAACTTATGAGTGCGATTCTTGACTTAGGAAATCTGGTACACTTGTATTACAAGTACTAGAAGGAAAATTGCTATCAACCCCAACACCAAACAGAGTACTAAGGTAAGAACTGAAGATATTGCAGAAGGAAGTAATGCGCAATTCGTTGGATAGTCTCAGCTAACTCCAAAAGTTATCTTGTACAAGTTTAGAAAAATTCGAAAAAATTGTCGCCAAATTGTCGCGGAGGTAAACAGCTATCCAGTTCGGCAACATCCTCTCTTAACGTTCCATTAATATCTCAGATGATTTCATGTATAGGTCCGATCTCTATCAAGCTATACAAATTTTAAGTTACCTTGAAACTAATTGATTCTTGGCCATAGTGGAGTTAAGCGATAGCTTGGCAGTTAGTAATTACTCAACTCGGTTCTCGCAATTGCATTATTCACATTGTTTAAGTGAGCTCTATAGTGGGGGAAAAATAAAGAGACACGTCTATCTTATAAATAACAAGTAAGGAAGTCTAAGTTCGGGTGAACCGAACATTAAATACCTAGAATCTAGAATCTTATTTGAAATTTTCAATATCGAAAAAGGGGGCGTGGTTATCATCCGATTTAGCTCATTTTCAATAGCAACATTGGCCAGAAAGTAACCTCTATGCAAAATTTCATGCAAATAGCGCAATTTTTACTAAAGTTATCGCGTACACGGACGGACAGACGGACATGCCTTAATCAATTCCTCTTTTCAACCTAAGAACTTTCAAACCTGGAACTCTATATCTTACTCGATTATTTTGCGCCGTTACGTAGTACGGTTATGTGGACCAAATTAATATACCCTTGTACTAGTACTAGTGGTGGTTATAATTCGCGCCCGCTTTTTCGATATCGAAAATTTTGAAAATCACATAAACTAACATAGCTTCAGTAAAGATTGAGGTATTGGCATGAAGTTTGTTATACGACTACTTTTTAGCCAAGGTTAGCTGCTGTTGAAAATTGTCGAAATCGGATAATAACCACGCCCCCTTTTTCGATATCGAAAATTTCGAAAATCACATAAATAAACATAAGTTGAGTAAAACTTGAGATATTCGCATGAAATTTGGTACACAGGTTACTTTCTTGCCATGGCAGGTTTGTGTTTAAAATGGGCGAAATCGGATGATAACCACGCCACCTTTTTTAATATATAGAAAATTTCAAATAAGATTCTAGGGCCTATATTCTATTCAAGTCATGGTATTTGTATCTCGTTCTGAAAACTAACGCTGGGTATTTAATGTTCGGTTCACCCGAACTTAGACTTCCTTACTTGTTTCTGTTTAGTTTGTACTTCAGTAATGTCCAAAGTTTATGGTCGATCTCTTTTAAACTTTCCAGGTTGGTTCAAAAGATCCATTTTTTGAGTCGGGCATCCAAAAAATTTATTTGTTTATACCAAAGACGGTAAAACCAGAAATATTGTGCATATATCCTATGCCACTGCAATAAATGGAATGTTAAAAATTAAAAGAAAATATTTGAAAATTCATTTCTAGGGAAGTCACTGCTCAGGCAGAACAACGTCTGTCGGGTCTGCTAGTATATGTTTAAAAATGGAGTGAACTTGAGAGGAGAAGCCAAAAGTGGTGGCAGAATAATGCCTATCAGTTCTAATAAAATCAAGCTTATTAGGATAATATAAATTTTATACTATAAAATATAATTTAGTTACTGTCGGTACTTATTCCTCATTCCTTAATAGCGAAGGGGGGATGATATGAAAGATCATTCTGACCTACCGCCAGCATATTCAAAATGAAGATAACAAGTTGTTAGTGTGCATAGTTGGCTCACGGACAAATTATAATAAGTTTTTTGTTGTTACTTCCAAACAAGATATGGTTATAAAGCACTAAATTTCTTTAGTTTTTATTGCAAAAAAAAAATAGCTCAAAGCACACTGTTTCTAAAAGCATATGGTCATATTTGGGCAATCAGACTTAAGCTGATTATCATGCACAATCTAAAAACTTCGAAAACAATTACCAAAGTATGTAAACAATTGACCCATATTTGCGACTACCCAACTAGCAGCAATATTACCTATCACGGGGCTGCAAGCATGGCTCTGAATTGAAAGCGTTGAGGCACTTATCACGCACATAACGTGCTGGCCCCGAATTTGGGAATCATTTGTTGGTAAGCAACTTTACTGGAAATATTTTTTTTAACTTGCTTGTTCAATTAATTTTTTGTTCTATATTCTCCTAAATTATAAATTATTGTTATAAGTAGTGGCAAAGTTATGAATTCTCTCAAATTCTTCCCTAAATTTCCAGAGTTTCAGTTGTTCAAAATTTAACTCAATACAAAATTGTTCGTTCAGGCTTTGTATGAAAGAAATAACTCAACACCTTCGACAAAAAATATTACTAAAATTCGAGGAAATTTTGGAATAATTTCTTAATTGCATATTATTATACTTAAATTGATTTTACTACAACACTGCATACTCAAACATTAGAAATTCTGCCAACAAATTTTAAATTTGTATGGCAAACTTGTTACGATTAATTACGCTTCCTGAACTTTGTACAAACTTTGAAACTTCTTTTTAAGTTGATTCTGTTACAGAATTCGATATATTTTGAGTGAAAATGATTAAAAAGACATCTACTTATTTTGTTAAACGACATGCCATTTAATTTCACTACTATTACATTGCACACAACTGTATTTCTTTCCTGGATGAGTACAGTTGGCTCTACTACGATTTCTATGTAAAGGATTTCTAGCAAGAACTTATATGAAAAACCAAATTCCACATCATTTGGATTAATCGCTACTTCCCTAATGCTTTCTTGCACAGAAACTCGAATATGAGCTACCCTATTTCAATATCGTTTTTATTCTGTCATTTTTCATAATCCGGAAAGAACTGACTCATGTGTAAAGTCAGTCAGTGTAACATTAAACGATGAAACGTGTTACGTAAGTCGGAGAGATTTTTCACATATTTTCTTACTTTCGAAACACTAAGCAACCAAGTTAATGAATTTATTCCGTCTATATGAACAAGTATCCCATGTTGTTGTTGTTTTTAACATTGAGAAGTATCCCATAGCAATTGGCTATATACCTTGAGAGTGGCTATTCACACTGTTGGTAGTCGAGTAATTTAGGTCGAGGCGGCTAAATTTCCTTTCTGAAAACTTATTTATAACCCAGTTTTGTTGGTTAATATACTACCTTTATGCAAAAAAGCTTATATCTAATTTTAGCACTATTTTTTATAAAGCAAAATAAATGAAGAATTTGATTAATCGATTTAAAACTATTTGACTCCCTATTTGGTTGGAAAAGGAAATAACTACCCACCTATTAAGATGTTTCTTTTGGTATCCTTACCCAATTCAAATATTAAAGCTAGACCTAAATTGCATCGAAAAGAAGTAATAAGTAATTTATGTGGATATAGAGAGGCAGAAAAAAGAACGAATAACTCAAATGAAATCAAAAGAGAATAATCTCAAAACATTTTTCCATTGTAAAATGCATTACAACTAACGGTTCCCACAACTGTCAGCGCCGCCGCTGGTTGTGGCTTGCTTCGATTTCCTTTGAGTATTTTAAGAATTGTTTTCTGCGCGATTGTATTCGTTGCTTTGTGCATATATAGATCTACATATATATATACACCGTTACGCGAATGCCGTTATTGCAATCACTGAAGTGCTTGTCAGAGCATAGTAAAGCTCATTTGTTGCTCGTCTCAGACCGCGCCTGCAGCATTTGCGGTCACATGCAACCAGAAAAGACAGCACTGATTTTTCTGTTGGAAAATCTTTGAGCCAACTCGCACACATTGACACATAGAAAAATCCATTCATTGAAATATGCAGAAAGATTGAGACCGTGACATCAATAGACGACTAAATGAAATGCAAAGCAAAAAAAAATTATTTTTTCCACTGAATTTAGTTTTTGCAAGGCTAAGAATAACAGAGTGAATATCATTAAGGTGTAATTTAAGAGCACAATTGTGGGGTCTGATTCATCCTACGAAATTCAAGAATATTTTGTTTTATGTAAGTCAAGTATGATGTTACACAATAATATTCACCAGAGAGCTTCCTTTTCTCACTTCGTTTGTAGTTCAGGTTGTTAAGGTGTTGACTCCGAGCTATATGAATGGTCGGAACTGAAGTACACTGTGCCTATTTTTCAAGAAAACAGTTCTCGCTCCAACTACCGCGAAATCAGTCTTCTTAATATAGCATATGCCTTCCTCTCGTAAGATTTCTTCAACTTGATACTTGAAAAATAGTTCGAATAACAGAGCTGAGAGGCAATGATACAATCTACTACAAGAACGAGCAATTACTTACTTACTTATGTCATAAAACCTAGCCGTAAGTTAGCCTTCTCTTGCCTAGATAAAGAATCGAATAAAGTGGGTCTTATGGTGAACTAACAGAAGACAAAGAAAAAAGACTGCTTGTCTATCTTGGGACCAGGTTTAGTAATGAAAACAATTGAACGGAGAATCTCTCTTTCCAACAAGTGCTACTTCGGACTGAGTAGACAACTGACAATTTTTTGAGTGACGATTGAAATGTTATTGGTCATTAAAAAACTTTTGTGCTGATAAAGAGCCTTTCTTTGTTGGAAAATAGATAAAGTTTTTGAGAAACAGCATTTACTTCCTGCCATGCTAAAATGGTATTTCTTTTCCTGCAGGATTTTTTTTATAATCTACATATATATGTATATAAAATTCAAATTATGTATCTATCTATCTATATATCTATACATGGACACACTTGGCTCCTAAACGAATAAGCCGACCGTAACTAAATTTTACACACCCACTTAGTCGATATCTCTGGAAGTATTTAGGTTAGTCCACTGAAATTTGGTGATATGGAATCGATCGAACTGAATACTAAAATTATATATGAAGGGTTTAGAACCAAATGGATCTAAGTGACTACCAAATTGATTTGAGATATTCAAGTTTAAAGTTTACTGCCTCTTTAAATGACTCGGATCTCTTTGCCAACAAAAAAACACCATATTTCACTATACGAATATGGGTATAACTCAATTTCAAAAAAAAATTTCACTTAGATCCTTTTAGTTCTGAGCCTTTAATATTATAAGTTGTATACGTAAAAAAATACCGGTGTAATAACAATTTTTGAAATGAAATTAATAAAAAAATCTATTTTGGGCAGAACGAAGTTTGCCGGGTCAGCTAGTATATAATATAATATGTGCCCGCATTTCACAATTAATTGATTATTAATACGATATGTAGATACATCCATGCTATATATGTATATGAAGGAGCGTTTTTTAGATATAGATAGTTACTATTTGGCCACTGAACGTCTCAAAACGGTATTTCGCTGGCTCCATACCAGCACAAATTAAGATACGTACCATCCTTTTTAGCTATTTTTTTAACTCCCGTAAATCGAGTAAGAATCGAGCTCACACTATAGCACTTATAGGTATTTTGTTATTGACTTTCCTTCAAGATGCATGCATATATTTATAATAAGGAACATGACGTACCAATTCTGCTTGAGCTTGCATCTAAAATTGAGTAAACCATCAGAGAAGCAACTGAAATACTTTAGATTTGCTTACTGAAAACGTAGATATGATGTTAGTAAACCAAAAATAAACTAAATAAACGAACTTAACTTTAAGAACTGACTGACACCTCGCATTTTTCGATGTTTTATGAGTAAATCGACATAAGAAATCATTTTTTCCAAAAGTCTAGTTACCACATTTATGCAGAAATGGCACTATAAGGTGCAGCCTTGAGATGTGTCTGAATATTTTCACAATATTGACATGCTTCTGCTTTTTGCCACAATAAGAGCAAAAACAAAACATTTCCAATTCTCAGAAGCACGTTTGTTTAGTAAATGCTTTGCACGCTTTTACACTTTTCAACTTATTTTACAGCTTTGATTTCAATGATTTTTCCCCAGAACACCAAACTTGTATTTTTTGTCTTCGTATAATGTGTGTACACATCCACTTTGTTGTTGTTATTGTATACTGCTTATCTTCTTTTTATACTTTTATTGTTATTGCTTTGTTTTAGTAATATACATACGTACAAGGCATCTCAAGTAGGTCAGTAATATAAACAAACAAAAAAAAAAAGAAAACAAAATAAATTTCGTTGTTGGCGCTGGTCCAAGATCTTTTCTTATTCACAGCGAACAACAACAACTTGTTCTCAAAGTGTGACAAATATGACAACAATTGACTAAACAAAAACTTTGAATGCAATACCTGTTGATTTGATAGTGATTTTTTTTTGTAAATAAGGGGTCTTGTGTGCTTAGATAATGTACTCATATATGTATGTATTTGTGTAAATTTCTAATTTGTTTGGAGAACTCATTTTCTGTCCTACATGTCGTATACTCAACAATTTGGAGACATCAGAGCTGGGAGCTATTTCTATGCGAGTATCAGAGAAAATTTTTAAAGCATAATTTTATTTTATATAAATAATTTTGCGCGATATAATTCAGAGGTGATAAAGGTCAGGACAATTACTCTGTAGTTCGTATCGAAGTAAAATTCGTTCGTTTTCCAGTACCATTCTGTTCAGTTTTGATCCGATTTACCCCATAGTCGATTGTAGAAAATTTGGTTCACACTATTTTGAAAATAGAAGCCAAAATGGTCGAAAGTTAGAAAATTAGAAAATTCTTTTCGACAACAATTGTTCTAACGGATTAATTATGGTGATGGTTATCACCTGCCATACTGTGAAGTAGTGATGCATACTGCATAATGAAATATTTTTTAAAGTGAATTCGAGCGAACAGCCTTTCGAATAGAACTACAGAATAGGGGTCCTGGATGGTTGTTTAAATTTTTTTTATACACTTAGTAAAAATTTGTAAAGTGAGCCAACTTTTTCGTAGCGCGATTTTATTTCTGAAACAACAACAACAAAGCAAAGTTTGTCTGCAATCTGTCTCTCATCCACACTTTCTATTGCCAATCACACAAATTCACACGTTACATAATCACCATTATTTACTCTTATTAATGGTAATTATAATTACGCATCATTAGCTATTTCTTTGCCAACGAACTCAATACCGCAATTGGCATTTGTGAACTGCAACAACAAATACATAAGCATCAAGCGTAGAGCTTTAGCTTGTCGATGTCATACGAAGTTGTGTGGTTTCCTTATGCCGTCAACTTTTTTTTTACCAAGCAAAGTTAGTTCGTACGCCAAGTCAATGCGAAGGCGAAAGTTTGTTCGCTTATTTTCCATTTCTAACTAAACTTTGTAGACTAACAATTTAACAACTTACTCACTCATTCATAGACATCTGAACTTATCTGTCTTGCCGTGTAGCTATGCGAGTTAATATGTTGAAGAAGCCATACAAGTCGTTGAAAATCCAATCGTTGTACGCGAACATTCACAGCTCAAACAATTGCTTTAACGAATAGTTATTGACAACACTTTGCAAATAGTTTCCGATACACGGTAAATGCAGATACACGTGTATGTGTGTGTATGTGTATGCGTGTGTGTGTGTGTGCGCATATTACTTCAAGTTTAACTAAGACTATTTAACTACAGCTATTGGCTTTGCTTTCTTACTTTTTACTTCTTTGCACTCTTTTTCTCTTTGTTCATTGGATAATCCGATTTAAGACGTACATATACACACATGTATGCTTATGTATGTATGTGTATGCGCTCAGGTATATATAAAGTTACTGTCGCCTGTGGCACTTTTCCTTCATTTAACTTTCTTCGCTTTTATGCTTAGTGATAAAAAATTCACGTACAGCATATATTTGAACAGAACTTTTTAAGTAAATTCTTTTGGTAAACAATGACCCAACTAAGAAGTATAAACTAGAGACGCTCAACTGTTTCATTTTTAAAAAATATTGGGATTTTTGGTACAAAAATCATTACAGAAACTGTCTTAGCTGAAAATATATAACTCCGAATATGTTTTTTTTTATTTAAAACGAGTTCTATTTCAAATATACCTAAATTTTTTTTCCTTCCTTTTTATATTTTTGAATTTTCGAAACACTTTTTAGAAAGTTTTTTGTATTTAACAAGATTTTAAGATCGGTTATGATGATAAACTGTTCTTGTAATGCGTGAATTTCGTGAAAACAATTTTTGTGTCCCATTCCACTAAATGCACGATTGACAAGAGAAAACGGAACATTGTTTGACAATTAATATCCAAGATAACTCAATTTTTTGGATAGAATGGAAGACCGCCCTATTGGCAAATATTCGTAATAAATGCCATATATCAGAACTTTTTTGAATAACGCACTATTATAAAATTCGATTCAAAAACACCCAATCTTAGCTGAAAATGTATGAGATTTTCATTCAGATAGGGCATTTTATAAACTCTCAGCAGTCTATAAAGTATAACGATTACGAAAATTTATTGGCTGAGGTAGACTCTCAAGCGATGCTAGCCAACAAAAATTAAATTATTATAACTTTCATTAATAAATCACGAATATTTTAAATTTTTACAAACATGTTTCCAGTTCCGAAGATCTTAGAGCTAGGAAAGCACAGGATTGTGAGATTGGCATCCTTAGTATGGGCATTCTAAAACGTAAAGCGGCCGTGAAAACATGCCTTTACAAAGAAAATAGCAACAAACTGAAAACGGAGCAAAGTCCCTTTTATAATTCCCTATTGAAATGGGAGGAACTCCTACGCCGTAGTTAAAAAATAGCCTTTCATCTTTTATATAGTAAAAATTTATTGACTAATTTGAATGAGAAAATGGGATTAACCACCTACGAGGTTCAGGGTAAAAATATCCATCGACATAAAAGCTTTGTGCGTCGCATAATATGACTCTCGTGGCGTACGAAGTTTTTGCTACTTATAACTAGATCCCCATAACAGAAGATAAGCCACGAAATCAAACAAAAAATTCATCTTGCCGGTCTGTGCCATCAGAAAGTCTTGCTGCCATGCAAAAAATTCGGTTAGTCTAGGATACATCCGGGATGAGTCAAAAGAGTGAGTGCGACTAATGCCAGTATACCTATAAAGAGCACCTCTCACGAATAACATTATGGATTTTTTGTTAAACATTTTTCACAAAATAAATACTTTCAGAAAGGCGCGTATCATGTATAAGGCATCCTCAATCTTAATACGAGTTGACTAATTACTGCAAATACATCCGTTTTATATAACACATACTTAATAACTTCTAATTCTTTACTTGAATTACTACACCTCAATCACACAGCTGCATGAACAGCTTACATTCATACTCATACACACACACATACATCTCACTAATTTAACACATTTTTCCCGTTCACTGAACATCATTAATCAAATAATACATGCCGATATTTCAAAAGACACATTAACGGGTATTTGCTGAGATCATTGTACAAACGCCCTAACTTGTTGTTTCTTCTCCATAGGAAAGCAATTGTTTGTCTTTGTAAAGGGGTGAATACCCCTTAGCGCATACGTAACCACTTTTTGTTGGTCCTCGTTCTATTTTAAATGCAATCAATTTAAAATTGTCTACAGCTTAGATCTACACCTTTTCCATATTCAAATCAGAAAAGTTCAACTGAATAGGTAATTAGATTTGATAATTACTCATTAAGATTTAAGAATTGTTATATGGACTTTAGCAAATGGTAAAGCGCTGCAAGGATAGTCATTTGGATTTTACGGGTGTATGAATTAGCCCCCACTGAATTAACGCCCACCGGGCAAAATGACTTAAGCCCCACCAATATCTCAGTGAATCTTTCCCCACCAAAAATGACAGAATAACCACGATAAAAAATGAATTAATACCCCACGAAAATTACTTTAGCCACACTTTACTTCATTTTTAATTTATTTTGCTTGCTTCAAACTTCAAGTTTTTAGATTAAAATTTTAACAAAAATTCAATTATACATATACATATGTATGTAATATTTAAAAAGAAAAATTTTAAGAATTAAATGAAAATATGAAAATGTGAGAACAAGAAAATAATTAAATAAAAATATGTATGTAAATGTTCGTCAGCATCTTGACGACAAAAAGGTCATTTAAATTTATTAAAATTGTTTGCCACACTCTATGGTTTCCCTTTTTACGAAATGTGCACTATTAGTGATTTAAAATGAATTAAACCCCACGAAAATGATTTTATCCCCACTTACCGCCATTTTTAATTTCGTGGTAAAATTGGTGGGGCTAATTCATGCACCCGGATTTTACAGAACTTAAATTGGACTTCAGAATAGTTAATTGGAGTTCGGGATACATATGTGAATTGGGTTTCAGAAATGGACAATTCGATCTGAACTGAGCACCTTAGAAATTTAGGAATCGACTTACTCCATACTAAAAATTTTTTTATATTCCATTGCCTTTATAAACATAAATGTATATACATATATAACCATATTATTACTTCAAAAACAGCTGGAAAGATAATTTCTGAATTCCAATTGACGATTTTGAATTTTAGTTTTATCAAATCCAAGTGACAAATTCTAAAATCTTATTAGCTATTCCAAAGTTCAATTAACATTTTCTGACATACCTTTTTAGTTTTCTCATTTCACACTTTAAAAGGTGTAGTTCGTTTAATGTTACTATTTCCTTGGTGCAGAACTCGAAATGAAATGAAAAGATCTATAGAGTGATTGTAGAACACCTTATTGCTTCAGGTGTCAACCATTCCATAAATACAAGTAAAGGAACTAGTACTTAGGGAAAAAAATTACAAAGGGCAGTGACGGCCAACTTGATGGTTGATGATTTAAGGACTTATTCATTTGATCAACAAAACAATTTATTTTGTAGATATTAGACCAAGGAATTGATAAAATTTTGGTATATTTAGGTATATTTAGAGCTTTTTGGTCGTTCAATTTAAAGCAAAAACATTCGTTTTCCTTTTCTTCCTCCGACGCGTTTCGACACGTTATTGTGTCTTCTTCAGGGAGTTCTTTTATATTTATATTTTATAGAACACAATAATTTAATTATTTATTTAAGTTTTATTTTTTTATTTCTTTAAAAATATTTAATAACAAATATAAAAAATAAATATAGAAACTTAAATGAAATTAATAATTTTCTCAAATTGTTTTCGAATCAGCGGATATTCAACTTTGATTAATAGAACGAAAAAGCCACTGACTAGCAGTTCAAGGTTACAAACAAAACATAAAGTGATTGCGATTGTTTTATTACTGACTTCTTTATAAAAATACATTTTGATGCTCACCTAACTGCTGGATGGAGCTAGTGAAAATCCAGCTACCATCGAACTACTTCTATTATGGACTTTGTATCGAGTTTTGTCTCACCGGTTGCGGTGTTCCCTGCAGGGCATGCAAGAACTATTGTCACATTTATTTATGCTTATTCAATGTTTATGTGCCCATACTAAGTTCGTGTGATGTAGCTGCCATATTATGGTAGCCATCATACCATGCGGTCCATTTTCGACTTTATCACACCATCATACCATAGAATAAATATAAACATATGTAATTATGGATGTATGTGTATGAAGTGATAGGACCTTTCTTCACGTGGGTGTTTTTTGCATTGAAATAACCGAACAAAAACAGGTCGCTCGTTACCTTTGGCGACAGAACAATGGCAGCGCATGACACACTTTTATCATTCGGTTGGGTGTAATGACATATGTTTGTATGTATGTGTGGGCTGAGTTGCTAAAAGCTTTCAATCCGAAAATTTGTTCGGTGATGAAAGGCAGTTGTTAGACAAAAGACAAATATTACCATTACCTTTCTTTTTTTATTTAATTTTTGTGATAAATATTTGTGTGATCTTGATGTGATGTAATATATCTGTGGTCGTAAGCAATAATCGCCTAAGTCGACTTAAGAACGAAATGAGTTACATATGTATACTACCATACTCAACTAATTAAACTTTATATTTATTTACGGGAAATCCCTATAATCCTAACTTGTTTTGTTATTTAGATATTAATAAAGTTATTATAGCTTAACTCGCTAGGTAGCCCTATCACATTTACTATACGAGCCAAAGTATACTTAAGAAAATTTTCAGATACAATATTGTATTTATTAAAATGACCTATATTAACTTAAGTTTTTTTGCACATTGCATTTTTGTAGTTTGCCACAAATAATAAAGTTGTTATAAGAGCCAACGTAAAGATAAGATTTTATTGATAATTGCGTTTGTAAATTTAAATGTACTTAATTCAATATATGCCACGTAAAAAGAAAAACATTCCTTTACAATAAAAACCTTAGTCAACATAGTCATTACTATGCGATATTTTACGTTTGTAAAAAGCATTTTTATTTCTTTTTTATAAATATCTCTTAAACAGAGCCAAGTTGCATTACAATTTTTAACCAAAGCATTCTGCCTACAAAGATCTTCGATGTTCTTTATAATTGTTTCCATATCTCCTTTCAGAATTTTTCAAAAACGCTTCTTTATATAAAAAGCTATTTATCTCGGAAGTATACTTTTCGACTTAGGCGATTATTGCTTATGACCACAGATATAATATTGTGTATCGTAGACCTATTCAATTTCACTTTCTCATTTAATTTTTTACCACAAAATTTTTCAGAGAATCTTACTCTCCCAGATCCGCCGCAACAGATGTTGACAGTGTTCAAGCTTTTAATGCACAAATGTGCAGCTTGATCGTTGATCTACGAATATAATGCTTCTGACCTCTTATTACCCATCTTCTGCTTCCTTACAAAGAAGGGGTGACATGACCTAGAAGGTTATAATAGCCATATCGGATCACTCAAGCGACTGTGTGGCATGTACCACAAAACACTTTCTCTTTTGGCCACACTCCCCTAAACCTTCAGGAAGTCTGCTTGTCGTTACAAACAACAAACAACAACAACAAACAATATCGTCGGCATATGCCAACAGTTGCACGCTGTTATAAAATATTGCTCCAAATTTAAGAAATCGGAAGCTAGGAATCTGAAATCTCGTCTAAATTCGAACTGAACCAGGTATGGTCAAAATCATTTCGCAAATCAACAGCGCCCGCTGATTTATTGCTTTTCAATCGGTATATTGTTATTCGTGCCTCATAATAGTCGGGCCGTGAAAGATCAACTTGAAAATTTTCAATTTTAGGTTCGCACTGCGGCCACCAAGTCGCCTCTATCATTTTAATAGAAGTTACCCCGGGTTTGTCATTCACCGAGGTTTTGTTTGTTTTTGAATTAGTTAGTGTATTTTCTCGTTCTGTTCTCTTGGATGAAGATCTATGTATATGTAACCACCACCTGATTGCCGGTAAAGTCAGAGTCCAACAAAAGTGAAAGGCACGTTTCCCTTTCAAGTGAACCGAGCTTCGCTATTTGAGTTAGGTATTTCTGAGTTATTTTTCAAATCTCAAAATTTAAATACTTAAGCTTCAAACACCATTTCACCAACCTCTTTTTCTTGTTTTCCATTTTTACTCGACCTTCTCATCATTCACGCTTCACGTATAATTTAAACAAAGTTTCCTGAGGCGTTTGAAATTTGGCTCACACATGAATTCATTTGTTTTTGTTGTTTTTTTTCAAATATTTGATAACATTTTCTATTCAATCCCTTTCATATTTGCAATCCCATTCACAGTAAATATGCAAATGAATAAATGTTTTCATCCTAAGTTATTTTAATGCCGAATGCTGTTGATATGAATTATATTTTTGTGTCATCATGCAAATATTTATGTTCATACCCTGCTAACCTCGGCCACCCTTGGGGGTGGAAAAACAGAGCAAATCGCTTATTTCTTAAACACGTTGTAAATAAAGTGATTTCGTATTCATGTATGCAGATATGTAGAGATTAGGAATGCCACTTTTTGATATTTTGAAAATCCCGCGTTACTGGCACAAAAGCGTGCATTGAGCACCAGTTTTGCTTGAAAAAACAGACGAAATTGTTTGAGAAAATATCTAACTCTAAAATTTATTGTAGCTCGTATTTAATTTTTTATTGAAAATGAAAGCTTTCAGGTAATAAGAAAGCGTAGTTTAATAGGTACTACGATTTTTTTTAAACAAAGTTTGTCACTTTTTCTAATTTTTTAACAGATTTTTCTAAACCAATCTGTAATATAGATCTTCTCTCAATTAATTTCAAATTCACATAAGGAGAAGGCACATTTGAACCTTTAAGTAAAAAAATCTAAATTAAATAAACAAGTGAGCGCTATCGGGCCCACGGTTTTTTGGCTTTTTTTAAAAGCTCGTAAAAATATTCCAAAGTATCACACCAACAATTATATTAATAAGATTCATAAAACACCCGCTTATTTACTATTTACTAAGTGTATTTCAAATCGCGAAAACCCCGAATTTCTTTCCTACAGTAAAAAGTACTTGATCCCGAAATCCCGAAATAAACAGCCCTTGTACTATGTGTATATGGTAGTCAGGGGAACAGAGGCAGCATGCAAAATAATTTCGCATTATTACCAGCAATTTATATGCAAACGAAACTATAAAAGAAAATTGTTCGGTAAGATCGTCCATCCTTGTTTGTTTGAGTGTGTGTCACAGTTTTGATGTGGGTTTGTCGCTGTGTGCGTATGCGGGGGTGTGCATGTATGTATGTGGTTAGGTGCAGTGAAATAACGCCCAAGGAAATAACGCCCATGGACGTTATTTCCCATTCAAAAAGGAAATAACGCCCATGGGCCTTATTTCCTTTTTAAATGGAAATATCGCCCATCTGCAAAAAGAAATAAAGCCCATGGCTCTTATTTCCATTTTAAAAGAGAAATAACGCCCATAGGATTTTACGCGAGCAACACGAACTGTTGATTAGCATTTTTTTCACAAATTACCCTGTGAGAAAAGAGTGGGAAACGTGGCACGCGGAAGGACATCACCGTGGCGGTAGCCACGGCTATGGCACACACCAGGAGTTGGAATGGCGTAGCCCAGGGTTATTTTTTAAAGCGCGGCCGAAGGCCGCCTACGCGGAAAGGTGTCCTGCACATAAAAAACGTGAATGGGGCCCATAATTGGGGATCTGACCCGGGTCAATTTTCGGTTTTTCACTAATAACTTTTCACAGAAACAAAATATTGCTTTTCCCCCTTCGGATTATAGTTACGGAGGCCCGATCCACATTTTTTAAGTGCAGAATACCTTTCCGCGTAGGCGGCCTTCGGCCGCGCTTACAAAAATAACCCTGGGCTACGCCATTCCAACTCCGGGTGTGTGCCATAGCCGTGGCTACCGCCACGGTGATGTCCTTCCGCGTGCCACGTTTCCCACTTTGGTTAACGTGAAATTTGTGTGTAACTATTCAATAAAATACAAAAAGAATTAGAATATTATTGTTTCATTAAAAAAAATGAAAGAGCAATAAGGCCTTTAAGACTTTATTTCTCTTTCGAAATGTAATAAAGCCTTTTTTGAAATAAAGGCCTTATTTCACTTTCAATAGTGTAATAAGGGCCTTATTTCACTTTCAATAGTGTAATAAGGCCTTAAAGGGCTTATTTCACAAGGCGCTTTGCACCCCACCTTATAAAAACATAACAAATATGTTAAAATTTATTGAAATAAAGAAAACCATATACTTAATTCTTGAATCAGCTTGTTTTAATACGTCCGTGGGCTTTATTTCTCTTCGAAAAAGGAAATAACACCCATCAGCAAAAGGTGATAACACCCATGGGCTTTATTTCCTTTTTAAAAAGGAAATAAGGCCCATGGGCGTAATTTCCTTTTTGAGTGGGAAATAACGCCCATGGGCGTTATTTCCTTGGGCGTTATTTCACTGCACCATGTGGTTATAGGAGAATTTGTCACAATCAAATTGCGGTATCATTTAAATGTGATAAAATGGCTATTAATTTGTACTTTGCACATTTCTTGACAGCGGTTAAAGGTTGCCTTTGCGTGTTAGGATGAAGTTGAGTATCCACCCTAAATGTCAAACAAACGAGCAAATATTTCAATTGAATTAGAATGATGAAATGCATTATTACTTAGTTATGTGTCGCTTGTGCGTAAAATTAGATTTATTATTTTATTTGCGTTATTTTATGGCGCACTTGGAAGGAAAATAATGGTCTAAAAAATATAGACACATTTTGGGATTAGCTTCGTATTTGGTAGAAATATTTTCATTTCATATAGTTAAGAAAATGAGTTTGCTTGTAAAAATAGATGTTGTATAATGTAATGGATTTTTTACACCAACATTAAACAGGCGCAAGAGTTTGAGAATGTGGAGGGGGCTAGGGCTATGACGCATATCGCATAGACATGTTCACACTGAAAATTTTTGCTTTTACAAATAAAATTATGTATTTTAAAAAACTTATCAAAGGCAAGAAATAAATTAAAAACAAAAATTTGTGGAGGAATAACCCGCACTGGCCCAACTTCGATCTCAATACTGTAACAGACTGACTTTAACCAGCCGAATATTTTCGTCCTGACTTGTGCTGTGTCTCTCTATGACACCAATCTACTGTTCACCTGCTCAGCAGATCAGACTCCGATAGCACTAATCTAATGCTGATCCAAACCTACTGAGGCCGCAAGGTTCCTGGGGCTTTCATTAGAAAACTTAGAAGAAGAGAAGCTAAAAGCGTGACGACTAGTCATGGCGAATTATTGTTACAACAACAACGACGACAAAGTTTTTGATACTACACCACCCAAAACTAGATGTGGTCGAGCACGTACGTGTTTCTTATTTGATACAAATATCATCAAAAGATTTATACATATGAAAAAAAAAATTAACAAACAAAAAAATATTTGATTTTAAAAAGCGATCTAACAAAAATAATTAAAAATGTTTTTACCACCAGCTTTTGATTTAAAGGAACGGAGTATTAAGTTTTTTTTTCGATTTTTTAAAAGTTCGGGCCTAGATAGTGTCCCGGAAAAAAAATTCTTAAATTTTGTGCATGGACCCGGACTTTTATTCCTTTTAAAATAAAAGTTCAACGCAAAAAGTAATTTCTGGAGCTATATTTTAATTCGGACGAAAATAATCGGTCAACCCGGACTTTTATTTTTTCTCGCCAATAATAAAAGTTATCTTTGGCCTTTTATTTTTTAAGGCCAGAATAAAAGTCCGAACCAAAATCTACTAAACCGTCAATCCTCTTTCATATGACAAGAAATTTATTAAATGTAGACTGGGGGGTTAGTAGATTTCGGTTCGTAGTTTTATTCTGCCCTTAAAAAATAAAAGGCCAAAGATAACTTTTATTGTTGGCGAGAAAAAATAAAAGTCCGGATTTTTAAGTTATGATCAGACTTTTATCAAAAAAGTCAGAAAAATGAATAGTGGCCAGGATTTTGGCGCTAGAAGTCCTGGGATGACACAAAAGTTAATAACTTTGTTTACAGACTCTATTTAGCCCCGGACTTTTATGAGATCGAAAAAAAAATAACTTGTATTTTCCGTCCCTGATTTTCTGTCATCTAAGGACTTCCAGCATTCTTGGCCACGATTCATTTTGCCAACTCTTTGGAGAAGAGACCGATAATAACTTAAAAATCCGGAGTGTTATTTTCTATCTCCGGCAATAAAAGTAATCTTTGGTGAAATATTTTTGAAAAACAGAATAAACTTCCTTTCCAAAAGCTTCTAAATCCCTAGGTTTTAAAACAAAGTAAATCAATTAAAATTATAATTTTTGTTCGAACAAAAATAAAATTCCACAAATACTCTTTTTAAGCTTTTGTTTTAAAAGGAGTAAAAGTCCCGGTAACTGGCTATATTCAAACATAAAAGAAACTACTTGCATTTATTTTCGTTACAAATAATTTTTAAATTTATTTAAATTTAGTTGCTACAACATACGAGACGTCAAAACATATCTATGCATAAATTTGTGGGTTTAGTGAGTGCTCCTCACACGCAAGAAATGAAACAAAAATGTAAGAGACTTTCTCTTAACAAAATACAGGAGAGTTGTGTATATGTATGTATGCATGTATATGTGAGGTAGTGTGAGAGCACTAACAGAAAAATATATATATATTAGGTATATACTATAAAACATAGATTCACTCACCGAAATGTGATAGTAGCAGTAACAAAAGAATACAACAACTAATCCGCATTGCTTTTGATTTGGCTGTCTTGCGTCTCGTCGCGTCTAAGAATTTGTTTATATGTATTTATTTTGATTGTTTTTGTTTTGCTTGAAGCTCTTGTTCGTTTTTGGTAACAGATTCTATTTATTTTGCAATTTCCGCGTGATGATGTTTTATATTAAGACGAGATTTGTGCACTTGTTTTCTTATTACACTCACGTTGATATATTCAAGAATTGTTGTTCTTTAAATCATTTCCTTAGTAAACTTTGTTTTTTAATTTTTTTTTTATTTTAAATCGTTTTATTATTTCTTAAGTTTGTATAGCTAGAACTACGTTTTTTTCATAACAATTTCGTGCGGTAGCCATTTAAGTAGTGAATATTTTAAATATTTGGTATGTGTTGTTTCAAATATTTTTGTACGCAACTTTTGATTTAACACTTGTTTCAAGTTTTGATTTTAGTTCCTCGTTTTGTTTTATATTTCGCTAGCTGCTTATTTTAGACATGTTGTTTTTTTTTTTTTTTTTTGATTGATTTGCTTTTATGGATTTTTGGTAGTTTTTGTATCGAGAGTAGTTATTTATTCTTATGCCATTTGATTTAAAAGTTTACAAAACATTTTTTAAATCTCATCTTTATTTAGGCAATATTTCCACATATTTATTTATATTTTTATAATCTTATTTTCTTAACACACATATGTTCTGGATTTTGGCAGTAAGTTGGCTCTTTAAAAATAAGAAAGTTATAATATATTTTTTCAGATGTGGCGTTACCTACAGAAATTGTCCCTTAGTATTAAGGATATGGAAATCATCCTATCAATCATCCATGGTCCATTTTGGAAACCAAGCGCCAAAAGCTTCTACTAAAATAAAAAAATTAAAAAAATAATTTATTTTGTCGCCAAATTTGAAGTGTCTCCAATCTGTGAGAAGAGCAAGAGAACGCAACGGAAAAATAATCAAATCAATTTCCACTTAATTATTATTTCTTTTATAATAGTGGCCCAAGCGATTTGCGGTTTGCCTTTACGCTAAACGTGAAAACTTTGCTGATAAGAAAAATGTTTATCAGATATTTAAATTGATAACATATAGTATATCGCCCTCTGAGTGGAATATTACCATATTTAAAAATATTTTCAAAAAACACCTCTTCTCAGAACTTGATTCTGAGATAGGGCGTTCCTAAAACAATGTTTGAAACAAGGCGTTATTGAAAAATAATTTGAGCTGGGGGATTCATCAAAGAAGTTCTAAGAGAGGGCGTTTATGAAAAATATTTTGAAATGAACAAGGGTGATCTTACACTCTGCCATAGAAGCGAAATTCTGCTGCCTTTTTTCTGGTCTTTCATATTACTTTGTACTACAAGATATTTTTTGAAAAACCGGTCACTAGAACTTTTAATTTTTTTCAATTATTATTAAAACACTTCATTTCATTCATTTTCTTTTTTATGGGACGACATTTCTTTTCTAATGTAGGCAGTTTTTCGATTCTTAAAAAAAAAATAAGTATCTTTACATGGGCTTCCGCAAAAGGTATTTAAAATAAATTCTAGACTGTGGGGGGTTTAAAAGAAATATATCAAATAATTCATTTTAGTTCTACGATTTCGCACACTTTCCTAATAAACTATTAAAATTTTCACCAGATTTCAGAAGAATTTATTTTTCCTCGAATTGTGGCATTTAAAGGTTTTTGGCATAATAATAGTAATAATAATAAAGCAATTGTAGTTTTTTTCTACAAATGGTAACGGCATATGCATTTAAGCTAAGCAACATTTTAATGCGGAACTACATTAGGAGATCTGTCGACCTTTGTCAAGGGGCAATACAGTTTAAAATGTTAAGACGTTTTGCAATCATTTAGATTTAATCTTTCAGCTGGCACCTTTGGTGCGCCCGCAAACTATAACCATGTTTCCTTAGAATAATAAAAAAATGTTCACTGCCAAAGTTTTCGAAAATATCTAGTATATATTTTTAAAAGTGAAATAAAATTTATGTTGGTCCTTAGCCGCTTTCGTTCATTATTCTCGGTCACATTTCCTGTAATCTTTGTTTAAATATATTTAAATGAATGAAAGTAAAACTCTCAGTTAACTTTTAAATCACAAAAATTAACATCCTGGTATTAATACTCAACTCATATCGTATTTGTATTTTCTTGATTGCTTTTATTTTTAAATTTATGATTCGCTCTTTTTATTAACCAACTTTAACACTTTTTGTAAAATAAACATCCTTTCGATTTACCAAATACTAGCTTCTGGAATCTAGCTTCAGCTGCAAATCACTAATGTCATTTATCTGACATTTTCATTTAATTTTTTTGCCACTACGTCAATTTAATGTTCATTTATTATTTAACATTTGCTTATTTCATAAGTTTTATACAATTTTTAATGCATTAGTGCTTCTTCTTCTTCTTTTGGCATTCAAGCTTTTGTCAGAAAAAGTGCAATCATATACCTCCACATAAATTTATGTACATATATCCACACACATATCTTTCACTTGAACCGTTATCAATTGCTTGCCACTATATTTGTTCACCGAAACTTTTTCCCGTTTTGAACTTTTCGCATCGTCTGTCATTCGCGCACTGATTAAATCGTTTGGCGTACCTTTGAAGTTGCGTCAAATTTACATATAATTACCACCATTCGCCATTCAATTGAATTTGATTGCGTTTATTTTTTTCTTGCCCCGCGTTTCGTCTTTAGCACTTGAACACATTTCATACAATGAGCCACAGTCAGCATCAACAACGTCGGATGCTTTGCAAATGCCGCCTTATATGTACATACATATGTATCAATGAATTCCTTTTCTCTTTTACTTTCGTTTGTATGTACATATGTGTGTGTATTAGTTCGGTGATGCTGCTCTTTCCGTTTCCGTTTTCCGCGCTTTCGCTCACTTATACACTCTCACACATACATATACTCACACTCGCTTCCTGTTTGTTTGTGCTACAAATTTTGTTTTATTATTGGTGTTGCTTTTTAATAGGCGCAAGCATTTGCGTTTGTGGCATTACACTTGACATTTACGTAGCGCGCGCCCACATACGACGACATTTACACCAACAACTTCAACCGACATTAAACATCGGCAACTTCAACACAACATCAACACCTACACAATAACAACAACTCGTCTGATTTTATATGTCCACTGTCTCGGTGGCTACAAGGCAATGCACTACTCAAAATATTTATGTAGGTGCTCTCTCACTTATTGTCGTTTAAGCAAACGCCGGCGTTAACTTTCTCTCTCGTATAGGTCGTACGTCGCACACACACACACACACGAACCTAGCACAAACAAACACCTCCTCCACACCACAAGCCAGATTTGTTTCTCTTCTCAGCGCTTAAATCACACACACTTGTCTCTTAAGTTAATTGACTGTCACTACAACTTCAATTATCCGCTAAACCGTGCACATCCTTCGAGCAATCAACTGCAACTGAGCGCCGGCTCAATGTGCACAAACCAGTCTAGGCCGCATACTCGACATTTACCGCTATTTAACTTTTCGCATCTTTCTTTGGTGTGTTGTTTTATTTGCACTTTTATGTGCCTTGATTCATCAATTGTTGGCAGCCATGTTTGTGCGCCGGCTAGAGTGCGCATGCTCACCACTTTGGGGCTCGTTTGGTTCCACTGGCGTGCAATACATTAACACAAACTCGTGCTTGCCTTCTCCTTATCAATTGTCAAATGTTACATTTTTCTTTTTACTTTGCTTTACCGCGCTTTTTCACAAATTTTGTTATCATCTCTATTCGTACTTTTATAGACGCTTATAACAATTTGTGTTGTCTATGGTTAGGAACAGCAACAATAGCAAATACCGAAAACTATGTATAGATACAAGGAAGCAAATAGAGAAAGAGGATGCTAAAAGAGCTGAGCATTTGTTTGTTATTTAAATTGCTTATTTACTCATTCGTTTCTCCCAAGCCACCCATGCACGTCAGCCAGCATTCAATGAGGGAGAGCGAGGTAGTCCATTTTCGTGACAGGATATCAGCTGAGAGTTTCCGATTCTACCGCTCCCAACAGGAAAGCTGGCGTTGACCACGCATCATATTATGCAAATTTATCTACATGTGTATATATGTAAATTGTGTATGCAATGTACGTGATTACTACAACAAGAATATATGTGCCGCATTTTTTTGGAAATGATTTGTGTCAATAAAGTAATTAAGAAACGTAATTAAATGCAAATGTGATGTCTGGAATACATTTGAAATCCACATTTTTCAAAGATGAGAGGAAGGTAGCTTACATGAAATCGGTTAATGAACACACCTTAGCGAATATTTCAAAATTCATTCGAAACTCTTATCAATGTGCCACAGAATTTTTGGTTGCTAAAAAAGTCCCACTCAACATAAATGACCCGGACTCTAATAGGAAAATTTAAAAACCAGCTTGCAATCCCAGTTATAGTTTCATACGCTTCCCATTACAAATTTACTGTCTTTGTTTAAAGCATAACTTGCAAAGTTGTTTCACTTTTTCTACAAGAACTACATGAATTTAGCCTCTGAATAATTTTGGGCACTAACCTCTCCGGCAGATGATGACTGGGAGATCGACATCCCCTGACCGGACAACAATACTTTGGAATTGTGGAATGTTTCCCTGGGATCGATGTCTGACTCAAAAGGTTGATATTCTATTGATCTATGGGTAATAAAATAAAGTCCACCCGAAGGATGCTGTAGACGTCCCATGTAGTGGCGCTAATGGGCGAGAGTGGCGCGGAAGACAAATACAGCTTAATGAACAATTAAAGCATTTACAGAAATATATTTCTGAATTGGGAACAATGCACGAGCCTAATTAACATCGATTACCTTAGCAAGTGATTAAGAGTTTGTGAACAGATTCGATATTCTTTTGAATTGAAAAATAATTAATGCCTAGCTTGCCTACCAATTTGCGGGGTGCTGCTCCTCAATTGACGGAACGTGACCCACAAACTTCAACGCCGTAGGCCAACAACACTACCACCATACCACAGTGGCCGCCCTCCTGTATACAACTTCATACAAGGTTAGAAAACCTACAAACTCTGTTAACGGATTTTGGTATAGCTAAACAGCGCTTGGAGATATCCGGTTGGAGTGCCAAAACTCTATTTCACGCAATAAACATCACTTGCTTAAACAGAAAACTTTTGGGTAAACCAAATTAGTGGCACAAAGAGACTGAAAGGTTAACTTTGGCTCTTACCAACACAAACAGCATGAAGGAAAAAACTTAATTACGAAATAAATTAGTTTTCGGCCAAAGTGTACGTGCGACCATTTCAGGGGGAAAACGGGCCATACAGTCAACAAACAGCAACCGTGAGAGCAATAAAAACAATAAAAATAATCAAAGCAACAATGAGGCGCAAATGTGCGTGCCGCATCCCATCCAAAGGGGGGTAAAAGTGACAACAATTTAAATGTCAAATACGCTACTTCCTCGTTGAAGATAAAGAGATAAACGGAAGGTTTCAATAAAGAGAGTTATTATTTTTTTACTACTGTTTTTCATAATATTTCGTGGTTAATCTAAAAAATATGCGAACATGAATATGACACGTAGATTCATAGAATTGTTAGTATATATACTTGATGAAGGGCAGTAAGAGTGAGAAATTTTAATTTATAAAACTTGTTTATTACAAATCGGTGCATCACCACTCATGGATATATGATCAATAATAAAGTTACTGGTAAGCTTATCAAGAAGTGAAAAAGGGGTATTGATATCGTGCTGGAAATAAAATTATACAGGTCAAAAGGTCAAGAAAATCAATTTTTCGCATATCTTCCTAACCCATTGCATCCCCAGAAAAACTATTTGGTAGCTCAACTATTATTCTTCACACATGCATGACCTTCATAAACTGGCACTGCATTTATCAAACCGTCGGTATTCGAATAACGACAGTTAATCGATTAGTTGAAATCGAATTCTGTTATTCGATTTTCAACCAACTCAGTATTTGCTATTCGATAAATCGTTTATCTTATATATAAAATTTTTGTGTCACAGTTTTCGTTCCCATACTCCTCCGAAACGGCTTGACCGATTCTCATGAAATTTTGTGAGCGTATTTAGTAGGTCCGAGAATCGGCTACCATCTATTTTACATTATTCCGGGAAGTGGACCAGATTCCGAAATATTCTAAACTTCTTTATTTATCGTGCGATTTTCTTCAAATTTGGTACAAAGGTACTACTTTACTTCTGTTAAAATTTGGGGTTACTTTTTTCGGGGAAATGGATCACAATGCTGGTTAAATATATACATTTATTATGATTAAGACATATTTATATTGCAGCATAAATCTTGCAATTTTAGCTTGTTCACAGGACAAATTTAGTAAATAAAAAAAAGTGTGTAAAAAAAATTTGTAAAACTTGCATCCACCCGGGTGACACTAGTCATCTTTTTTATTCACTGTCATCATTCCCACACACCATCTAATGCATATGTATTTTGTATCGGATATCGAACTTCAACTTCGGATTTAAAATATTGTGTACACTGATGACAAGTGCTTAGGAAATCAAACAGGCGCAAGAATATAACAGACTTGCTTATTAGAATGTTGACAATGATAAAAAGTGATATTTTGTAGAGTTGTAAATGAGGGTAACAGATGTGAGCGTATAATAAAAAAAAAATAGCTAACACCACTACTGGCACTTTATAAAGTTGATTGGCTATAAAATTTTTTTGTTTTTTTTGCGAATAAGCAGTAAAACTCCACTTTCCCAAAGCAGTCAAAGCAAAAAAACAATCTTCGGATATAGAAACCCTTTAATGAGTGTATCATAATGGACCTCTGATCACATGCGAAGAATTCGATCTACTTCCACAGTCAACTAGAAGTTTTTATAAAAGGACCCATAAAATCATTATAATATCATTGTCCTTTTATTATTTTATTGAAATTAATGTTCGAGTATTTGTCAGCTGGCTCAACTGTTGAGAATGCATTTTTGATTTTACAGCTTGCTTTTTTTTTGAACAAATTAAAACCAGAAACAGCAAAACCCAAAGACTTAAAATGTTCCTTTGCGAGGCCCTTTATTTTAACCCACAATCACCAAACAACCAAATTGGGTCTCGGGTATGTGATGTTTAAATTGAATGTCAACTTAAAATAAGCTCTCCGCTGAAGATCTTTGCAGGTCGTTTTTATTCCGTGCTGTCCGTTTTTGTATGACTGGTATTCGAACGAGGGGAAAGAAGTATGAGAAAGAATCCTTGGACCAAGCTCTAACATGGGGCGGTTAAAAGGATAATAATAATCGAACATTTTCTCTAAAAAATAATGACTTACAGCAACTGGGGACACATTTCCAGGGACGGAACTCTTATAAGAAATATGATAAAAAGGTCAAATTTAATCATTAATACTAATGTATTCAAATATTGGTTATAATTAACCATTACCGTAAGACATATTTTATATTGGTCAACATAGCCATTATAAATGAGAGAAACAATAACCATAATTGTAAGTAATTTAATTTTTTGGTTATCAGTAGCAAAAAAATTCAAACAATATAAAACAACTTGAGTTGCTGGATTGGCATGACCAATATCTGCAAGTTCCTCGAGGAAAAATCTTCAGCAAAAATAGTTTGCTTTCGAGTGGGTCACCGATAACTAAAAATATATTACTTGCGATAAGGGTTATTCGTTACCAAAAAAATATATCTCTCATTTACATATATTAGTTATGATGACTAAAATACCTCTTATGATAATGGTCAAAAATTCCCCAAAACATATAAAGAGAATTTTCGCATAACCTTTTCTTCTGAAAGAAAAAAATAACAATTATTTTCGGTCCTTTATTACAAAAAAAAAAAAAACTCATGTACGTGCATAAGTTAATTGAAATTATTTCTTTTTTTAATTACAAAAAATAATAAATTTCTTAGCGAAACTTGGAACTTGCGAACAGATAAGCTCTTGAACAGCTACTTGATACGACACCTTTGGAGTGAGGTGCGTAAGTGAAAAGTGGCACCATCTCAGTTTACCTAACAATTTCAAACGCACCACTTGATAACATACATAGGTTCGTCTATTGTTAAGTGTGTTACTACTAACGCAGACAGTTAAAATTTTCAAATTCACTACGCGGTTTTATGGCGTACAACGTCTTGCTGCTGTTGACACACTTATCACTCACGACGCGCCTACGCAAACAGAACCTCAAAAGAAAGGCAAAACTACTACAAAGTTTAAGAATCAGAACATGACCACGAACATACATATATATAAATATAGAAATATATAGACTTATATATACACAATCCAAATTGCAGGAACGTGCTTATTTGAGAATTTTATTGTGTCGGTTACACTGAAAGGCATTTTAGCGCTTCAGTGATTCTGAAGCTGTATTTGTCATTAGGGTTGCTGATACTTGTACTCTTGGCTTAGCTGTAGCAGCATATCGGGATATTGTTTATGGATTAATTAGTGAAAATTTTTTTTAGAGATAGAATGGATCGTGATTTTTTGCCTGCAATAGTTAGAAATTTTAACTTTTTCCCTTTGGCTGACAGTTTTTGCTATTATTTTAGCAATCGGATGTCTGCATTCGAGCAGCTCGCCAATGAAAGAAATTGTTAAAAGGAATAACCAGTAGAGATTTTAGAATCTGCACATGTTCAAGGAAGGGATGACTTGAATATTTTATAACCTATCCGTCGTAATATGCTCCAAGTCGGAACTGAAATTTGATGTTTCAGAAGGAGATCTCATTATGAGCCACTCCAGTTAGAACACTGCTTTAATTTATTTTATATCGAGGCAGCTCAAGCCTACAAGCCTAAGTTGTGAAATAACTTTACAGCAAATCCTCATTTCGTGGGGCAGTATTTCTGAACTTGGTAGCGGCTAATTTAAATTTTCTATCTAGAAAGAAGATACATTCACTTTTCAGGTTTGTTATCCCTAGAAATATATATATTTGTATACCTCTGAGTTTCCCACATTGCTTGACTGACATATTTTGTACAGAGGAAGCCTGTGAGTCGATTTGATGTGTTCATGGCAGCCTGGCCGTGTCGGTCTCTTATCGTTGGATGTATGTATTTGTATATAGGTATATGTATGTATGTGGTTAAGTCGGTATGTACTTTGCGAGTCTGCCACTTACCGCCCCGTTGAGATGAATATGTCAGCTATAATTGGAGGCAGCGACGAAGCTAATACAACGGTGGTGGTTAGGCGCTGTTAATAATAAAAAACAGCAGCGACACCAAAAGTCATTGACTCGTTGAGTTATGGTAATAGCGTTTCCGTTTCGTATACAAATATGTACGTACAATGAGCTAATAGAATTCAGGCAATATGTAGAGTATTTCCATAGACACGTACAAGCTATACAAGTACATATGTACATACAAACTTCCCTTTTTTCCCATGTAAATCATTAGATATGAAAAGCGACAATGGATATAAGAAAGCAATGGCAAACGCTTTAAGCGACAATCAGCCAACAGGCGCTCAATTGGGGACCTTTTTGCTTCATTTTAGATTGGGCCACCCGCTGGTTAAGTTTCTGTGTAACCGAATTATTATGTTCTAGTATGTTACGTAAATTAAACAATCTCTCTGGCATATATACATACGTACAGGGTGCTGCAAAGAAAACTAGACTATTTAGGGAGTGTCTTTTTATTAACTTTAATGACCGCCACCTGAAAGAATTCCTTTTGTGTTAAAATAAATTTCTCGACTGAAAATATTTCGTAGCAAAAAAAATATTTATTCTCTCAATTTTCATTACCCCACCCTGTATAAATGTTTGTAAGGAAATATCAGCATGTTATATATATCATTATATGCATACAAAGATAAGGTTCGCTCTCCCTATCCATTTGGCCATCTGTGTGTGAAGTGCTTTTGTGCCAACTATTACGATTTGGCATAAACTCAAATGCTTGTGGCATGTTACCCATCAAAACTGAGAACGAACAGACAGATAGACAAACAAATTTACGTATGTATGTACGTAGGCCTAGTTAGCTTTTAGATATTTAGCGCAGTCAAACCAAAGCGAGTATTCAAACAAGCAGAAAAAGCAAAAACAAATAAACATAAAGGCTGGTTGACACACCACAATCGAGACCAATGTGTAATACCAGGTTGGAAGGTAAGCGCAGCTGGAATGACACAATATTGTGGCATTGCTATACCGAGTTGATACTAGTTAAGTTATAACAACAACTGCAACAACAAGATCAATGATACAAGTTACAATGTTAAAATTAGTAGCAGTTAGGGGTATGTATCTGATTAGAATTTGTTGTTGTTGTTATTGCGAACTAAATACCCAGCGAACAGAAATTAGCGGCAGCAGTCTCAAACAAAATCATTCTAACCTTACAGGAACTGAGTTTGGAGGGCACTAGTATCAACAGCCTCCCATATCCATATACACTGACGGCAGCTCTACATGAATGGGAGTGTCGGCGGAGGGATATTTCAAAGGAACGTGGCCTAGAACATTTTATCAGACTACCTGATCATTGAAATTTCTTCTTGATTGTGGCCTTTGCAATCATGGAAGCTAAGGCGTGAATAGGACAGCACACTATCGGCAGGGAAATCTTTATTTTTTGTGTCAAATGTAGGACAGATGACCCTTATAAGCATCCCTCAACAGAAGAAGCTTTTCTCTCCTTACAAGCTGGGTTATTTATTTTCTTAAATTTTCCAGAAATGTTGGATTTCCACTAAGAGACAGTTATACTCTCTGGACTCTAGTGCCAAATGTAACAAATGTTTAGTAAATATATCTACGTCTTATGTACATACATATATACATACATGTGCAAGTATACGTGCTTGTATCCCCAAAGCTAAGGTCTCATTATGAATGGATAGTTCCAATAGTAGTTACTTATTAGCTAAATTAGTAAATACGCAGATATGCATATATCTCACAAAGTTGATCACGGACGAACATTTGCAAATAATCTAACATTTGTGGTCATTACCTGCTTACACAAAGTTACTAACACCGCTATTTCGGCTTAGTTTGAATTGTTACTGGTAACAGAAGTTTCTGGAGTAGAAGCTAACAACTCATTACCATTTAACATTCGCGTGACAAGAATTAGAAACATTTTCGAATGGGAAATTTATCGGTTACAATAGCAACCGCTGTAGTAGGTATACGAGTGTTGGTCACAATATATTTTTGCTGTACGTCCAATTGTCAACGCAACTAACACAGAGCAATATAAAAGTAAGTATATTGCTTTCGTTCTAAACTAGTTTTCGGCTTTGTAGGAATTTGTAGCTAGACATCAGAGCAGTTAGCATAAATTATTTGCAAAATCATTGACTGAACATACCAATTAATATTCATAAAATAATGAGTAGTGATTGCTTGGTTTTAAGACACTGGGTGTGGTAGTAGTTTCCTGCAATGGTTTTCAAGGTAGGACGAGCACAAGATGATTCAGATCTCTTCTGTAGCCAAGCGTGCGCTGATAAATAAGACGAAGAAGAATCTTGCTCAGATGCGAGTAGTATAAAGAGCAGGGATTCTCTCCTTAACCTTTGCCACTAAGAGGTCTTTACATGGTTGCTATCTATGAAATATTTAAAAAATTGATTGAGATATAATAATATGGGTATCAAACAGGATGTTACGTGGTGTTCCAACAACAAAAATGTCTATATATGGATACTTCCAAGGTTTATGTCTATATATTTTATATCTGGTATTATCTAGATAACTAGCATAGACAATCTCTCTGGTTATTCCCGTATGATGGTAGAAAATTTTCCTCACCTACATGAACTTCTATCCAAAAGCCCAAGCTCAAACTAGTATTCTTAAACAAATTTGAAGCATTTCTAGTTACCCATTAAGCAATACAAAAAGTATACCAGAAATTAGAAAAAATTATTTTCATTCTTATTTTGATTTGTAGCATTGTGAATTAGTTAAACTCATATTGAAGCTGAGAGGTATTTCAAAAGAGAATTTTCCTTATTTCTTACCAGTCATGTTTGAGATGGGATTAACCAATAAGAAGCTTCTCAATTCAGTAACTAAAGAAAAATGCTCTTAGTTTTTGAAATTTTCATGTGAATGTCATTATTTGAGTACCTACATTTCGAGATCTGGTATGGGAGTTCACCTTCAAATGCTTCGCAAGTTGAGAAAAATTATTATTTGAAATTTTCTCTACCCTAATAATCGCATCAAAGCTGTTTTGTTGTATATATGTATGTATGTACATACATACACACATCTACTTGACATTCATGCTAACACAAAATAAGTTAGCAACAACAATTTTCGCATTGCACCAGTTTCATTCTATTTTCACAATTTACACAATTGTTTGAATTGAGTTTGGTTGTTGTAGTTAGTAGATGTTGTTTTCTAGAAAGCTATTTAGAACATTGTTTATGCATTGTTTTTGTTATATTTGTTATGTCTGTTAGTAGGCCTTCCTTTGAGGTGTTTTCATGTTTGCCAATTTTGGTGGTGTTGGATTTGTTATTCATCTGCACAATAATTCACACATACATACATTTGCATGAATTTATATCAACATTACAAATGTATACATACTCGCACATACATACACACATACATACATAGTTAATCATATTTTTGTATACATGTGTTAGTTTATGTGCGTATGCGCTCTTGTGTGCTGCACCTTTGTGCCCTTTCATGTTTTCATTGGCATGGATTTTGTGTATTTGGAGAGACTTTAAAGTTGATTAACTTCGTTAGATGAGTGCTTTTATTGCCCTCTTAAGATACGAACATGTGCGTTTGTATATAAGTTTGTATGAACATAGTTGTTGTGAGTAACGAGCCATATCCGACTGCCTAACTGTTTTGCCTAGTAACCTGTTGACCTTAATCTAAACATTTTTGTGGCAATTTGTTAAAGCAATACATGCTCAAGTGCTTGACTGAAACACTAAAACGTGCATATGTTTGTATGTTTGTAACAAATAGTATAGATGTATGTGTGTATATCATTTTATGCCTTTACATTCATTTTGCGTATGCTCATTCATGCCATTTGTTCATTTCATTAGATTCCACAAATAGTATTTTTTGAGTGTGACTTGTTGTTTTCTTATCAGCTTGATTGCATTTACTTGAAGGAAAATTACACCCCTTTTATGTAGCAGACACACAATAGATGCGGATCGGATAATAGTTGAAATCATGTGAACTTCGTTTATTCCAGCTGACATTTTTTATAGCCGAAAAGTTCAATTGTGCTAACGTGGTTCAGTTCCTGCTATTGAAGCTACAAAGAAGGTTATTATTTTTAATAAAAAAAATTTTTAGAAAATTTACTTTAAAGAAATAAGATGATCAAGAAAAAGTTTCTAATTTTTAATAGTTGAATCACATTTAAACTTTTATTTATATCTTGGACTCAAGGAGCCGGTAATTTGAAACTCGCACACAACCTCTTCATTGCTATAGCTTTCTTATTTTGAGATACAAAGTAAAGAAGGTTGTCAGTAGAACACTTTCAAACTTCAATTGATAGGTCATGTTTAATTTGTATTCCTTATTATGAGTTAAGAGCACACATATTTACTTTGGTATTTATTAACTACGAGCTATAAACCCTTAAAAATGCTGCACACATGAAATCTTGCTTTAAGGTTGATTTGCAAAAGGCTTACCAAATTATTTGCTGGGTATCACTATAACTTGCACTTTTATATGGATACTTATGAGTGTGGCCAACTGTAAAAATACTCTCAAGTATTACAATATCAATCGGCGGATTTTGCAGACAATCTTAATTTGCATAGTTTTGACATTTTGAAGATGTATACGCTTAACTACAGCTCAATTAAATAATATTTGAAATTCTTATAGCACTACCTAATAAGAATGGAAATAAAGCAGATAGCCTCAACTGTGGCAGGTAACGAGATGAAAGTTTTGGATAGATTACCACTATTACTATCACTATCACTATCACTATCACTATCACTATCACTATCACTATCACTATCACTATCACTATCACTATCACTATCACTATCACTATCACTATCACTATCACTATCACTATCACTATCACTATCACTATCACTATCACTATCACTATCACTATCACTATCACTATCACTATCCCTACCACTATCACTATCACTATCACTATCACTATCACTATCACTATCACTATCACTATCACTATCACTATCACTATCACTATCACTATCACTATCACTATCACTATCACTATCACTATCACTATCACTATCACTATCACTATCACTATCACTATCACTATCACTATCACTATCACTATCACTATCCCTACCACTATCACTATCACTATCACTATCACTATCAGTGAGTTCAGTGAGAACGGACATTCAGGAGACTTTTATATTCATATGTATAAAGATAGAAACAGTAAACATACATATATCAAAATTATATGCCGGGTGTAAATATTATTAATAATAATAATCATAATCACAATGTGCCCAATAATTTTGGAGCTTTAGAAATGTTGCGTATACGCCAAGTCCTACACAATTTACAGTCGCCACCACTAAACTTGTCCCACAAAATTTCCATTTGTTATGCTCTCAACGATCTTCAAACAGAAAGTCTGTTACAAAACAAATGGATTGCAATGAAATACACTTTAACGCTCAATTTCGGGGTGAATACATGGAAAATGTACTTTCCTGCCTCCTATGAGCCAGGTATGTATGTTATCTTGAATTAGCTCAACTTTGTAATTAATGCGAAACATGCAAATTTACTTACATATACTTACATACAGTGTAATAATTCTATTTTGCGTTAAAGTTCATACATGGCTAAATCCACAGCCAAAAGGAAAGCACTCAAGTGTATATACTATATGGCAAGAATATTTTTGCTTAAGGTGAAGTTCATGGAGAAATTGTAATTAATACGGAAATAAATTAAAAGCAATCACGCTGTAATGAAAATTTCAATTATGATTTGTTTATATTTCGTGCTATTAAGAGTATTAAGAAACTACAACGACACCACAGTAGCTTTCACCTTTTCGCTTCCGTAAGAATGGCTCATAGAAGGAGGTCAACTCAAGTACTTGACACCTTACCAACCTTCTTCTCGAGAATTAACACAGACAGATCTACTTGTGGACCTCTGTGGGAACTTGAATTTATTTTATTATGAAACTGTTTTGTAATGCATTGAAGCGCTAGTCAAATTTTTTACTAGGCAGTTATAAAATAAATAAGAGTCGAGTGAGCGACCTTCAGATTTACTCAAAGTGCATATGAGTTAGCACCGATCTCTACGCCAAGTATTGGAAGCACTTTTATGTATTAGAAAGATATTTATAAACTTCCCTGAATAAATTGCCAGTTGCAAAATTGTATCAAAAGTCTCCTCGAATTTCTCGAATTTTTTGAAGAACGTAATAACCGAGTTATGTTTTCAATGGGGCGCAGTTATGTTTTACGATCGGAACGAAAATTCAAAGTTAGTATTTTAGTGGAAAAAATGTTCCAGGATTGTAGCAACTAGTAGAACACACACTCAAGCAAGTAGTGGGAAATATAGAATATAATTCAAGAAGATGATGAAGAGAAGAGATGAAAAGCTATACCCGATAGTATAATTTTTGTAATCGTGGCGAACTCTACCTCCAATAAAATTTTGTTATTTACCACAAAAATGTTCAATCCTCATTATGTCGCGTATATAATAAATTGGAAATTTTGTATCAACTTTTTCATATTCGTATTTTTATTCTTGGTCATATTTCATAGCACACGGATGCATTTATATAAATTCATGCGATTGCGTATTTCACTGACCGAACGCAAGTAATGTATTACGTACGAATATATAACAGGATATTGCATCCGGAATAACATATGTATCTATGTACATATGCCCATACATACATATATACGAGTATATAAAATTCAAATGTTCGTACTCAACGTACGAATCAATAATGACCTACATGCGTAAATTCTTTTCCGTCCATTTATCTACAGCCTCAACGGTTGCACTGCATACCAATTTTTCAGCCACAATAGTGAAATCAATGGGAGTAACATGGAAATGCTAAATACGCATACATACAAACATCCGTGTGTGCATATGTATATGTAAATTTGAACAAAAATATTTACTCCAAAATTGGGAAATATGAAGCAGTGAACTACACTACACGCAACAACAACAAATACAAATTGAGTATTAGCAGCTGACAATATCGTGGAGTGGCTACGAACAGCGGCCAAAAGAAGCAGAAAGTAAGAATTCACACCTCTGTTAGGAACATGGGTTCATGAGTTTTCATTTCATTGTAGTAATAGAACACCGATTTGACCATAAAACCAGTGCAATATAGACCGGTACAGTGATTGTTTCAGAAACGAACTTAATCTATTTACTTTGTTCCATTATTTAACTTATCAACTCATCTTAGTTTCTCCAAATTTCGTATATCAAGCGAAATATCTGCTTAATGATTAGGATGAACGTCCGCGAGGCATTCGAAACCAAACGAAATGAGTCTTCAGACGCGTAACTTAATGATTGATTTACGGATACGCTGTCTCTCACCACTCAGTACGAAACTGCTTATTTCTTACGGAAGCAGGAGATGATATGATATACAAGGTTCGGCTATGTACCGAAAGGACATAATGGAGCGTAGTGTGGTAATATAGGCTAAAGTACCGGCACCTTCGGCAGCAATCACTAAAACCTTGGGCGCATGTTTTGGTTGCTAACATTAACCACAATAAGTCTGAGGCCTTGTCTGCATTTTGACGAATAAGAATAACTTTAATAAGACCACCCTCTGGGTTTAGCTAGTCATATAATTTGATTAGACGAATTTGCCCAAAGGCATATGTCTCTCTTCATATGGCCTTTTAGCAAAAGAAAAGTGAAGTGCATCCTGAGAAATAGGTGATGGAGAGCTCGATCTTCCCTTATTTTAAATGTGTCTATTGAAACAATTGAAAGGCGCCATCCCTCAACATTCAAAATAAAAAAAATCAAATCTGGGCGCACAATCAAAACAAAAGCGCAACTTCACCTCACATTTGGTCGCTCCGTTAACACCTTAGACTTTGACAACAATAACTTGGAACCGAAATCTGTTGTTGTACAAGTAGAGTGAAATCTCTTTAACATGAATATGTGTACAACATGCAAATTTCAAAAGTAAGCAACGCGAACTTCAAAGCAACGTGCAGCACTTCGGTTTTTTTTTTTTTTTTACGAAGGTAAGTACTATCTAGTTGTGGCAAGAGGTGCAAGCAGCGGAATTTTAAAACCAGTGTTATGTGCATGTTTCAACAATGATGACTAGAGAAAGCTTGTGGTAGCGCCAGTGAACGGTGAAAGCAGAAACGAGAAGACAAATTACAGCATTGAGTAGTTGTGTGTTGCAGATTTGTTAATTACTTTTGACAGTTTTCATCATACTGATCTGAAGAAACGTTTTTTAAGTACATATCAATCACTAAAGCTGTCTCTGAAAACCCCCAATGACTCGATTATACGGCTTTATTTACATCCATATTCAGAAAGCTGGATGAGTCGGAGTTGTCATCAGCCCAGCATAATTTTCTCAAAAGCTGCTTAAGGTGAAGTAGTTGAGAAGGTAAACCTAAAGAGCAAAAACCCTCTAAAGGTTATGTTTCTAAGAAATTACTGGCGAGCTATGTTGGGCGGTTAAAATCGCTCAGGTGGTAAGATGACCATCTGAAGAGAAAGAAGAGTGCCCTTGGGCTTCGGAACCAAAAATTAGGTATGAAATGGACTATGAATTAAATATATCTACAGAGATGGAATGAGAATTGCAAACTGAAAGCAAGTTCTTCAAGATGTCGTTTTCCTAACTAAAGAGAGTTCATATTTAATCAAAAGAAAAAGAGTCCAAAGTTTCGATAAGTTGTGAGTAAGATCCTAGCCTATTGAACACCGAAAATGTGTGCGATTCATTAACATATATTGCATGTTTATCCAGGCCGGAGTATGCAGAGATTTTGTGTGGAAGGCAGGTATACCACGGCGAAGCGTTAATAGGTTGCTTTTACCTTTTTTTTTTGGAGCTACAAAACAAATCTCTGATATGGCCTTAAGCGTTCAGCAAAATAAAGCTGCTTTGCTAGTTTCAAAGTGCTGCTGTCTGTCTGAATGTATGTGTATGCTTTGTTTGAAGAAGAAATTCCTATCTAAGCGGTTTTTGGCAAATACTAAATGCAAACCATTCGAAATGTATGCCTCCCTTTAGTAATCAATAGACATACACATTAAGTTGCCAATCGAAAATTACAGAAATCCATAAAAAATTGCTGCATTCGAATGTTCTCAATTGCTTGCGTCTATTGCAGCAGCTCGCCATTCATTAATGCTCACACACATACATATGTACAATTTCTCTCAAGAGACGCAACAACCGAGCCTATGACGTTGACGTCCACGTTAATAATAACGGCTGTTGCGGCTTTACTGTGAAGGTATTTGTAAATCAATTGCGCATACGCCCCGTCGTACTTTGTGTGAATCGGTTAGCAACAATTACATACATATACATAAGTGTGTGTGTGTGTGTATACAACTATAAAGCTCACTGACCAGTCAAGGCATAGTCCGTCGCTGGCTTTCCAACATGGCGGTCGTGCAGTTTCCGGAGTAAACATACGCAGCCATTTTCGCATGCACACGTGTGCATTAGACTGGGGAATAATTATTCAGAATGTGATAAAAATAAATTTTGTGGTTTTAGGATGCCCCAAGAAGACAAAGCATACTCAATATTTTTTTTATTTCCGATAGGTGGCAACTCTTTAAAACCCTTTAAGTAGTAATAGTTATGTGGGGGAACAGACATGGTCCCTTTCTTCTTCGAAAAATAAATTAAATTAAAATTTTATTCCAGACCTTTTTTGCTGATATATAATTTTACAAAAAAAAATTATTTGCTGAGTGGAAGATTACCCTATTTCAAAATATTTTTCTAAAAGCCCTATATAAAATTTGTTTAAATAAGAACCTATTTCAGAGTTTGATTCAATCTCAGCTACAAATATATTAACTTTTCGTCGAAATAGGTAATTTTCGAAACTCATTCTAGGATAACCAAATAAACTAAATTTTTAAACAAGGCATGTTTGAAAAAAAAATTCAAAAAGTTCGGAGCGAGATCGTTTCGGAAAAATATTTTAAAGTAGGATGACCTTCCAGTCAGCCGTCGATAAATGGTTTGAAAATTTTAAAACTTAATATTCTGGTCTGAAACTTTTACGGTTACTTTTTTTACCACACTGAAAACCCAATTTTTTATACCCAGCCTAATGTACATATACAACTCTGGAAAATAGCCACGCAGTGAGCCTATCGGTTTTTGTTGGTGGAACTGCAACCAGCAGACTTTGTTATTGTTGCCACTTTCCTGGAAGTTTGCGCATTTATTACGCCGGTTACTGACACAACACAACGAACGGCAGCAGCTGCTGTAACTACTGATTTTGTTGTTGTTGTTCTTGTTCTTGTTACATATTTGGTTTGCCTCGACCACTGTTATTATAGCTGCATGCGTTAATATGTACGAGTATACGAATGAAAATGCTGGACAGTCCAGGCAGTCAATCAGGCAGTCAGGCAGTCAGTCAGTCAGCTTAACGACAACTCAGCTCCAAAAACAGCCTATGCCTAGTGCTCTTGTATTACACGTTTTCTGGCCTACTTCTACCCGAATGTGCATATAAATTGTGTATACATACGTCGATGTACAAGTGTGTCAGTTAGAATGTCGTCTGTTCGTTCGGTCCACTGTTAACTGATGTCCCGTAATTTGCAATGTTGTTATGTACATGCAAAGAGGCGAGTACAGATATATTCATACATACGTATAAACAAGCAACACCCAGGGACACAAGCATTTCACTCAACTTACTTCAAAACTATACACCTTTTGGCGTGCGTAAATAGGGTTCCATCTCTCGCCGTTGATATAAGAAGACTAAAATTGCAGAATAAGTATAATTTGCATATGCTACCTGCGTTTGTGGTGAATGATTCTCAGATTATTTATAGAATGTCGAGGAGAAACATGCAAAAATACTGAGACATCCTATAAACTAGCAAGGGGGCTTTAGAGTTTTATGATTGAGCTTGAATTTGCGTTTACCACCTATTACACTGAAAAGAATCCAAAATTTTCAGCGCCTGCTGTCAGCTCAGGTGAAACTATATAATTCATAAAAAGATTAAGTTTTTACTTGTAGAGTAGAATTGTAGAATTTCATCTGATTTGTGAGCTATGTATTTGATTTACTATACAATGCCTGAGAAATTCCATGAGTTAGCTATTTCACCGATCCTTTCTTTGACGCAGAAACTAATCGTCTCGTCACTCAGTTTTTGCAATTGCAACACTCCGACTTTATCTTGTCAAGATCTCTTATTTGAGTAAATACTCCCTGATGCTTATTCGCAATTAAAATTTTTAGGCTTAACCATTGCTGTCGACGGTAAGACTTAGCTTTGCGGTTCTAAGTATCTAATCGCAACAAGTTAAAGAAATCTAATGCGATTTGACCAAAATCTCGGATCTTCGAACTGCCCATATATGGGGTTCTTCCCGGTCCTCTCAGATAGGTCCTGCTCCTATCTGATATCGCTTTTGATGGTACCCAACGGCATTTGAGAGAGATAACGCTACTCGAACTTAGTCATAACAGAACAAAGGTATATCGTGCACTCAGAGAAACGATCAAGTTACTCGTACTAGACAGCAGTATTTAAAAAAAAGCCTTTCAAATTTGTTTATACTTTCTGTACCTTGCACAGGAGCGTCATTTGGATCCAAAAACAGGGTCCTAAAATTGTATGAGAAATTTGTTATTTTTTTTTTCAAACTCCGGCTACTAAAGAACGATACACAGCAACACGAAAACATTGGTGCAGTGAAATAACGCCCAAGGAAATAACGCCCATGGACGTTATTTCCCATTCAAAAAGGAAATAACGCCCATGGGCCTTATTTCCTTTTTAAATGGAAATATCGCCTATCTGCAAAAAGAAATAAAGCCCATGGCTCTTATTTCCTCTTTAAAAGAGAAATAACGGCCATAGGATTTTACGCGAGCAATACGAACTGTTGATTAGCATTTTTTTCACAAATTACCCTGTGAGAAAAGAGTGGGAAACGTGGCACGCGGAAGGACATCACCGTGGCGGTAGCCACGGCTATGGCACACACCCGGAGTTGGAATGGCGTAGCCCAAGGTTATTTTTTAAAGCGCGGCCGAAGGCCGCCTACGCGGAAAGGTGTCCTGCACATAAAAAACGTGGATGGGGCCCCGAATTGGGGATCTGACCCGGGTCAATTTTCGGTTTTTCACTAATAACTTTTCACAGAAACAAAATATTGCTTTCCCCCCTTCGGATTATAGTTACGGAGGCCCGATCCACGATTTTTAAGTGCAGAACACCTTTCCGCGTAGGCGGCCTTCGGCCGCGCTTCAAAAAATAACCCTGGGCTACGCCATTCCAACTCCGGGTGTGTGCCATAGCCGTGGCTACCGCCACGGTGATGTCCTTCCGCGTGCCAAGTTTCCCACTTTGGTTAACGTGAAATTTGTGTGTAACTATTCAATAAAATACAAAAAGAATTAGAATATTATTGTTTCATTAAAAAAAATGAAAGAGCAATAAGGCCTTTAAGACTTTATTTCTCTTTCGAAGTGTAATAAAGCCTTTTTTGAAATAAAGGCCTTATTTCATTTTCAATAGTGTAATAAGGCCTTAAAGGGCTTATTTCACAAGGCGATATTGCACCCCGCCTTATAAAAACATAACAAATATGTTAAAATTTATTGAAATAAAGAAAACCATATACAGTAGAATCGCGAAAAAGTTAACCAAACCGTTCCAAGGGTGTTTTACTTTTCCGAAATATTAACTTTTCCAAAGGGTTCTCGAATTTGAAAAAAAAACACGGAAATAAACATAATTTTGGGAATATAATACGTTCAATTTATTTGCATGACTCACTTTTACTCGTAACAAAACAGAAACTTAGATTTAGTTTGTACTTTTTCACATTTTACATACATACATACGTACATATTAATTTGTAAGAGCTGGTTTAAAGAAGCGGTCGAGACTTGTTTGTTTCTTTTCTTTTGTGTAGTAGCTACTGACAATTTTCGTGCGCATATTGATAAGATCTGATATCTGATTTGAATCGATTTGCCAATCGATTTCCACGAATACCTTCATCGATTTTTCTTAAAATCTCAGCTTTTTGATGCAAATTTAATCTGATTTGCAATGATTTTTTCTGCTTAGTTAACATTTTTTAACACACTAACTATACACAACTCACAAGCTCAAACGTTCATGACAAACTACGTATGTACCAACCAACACCGACAATAATTTTTTACAGACAAATTCGGGGAATACATAGCAATAAGGGGAATACCCGAGCTTGTTTTTCTTGCCAAACAAACGGTTGGGTTTGAAAAAATAGATAAGCTCGAAAAAGTTAACGAAAAGTTAACTTTTTAGAGCGGTACGTGGACGCTCAAAATCGGTCAACTTAGCCGAAGGTTTAACTTTCTCGCGAGTTAACTTTTGCGCGATTCTACTGTACTTAATTCTTGAATCAGCTTGTTTTAATTCGTTTTTAACGTCCGCGGGCTTTATTTCTCTTCGAAAAAGGAAATAACACCCATCAGCAAAAGGTGATAACACCCATGGGCTTTATTTCCTTTTTAAAAAGGAAATAAGGCCCATGGGCGTATTTTCCCTTTTGAGTGGGAAATAACGCCCATGGGCGTTATTTCCTTGGGCGTTATTTCACTGCACCGAAAACATTTATAGAAAACAGGTTCTTGTCAAAATTTGTCTTAATTCGCACCTTTTCTCTACAGTGTCGCAAACCGACCCCTTCGATCTAGATTTTTGTACCATTAGAAGCACCCGGTACTTTTGAAGATTTCATACTAGTTACAAAGTAGCTTTCAACCAGCAGCATTAATTACGGGACACTCATACTTACTATATATGTATCTGCATATTTTTGACACACACACATACACACATACATATACATATTTTTTGCATATCCGTAGAATTAAAACTACAACTCCCCTGGGCCTCGTTTACAGCATCGTGTCATAATAACAACAATATTAAGAGCAATAGTAATAACAGCAATGCTGTCATGTAGCTCCAATTGGTGCAGCATATTCAGCTGCAACCGCTACGAAAAAAAAAATGTTCTATGTAAATTTGTATATGTATATGTATGTATGTATTTATGTTTATTTGTTGTGCAACAAGCCGGTCAACTCGTACGCACTTCGTTTCGTTTAATTTCTTTTTCAACTTATTCGCTTCCTTTTTAACAGACCACTGCTGTACAGTGCTCGAAATTTAATTTTTTTGGCTGGTTGTTCGGGATGTAATTTTCTAAATAAATTATCAATAATCGAATCACTTTCTGCTTCCGCATTACGTACGGGAAGGAGCAGAATTAGAGAGGTTATTTTTAAAAATAATTTTAAGGATTCTAAAATAATTGACTGTTGTGGGGCTGGGTGTGCTAACAGTACTCTAGTCTAGCATTCTGTCTAGTAAGGAACCGGAAGAAATTTATTGGATAGTCGATTTTTAGCATTTATTGTAGCTTTTTACGATCGAAGTTGGCTTTTCTCGTTTCATACCTCTTGATTTGGTGCTTCATATCTGCATATCTCGCAGCACTGTTACTTGGAGATCTAGCTGACAGTGCCGAAATTTTGCACCAAGTCAAATGAAGTAGGTCCGTTTTCTTCTATATTATTCTTTTTCCGCAGCTTGGATAAGAAACTTTCCTCCCCGGCTCGCTCTTGCTTTGAAACTGGAATTTAATCTGCATTTAACAAATTCATTTTCAAGCGGAATATATTGTGGTTAACTTATAACTCACGACAAGCTTGTTGGGCCAGTAGTTTCAGGGTTTCCTTATGGTTACTCATTTCACTGCTTGCTTTCCTTAGCTTAATTTTGAGCACTCGGAACGTCGTTCTGAAACTTTTCATTTATTTCAATTCAACATTTTCATTGAAAAAATCGCCCACTGTACTGCTGCATCTCGGCTGTTTTTATTTGTTGCAGAGCCCTTTACACCACGGACAACTCTTACCCGCCAAGTCTTGTGTCCATTCGTTTGTTTGTTGTTGTTTTTATTTGTAGGTGTTTTGTTGTTATGTCATTTTTATGCTTTTTCTGTTGTTGTCATTTTAAAATGCTTGACAATTTTTATTTTTGGGCGTTGGCTGTCGGATCGTCGGCTTCTGCCCCATATACATACATATGTATGTACACACACACACACACACATGCATGTTTACTCCATTTTGCATTCGTGTATACAATCGAGTGCGAATATTTATGCAAGTTTGAGCGTGTGCGTACATGTTTTTGTGCATTTGTGAGTGTTATTGAATTGACCTCGTTGTAGACTGGTCTTGAATTAAGCCTTTCAAATCCGCATTAAGTTGATTTGCATTCTAGTCAATTACTTTATTTGAACGTTCGAGAGTTGCATAAACAAACACAATCTCTCAAAATGGATAAAACTAAACTTCATTTGTAGCAAATAGGATATGCAGAACAAAAATAAATATGTACATATGTATATCAATGGATTTATTTTAGTTTTTATTTATTCGATTATAAAATGATGTGGACAAATAAAAGTAAAATTTATAATCTTATTATTGGAAGCCAGATCGAATTTAGAAATCTCTGCCCGGAACTGAGATGGAAAGAGCAGATGGTGAATATTACTCCAGCAATAACTGAAACTAATGCTCTTCGCTAATAGGACGAAAATACCAAGCTACTACCTAACTTCTCTTAATGATATAATAACGCATACTACTTAGACATCCTCTTGACATCTAAGTTGTACTCTGACCGTCTGTAAAATAATCTTAGTTAGACAGTGGGATCTGAGCCCAGAACTCACAGCTTGTGGCGGAAGGAAAATCTCAGCGAGGGAAGTTCTTATAACCCTACGAAATATCAGAACCGTATATCTAAGCATTGGATTAACGCTCAAATAATAGATAGAAGCGGTCTTGCAGAGTGTCGAGCGGCCCTCCTTATATGAAAGGCAACTCGCGCGGAACGAATAAATCTTGAACAGCAGCTGCAGCCCAGGGAGCTTCTTAAGTTTTTGAACTCACGGCATGAATATAATTGATACGGGTTCTCACATTGTCTAAGCTTTGAGGGGGCAAGAATTTTTTTTGTATTCTAATTTGAGATTTTAATTGTTTTTATTTATTTAGAGTAGATCGGGGGTGTGCGGAGCACATGTTACTGGGGACGATCTTAGTGAAAATTATTATTTTATTATTATATTTAATTAATTTGTTCTATATAGAACTGGGAGGGTGCAGGGCGCCTGTTACACCTTGTGTGTATTCATTGGGGGTGAGCACTGGGGGTTCTCCTCATTTTAGCTTCGAAAACCCCCCTTTGGATTATGCAGCCATAAACAATATCTTCAGAATATTTCATTAACTGGTTGCGAATTATAAACCGGTGCGCAAATGAAATAAACGAAAGAAATTGCTTAAGTCGCTTAAGCACACATCATGCCAATTTTTCTTTTATGTAGTTTTCAATGGTTAATTCACGAAATCGCATTGGCGCTAACTGGAGTCAAACGAGACTTGCCATTACAACCAACTAACCGAAGAGTATTTAATGGTGTGATTTGGGCGATGTTGTGCTAATGAAGGAGTTTTTGTCAACAGAGGTGACCACCTCTACAATGAAAGGACAAAGTGGGCACAGATTTGCGATTCTGAGCTGTGAACAACACTGTCCTCCCTTGATGGAAGTGAATCATTTTGGACCAGTTCGCGAAAAATTTTCTGATTTCACTTTGTTAACAACAATTTCCCATCTGCAGCTGTTCTCCTGACTTAGCAATTTTTTAATACAAAATCATTTGCCACTTCTCATTTCAAATAATAATCGGCCGAACAAATAAAATACAAGTAAAAGTGTTTAAGGAATGAGGAAGATTACTAAATATGTAGTTAGTCGACAAATGAACGACGGAAAGAAAGCAAACATCCATTTCGAACTAAACCAGCCAAGGCAAAGAAGAGAAATGAGACGGCATAGCGCAATTGAATTAAGGCAAATAGCTGAGATTATTACTATGAAATTTATGGAAATGGCGCAAAGCTGCGTGAACCGAATGCAAAGGACTAATGTCAGTGACATTGCACCCGAACATAGCTAAGCTGTTTATCAGGCTTAATCATTAAAACAACTCTGGAGGGCATGTGACTAAGTAGAATTTGAGATATGTATGTATTTGTTTTGATTATGTATATATGTATGTGTTGCTGTGAAAATTTATTCGAAGATGTGAGATAGGAGTTGTAAATGATAACTATTACAATCCCGAAAACTGGAAACTATCCGAAAACAGAGTCATCAAGATAGTTCATTTGCCCGCCAATCAATCCTAGTAGGTCTGCATATAACTTAGTTCTAAAAGTGCTTCTTTTTTTCTATCCATAGACACAAGTTAGCCGATTCTTCTACAAATACTTCGTCTAGTTTAAATAGTAACCACCTCTTGTGGCATTCAGCGGGCCGGGAATCATGCTGATAGTCAGCCAACCGTTAGTTATCGGTGTTATAAGGGATCAAAACTGTTTACACAATGGTGATTGCTGGCAAGCGGAAAGATATCTGCCCATATGACTTACCTTGCTTAGCTTGTTTCCCAGTCTTAAGTAGAGGGTCATCTTTTCCTGCTCCTATTTTTCGAGAATCGCCAAATTGGTCATAGGCAAATTGAAGACAGCAGCTAAATATTTCACTCCCTCGTAACCAAGATGTTTTAACATCAGCGTGGATGTCCCGGGAAGATCCGAGCAAATTTACTTTATTCCGTCTCACGGGATGTATTGAGTGGAGACCGAATCCGTTATTATGCAGACCTGAAGAAAATTATGAAAATGTTCCACAAATGACCAAAGTGATGTTGCCCTAATCATGCTCTGGATACTGTAAAACGTTCACTTTTTACTGTCCAGTAAGAAACTCTGACATTTCGAATGTTTGAACAAAATCTTAATTAGTAATATAAGCCAGTCAATCTAACACCGATCCCTCTCGGAAACTGAGGTGTTTAGTGGCCTGTATGAGGTTGAGAAAAGTTTATTCTACTAAACCAAAAACTTATGATGGTATTGACAAAATTGTTTGGTACTCAAGTAGCTGAATCCCGAGATTTGTGTATTTTTTTTATAATAATGTAAAATGAATCTCTTCCCTAAGCTACTTCTAACTGTAAGATAAAAATTAAAAAAAATTCGCAACACTCAACATTGGTTTATTCCCAGATATTTACCCTGCAAAATATCGTGTGACTACAGAACAGCCGGTATCGAATCCTTTAGTCTACAGATGGCGATAATTCAATTTGTGAAGCATGCTCATAGGGGTATACATAAGTCTGTTTTAGTTTTTGAAGCATACTTATAGGAGTTAAACACCCGATTAGGCTGGAAATTGGGTGAGTCCCATTGTACTCGTTCGGGTATAAACGGATACAATTAGTCTCTCCATAGTACATGCTCAAACAAAAGTGAACAGTTTAGCCCATGCAAAGTGAGCAGAAAGGGTATTAGTCGCATCCTCCTTTGCGTCTCATCGTGGGCTAATCCTAGACTGATCGCATTTTTTGTAGGGTATGTACATTTCTATATATGTATGTATAAGTATAAGTACGTAGGTATTTTTGTTTTCATTAGCCAAAGGCGTTCAAAAGTGCGCGCAATAAAAAACTGAGCAAGTCGTAGTTGTTTATGAAAAGAACATGCAGCGCCAAAGTTGTGGCAAAAGCAAAGTAAACTACAAGCAAAGTTGTAGAAGTTTCAGTGCCAAGGCGCTAACCAAGAAGCCCACCAAACGCGTTTGCAGGCACAACCATACAAACAGACATTCTGACTTCATCACTTGAAATGAGATTTCAACATAAACAGAGCACTATAACTCAAGGAATTTTATAAGGAAAGAAGCATTTAGATTACAATCGCAGCTATGATGTTTTCGCCGTCACAAGTGAGGGGAATGTTTGGGTGGATAGAAGGAATGCAGTAGCGCATCAAAAAACAATTTCCTTGAAAGAAGAGTATTTGCTTGTTTTGAGAAGTTGTTCCTTATTTCAGGGAATTATATGTTTTCTGTAAAAAAAAAATAATTAAAATAACAACAATTTAAGTTCCACAGATAATTTTCTTTCTCTTAACCGCCGGCTGTTATCTCCTCTTTCTTACACTGCCGCTCAGAAGCGATGGCAGATCGGCTAACAGTATGTTATTTAATATCCAGTTTTTCAAAATGCCATGTCAGACGGGGTTATCCAGTGATCGTAATCCAAATACAAATTTTTACATGAAAATGCAACACCAACGGTTTCAGCCAGATGGATTCGTATATATTTTTCTGACCCATTTTAGGTGCGTTCCAATCAGCTATGCAGATCCGTATCACGTATGTATTGTACTTTTAGGCGGATTGAGGGGAGATGCTCACTACCGTATGATGTCTTCACGAGGGCATAAACGAGCTGGGCAGACGCGACTACCACATTAAGGGGCCGGGAATTTCAGGTGTATGCCCTTAAGTAGTAATCCTTTAAACGTTTCAAAAGATCGCTATCTAGGTGAATGGCGTTCTTCATCCGCCCCCAACTCGTATAAATGAGTTATATGAGCTGGATGACATTTATTGTATTTTCTAAATTAGTCGATATGTGATCTTCATTATCATCCGGAACATGTGAAGCATAAAAAATTATCAGGATAACAAATTGAATCACACATCTATCTCACTCCTGTCGTTGTTGCTGCATTTACGAGTCAAACATGTACATACATGCCTCCCGATCATTTCAAGGCACTGACGTTTTATGTTGTTAATTTTGGAGCGATTTTTAGCTCCCATATAAATTCATTTTCCTGCTGTTAATGTTCATTCTTACAAAGAAAGTAATTCCGGCTTGCGTTGTTTTTATTTTATTTAAACCCAATTAGGGTAACTGCACTAGTATCCGGACACTTAGCGTTTTTCGCATCTTTGACTTACACTCAATTTCTCACTATATACGCTGCCGCGAAAAGTTAAATTGTTTATAAAAATATAGAAATTTCTAAATAATATGACGCATGTAGAATTTAAATTTATAACGTTCTTAGTATTATTAAATTAAAAATCCAAAAAAGTTCGATTTGTTCTAGTTTCCGGACAGTCAAATTAAGTTTCCGGACACTTTTGTTTTAGTATCCGGACACCCGAGATTTGTATGTACACTGTATTTTTGAAACATAAATATCCTTTTGTAATCCATATAAAATATAATAAACTGTCATTTAGTAGAATTAAGATGGTAATTCATAGTTTTCGCCTACTTTCCAATGGTCAGACAGCCCGTCCGGATACTGAAAATCATAGCAAATTTTGGGTTTTAGTATCCGGACAGTAATAATTTGTGCCGAAAATTAAAAAAAATAAATTTTTTTATTTATAATATGAAGGTTTATTATATTTCAAACAGATATTACTAACTTTTTTGTAATATGTTAATAAATACTTGTTCTGCACTTATTTTCCTAAACAGCTCCCACTATTTTTTTTTTACAAAAACCTGTAATTTTGCCGGATGCTCAAACTTCTGTCTCTTAAATTACGTGTAACTTTTAAACTATACTTCTTATTCAACCCAAATTTTCCAAGGACACTCAGAAAACATGTATATTTCCATTAGTGTTGCTATTTGAGAATATTTTTTGGGGATTTGCCTTTTAATCCCAAAACATTGACATAGTGTCCGGCCACTAGCGCTGTCCGGATACTGGTGCAGTTACCCTACATACGTTCGTACGTAATACGCTTGTACATAAACACATCTGTGTGCGGGGTTTGTGGCTTCTGAGTCTATATCCTTGGGGTAAATATTTGTCGACTGTCGTCTGTCTACACCACAAGCAAAACAAATTGTTTCTCGAAGTTGTACGCGCACAGAGCAGCACAACACTCATACACACACTCTCCCACACACACACACAAACATACAAATGAGATGCAAAAGTGTGCTTACCCACGCAGGGGTGACTTGGTTAATTTGATTGCGGGTAAATATTTTAATTAACGTTTTATTTAATTTGCGTTGAACTTAAATCGAGAAGATGTAAGAATGTGACAAGAAGAATTGTTGGCAATTATGCTATCTTAATTGCTGTAAGATTGAGCCAATTCAATTTATTTATTATTGTTGTGATTTTCTCATAAGGACCTAAGCGGAAATTGAAAAATCCAAATAAAAAGCCTTTTCGAAATAAAAGCGTAAATAAATTTAAAAATAATAAAGTGTTCGATTGCCACACACCTAAACTAATTTGTATTTCACATATTGGTATGTCATCGACGATAAACCGTTGTAAACCCTGGACCGTGATGTAACTCCCAAACCTACAGCTCGGGAATATTTTGTAGACTCTCTACAACTTTCGGTTGCAATATGTATATTTTCTTGTCGAGGTAGATGATGTGATACATTTTGTTTAGAGCCTTATTAGGTTTCCCCTTTTAAAATCATGGACGTGCCCAGGTAAGCATACGCAAGCCCTTATCAGGTTGCTAATGCTTTCAAGATATTTCCTGGATAGTAATGTAAGTCTAAGTCCTGTCAAGTTTTTCCTGGTATCTCCAGCTGACATTCGGCTACGGAAATTGAACAATTTGACTTAAATGCTCATAGAACAAACTTCACTTAAATGCACATACATATGTACATATCGACAGCCACATTGCAAAACGCTGTATGTTCAAAACCAAAAAGTTTCCAGGAGAGGGAAAAAACTGTAATAATTATAACGTATGTATATGAGCGACGGTTATTACATTTCACCACTGGAAAGAAACGGGAAGTTGTAACCCTATTTTGACTGCATTTTAATGCGCGAAATATCACGATCTATGGGAAAGGCTCAGAACCTTATTTTTGGAAAAATAGTGACTTACGGGGTTTTGCAGTGTGGCTGTCGATATGTTGTTTCCTGGTGTGTCGATCGAAATGTGAGTGAAAGGGACTTGCTCGTTCAAGAACGCAATATTTCAGTTTTCGGGATAATTTCAGAACTTCTTCGAGATCATTTCAAGACTATTTCCGGATCATTCGTAAATGTCTTCGTGATCATTGCGGGACATGTACGATATCGATTTTTTGCGAGTTCCCATTCCCGCTTGCGAACACAAATTATAGGTTTTATTGCAAAATGGAAGGCCTCTCGCAAAATATACGATAAATTGCTTGCAAGTTGGAAAACAGACGCTCTCCATACAAGGGCCCTGGTTGTCTTTTACAGGGAAAATATAGCCGGATCTATGGTTAAGTAAATACATTCCTAAACTAGTTTCTACCCGGGGAAGCTCAGTGGCTTTTGTAAAAGGGATCAAGAACTCAGGAATCGAACAATTTTCGCTCAGTGTTAAAAATTAGTAATGTTTGATTTTCTAATTTGCGACCAAAACTTTGTATCCATTTGAAAGTATTGCGATTTTTTACTTCTCTGTCTTTACAGGCTTCAATTTTTGCTAGACCCGTATTATTAGCTTTGCTATCTATTGCCGTGAATACGCAATCTCTCTATTTTTTATCTTTTTTTTTCCCCCTTCATATAATTTCCAATTCTTTTTAACAAATAGAAGTTCATGTCAACACTTGGTCTACCTCTAGATTATTGGTGATCGCATATGTTTTCGGCATTTGCAAGACACCTGAGCACACTCAAAGTACACCTACAAAGCGACGACTGCTCAGCTAACGAACCTCACATGCTGATGTCATACTTTACACTTCATAAATCATATTACGTGTATGTGTTGTTGTCATAAGAAAGAAATGTAAAAGAACAAAAAAAGATTTGACTCCATTGTATTACCTAAAGCATAACCGCAATTGCAAAAGTTCAACTTTAACAGGATATTCGATGGCCAATGCATACAAAAGTTGAGTACAATATTGATTTTTTTCTTTGGATATTTGATAGCTGCAATGTTTGCACTGTACATTACACTCGGATAAACTTTTGCTGGCTTATTTTCTTTTCGAATTTTTTTTTTTTTTATTTTTTCTATTTGCTTTTCAGCATTGCATTCACTTACCTACGCATCTACTTATTCAATTCATTTCAAATGCATGGCAAAGAAAAAATTACGATTTAACACTTCCATTGCAAGATGCCATGGTGTGCTATGTCGAAGAGCCGTAGATGGAGTTGAAGAGGGTGGTGTAGAATTCCTTAAGAAAAATGTGAAAATAAATCTCCGAAATGTAAGTCAAGCAAGACGAATTCTACCCGGATAAAAATGTTTGAATGTATTTCCATTGCGCAATAAAAGTACCGAAGTAGAAAAAAACCATTGGAAATCTAAAGAAATGTGAAACGCGCAGAGATGGAATTGCAAAGGATTTGCTAAGTATTCAACTTGAAAAACGTCTAACATCTGTCAGTTGCATAAAAATGAAGTCAAATATTGAAACTTATGTACAAATACAATGCTGCTGCACTTTTGAGAATTATGTGTATGAACTTTTATGCATGTTGACGCGTGCTGCTCGTTTTTGTTATTTGTACATATGGATGTACAAGTCTGAAAGTACATATTCAAGCTACACTGAGATATTTCGCTACCGGCAGAGTTTCTAGACAATTTTTGAATGTGCAATTCAAAACACTGATTTGTTAGAATTTTTATTTCACAGGCTATTCATACAAAATTTATTTTTTTTCATGCGTTGTATTTAAGAAATAACTCACGGCCCCTGACGAAAAATATTCCGAAAATTCAGGAAAGTTTTTGAGTAAGTTCTGACTTGACTTTAATTTCTGCTATTGTAATGAACACAACTGTGCGTGTGAAGAACGAACATAGTTCGACTTCATGGAGAGTATGTATGTATATGTCGTCCATTGCTTCAATCTGCCTAGCCAATTGAAATTATAAGAGATATGTAGGTCTTGTAGAGAGATGAATTGCCATATTTTCGACTTACCAGGTGGAAATAGACTAGTCTTGATAGTAGCAATAGAAAATGTGTCTACTGAACAACATCCTGTCAGAATTTTTTTCATAATCTTATAACTTTAAACGACTTTTTCTTGTATATTTGTATATTTGTATGTATATCCACTACTATCTCCCGAACGACTTCACCGATTTTAATGAAATTTGGTACATACGTACTATGCTTTGTTTTAAGATTTTCTACTTTGGAGTTGCCACATGGGGTGGAATTTTTTTTTTAAATATTAAGCAATATATGGCAATATGGGTATCAAATGAAAGGTATTTTAGGCCGTATACCAACCAAAATATTTTCGAGTAGGATTGTCACATAGGGTTGCCACAGGAACGCATTTTATTTATTCCTTCAGATATCGACCACTAACTCGGGAACGGCTAAACCGATTTCGATGAAATTTGGCAGATGGATAGTAAGCTTCCTTCTTAGATTTTCTACTTGAATGTTGCCACTAATGTAAACTTAGAGGGTTGCCACCTTTCCGATTTTTTTTAAATATATGGCAATATGGGTATCAAATGAAAGGTATTTTAGGGCGTATACCAACCAGAATATTTAATACACAACAGGTATCGCCAATGTATGTTAAGTGACTTTTTGTGGTTAGTGTTCGATATTTTGGAAATCTATTTTGATATATGCGGAAAATTCGAAAAATACCGAGCAAGTCTCGGTCACCCAGGTACTATAATTAAAAGTCTTTGTAGATCCACAAATTCCACCATCGATGCACACTTCAATAAGTTTACTCCACGAAAAACATTTAAAAATCAAACGAGCTATTTTCCCTCCCGGAATGTAAAACAGCAAAGGTCCTTTTTGAATTAACGCTGCATCCATAGTAGACTACCATTTACCGTAAGATCCTTCCCACAACCTTGTATTTAAACTCTAGCAAGTTTATGGTGATCAACCGAATCTGAATTACTATCGATTAGACCTTTTAAAGGAAGTTTTGTCCGTAAAGTAGCATATTTACCGAAAATTTAAGCAACTTGAAACATGATGGCATCCAGGAAAGAATTCTGACTGGTATTCTGGTTTTGATCTTAGTTTCGACTGAAATAAATTATAACTAGAGCTTTTTAGGCACAGTACTAACTTATTAGCCAGGTCGCTCAATTCAAAATTTATACTAAATAATTTAATCGATTTCTGTAGCCTGGCAGACCATTTTTACACTAAATACCCCTTCTTTGTTCTATCATTAGATACTACATTAAATTCTCTTCTCAAAGGTTTAAGGATTACTTGCATTAAAATGAGCTTTTACCACTTTTCCAAAGTGTGCTGATGATCCATAGCACCCACTTCTTATCCCTTAGTTTATAATGAAGACATTAACAATATTTGTATTATCAATCAACGTTTCAATATCTAACCGACTGCATGCACATCAACTTTTGGATTGTGTCCTTCCGATAGCCACTTTCAAAGTTCACAAAACTTTCAAACATATTGATGGAATTTGATTTCTTAGCTTGACTGAAAACTTCAAAACGAGCAACGTACAACTTACCAACACGATCCACAAACAAGCATAGGTACAGCTAACCAATCGCGCGAACAAGCAACAAACGAAGCAAACAATCATTGTCTAATACACACACACACACACATCCTTATACTTATACAGCCACCCACTTAACTTTCCGGTCGCATTTTGTTGCACGTTCTCACTTAGTTTTTGTGGCATTGTTGCTGCTACTCTGAATGCTGTTGCTTTTGCTGCTGGCAACATCGCTTCAACAACGGACAGCAACAGCAGCAGCAATGGCAAAAGCAACAACAACGGCCACATGGCAAAAGTCAAAGTGTTCGGGCATTACTTGAAATTCATGACAGCAATTCTCGCAAATATTCCATGAGTTCACCTTTTTCTGCACGCTTGCATGTGTGAGACCAAAGAAGCTAAGAGCTTGTAGCAGGACCAACTTTAGTCTGTGCAGGAGTTTGAGTAGTTTGCTTCTTGTTGGTTTTTGTGTTCATTTGGCATGGAGTACATACATATATACATTTGTACGTGTGTTTATTCAATTGTTTTCAAAATTTTGTTCATGGGATTTGCTAATTTCGTGCAGGCTTGTAATGGCCCTATTATACAGCTTAAGGATTCAGACACGTTTTCGTCTAATTAAGATTTTACTGTTGATATGGAAATTTTAAAGCTACACGCATTCACACATTACTCCACTTCGATATGGGTAATTAAAATTATAGAAATGCGCAGACATGCAAGCGAAGCGAACTAAGTTTTTGGGGGAAATATTTTAGTGTTTGTGGGTGTGTTGTATGTTTTGTGTGGGTATCAGCCAGCTCATACTTATTTAACATTTTGATATAATTTGCTCACTCTTTGTTAATAATTGCCATAACTTCCAATAAGTTTTGTCAACACAATCCTTTTGATAAATGGTATTCCTAGAACGTCATGAAAGCTATTTCGTCAAAAGAAGAACAAGTTGTTTATGGTAGTCATATCACGGCGTTCGCCTGGAGGTCTACTATATACTATAAATAGCACACTCACAAAATGTCATACATACAGGGATATTCTGCGATTCACTTTCACTCGAATTTCCTTACTTTACTCGAAAGTGAAGTGCAGAACCTGCCTCATACATATATTGGAGCTTGAGTGCTTAAGCGAATTTGGGTGCTTATGAAATAACTAACGCCATGCCTTTTTGGCAATAACAGAAGCAAGTTAGAAGCATCAAGGAGTTCAGGTCATTTTCCACATTTTTTCTAATCTCATATAGGACTTCCCCTTCGTCTTCTGTCGGATTGGGATATTGAAGGGAAAACTTTCTTTGCTGGCCAGCAGAGAATTTGGGGTTTAATTTGCTGCAATGACATGTTCATCTCTGCATATAGCAGGTCGTACCACTCACCATTAAAATTCTTTCGATATACGCTATTGGCACCACCAAATACCCCAAGGGGCTTCTCAACTCCTTTCAGCAAATTTCTCCCCCTTTTAGTGATTCCGAGAAATGCAAAATTTAGCTACAGAGAAGGTGCATATCCATGCTCCTATGGGTACCTTCCAGAATTTGGCGTATCGTGAAAATCTGGCGTATGGTTAACTTACCAGATCTTAGGCTACACTGGTTGGCACTGGCGTGTTGTTGTTGCGGTCAGCGGGATCTCTGGATTTGGCACAGCATTTACGCATTCGTCGGACCATATTCTGCATGCGAGGGGATAATGATATGGTGATTGGTTTTATGTTATTCTCACTTCATCATAGCCGAGTCTGGGGGCTTTTCCATCACCATTTCAGACATCGGCTTTACCAACTCCTCAACTCTATGTTTTGCACGGCTCGATAGGTATTTCGTCATATTTCTGATTTTAAAAATTAAAGGGAGATACGTTCCATTTGAGTTGTTAAAGCAATCATTAAAAATGTATTAATTTTAAAGCCTCATCAGAGCGACGCTTTTAGATTTCAATGAACTAACAATATTTATACAAAATTTCCACATCACTTGGAAACTCATGCAATTTAAAGTTAGCAGAATAAAACATACAATAAATTGTAACAAAAAACAAATCGCACGCGAGAGATATGGAATAAAATAAACGACTGATAAATATGCATGCGGGGGGTAACTGTGTGCTCGTGCGTCTGAGTTATAGACACAAAGTTGCAATTTAGAAAAAATAACAAAACAAAAATGGCGAATGGCAGATAACGAACAAACAATAGCAAATGGAAAAGAACCAAACTCACAAATATACGCAACGCATTGTCAAAATGAATCCTTTGTTTTTATTATCTGAAGCGCTTATCGCTCGTGGACATTTATCGCAGATGGAAATTAATTTTGTGAAAGAAATAAAAGGGTTAAAACAGAAACAGAAACAGGAAACAATGAGCAAATGAGCAGACCCGAGTGAAAACAACAAAGGTCAGTATATAAAATAATAAATAGGAGAAATCGCTAGAGGGAAAACAGACGAAAATGAGTGTTTGTGAGTGCAAAGGTGTTAAGGTTTACAAAAAAAATTAAATATTCAAACACGTTCACTTTAATATATGAAATGGAAATTTACTCACAAAAAACCAAAAAACCATGGACAAAAAGTTGTAAACCATTGATACACCGGATATCCATTATTCCTATAATCGTATTTAAGACCTCGGAATTATGGAGAATTCTAAAACTGTGACCGGAAAAGCTCTGTATTAAGTTCTGTACTGGACAACATCGTTAATATCCTCGGGTCCCTCACTTTCTCCTATACTCTTAAATTATAGGAAACCATGGTCTAAACTTTTGATGACTTCGGGTAACTGTGAAAAGAAGTTTCGTATAACATACCGTTAATCGATTTATTGCTCAGCAATATGGATGGACTATAGTCACTGCATTGCTCATTTCCCTCACACTTTTTAGCACCGCTCATGAGTGCGATAGGTTTTCTAAATATATGAATCTCGGAAAATAAAATAAAATCATATAAGACTTATACATGACTACTACGTGATGGAAACTATGAGTCATACCCCAGGGTTCTTACTCTGTTGTTCTATACGAAGGAAGATGTGTTCGCTTTTTAGTGATTCGTACTCTGTAAAAGTTGTCGAGTAGAACTTTTGTTTTGTCAAGTAGTTAAAACAAATAGTTGGGAAGATGCGGAGATGCATCTTATGTAGATAAGGCAAGCTTGTACCTATCCAGGTTGGTTGGCTCTTTTTTCGAGGGAGTTGCTTTGTATCTGTTTGGTAAGGTAGGTGTGCTGTGGAACTGTAACTCCTTAATGCGTTGTCATAATAAAGAAGACAGTGCGTTTTATAGGCGTCAAAAGTACTCTACGGATCCTTGTGCAATTTTCACAGCCAAAACTACATACATATACATATATACGACTATCTAGTTCCGTATGGCTATCCCTATTTGATCATAAATTTTAACTTTTTAGCTTCCTTTTTTTCGGACATTTTTTTTAATGTTGTTGTGCTCACAAAAATAACTTCGTTTATTTAAAATAAGGACTTTTAAATGCTGAAAAAGTATTATATACATACATATGTACATATTTATAACATTTTTGTTTAAATTCTATTAGCTATACGTATACATACATACATATATATATGTATATGTACTCAAATCATTACAAACATCCACAACTGAAAAAATCGTTTCATCGCTCTCCTGTAATTGTTTCCCGTGCCGTTAAAATATTTTTTACTTTACAACAGTTTTTATTGTTCACCTCTTTTATGCTCGCCATTCTGCAATTACGAATGAAAAGAGGAAAGATACGCCGCCATGCTGAGTAGTTAATGGGTCCCTATTTACTAGTATGTTACATATCTACTTGCATACAAATCTCACCGCACGCTAAATACGGTATCACTGGAAGGCAAAATTACGGAGTTTTATTCACTGTGCATTTGGTTATGTAACTGGGGTTGCCACTTTTAGTTATTGGTACAAAAAGGAATATTTAATTTCGAATTTTTCACTGGTTAATTTGATTGAGGTTCGGTCTTTTTTATGAAAATCAATCTTAAAATAAAGTCAATTCGTTTACAGATGTGACACTGACATGGTTTCAGCTCACTCCCGAAAATATGTCTGCATGGCAACTCTGTTCGCAACTACAGCAGAAATGTGTAGGGATTTATGTAAGAAAGTATGTGTGCATTTAAGTGCGTACGTGTGTAAATATTTGTTGGTACACAAATTAAATTTTTCATCGTACGCTTGGGTAAATCGCATAGATTAATTTATCATCTCACTGTACGAGTACGTGAGTGTAATGAACTTTAGAGAGAGTGAATTAGAGATGAGACCTCGACACCGGTGGGAGGAAAACTGACACAACTTCTTTTAAAATATTTTATTTTGCTACTCAACCACAAATTAAAGCTGAAAAACGCTTGCTCAGCTACAAAGCAAAATTCTTTTTAGAAATATTCGGTGGGTCATAAAAGTCGGGCCTGTGAAAAATGTAAATCAAAAAACCGGCAGACGTGCATTAAGGTACTAAATGGTCGTATAGATCTAACGAAGAGATACCAAAATAGCAGAAATTTTTCAACATTTTTATTGCCTTTCCGTTATCCAAACTACACCCTAATTTCCATAAGTAGGCACACCCTAATGTATATTTACACATATGCAATCCACTCCTTCGCATTTACATAGTCACGCACTATAAACTCACCCACGTATGTATGTACATGCCCTCGTAATGACCCTGCAAATATAGCGATTTTTCTGGGATGCATCCTGGATGAGTTCCAAAGGAGCATGCGACTAATGGCAGTTCGGAGTATTTTCTTTGGATGGACCAATTGTATTCCTGTGGTATTTGCTGCCTTCAAAGAAGGTGTCATCGCAAATTTTAGACTTTAAGGGTATTTCCCAACGTTAACACCGAAAATAGTATCAGTCGCTAAATTCATCAAAGATCATTATCCTAATGTGCAGCTCGGAATCATGGAAAGTATCGAGAAAAGGTAATATGGCCTTTGGAGTATTCGAGAAAAATTTCACTCAAACATTTTTTACCCAACGGCGAATATCGAAAGAAATTTAACTTTGACCATAGTACAGCGAATAAAGCCCAAGGACTTCACTGACTGGGCTTCCTTTTGACAATCGAATTCAGAATCAGAGGAGGGTAGGATCGAGTTGGAAAAAGCAGGTGGGGTATGACTTTAACTTCTTTGGTGTTTCCGATTGGCTTCAACGGGGCTTTGATATAAAATCGACAGAATTGCCGAGGCGATTAAGCGCCAATAAATGAATGGCTGAATTGTATCCACGCATTGACGAATGCTCTTACTACCTCTAAGCGTGCAATTGAGTTTTATTTATCCCAACTATAACCATAAAGAATTAGTTGGACTCAGTTATAGCAAACTGTAAATGAAATTGCTTAGTCGCGGACCACTCACTTTCAGTCACAGAAGAGGGGACTTTCCTAAAAGTTTATTCATGTACATGCAAATGTACATATGTGTGTGTCAATGTGTACAAAGTACGTCACGTTTGCTGGTGTGGGTGCATGCAATACAAACCCCCTTAGGTAAAACAATAAATGTAGAATAACAGCTTGATTAACAGCTATTTCAGTATTTTAGGTTTTTAGGTGGTGATATAAGGCAGAAAAATTTATTTAGTAAACCCAAGGCTCACTTCTCGTAGCTTAGCTTTGTCAACAAACTCTATTATTGAAAAATTAGTTTCTGCTTTCAGATCCTTTAAAATTATTTAGGTGGCGTTTACAACTCTACAAGATTTCTTCGAATTATAATAATATTAATAATTTTGCTGGTTTGTTCAGAGTTTGTCATTGAAGAATATAGTTTACAGCCCTATTCTGAATTTGTTATGGGTAAGAATTGGTATGATTAATGAATTAGATATGCACAGCCAAAAATGGCAATCAAAAAGGCTTTTTATTTCATAAAAATCTTCAACAAATTCAATATGTTTTTATTTATAATATAATTTTGATATGATATGGCTGGTTTCCTGAGTAGGCCTGAAAAAGGTAAAGCGATCGCCTAAGAAGAACAAACTTGACATGGACCAAAGCTAATTGATGTAAGAGATATGCTAAATATCTTGTTCTTACATAGGTATAAAGATCTTAAAATTACCCTTTCTCTAATTTCGCTACTATCCTAAGTTTACATTTAACTTTATAAAATAGTTTCTTAGAAATAAAATTTTATATACAGGATTTTAAGAATTTTTAAAAAATTTGAAGTTTTCTTTTGAACCTGGCTTGGTTAACCATTATTCTGAAGAAGCTTAGAATAAGGTAGTATGCGTTGTTGTCGTTAACAGTGGCTGATGTGTCGTAAATCTGCCATATTTGTAGTATAGAGGACTTAAAAGCACCACTTTTTCAGAAAGTGTATGACGTACATATCGCACTTGTTACGTTTAAGTGTAACAACTCAAAATTTGAACATTTTCAGTAGAGACGAAAAACTGTTTCCGTAAATATTAATAATATTTTACAGAGAAAAAACAATGTAATTGCACGAAAATGTCATTAAAAATAATATAACCGTTGTTTCATTTTTATTTATTTAGTATTTGCACGAAAATAACAAAATTTTTGAGTTATTACTCTTTTCCTGAATTTTTTTTTATATACATAGTGGTATTATTTTGAGTTGTCTCTGTTTAACTGAAAATTCTCACTGGAATTGATAAATATGATTTGTTGTAAATAGGCACAATTCAAAATGTTACACTTTATGTGATACACTAACGAACCAATTTGATAAAACCCTTGGAGACAACTAAAAATGTTACTCTTTAGTTGAGTCGAAAGAAGTCATTCTGAACACAAAGAGAGAGTCATAACGGTTTTTTTTAACGAAAGACTAGACAAATCACTGAACGATTTTTACAGTGAGTAGAGATGACCACTGCACATTATTTTCTTGCAAAAAACTAAAAATTGGAAATTTTGAGTTGTTACACTTTAACGTAACAAGTGCGATATGTATTTCTTGCAGGGCATCTTAGTTTCAAGCGCTAAACGCAAGTACTTTTATCATTGCATATGTCTACTTGGCTATACTCATGTAGGTGTTTCTAAGTGTATGTATTTATGTGTGTGTGTATACCCTTATTGCATTACATTGTGCATAAGTGGATTTATAGAGTTGATTACCGTTCTTTAGTGCGTAATTAAAATGCTTTGAAAGTTAAATTGTGGCAAGAGCTACTTTATGAAAATTATAAAATTCAAACAAAAATGCAGAGCAACACTTGGCTTCTTTCTTTGTGCGTACTCAATTGTGCAATTTTGTATATAAATTTATTTGATTTAATTTATAGTTTTGCATTTAAATAAATGTAAGACACTGAAGTATTTTATTGTAAATTTAAAGAATTCTGAATGTCTGCAGTAAATGTGTATATAAATTGAAACTTACCTCTAATCGAGCCTATAAACGATTTTCACTTCTCAATTTATTTTCCTAGTTAGCAATTCTGTGTCTTTAGGTTTGGCTTAACATTGCTCAATTGACAATATATTTTTTGTTCAAGAAATTATTAATAACACATACAATTTGAAATCTCCGACCACACGCTCAATTTGCAGAGGCTCAATTGTGGAGATATTACCTGTAGAGGTTTTAAACTTTTTCTACTATGGGCAAAACTAAAGGACCAAAATGTGGTTATTGGAATATTGGTATCAAATGAAAGGTAAGGTTCCATATCTTATCTGGTATGGAATATAATGATTAAAATCGGATCTAGTCTACTATTAGTTCTGAGAGGCAGAGAAGGGAGACGGGTTTGCTACTTTAAAATAACTTAAAGGCTCAATAACTTCCACCGGCGCTGGTAGTCGGATATGATATATCATATTGTAGTAATATTTGATACCATCTGTCATAGTGGCTTTTTCACCTGCTTCCTTATTATCCCAATACCGTAGTCGCAATCTTCTTATAGTCCTTTTAGGTTTGGCAAAAGCAAATCTAGCTTTGCCAACAGCTTTTAAGTTCTCAGATAAGCCTTTTGAGCTTAAAGGGCATTTTTGCTTATAACCGAACGACCCTATGTACTATTACACATGTACTCCATAAATATGTGTATGGAAAACGCACTAAATGCACTTGAGAAAGATTTAATGCTCGTTTATTTACTTGTTTTCATACAATAAATTTCCCACACACCTTTCTTAAATCTTCCCCAGTCATCAATAAAACACTGCAGCAATCATTACTGACTATACAACTGTCCGACAACCGAACTGCTGCAAACACAAACATTTAAACAACAACAAAAAACACACACCCGGTTGTAAGTAAATCCTAAAAAAAAGTATAATTGCAATGTTTTACTTTGAAAAGTGAAATATGTACTCACAATGCGAATGCGAATAATATGATTTCGAAGTACGATAATGAATATTTCATATAACAATTTTCAACAAGAAGAATTTCCAACTCGAAAACGAAAAAAAAAAAATTTCAAATAAAGTTTGAAGTTCCAAGTGCAACAAAGAACAACAAAAAGGACATAAAAAGGTTGCAATGAAATGGTACAAAATACAAAAGCACGGAAGGCAGACTCAAAGAAAATTAAAAGTGTAGCAGGATGAGATGAAAACGAGCGGTGGATGAGAAGTAAGCGGTGCATTGCAAGAATTAAGGGAAACATGTGTATTCCAGCAATGTACATATGTATGTAGGTACACATGTCCCATTCATTTATTTGTTGTGTGGTGCGAGTTATTCCTTTGCAATTCAATACTTTACTTCTTTGTTACCGTTATTTGCGAATATGTTTGTACATTCATTTGTGTTCGGTTTGTTTTATTTTTATTTTTATGTTGTGCTCCAAAAACAACACAAACACAAAAGACTTACTCCTTCTAAATCCCTGCAGGCGTCATTTGTAAATGAAACATTCGTCTTGCATTTGCGCTTCTTCTTGTTTTTATACTCAGTTGTGCCTGGTAGGGTAGAGTAACGGTATGCTATCAGACATACTTTAACTAGGTAAAAAGTATTCGAAGCAGCCTGTTATGCATTCAGCGATCAAGCCACAAAGATCCTTGGAGTGCACAACATCGCCTAACGTGAAGGAACAAGTTGTGGTTTTGATTTTAGTTATCTCAACCAGTTACAATCAGAACCCAAAAATTTAAAAAGTTTCAATATTGTCAGGAATATTGTAGAAACCACAAAAACAACACTCGGATACTGTTTATATAACTTTGCTTGTCGGTTGAAATTAGATCTCCTTACTTGCTTTATATTTCTTACTTCATTCAAATACTTGGTCGCCGCCACCTTTGCCTTGCTTTTACCTTTTTAATGTCGTTTTGTTTGAAAGTTGTTAATGTGCTTTGGTTATTTCTATTTGTGTGTTGTTGCTATTTTTGCTTCAGGGTCTTCTTAAAATGTTAATGTCGTGTAGGTGTATGGTGCATACATTGTAAGGCCAAAATGAAGAAGCTTTGTCTGATGACTTCAAACATTAGAGTGCTACGTAGATTTCTGCGAGGGCCATACACATAACGACAGGACGACTTAATGACAACAACAAATACAAAGTACCTGAATGCGTTGGGTTTCCAGAATGAGAATTTAATAAACATTACGTTTTATAAGCTACATGTTCCGTCAAAAATTTTAATAGATTCATCAGTAATGTATACACGATAAATACTCGCTAAGTAAGAGTAGGACTTATCAATATGTATAAAAAACATAAATATTTAGAAATTCAAACGAAATATTTTCCAAGAACCCCGACTCAATGTCTGTGATTTGTGATATGTACATTTTTTTTCTAACAAATTTTGCGAATTTAAAAATGTCACAATCGAAATTTGTATGCCAAAAGCGATCATTTGAATTTTAGAAGAACCTCCTGCCACTTTTCCGAGTGCAACTTTTGTGAATTTTTTCCCAAAACATTCACAGTGGCCAACTTTATCATGGTTACTCAATCAGACTTTTGTGTAAATGAAATTGCCAGTCTGAGGCAACCCCTGATTAGGTTATCATGGGATAAAGTTCATCATAACCAAACATTGAATAAATTGTCCTGAGATGTCATCCTGTGCTGAGTTTTTGGTCCAGCCACAGCTGTTGTGGATCATTTTTTCGCTTGAATGATCATGCACTTAACACTGGGGCTCATTTCAATTCGTTTTGGTCTCCGTTGCTGGATCGGCCTTGCAATTTTGGTAACCAAAAAATCAGCCTCGTAAAAAGCGGTCACTCTAATGTACATGCATAGACAGACTTAATCCCGTGCACTCACACACACACACAACTACCATATGCGTACTTTTGACATAAAAGTTTGCAAAACAATATTTCGAGGAGTTCAAGCGAAAAAAAAAACGGAAAAACACGCAGAAGCAACGCTGAAATGAATTGTTGTTGCCGCCATCGTTTTGCGTAAAAGTGTTAAGCAACAAAAATTGTTGCTAACATTGCTGGTGGCAAGCGTGGTAGTAACTTTTAACAAAAACAGAACAGGTGGCGGAAAAATAATTACACAACAATGTGTTCTTTAATGCATATCTGTGCACACATACATACATACATACATACGTACATATTTAGGAACACACATCCGTATGAGTAAAATTAAAGCTACCAAAGCGATTACACATGACGATACTTCTCAGACATGTCGATCATGAAGCTTTCATTTAGTAATAAATATTTGTGGACTTAAAGTATTGCCAGTAATTTTACCATGACACACGAATCTCCTGATTTTCGATGAGAATGAACCCAACAAGCATTTCTGTAAATATTTTTAAAAATTGTTTAAAGTAAACTTGCTACAATAAGTGATATGTAACCATTTTTAGTTTAAATTTATTTTAAAGGTTAAAATAAACTTTCGAATTTTTAATGAGATCGAAATATGAAATGAAAATTTCGATTGAACACTGGATGACTTTAAAACCAACCAATGTTCAGGCACAACAAGACTACCGCCATCTTTTGATAGACTTTATTTCACATATCGTCAGCCGAGTGGAAGAGCGCCGTATTTCAAGATTTTTTTCAAAAACGACCCATTCCAGAATACGGTTGTAGAAGGACTTATCTTATCTGAAATGTTAAGATAGAGCGTTTTTTAAACTCATTTTGAGATGAGGGTTCTTCAATTCTATTTTGAAATAGGGTGATTTTGAAAAAAAAAATCTAAGTTAGGGCATTATTCAAACATTTTGGAATAGGGTGACCTTCTAATCAGCAGTCTATATATTATAATTCATAGATCGAATTCATAAGTCAACAATCAAATCAGATGACAAACAAAGAAAGTATTTGGTCACGATATATCGCATGCAAAAATAACACTTGATCAATTTGCTATAACTTTTATATTTATTAACCGATTTGCAAATGATGTGGACATATATTATTTGCAAATCGAACCATTTTCAATACCAAATCAAAATAAATGCAAAAAGATGACTGCTTTATGTGTTATTTAATGATAATGACGATGCTGATGGAAAATTTCCCCGATATTTGAAATGTATTTGCACATTACACTTAAACTCATATTGCAATTGGAAAGATTTATATAGCAGGTTGTTAGGGCAGTGAAATATCTTTAACAGGGTGAAAAAAGTTTTTTGATCGGATATGTATTAGAACAAGAAATTTTTTAAGAAGAAACCATATCTTCGCGAAATCTCAAAACCTATAGCTTTTTTTTATACCCAGCGTACTAGTACTAGTACAAGGGTATTATAATTTTGTCCACATAACGGTACTATGTAAAGGCGCAAAATAATCGAGTTAGATATAGAGTTCCATATATGAAAGTTCTTAGGTTGAAAAGAGGAATTGATTAAGGCATGTCCGTCTGTCCATCTGTCCGTCTGTCCGTCCGTGTACACGATAACGTGAGTAAAAATTGAGATAATTACATGAAATTGCGTACAGGTTACTTTCTGGCCAAGGTAGGTTGCTACTGAAAATGGGCGAAATCGGATGATAACCACGCCCCCTTTTTCTATATCGAAAACTTCGAAAATCACATAAATTGACTTTGATATTTGCATGGAATTTGTTATGCAGGGTACTTTCTGGCCAAGTTGAGCTGCTGTAAAAATTTTAGAAATCGGATGATAACCACGCCCACTTTTTCGATATCGAAAATCACATAAATTAACATAAGTTGAGTAAAACTTGAGATATTCGCATGAAATTTGGTACACAGGTTACTTTCCGGCCAAGGCAGGTTGGTGTTTAAAATGGGCGAAATCGGATGATAACCACTCCCCCTTTTTTGATATAGAAAATTTCAAATAAGATTCTAGGGCCTATGTCATTGCCAAGTCATGGTATTTGTATCTCGTTCTGAAAACTAACGCTGGGTATTTAATGTTCGGTTCACCCGAACTTAGACTTCCTTACTTGTTAATTTTTGTCTTGTAATATATGTATGTATGTGCGCTAGTTCTAAAAAATATCCAGTTTGGGTGAAATTTTGCACAGCTTATTTTTACAGTATAATGCGTCATATTCGGGCCGGCGAACTTTGAAATAACGAACAGCTTAATGCATATGCATATTATTTTTGAGATTTGTTATACTTTTCATGAACATGAAATATTATCATAACTTTGGTATGATGTTTGTAAATATGAGAAGAAGAAGGGATAGACCCACCTTTAAGTATAAAGAAATGATCACCGCAATGAGCTGGGTTAATAGGACTAACCATTTTGAATAGGATTAACCATTTGTCGGAACCAGCAAGACCGGACCAATAAAACGCATAGCTCCCATACAATCTATTGTTCCGATAAACAGGTTTTGGCCTATAACTCCTGCAATTAAGAAGCTAGGAACGCAAAACTTTGCAGATGTAGTACATATTATATGCGTAGCGTGTTAAGTGAAAATCACTCAGATCGGAGCAACATAACTCAAAATTAACAGTTTTGAACAGTTTGTACCAATTGTAAGTAAGGATCGGACACTTAAGAAAGCTATGCGTAGTCATGAAAGGTATAAAGCCTTCGGCACAGCCGAAAGCTTTGACGTGCAGCTATTGTGATACGATTCTAATCGAAGTACTTAAATACAGCCAGCACTAGAATAACACCTACTCACAACGTATAAACATCCGAATTTTATCAATACCGGCATGTCTTACACTTTGACTTTATTAGAAAACATCAATGGAGTCGTACGTGCATACATATTTGCATTGTCATTAACTCTAAAAGTCTTGTTTGCAATTATAAATATGTTTGTATGTGTGAGACTCACACTGTCCGTGTATGTATTGTTTTACACTTCATTGCCCTTCCTTGTTGCAAGCAGCAAGCTATGCGCAGCTCCCGTGCTCAAGTGCAACATACTGAGTCAGCACACTCCTCATCTGCAACGCATGTATGCACACGTGCAAGTGTGAAGCGGAGTGCAAGTAAACATCCGAGTGCCACATAAAACAGCAGATATTTGCAAAATGTTAAAACAAAACAAACAAACAATGTCAAAAGGTCATAAAACTCGCAATTCATCGTTCGCGGCTGTCCCTTTCCCTTTAAAATACTCAAAAATCACAACGGCTCTTTTGCTTAACTCCGGGCTACGACCTGCGGGAGGCAATGCCAAGTTAAAGCTGTTATGGTGTGCCATCGGATCTCTTATTGTTATAGCACGATTTGGAATTTTTCCATGCGAGTTTTTTGCTTAAAGACTTTGTTTCAGATATTTCTGTAATCATAAGCAATAAAAGCTTAAGTCGACATATCACAGTCGCATAGGATGGACCATTTCCTTGAAGCGGGTAGAGTTAAATCAACGTCTCTTCTCTGTAGCTATCTTTTGGAGTAGCTTTCTGAAGATGAACTTAAAAATTGTGTTGGATCATAAATACTCTTGGAAGAATCAAAATACGAACTTTTTCAAAGAAACTTATAAATTTTAAATATGACACGCAGAAGGCTTTAACTTGATATTCGTTAGCCCAGCTGCAGATATGCTAAAAAAAGTTAAATAACGGCCAAATATTTTGCACACAAAATGGAACTCGTTTCATTATAAAATAGCCCGCAGTACGTTGGCAATTGTTTCATAATTTTTGGTTGAAAATTATTTCATTTCAGCAAGTTGGACATTTGTATCATGAGGGCTTTTTTCATGGGAGCTTATTTCGTGGTACCTCATAACTATACAACTCCTTACCGAATCTTAGTCGTATAGCATGAATACTTCCAGAGATATGCAGTGCCACTTGGAGCGTGGTGTCCAGCTCCTTTCCCTATCCTCTTTAATACAACCAAGCTATTTTCAGAATATCACCATTACTTTAGGGGTTCCAGTTCATGTCCCAAATTTATTTTTGATTGGCACAAAATATGAAAACTTCTATTATTGGAAAGTAATTTCTATTAAATGGTTTCAAATGGTCCAGATAATTAAAGTATGTTAAAGTATTTGACTCTAGATATATCTTTTACTATCTAAATAAGGCCTACAGAATTGAGGTTAGTCGGCTTAGCTTTTTGAACGTGAACGTTTTAATTTGTCCAATTAATTCTACCTAACCTTTTTATAACATATCGTACATTCGTTTTATATATTTTTCCACTTGTTTTCTGCATAAATAACTATTGCATCTCAAGCATTCTCGTCATCTTTGTGGCATATGCCACTTCAACCCTTTTGATGTAACAATTTGCTAAATCACTTTTAAACTATGCCGTATGGCTGACTTATTTTATGAGATCAAAATTCTTGTATCTCTAAAATAACCGATGTATGTAAGTATGAGAAGAAGAAGAGATATACTCACCAATAAGAGTACAGAAATGATCCGGGCGATGGGACTTGTCCGTCTGTCTGTTTTAATGCAAACTAGTCCCTCAGGTTTTGAGATATCTCGCTGAGATCGGACCTATAAAAAGCACAGCTGCCATACAATCGATTGTTCCCATAATCGGGTTTAGGCGTATAAGTCATTTTTTTTAATTTTTGGCTTTCTTTGGTCATATAGTAAACCACAAATGTAATTTTGTTTTATTCGGTTCCATACCTTGCTAACAGTCTACATTATGTATAACTTGATAAAATCACTAGAAACGTTACTGCTTCTGTTTCTATACTGAAACGTTTCGTTGCGTTTTCGCTACTCAAATAGTGGAACACGTTCCGTTTCCGTAAACAGTGTTTCATATCTGCTTAATGCGTTAGAGTTTCGTTCCCTTTTTGCTACTCATTGGGAACTGTTACAATCATTATTTTCCAATTATGTTTCAATAATTCTATGTTACTCGAATCAAGTCTCTGATTAAAACTAAATGCAATTTTGGGCAAAACTAAAACAATCCAAGTTGCCAGATTTTTTAACAGACTTCCCAGAGAACTCTAGAGCGTGGAACTATTTCAGGCCTAATGAATTTACACATTATGATTTTTTCATATGAACTGTAACTTTTTCTACGCTCGCGCATGACTTTCGAGACTTTCAACAGTTGAATTATATACATACCTATATAAGTAATATTATATATACAATATATAAATGTTTGCCAGAAAAAAGTAGAAAGATTCGTATTTGAAATCTGGACAGTCTAAGTTTAGATAGTAAAAGACCAAG